>OX463238.1:112896411-113496411 GCA_949820135.1 Sylvilagus floridanus | reverse complement strand
AGAAATGGGACCCCCACTCCTATTTCAAAATGCTATTCTGGGGGCGGGCATTCGGCCTAGTCATTTAGACATCAGAAAAGATGTCTGCGTCCCACATGCCAGTGTCTGGGTCCAATTTCCAGCCCTGCTCTCTATCCCAGCTTCCCGTTCAGGAGCTCCCTGGGAGGTAGCAGGTGATGGTGCCAGTTCTTGGATCCCTGCTACCCCGAGAGACAGCTGGATTGATTTCTGGGCTCCTGCCCTTGGCTATGGCAGCCCCAGCTGTTGCAGGCATTTAAGGAGCGACTCACAGAGAGGAGTGTTCTCTCTGTCTCTTTGCCTCCCAAATAAATAGAAAAATTTTAGAAACATATTATTCAGCCATATATTTTGTAGCTGGCCTTCGTATCCACAGATTCCTCATTCATGGGTTCAACCAACCACAGATCGAAACTATAGCTGGGCTTGCAATGGTTCTGCCTGTACTGAGCATGCTCAGACGTCTCTCTTGTCATCATTCCCTAAACAACACAATATAACAGCTATTTACATAGCACATACCCTGCACTTGGTGTTACAGGGAGTGCAGAGACCACGTGACATCTATGGGAGAACACACAGAGGCTGTGTGCAATCCCACCCACCTTATGTCAGGGACTTGAGGATCTCGGTGTCCTCAGCAGATCCTGGATCGATCCTGTGCGTGTATGTGTGTATGTGTGTACACGTGCATGTGTGTGCATGTGTGTGTACATGTGCAAGTATGTGTGTGTGTGTGTGTGTGTGTGTGTGTGTAGGTCTTCTCTCACCTGTAGGTGGTAGGGATTATTTCTTTTTTTTTTTTTTAAGATTTATTTATGTATTTGAAAGAGTTACACAGAGAGAGAAGAAGAGGCAGAGACAGAGAGGTCTGTCTTCCATTCGCTGGTTCACTCCCCAATTGGCCGCAGCAGCAGGAGCTGTGCTGATCTGAAGCCAGGAGCCAGGAGCCTCCTCTGGGTCTCCCACTTGGGTGCAGGAGCCGAAGAACTTGGACCATCTTCCACTTCTTCCCAGGCCATAGCAGAGAGCTGGATCAGAAGTGGAGCAGCCAGGACGCGAACCGGCGCCCATATTGTGTGTGGGCACGGCAGGTGGCGGCCTTACTCGCTGTGCCACAGCGCCAGCCCCAGGGATTATTTCTTAACAGAGCAGCCCTGGAAGGTACAGCCCTCTGATCCTTTCTGGTAGCTCTCCCTGGAGCCTTGGCCAGCTACGGGGAAAGCCCTGGGGGTCACGGTCACACCCCTACCGCTACGTGCAAGTCGTCGGCACCTACTGCGTTTTGGTCACCTTTGGAGACACTGGACACACTGTGCATGAGAGCAAATGGAATTTTAAGTGTTTTCCATCCAATGTGAAGATTTCAGTCCAAGTCATTAAAGACAGTGAGGGTTAGAGAGTCAGTATGACGCGGAAGGAGGGGGAAACAGTAGAAACTTCAACACTTTGTGTCTCCCAGCCCCCAATGCCACACTGCTAACCCAGAAGGCTCCCAACAGATGACTCCTTCAAGGGGAGGCCCCGAAGGTCAATCTCAGAATATAACTGTGCTACGTGGCAGGGAGCCACTGAGGGTCAGACGTAAGACAGGTACAGCTTGATGGAAGAAGGTGAGGATGGAGAGAGGAAAAGGCCTCATCTCCTGTGGTTGAGGGGATGAGCCCATGAAATAAAAGCGTCTCCCAGGCACTCCAGAAGTCCCCCCTCGTCCAGAACACGCCCAGCTTTGGTGGAAGGGGATGCGTGTGCGCACCCATCACTTTGTGTTTTTTTATGAGTTGCCTAACGAGAGCCTTGAGTCTCTCAACTAAGCAGGGCGCCCCAGCCATGTGTGTAGTTCCCCAGGGTCTCTGCTCACCCACAGCCTGGAGTCCCAGGGCCCAGGTTGGAGCCATCCTTGGGGTGGACAAAGCTGGTGGAACAGGGAGAGGATCCACTCTTGTTGCAGCCACCCAAGCTCCCCTCCTGCTTCGAGGTGGCCTCCAGCCTCCAGCAGCCTGAAACCTTGTCAAGGCCAATAACCTTCTGTTCTAAACCTTCCTATGGCTCTAACATTTCCCACCCAAAGAGAGGACAGTGCGGTCTCTTTCCCTCCCCGCTGAGGCTGGACAGACTGTGGGGGCCAAGCTGCTGATGAGGAGTGGAGGCCTCACTCTCCCCACCTCCTGTTTAAGAGGCTCTGAGTATGTACGCCCTGATTTCAACTTGGGGGAGGACCAGCTGTCAAGGCTCGGCTGGGCGTCCCCACACAACCAGGGTGCACGGCCTAGAAGGAAGGCTGTGGTCCTCCCTCGGACCTCACCTGAGCTGCTGTGTGATGCTGCACCTGTACTTGGTTCTGGAGGTGCATGTGAACTTGGAGAGCGCCATGCGTGTAAGGTGAAATGCGTGGCCTGCGGGCGCTCAGCCCAGACGCTGAGCGGATCTCCCGAGAGACAGCCAGGTGAGGCCTTGTCACGCTGCACCCCTGTGCCCTGCCCTGGGCCTGCTGCCTCTTAGCCACCCCTTCCATGCCTACTGCACTGAAAGGAAACCAGATGTAGCCCACAGCTGTACCATCTGGATCCACCTTACCAAACTCTCGAATATTCCCAAATAAGTCTCAGGCTGCACACAGGATGAGCTCCTTGTGTTAAATGGCCCAGAAGATTCCAATGCTTAGTCTCCGCTTTTCCTATTGCTCTCCACGTCCCCACGCACACAGGGCCATGGGTTGCAAAGGAAGAGAAAGGGCGGGTTAAGGCCCCCTCTCATTGTCAGACCAGACACTCATGTGCTTTTATGGAATAAGTATTTGGTACCAGGGCTGGACCACACAGCAGCTTCCTTATAAGAGGAGATGAAAGGAATGCCAGTGTTGGCCAGAGCGAGAATGCCAGAGGTTCCTTCTCCCTCCGGCCCCTGCTCGGCTCCTCCGAGCACAGCAGTCCCTCTGGGTTGCATGTCAGAGCTGACCGTGCACTGACGTCCCCCATGTGGAGTAAGGCAGGCAAGGCCCCGATCACATCCTTGTTTAGACTCAACTAAGCCATAAGCAGCGTCTCTCAAGTTGCTGCTGTTGTTTCTGGAACTTTCTTGGCTTTGGAGATGGTCTAGGACCTGTTTGCCAATTGCAGTCTCAAACTATTGGTGGAGTTTTTACTCATTAACCCATACCCCTCTCAACTTTTTTTTTTTTTTTTTAATTTGACAGGTAGAGTTAGACACTGAGAGAGAGAGAGAGACAGAGGTCTTCCTTCCGCTGGTTCACTCCCCAAATAGCTGCTATGGCCAGCGCGCTGCACCGATCAGAAGCCAGGAGCCAGGTGCTTCCTCCTGGTCTACCATGCGGGTGCAGGGCCCAAGCACTTGGGCCATCCTCCACTGCCTTCCCAGGCCAAGCAGAGAGCTGGACTGGAAGAGGAACATCTGGGACAGAATCTGGCACCCAGATGGAATGCCAGCGCTGCAGGCAGAGGATTAACCAAGTGAGTGAGCCACTGCACTGCCCCCCCCCCCACAACTGCTGATGCAGATGAAATAACCTATGTACAAAGACAAAATTGCAACAGATTAAAAAGACCTAAATCGGCTTTAATTTGCTAATCTAGAATTGAGCAATAGCTCCTTCTGTGAAATAGAATGTGTTCTTCTGGACATGACAGATGGCTGGTTTTTGTAAAAGGGGAAAAAAGAAAGAGTCTATAGAAACGTAGCAGCAGCAAGCATGGTGGCACAGTGGGTTAAGCTGTCACTTGAGACACGCACCTCCCATGGGGGAGTGCCTGGGATTGAGTCGGCTCCTCCGCCTTCGATCCAGCTTCCTGCTAATGTGCACCCTGGGAGGTAACATGGGCCCCTGCCACCCACATGGGGGACCCATTTGGAGATCCAGGTTCCTGGCTCTGGCCTGGCCCAGCCCTGACTGTTGCAAAGCATTTGGGGAGTGAATCAGTGGATAGAAGATTTCTCTCCCCAAATCTCCCTCTCTCTGTCACTCTACCTTTCAAGTAGATGAAAAGAGTAAATATAAATAAAGGGTTTTGAAAATAGCACATTGGTTGACATTGGGCTACACAGGTGACTTGTGGGAGCTCAGGAAGAGGGGCGTCCTCATCATGATGATCTGGCCGACTGGGCTCTTTCTGATGCTTGCTGTGAACCTCCTGTTTTCAGGAAAAGTGATCTTCTCTTGGCCTAAGTGGCCCTGTCTTGGTTTGATCCCAGCTGCTGGGGCCCAGTGCAGGAGGCCAACCCCAAATAATGGCCTCTTGTAACCTTTGATGAACACCCAAGTGAGGCAGGATTGAATTCTCTACACCTGTAAGTGATTCCCAAGGGTTGCTGTGACCTGGTGTTGCTGTAATGAAATGCTCGAGGCTGGGTGAGCTATATTGATACGGGTTTATTTGGCTCATGACTCTGACGGCTGGGAAGTCCAAACAGCATGGCAGTGGGTTCTGGCAAGGGCCTGCTGGCTGCACCTCTGCATAGCAGATAAGCAGGGTTGTGCGTGGAAGGCACCTGTGTGAGAGAGAGGAAGGCAGAGAGCCAGCCAAGAAAGCGGAGCTCGCTTTGTTAACAACCCGTTCTTGCGGGAACTAATCAATTCCTGCAAAACCTGACCCACTCCCATGTGAGGACCTGGATCTCTTCCCCGGGGGGTGTCCCTTTGACTGTTTCCTCCCACTAGGCCCCGCCTCCTAAAGACCCACCACCTCTCAATATTGTCACACTGGGGGCCAAGTTTCCAGCACAGCGACCTTTGGGGGACACAGCACATCCAGCCTACAGCAGGTGGAGTGATAGCAGCCCCTCTCCTGGACCCCAAATGGGATACACTTGGACAGTGAGAAAGATTTGAAATCAGGGCGTCCTGGGAGCGTGTCCTATGGTCTTTCTATATATCAGGCATTATTTAGACACCTGGGTCATCTTCCTAACCTCGTTTTTGCTTAAATGATCTTGCAATTACGTGTCCTCCATAACCCTGCTCTAGTCTGAAGGCAAAATTTACACATTTGTGGTAAAAGGGCAAGAAGCATAAAGAAACTGGTTCAGATTTTTCCAAAGAGCTGCTTGGGAGACACCAGGCTGCTGATCTGAGCCTGGTCCTGTTGAGCTATGTGGTGGTTTCTGTCTTTGGCAGTACAAGCAGCCTTGCTGCGGGGGCTCAGGCCACACCGTGGGTTGACCAGCAGACTCCCGCGGCCACAGCTTTCCTTGGGTGCAGGGCAGCCATCGGCCAGGCTTCCCCTACAGCTTTGGCATGGGGGCTTCCCCAGAGCAGCTCGCTGCGTGGAGGCAGCCTCCATCAGGCACAACATCGTTTCGGTCACCTTCCATGTGTCAGGCAGGAGTCACCTGCACAGCCTTCAGGCAGGAGGAGGGGCAGCTACACGGAGTGTGACACTGCACAGCCCCCGCTCCAGCCCACGGCCACACGCAGGTCTCTTCTCTTCCCCCTGCACTGGCCAAGGTGTGCAGAATCAAGGCGGTCCCGTGGACATGAGAGCGAGAGGAAGAGAGAGAGAGAGAGAGAAGAGAGAGAGAAGAGAGGAGAAGAGAGGAGAGGAGAGGAGAGGAGAGGAGAGGAGAGGAGAGGAGAGGAGAGGAGAGGAGAGAGGGAGAGAGGGAGAGAGGGAGAGAGGGAGAGAGGGAGAGAGGGAGAGAGGGAGAGAGGGAGAGAGGGAGAGAGGAGAGAGGGAGAGAGGGAGAGAGGAGAGAGGGAGAGAGGGAGAGAGGGAGAGAGGGAGAAAGGGAGAGAGGAGAGAAGAGGAGAGAGGAGAGAAGGAGAGGAGACAGGAGAAAGAGAGGAGAGAGAGAGCAGAGAGAGAGGGAGAAAGAGGAGAGATAGGAGAGAGGGGAGAGAGGGAGAGAGGAGCAGGAGAGAGAGAGAGAGAGAGAGCAGAGAGAGAGAGAGAGAGACTTTTGTACTTCAAAGGACACCATGGAGAAAGTAAAAAGACACCCACAGAACGGGAGAAAATATTTGCTGATCATAGGTGATAAGGAGATAGCACCACAAATATGTAAAGAACGCTTACAGTTCAACAACAAAAAGACAAATAGTCCGAAGCTAAAATGAGCAAAGAATTTCAACAGGCGTGTCTCCAAAGAAGGTACACAAATGGCTAACACACACGTTAAAAGAAGCTCAATATCATTGGCCATTAGAAAGACACAAATGAAAGCAGCGGTGAGCACCACTCATGCCCACTAGGATGGCTGTAATACAGACAACGGAGAATAGCAAGTGCTGGCATGGGTGTGTGAAACCTGGAATCTTTATACCCTACAGGTGAGAATACAGAATGGTCCAGCCACTGTGGAAAAGAAGTTGGGCAGTTCCTGGAAATTAAATGCAAAATTACTACATGATCCAACAATGCCACTCTTAGGTATATACCCAAGAAAACTGCAGGGGCTGGCGTCATGGCACGGTGGATTAAGCCACCACCTAGACATCAGCTTCCAGTATAAGTACTGATTTGAGTCCCAGCTGCTCTGCTTTTGATCCAGCTCCCTGCTGAGGTGCCTGGAAAGCAGCAGAGATGGCCCAAGTCCTTGGACCCCTGCCACCCATGTGGGAGACTCAGATGGAGTGCCAGGCTCCTGGCTTCAGCCTGGCTGAGCCCTGACCACTGCAGGCATCTGGGGAGTGAATCAGTGGATGGAAGATGTCTCTCTCCCTGTCTATCCCTGGCCCTGTATCTCTGCCTTTCAGATAAATAAAACAAGTCTTTTTAAAAAAGAGAGATAATTGCAAATATACATTTGCAAAAAATCTTTTCTTAAAGATTTATTTATTTTATTTGATAAGCAGAGTTATAAGAGAGAGGAAGAAAGAGAGACAGAAAGGGAGAAAGAGAGAGAGAGGGAGAGAGAGTCTTCTACCCACTGGTTTACTCCTCAAATGGCCACAAGGGCCAGGGCTTGGCCAGGCCAAAGCCAGGAGCCAGGAGCTTTATCCGGGCCTCCTAAGGTGAGTGCAGGGCCCAAGCACTTGGGCCATCTTCTGCTGCTCTCCCAGGTGCATTAACAGGGAGCTGATCAGAAGTGGAGCAGCCGGGACTCAGATCGGTGCCCATATGGGATGCTGGCGCCACAGGCAGCGGTTTAACCTGCTCTGCCACAGTGCTGGTCCCCACAAAATACCTTACATGCAAATGTTCATAGCAATGCTATTCAGAGGAGTCACAGAGTGGACACAACACCGGTGTCCATCAATCGACGGACAGAGAAGACGGAGCAAGTCCACATGCTGCAGCGTCAGGGGCTGCCGCGCGGAGGAACCTTGGAAATACTGCTGAGTGAATGAAACGGGGCCAAAGGCTGCGCACTGCGGATTCTGCGTGTGTGAGGTGTGCAGAAGAGGCGAACCCACAAAGCCAGGAGACAGATGAGCGAGCCTGCAGACTGGGGCTAGGAGGTGAGGTTTCCTTCGGGGGGCTTATTTGGGCTGTTCTGACAAGTTGTCCTAGGCTGGCTGGATGAAAAACCAATTTGTTTCCCACAGCTCTGGAGGCTGGAAGTTGGACACCCATGCCTGCCGAGGGCCCTCCACTTTTCGATGTTTGCCACTGTTCCCACTCTACTCTTTTTTCTTTTTCTTTTTTTCTTGTCAATAGCAAAGACAGATGCATGTCCCAAGGGTGGACTCCTCCAAGTCAGGATGGGTCTCTAACATTTCTCCTGTTCACCCACACTTGCTTTTCTGGAAATTTCCATGGTTCAAAGGGAGGTTATCTTACGCTTCTAGCATTTTTCTCATTCTGGATTAGGTTGCTGTGATCCAACTGTGGGCAGAAAATCATCTGTTCCACTTTGGAACAAAAGTGGGCTTCCATCCAAAATTGTTGGCACCCCTGCTCTGAGAAACAGAGTTCATGGCCTGTGATGCTCTGAGCCCAGAGTGGGTGGTGGTGGTGGTGATGCGAGGACTTGGATGGATGCCCACTCTCTTCCTTTTGTGGTTGTCATCCAGCTGCAGAGCCTTTGGCATCTTCAACCTGAGGGGCCAGCAGCTCCCCGTGCTGCCTGATGGCCATGTTGCCTCCATGCGACAAACCTATCTGGGGTCGTGGCTAAGCCCACCAACCAACAAAGTCACATTTTTGGCATTCATTCTCTAGAAGCTGGAGCCGATTTGTGGAAAAGGTAGACATGGACAAGGAGATAGAAATGGAGAGATTTAAAAGAGCCACAAAGAAGGGAATGGCAGCAGCTGCTTTGGGCTGGAGCTGCTGGGTCATCTCTAACTGAGCAGATATTGTCCAGCAGGTTTTGCAAAGCGATGCTGTCATTTCACACTTGCACCAACAATGAGCATTCCAATAGTCACGTTTGAGATGAAACGGAAGCCAGCAGCCACCTTAGCCAGGGCCAAGCTCCTGGCACCAGGGACTTTGTAGGGACCTGTGAGGTGTGGAACCAGCCATGCTTTGCAGCTGACTGGTGAAAGGGAAACAATAAACAGAGGCAGCCCTGGGCCCTTCTTCAGGCTCTGTGATGTCCCGCCCCGTCAATGCCAGCAGGAGGGACACCCTGAGCTATTTTTCACTTATTCATGTATTTGAAAGGAAGAGTTACAGAGGGAGAGGGAAGGAGGGAGGGAGGGAGGGAGAGGGAGAGGGAGAGGGAGAGGGAAAGGGTGAGGGGGGGAGAGAGAGAGAGAGAGAGAGAGGGAGAGAGACTGAGATCTACCATCCACTGGTTCACTCCCCAAATGGCTACAATAGCCAGGGCTAGACCAGGCTGCAGCCAGGAGCCAGGAGCTCCATCTGGGTCTTGAAATGTAGCAGGAATCTTGGACGGGATGTGGGACACTGAGGCTCCTACCGAGGACACAGCATTTATTCTTGCCAACAGTCCCAGAGGGTTTTGTATCCAGAGTCTGGGCCCCAAACAAAGCATGGTGTTCTTATATTCCCTGGCATAAGCAACTGTAGGTTTTCTAAGACACGGTCAGTTATGCAATTTTGATTGGCTGTCATAGAGCTACAGCACTCCTTACACAACCATCACATAAAGTCACAGCTCCATGCACCTGAGCCTCTGCAGTTGACCTGGTTGTACTGCACTGGGGTATTTCTCAGAAGGGTCCCTCCACCCCCTAGGAAGCGGTGCAGCCAGGACTCGCAGTCATGTACCCTGAGCTGTTGGGGAACGTTTCCTAGCCTGGGCTTTAGTAGTAAAAAGGGAAAGGGATCTGGTAGGATGGCAGGGGCCTGAAGAGAATCCTAGAGCCCTTCTTTTCAGGTTCAGATGAGTCATTGGGGTGTGATGGTTGGAGCTGGAGCAGCCGCCTTAGACCATGAAGGGCAAGAGAAGAGAATTCAGGAAAAGATGACTCAGCTCCGGCCTCGTTAGGCTGTTGACTCACCCAAGCCTGGAGTCACCTACCTTTGTTATACAGGAAAATAGAAAATCTGAAAAGGCACTCTGAGCTGGAAATGCAGCCATTGTGCAGCCAGAAGCATCCTAACAAAAATGTATGATTTCATTTTCATTGTGTGAATATTTGGCTTTATTTATTTGAGAGGCAGAGAGAGACAGACAGACAGACACACAGAGAGAGCTCCCTTCTGCTGATTCACTCCCCAAATATCCACAATGCCAGGAGCTGGAAACTCAACCCAGGTCCCCCATGTGTGTGGCAGGAATCTAATCACTTGAGCCATCACCACTGCCCCTCAGGGTCTGCATTAGCAGGAAGCTGGAGTCAGGAGCCAGAGCAGGGAATCGAACCCAGGCAGTGATGCGGGATGCAGGTATCTTTACTGGCTAAATGCCCTGCTGTGGCTGAATATTTTATTAGATGGATGAAGAATTCGACATTTTGCATTTTTCCCAGCTCTGTAGTTTGATCATAGGAGAGCTTCTTCTTTTTCTTTTCTTTCTTTTTTTTTTTTTTTTTTGACAGACAGAGTTAGACAGTGAGAGAGTGACAGAGAGAGAGAAACGTCTTCCTTTTTCCATTGGTTCACCCCCCAAATGGCTGCTATGGCTGGTGCGCTGCATCAATCCGAAGCCAGGAGCCAGGTGCTTCCTCCTGGTCTCCCATGGGGTGCAGGGCCCAAGCACTTGGGCCATCCTCCACTGCACTCCCGGGCCACAGCAGAGAGCTGGCCTGGAAGAGGGGCAACCGGGACAGAATCCGGCGCCCTGACCAGGACTAGAATCCGGGGTGCCGGCGCTGCAGGCGTAGGATTAGCCAAGTGAGCCACGGTGCCAGCCAGAAGATCTTTTAAAGATTTATTTTGTGTATTTGAAAGGCAGAGTGAGAGAGAGAGAGGGAGAGACAGAGGGAAAGAGATGCACCATTCACTGGTTCACTGGTTCACTCTCCCAAAAGACTGCAATGGCCAGGGCTGGGCCAGGCCAAAGCCAGGAGTCTGGAGTCCATCTGGGTCTCCCGTGTGGGTGCAGGGGCCCAGGTACTTTTCCCACCTTCCACTGCTTTCCCAGGTGCATTCGCTCTGATATGGAATGCCAGCATCCCAGGTGTGGCTTAACCTGAGCCACAGCACAGGCCCCATCACAGAATTTCTATCTCAGACATCTTTGCGGACAAGAGCCACGCTCCAGGATCTTACTGGCTCCCACTGCAGATCCTCCATTAAAAGCTGGCGTTGTTGGAAGCAAGGTCATGTTTCCCACTCGGGGAGAGCTTATGGGCCTCGGTACCACCCTTGCCCGAACCTTGACAGCACTCCCCAGGGGGGTGTTTTCTGTCGCTTGGTTTCTGGTTTTTGGTGTAGAAGAGTCTTCTCCTCATTTGAAGAATCGTCTTTGTCTCCGGGAGTGTTGTAGGCACCTGCCTCACTCCTTTTCTTTCTTTTTTCACTATAGAATGAGCTGGGCTGTGAGCTGTACTCTGTGGCCTGTGAGATTTTTGGAACAGAAACCTGGCAAACTCCATGTCCAATTCAGAGCTCCCTGGCTGAACTCAGTGGAACTCAGCTAAGGGTTTAAGTTGCTAAGCCAATGACATTTGAAAGGAATAATGTGACTCTCTGGGAATAAGCTTCAGTTTTGGAATAAGTGGGTCAAATCACTATTTACGGGAATGGCTTGGCCTAAGGTCATGAGCATTTCGAACGCCACTTGCCAATAGCGGGGTGTCTTTTCCACGCACCATGGAAGCTGGATTTGATGCATGTTTGCTCAGATTATTACAGAGTTGATGGGAACTTTCCCATCTTCTTGTATCGCTGGGTGTCTTGGCTAAGAGTTGGAGTCCGAGGGAGAAGCATCGTAGCGGCTAGGGACCAACCAACACCAACAGGAAAAGGTTGGCAGAGATCTTGGAAGAGAATTCAGCGAAGAGGCTCTGCAAGGCGAGACGGTGAGGGAGGCCACTAAGGGCCAGACTCTTGGTGGCCAGGGCAAGGCCCTTGCTCTTCTCCCTTGCGCTGGAACTTGTGTCATTGCTAAGCGGCACGAAGGGCAGCGCTAGAGGCATGGGAGTGAGAAACTCCCTGTTACTTCCATGCTCCCGAGAGTGGAGGCTGCAGCTAAAACCTAGGATTTCCTGATTGGCCAGAGATACCGGGTTCTTCCCGCGTGGTCCTCCCCTTGGTCGTGGCTGTGGCTGTGGTCACCCAGGGGGCAGACTCTAGGGTATGCATGTCCCTTCCTTGCCACACCCAGCGTCGCCATTCTCTGCCCCTGCTCTATAGGTCACCCTGCAGGTCAGCAGGCTGGCTCAGCAAACACATACTCTATCCACAGTTTCAGGGTCCACGTGGTTGTGGCAGAGGGGTTGAGGTTAGGGACAGGGGCTGGAGGAGGCGTCTCCAGATGCGGTTGCACACACGTGGCTGCCCGCAGAGCCCCGGTCCCTATGGGTTCACTGGCTGTGGTCAGGAGACCTCAAATCCCTTGCCACATGGGCCCCTCCCAGGGCTGCCCAACAGGGCCGCTGGCTTCCCCTGGGTGGGTAACCCCAGAAGGGTGGGGTGGAGGGGTGAGAGGAGCTATAGTGGATTTTCCCAGCTAAGCCAGAGGGATCGTCTTTTATTGTCCCCTTGCATGGAGAGTCGTGCAGGTGGAGGCTTAGGGTTGTAGCCAGCCACCCACACAGCCACTCTGCCGTGGGCCAGAAGGAAGGGAGGCAGACACAGGAGGGAGGGAGGCGGAGAGGGAGTCCCAAGGCCCTGGTTCTCACTCTTTTCTCGGTTTCCCCCAGCCTTCCAGGCCCTGTGACCCAGAGCTGGTTCTTCTTGTGCATCTAACATTTGTAACAAGAAGTCCTGACTCACAGCAGGGTGAGAGAGGAAGAGAGCAGTACGCAGTATGGGAGAGCAAAGTCAGCCACAGGTTAACCAAGACCTCGGCAGCGGGGACAATTCATAGAAAGAGATGACCCGGAGAACAGGAGCCAACAAACCTTGCAAACGACTGGGCAGAGTACCAGACTTTTCTCAATGGAGAAAACCCAGGAAAACATTGTTACCTATTGAGAGAAAAGATCACTGGCAAGTAGATGATTCGTGGGTGTCAAGGTTATGAACTCTGGTGAACTAAATAGATACAAATGTATTTTAGATGTGATTTTGTTACCTTGGGGTGGGGTGGGGGTGGGGTGGGGGATGGGGGAGACAGGTAGCCTCTCTGTCTCTCAAACTTTGCCTTCTACTGTCGGCAAGGTTGTTTCCAGCCAGTTACCAACTGTTTCAAAGCACGGATGCCTGAAGGCGATACCAAAGCGAGGGAGACAGTGAAGGGGCTGCAAGTCAGGTGTGAATGTGGATCCTCAGCTGCTGTCGGGGACAAAGCAGAGCAGGGTTCTTCAGTTTTGTCGCCTGGTGCTGTGATATCGGGCTCTCCATAAACAACGATCAGTGGTTCCTAGGGACCCTGCACCCGCCCCTTCCCCACCCAGGGTGCTTCCGCCAACATCTGGATGTTCCTGCACGTGCGATTCCTTCGTGGCTTCTTGTAAATCTTCAGCACCTGAACACAAACACCAGAACCCTGATGGGGATCTCAGCTTCCGTGACTCACCCGAGGAGGAGGTGACGCACGGGTGAGCTGAGTCACCGCAGGCCTCCCGATGAGCAACGCAGGACTCACTTGCTCCTTCCCAACCCAAGCTCCCTCTTCCCACTCCTGTTGAAAACAGCTTTCTGCGTGGGAGCTGGCGTGGTCTGGGAGCGACCCTAAGAATAAGGAGCCGTGGGGCATGGACCCGGGACCCGGAAGCATGGGGGCACAGAACGTGCGTTCATGGGCGAGAGGGACGGAGCCTGCGTGTGCTCCTGCAGCCAGAAGCCAGCAGAGTGGTCCCCGAGGCACGCTCCTCTTCCCCCGGGAGGCAGCTACCCAGATAAAGTCCGAGCTCTCTCATCTCTCTAGCAGCTAGTGCTAAATTGCTATTTTTATTGGAAAGACATGGAGAGAGAAAGAGAGAGAAAAAAAGATACCATATACTGATTCACTTCTCAAATGCTGGCAATGGCCAGACCTGGACCAGGCTGAAACCAGGAATCTGGAACTCCATCTGGGTCTCCTGCGTGGGTGGCAGGACCAGAGCACTTGGACCACCTTCTGCTTCCTCCTGGGATGCCTGTTAGCAGGAAGCTGGAATTGGGTGGGAGCTGGGACAGGGGCCATGTCCTTCCACGAGGACACATGAGGGTGTCCTAAGAGAACCCTGTGCCAGACTCTCGCCCCTGTGGTAAGTTCTGTAGACAACCTGCAAAATGCCTCCCCAGTCTCTGCCCACAGATATTCACAGCTTTGCACTGTCCCCGCCCACACTGCCCCAGACTGCTCTGTATGACCAACTCTGTATGACTAGCGAGGAAGAGCAGAAATGACGGGGATGAGGGTCACCTCTGAGATTAGCAGTCCAGGCATCTGGAGAGTCAATCAGTGGATGGCAACTCTCTCTCTCTCTCTCTCTCTCTCTCTCTCTCTCTCTCTGCCTTTCTAATAAGATGAAAACAAATAGGACTCCATCTTGGCCTCCCACAGGGTGGTGGTGGTCCAAGCACTTGCGCCGTGTTCTGCGGCTTTCCCAGGCACATGGGTGGGAAGCTGGGATGGGGCAGCTGGGACTTGCACTGGTGCTCCGATACGGGATGCCAGTGTGGCAAGCAGCAGGTTACCGCACTGCACCACAACGCTGGCCCCTGTTATTCTTATTTTAGGGTTGCAAAAGCAAACTCAAGGAGATGAGTACTGGTGAAAGGACACTGAATCTCTGTTTCCGCCCATCACATGCTGTCAGACAACTCTAGACTTGCGCACAGGAAGCGATCTTCCAGACATAAACGGTGCTCTTGGCCCCAAGCTTAGGGCACACTCTGCACTGCTGGCTGACGCTCCCAACCTGCACTGCTCTCAGACATGGCTGGGAAGACTTCCGACCCACGCCTCACCTGGATTTGCATCTCCCTCACTGCCGGACAGGAACCAGTCTCGGCCGTGGCTGTCCCAGCCACCCTGTCCCCTCCCTTCCTGGCAGTAGAGGCAATGCCCTCTGTGTGCAAGTCTTTAGTACCTGTTCGTGTGCCTGCAGCATTCGCACCTCCACCCTCTCTGCTCCCAGAAGGTGAAGTCAGCCCCCAGCCGGGGTGCGGGCAGATGCTAACCCCTAATCGCAAGGCAGTGCACGTGTGACGGGCTGTCCTGTTCCCAGCCTGGTTCACTGCTCATTTGTTTACAGAAGAAATGTTTGAGGTAGAGGGAAAGGAAGCCTGCCAAGGATGTGTAAGGGACCTTGTAAACACCTGCATTCTCAGTGGCTGTTAGCGACTCGGTTTTAAAGAACTGGAAGTCTGGGCCAGAGTGTAGAGAACTCAGCAGCTGCCACCAACATCAGCCCATGCTGGATGGCCCGGGCAGACACAGGCCATGGCCTTTCTTGTATCCATCCTCCTGGTCCTTCTTACCGACAGATCCCTCAGTTTTCTCATGGCAGCAAAGTGCCCAAGTGCAAACATTCACCTTTCCAGACTCCCTTGCAACTAGGGATGGTGTGTGACCAGCCTCTGGCTGACAAATGCAGGGGGCATCCAGGACACCTTTTCTAGGAGAAACTCTTAGAGCTTACCCTTGGCTTGCACATTCTCTCTCTCTCTCTCTTTCAACTGAAAAGTAGACCCAATATCCAAGCATCCACCTTGCGAGCAGAGTGGGAAGATGCATGACCCTAGGTCCTTAACACTACTAGAGAGCTGCTTTAATGCCCCAGGATGCCCTAGTACTGATGTTTTACACAGAAGCCATCGGCTGAGCAGCCAAACAGAGCAAGCCAATTTGGTTAATCCATTGCACTCAAGTTACTGTGCATGCCGTCAAACAGTCTTAGCTGATGGGCCAGTTAAGACATCCAACGCGCGGGGATTGCAAGTGGGTACAGATCCATCACAGGTCCTTTGCAACAGTGAAGCACACAGCCTCCTGTGTGCACGAACCACTTGGGGACCCGGGTGAAGACGCAGACTGTGGCTCAGTGGCTGCGGACTGCGGTCTGAGGTCTCACTCTCCTGAGGCCGGGCCTGGGCCACACCTCAGGTAGCAAGGGTTTGGAAAATGACAGCCCCTCCCATCAGCCCTCCTGCCTCTGTTCCTCTTTGAAACACTCATTACCCAGGTACAAATCCACAGAGGACTTCGTGCGTTTTCAACAAAAAGGTTAGTTTTATTTAGATTTATCATTGCAGAGACCAAAAAAAAAAAAAAAAAAAAAAAAAAAAAAAAAAAAAAAAAAAGGTAGTTCATTTCATTTAGCAAAATAAATTTAACAAATGCATTTAAATAAGATAAATGGAGCCTTTTATAGATTTTTTTTTTTTTTTTTTTTTGCTTGTTACTTGCTTTTCTGCCAGCTGGGGCACCTGCCTTCTAGCCTCGCTGGGTTCTTCCTTAGTTCACGCAGCTGCCAGCCAAGGACCTGTGTTACAGAATTTGAGTCACTCAGACAGCCCTGTGCATTCTCCCCCGATCATCCAGGTATGAAATGGAACAGAAGGAAAGTGACTTAGGTAACAGATTCGGAAGAAGTATCTTCCCCTCTCTGCCATGTCGCCTTTCCAGTAGCAGGCTCCTGCACGGCTCCAGGACAGGTGGAGAGGGCAAACATGACAACCGGGAGGTGAAGCTCACAGGAGGTGCAGGTGGGTCTCCCTGCACCGGCCCCAGGACCTGCAGGGCCGAGCCACGCTCTCTGCGGGGGCTCTGCACACTGCTCCCCAGTGCAACTTTCTTTTCTAGTTCTGTACATGAACAAGACACCATATTGTGTTAAACAGCAGGACAGTTAGCCAGGGGACACACAGCGCTACACTGCCAAACCAAAGCAGCCTGGTTAAGCCGGGGAGAGGGGGAGCACTCGGTCTTCATGGAGAGAGGCTGGACGCTGCCCGGGCCCCGCCATCCACTCAGTCCGTGACGGATCTGCACTCAGAGGGCAGCCCTTCCGACCGCCGCCACTGGGCCAGGCGCTGCTTAAACCATTTCTGCAAGAGAAAAAACATGCAAAATCGTCCGTCACACACTGAAAGCCCAGCATGGCCATTCTCCTTCTAAAAGGTAGCCCAGCTGGAAGGGAGGAGAGCAGGTCCATGGAGACCGACCTCACGGGGACACTAAGCTTTCCTGTCTCAGGGCCTTGGCACACGCCGTTTCCTACACTTAGCCTGCTCCATCCTCTATCTGATGGTCTCTCACCATCAGACCTCAGCTTAAACAGAACCTTCTCTGGGTCCCCATCCCTCTCCTGCTCTCTGAGCACTTTGTACTGGCACAGAACTGGAGTATCTGCCGTGAGTTGCTTATACATTAGCTTCTTTTTCATCCCCTAGGACATAAGATCCCCATGGGAACAGGGGCTGTTTTCACCTTGTCACCATTGCTTCCTGAGCCCCCAGCTCAAGGGCTTAGGAATGCGAGATGAGTCAATGTTTGCTGAATGAGAAAGCGGGCATCATCCGGGTGCCTCAGGCACGTCTCGGTGGCTGCTGTATTACCTCAATACCGGTGCGGCTCTCACCCAGGGTGCGGCTCTCACGAGGGCTTTGCTCATCGGGAGCTGAGTTCTGTGAGCACCCCTCAGGGGTGGATGGAGGAGGCCAGCCCAATCCCTGCTGCTCCGGGGCCCCTGGGTTACTCGGAACCTTGCAGCTCCATGGTGACCCAGATGGGATGCTTCAGCCATGGGACCTTGTGAGGCTTAAAACACTCTGGTGTGCTGTGGTGCATCCTGGGTAAGTAAACAGCTTCCTCTGCTATGCTGCAGAGGTGATCAGAACTGCTGGGGTCTGGACCCGTTTGATCAGGAGGCAGCTGGGAGCAGAAGCAGCCAGCAGGGGTCCACCCTGGAGGGGATGAGCCGGAGGGCTCTGTGGGAAACTGGACCCTGCCCCCCCACTCTTCTGTGCATCCAACCTTTTGCCTGTTGAGATGCACTTTGAGGATGGTGGTATCTATGTGCACAGGAGTAAGCAGGCCCTCGGCCAGGAGGCAGACGCTGAGGGCTCCGCAGTCCCAGGCCCCACCAGCAGGACGCTCTGCTACAAACACCTGGTTCCGAGGACTTGAAGAAGTTCCTGAAACAGAGCGCGTGCCCGCACATGCAGAAAGCAACAGGTCCACAGAAGGTCTTACAGACTCCTCTGGGTTTTCTAAACTTCGCTTCTTCTAGAGGCAAGGAAAGGAGGGGCCGGGAGGGAGGCAGAGAGAACACTTGTGTGAGACGCCTGACCTGGCGTGTGGGGACAGAGGAAAGGTGTAGACCCGCCCCGACTTGGCAAGGGCTCACGTCTGCCCAGAGGTGGCTGCAACCTCAGAACAATCAGTGGGGCCTGGGCGCCAGATCAGGGAAGAGCTCTTAGCAGAGCCTGAAGGAGCTGCCTGGGCGCTGAGCACAAGCCAGGATCAGGAGAAAGGGAGGGAGCCCCAGGTGTGGACAAGCTCAGAGAGGCAGGTGCACAAAGAGGCTACCCAGGAGGGCAGGGCTGCTGAGGGCACTCAACAGAGGGGCTCGTGCCCCCAACCCGCTTTGCCTGGACACGGCAGCTTCCACTGGGGCCTGCCCACCACACGGGTCACATCAGTCGTCTAGACGGCACCTCCGTGCTGCAGGACGGCAGCAAAACGGGCATGGAAAGCCGGGGCAGGGCATGCAAGCCGGGACGACCATCACGGGAGGCAGCCTCAAAGAACTAAAACCAGATCTGCCCTACCTACCCCGCCATCCCACTCCTAGGACCGCATCCTAAGGAAATGCAATCAGCGTACGAATGCTGTAGCTGCACTCCCGGGTTAGAGCGGTGCAACTCACAATAGCTCAGGTGTGGAATCAACCCAGCCTGCATGGGCTGAGGACTGCATGCGGGAACGGTGTATGCATGCGATGCAATACTACTCAGCCACAAAAAGAATGAATGAAATCCTGGCCTACGCAACAAAACGGATGCCACTGGAGATTGCTATGCTGGGTGAAATAAGCCAGACCCAGAAAGACAAATATCATGTCCCTGGGGTGGGAGCCACCCAAGATACGGGAGCTCGCTCTTCTTCAGGTCACTGCCCCCACAAGTGAAATCTGACATCCAGATGGGAAGGACCCCCTCACGGCCGTAACTCGGGTGGCTCCCACCCCAGGGTCGTGGCTGAAGGTGGGCGGCTTTTCTCCCGGGCCCCACGCATCTGTTCGGCTCACCCTGGTTCTGCCTGGAGCCAGCACGGCTCCAGTCTGGCTAATGAGGCAGCTCCATGGGTGGTTCAAGGTCTCGGAGGTCTGACTGAATAGGCTCTCCAGTGACTAGAGCTGAATACATGGCAGTTTTTAAGAGCCGACTGATTAAATC
Source organism: Sylvilagus floridanus (assembly GCA_949820135.1). Classification (NCBI taxonomy): domain Eukaryota; kingdom Metazoa; phylum Chordata; class Mammalia; order Lagomorpha; family Leporidae; genus Sylvilagus; species Sylvilagus floridanus. Next base: position 113,477,587 of record OX463238.1, on the reverse strand, counting down.
CTAGAGGGGGAGAATCTCACTTTCCATCAGGATTCATTAACAGCAGAATGGTTGAGCTGGGCCCATTCAAAGGAGCCACCCCCGTGTCTCCACTCCCAAGTGGGGGCAGAACACTGATAGGCTGTTTCCAAAAGGAGCCCCAGCATGGCCCACGCGTGTGAATTTGTGTGGGGGCGGGGGTTCGAGAAAGCCTCAATTATTGTCTGCAGATAAATATTGTAAGTGTCTGCATCAGAATCCAGCAAACCAGCTGCAGCCCCACAAAATCTTGAAAGCCCCCGCCCATGCCTTCCCTCTCACTCCCATCCAGGCCGACTCCCACCTGGCTCTGCCCCGCTCTTTCTCTGCCCGTGTGGGAAAGACATTCAACTCCTGCTTGCTTCTGAATGAGCGGCCTCATTACCCTTGCCCAGAGATGGAGATTTATTTCCTCGCAGTGAACGGATGATAATTAGACACTGGGACAGGCAGGGGCTGGTGCAAAGAGTGTTGTCCTTGTCCTTTTGTCTAGTGACTAACGTTTCATTCTTAGCAGGGGGAGACCTCGAATGTTCTTTATTCCACCAACACAACAGCCAACAACGAAATGCACTGGGTTCTGGGAACGAGCCCAGGAGGAGATAAAAAAAAAATACTGGAAACCTCTCAGAACCAGTGCCAGCCGCACTGGGCTTGCATTGTGTGTGTGTGTGTGTGCGTGTGTGGCAGTAGAACACACTAGATCACTGTGACCTCCCGGGAGACCGATGAAAGATGTCCTCCCCAGCCCCTTCTGACACTGACTTCAAAACAATAAGACTCAGGGGCTGGGGTCTGTGAGGTGGCATGGAATTTACATAGAAGAGATATTGAGCTCGGCACCGTGGGAAAAAATCCCACCTAGGATCCCAGCAGATACAACTTAAAGAGTCACTTCCGTCACAGCAGAGAACTCTGTCCTCCAGTGGGGCCACTGCAAAGGGATCAGCCATGCTCCGGGGCAGGGCCCTGTCTACCTCTGCATCCCTGCCGTCCCCGCCCAAGTGACTGCCGTGTGACTCGATTCTGGGGATGCTCCCCTGCTGGTTACTAAAAGTATTGCTTGTTCTAGGAAAATTAAGATGGCGGTGCATCTGCAGAGGTGCATGATGGGAGGCCTCTGTGAGAAATAGGTGGTTTGGTGAGCCCTCCTTGTGGGCAGGTGCCATACAAGCAAGGAACACTGCTCCCAAGCAGGCCCAGTAGGCCGAGGCCTCCATGGGTTTATTTAAGGGCCTCTCTCTGTAGGGCCTGGTAGGAACAAAAACTATTTTCTGATCGCCTGAAGGTTCATCCGTGGGCATTGTATCTCCAGAAGAGACCTTTAAACCACAGATACTGTGGGAGGAGATGAAAGCGCACATCACTCCGACCCTGCGGTGCCCAGGGGTGAGGGACAGTGGGAAGGCGGGACTGTTCCATGGGAGTGACAGAGGGCAGGCAGCCCGGGGCGCCCAGGAAGGCTCTGGCTCAGGCCTCGCTCACATGTCTCTCTCTCAGGCACTGGGTTCCCGAAGCTTCCCTGAACAACGAGGCAGGAAGACAGAGGGGCTGGCAGCGGCGAGGCCGACAGAGGGAGGAAGAAGGTGTTGGCAGCGGGACAGGAAGAGGAAGCCGGCCCTGCCATGCGGCTGACTCATCCCACACCACCTGCTGTCGGGGCTGGGGCCTCCCTGTGGTTTATCTGAGGCCCACAGAATAGGATGTTAGAAGAAACAGGCCTAGGAGTTCCTGGAGGAGCCTGTGCTCTTGCTCCTCCCCCTTCATCTCTAACGGCAGGGGATCTCCAGGGAGGGGGAAGATAGGCAGGAATGATGTTGTAGTGCAAACAGGCGGTGCAAATGGGGTGTCCCTCCTCTGTGGTGTGGCACCAGCCCACCAGGGGTGCAGGTGCCAGCTGAGCGCTCTGGCGAGTTGTTTACCCTCACTGCCACACCACTGAGCTGACAGCACACGGCTGTGGCAGACACATGACTCCATATGCGGCTGGTGCCTGGTACGACACCTGGCAAGCCCTGGTCACCGCCAAGGTCAACGTGATTACCTTGCAGTGCAGGGACAGGACGGGCAGGGAGCCTCAGGCTGAGGAGGAGCTGCACCGCAGGGGCTGGCCAGTTTGTCAAAGCTGAGCTGTCTCTGCCGTCATTCCTCTTAGCAGTGTGGGGTTTTACCGGCGCCCCCGGGGAGCTTCAGGAAACACGAGCTGCCAGGCTTGGGTTACTGTCCCTCACCCTCCACGACGGGCTGGTTCTGGTTGGTCAGACAAGCTCTTGCATTTGCTAAAAACAGCCATGTCTGCTTTTCTAGTCGACCTGAGTGCGAGGATTTTCTCTGGCCAAGTTCTTCAAAGGGCCTGGGGCTTCCTGGGTGAAGACTGTGGGGACTTGGGCCAGGGTCCCTCCTCCCAGGATCCTCTCCAGCCTCCACCCCAGGGCCGCTCCTGCAGGAGAGGGCCCGTGCTAAGCTCCCGGCTAGCGGGATCACAGGTGTGAAGTGCTTGGGGCTCCCGAGGGAGGATGCTAGATCCCTTCCATGCCCTGGGTCATGCTCCATCAGTGGTCTTTCCACAGCCAGAGGGAAAACAGCAGTCAGGGTTTAGACATGGGTGCAAAAAAATTAAATAAAAAAGACTGAGCCCTGCACGTGGGGCCATGGTCACAGCAGGGTCGCTCTCTCCTCCGTAAAGGAATGGGCGCATCAAAAAGCAGATCTGTAAGCCAGTTCACCAAGCTGGGGAAGCCAGGGTCTACTTCCTCGGAAAACCCCTGGAAGAGCCTCTGACCCTGCCCAGCCCGGGCGCTTACCAATCTGAACCGATTGGCACAGCGCCACGGGTGGGAGCGAGCGCCCGAGGGCCCGCGCTGCCCGCCGCAGGTTCCCACTTCGCAGGGCCGGAGGACCGGGCGTGTGAGGGCTCCCCGGCGGTTCCGCGCCCGGCGAGGGGGGCGTGCGAAACCGGGGAACGTGAACCCGGAGGCAGGAGAGCGCCGGGGCGGGGCGCAGGGGCTGTGCGGGGGCCGAGGCGGGCAGGTGCGCGGAAGCGGGGCGCCCGGGATCACCCCGGGCAGGGATCACCCCGGGCCGGGCGGCGACCTCACCTGCGTCTCCTCCTCCGACAGGCCGGCCTCCGCCGCGATGAGGCACAGCGTGGTGGGGTCCGGGTGCTTGTTGACCTTGTTGAAGTTGTACTCCAGGATCTCCACCTGGTCCTCCGTGGGGCCGCTCGCGGGCTCGGCAGACATGGTCCCGGCGCTGCGGGAGAGCGGCGGTGAGCGCGGAGGAGGCGCGGGGCTCCGGGCGCGCCCCCACGCGGTGCGCAGCGGGGCCGCGCCGTGCCCGCCTCCCGGGGCGAACCCGCCACCGCCCCGGCCTGACCTGGGGGCGGCGAGGCGGGGAGGGGGCGGAGGAGAGTTTGAAATCTCCTGGCGATGCACAGGGCAGGGTCAAGGGCGCAGAGTGTGCTGGATGGCAGGAAGGAGTAACTACGGATGACAGCCACTGGTCGACTTTAAAACAGCCGAGTGGGGGGATTCGGACCCTCCCAACAGTAACATAATACAGGAGGGGGCTTCAAAAAGTTCACAGGAAAATAGAATTAAAATAAATGGACTTTGTTGCAAAAAAAAATAATAAATCCATACATAATATGTGTCTTGCAAAAGTTCATGGAGAACGTGTATTGTGAACAAAACTACGCATGAATTTCAAATTTTCCTGCACCAACATTACATTTTTTTTAAAAGATTTATTTATTTGAAAGAGTTAAAAAGAGTCAGGAAGACAGCCTCCATCTCCTGGTTCACTCCCCGCATGGCCACCATGGCCAGGCTAGGCATGAGAAGCCGGAAGCCAGGAGCTTCTTCCGGGTCCCTCACATGGGTGTAGGAGCCCAAGCACTTGGGCCATCCTCCACTACTTTCCCCAGGCCATTAGCAGGGAGCTAGATCAGAAATGGAGCAGCCGGGACTTGAACCTGCATCCATACGGGATGCTCAATTGCAGGCAGTGGTTTTACCTGCTATGTCACAATGTTGCCCAAAATAACCTTATCTTTTAATATCATGTTTCATGAACTTTTTGATATGCCCTCATCCATGAGGTGATAGAATGCCCAAATTAACGCTGTTCTAATCAAGTTTTGAAATGTCACACTGTACCCCATAAATACGTATAAATACTGTGTGTCTGTTACAGTTACACACTCATTTGAAAAATAAAGGTTCCTCCTGGGAGAGGCAGCAACCCTGGGGAGACTTGGGTTCACTGGAGTCGGCTGCAGGTGCAGGTGCACCACCCACTCTCTGCATTCTGCCTCTGCAGTGGGTTAGAACTGGGGGCCCTGGCCTGGGAAGAGCTGCACACCCCACGCTTCCTCCAGAGAAACGACCCTCAGCACAGAAGTTACCCTTCAAAGTCTGAGAAATGGGGGCAGCAGTGCGCATGTCTTTCACAGAGAGACCGACAGGCCCACGGAGGAACCATCACGCGAGGCAGGGCACTGGGTCTCGGGATAAATTTCCACGTGCAGGGCCTGTGTGGGCCGCTCTGTAGCCCCCTCCTCCATCCAGACCTCAACCCCCCTCTTCCTACCTAAGCAGGAGCCCCAGGCCTGCAGCCCCGCCCCCGCCCCACCTGCTCTGTGTGCCTCTGAGTGAGGGCTCAAGAGGAAGCCACAACACAACCAAGGAGGATCAAACCCCACTGTCTTTTCAAACCTCAGACTTCAACTGCAGCTGCACTAAAACTTAACTCTGAAGTCACCAAGTGGGTCCACCACAAGCTTCCCCAGTGAGGATGCACTGAGAGAAAGCTAAAGTCTTTAAGCCAGTCTCGGCTGTGCAGTGGGTCCAGGCCAAGAGGGGACATCACATTGGTTGGTGGCTGTAATGACCGCAACCTCATCCTGCCCAGTCCTGGGTGGGTTTGATGTGGCTGGGCCTGGGGCTGAGCCCCTCCACCGTTCACCTGTGTACCGGACTCAGGGCTGCCACAGCCTTTGCTGCTGTGAGCTGCACCTTCCACTTCCTACATACACGTCTTCGCCTTTCCTTTGGGTCATGAGAAAGGACTTTCAGGCAGGAGAGAGCCGGGCTCAAGTCCCTTGGCCGTGTCCCCTTGAGACTCTGTGTTTTAGCAAGTACTGCGCCCCCAGCCCGGCAATCTGTCGCTGTGACCCCTGGCTCAGCGGGTGCTGAGATGGAAAGCGACGAGCCAATCAGAACTACCGTCTACTGTGGGCAACCCCAGTGTCTTTAACATAGAACTTCAGAGCTGGAAGGACACCTTGGCAATGACCTCCTCCAGTCCCCAGGAGAATGGGGTATAAGAAGACTGAGTGTGCCCACGCTGCCCAGGTAGCCACCAGCAACCCAGTGTGCAACACCGTAGGCTCAGTTTCACCCCCAGCTCTGCGGGCTGGTGTGTCTTTCTTCGGTGGAAAAAGTCAGGGAACGTTGTAGATGCAGGCAGGGGCATGGCCTCTCGGAGGCACACCCACAGCTGCTCATTTTCCTAAAAGAACACAGCAGAAGGGAGACGGCTGCCTTTGCTTTTATCTCCTTGCTCTGCAAAAGTTCCATCAGATTCACACTTAATACAGCTTTGCTGCCTCCTCCATGAAAACTTCTGTACAAGTCTCAGTCCTCTGGAAATAGATTTTTTTAAAAAATTTATTTCTCTGTTTGCAAGTCAGAGTGAGAGAGAGAGAGGGAGAGAGAGATTTTCCATCTGTTGGTTCCCTCCCCAGATGGCTGCAACAGCCAGGGCTGGGCTAGGCTGAAGCCAGGAGCCAGGAGCTTCTTCCAGGTTTCCCATGTGGATGGCAGGGACCCAAGTACCAGGCCATTAGCAGGGAGTCGGATTGGAAGTGGGGCAGCTGGGACTCCAACCAGTGCCCATATGGGGTGCTGGCATTGCAGGCGGTGGGCTCTCCTGCTGTGCCACAACGCTGGCCCCCAGAAACTGATTTCTACACTGGACTCAGACTGCAAGGCTACGAGGCATCTCCTTTCCCCCATTAATTGCTAAGACATAACCGAAGCCTTGTACGGTTCCTGCATTCGGTCGGGCATGTTTTACTTTATTAGATTCCTGTGGCTCCCGGTCACAGGACTTTGCATGTGGTTTCATGGGCAAGTCCTGGTTCACTGTCAAGGCCCCCCTGGGTTACTTGGCTGCAGGCCATTGGTCTTGGCTGGCTGCTAGGGAGGCATGATGGGGCGGTATGTGCAAGCACCTGTGTCTCTAAGGTGCCCCAGACAAGTTCACGTGATCTCTAGAAACCAGGGTGAAAGAGCTCTGCATCGGATGTGTCTGTTACTCCTCTACCAGGCTTGGGCTCTGTTTTCTCAGCCCTCTTGGGTTGGCAAATGTTTGCTGTAACTTTGTTTCTTTTCTCTTTCCTGAAGGAGGGCCTCGCTCCAGCTCCCGGGGAACCTTGGCCTTATCAACTTCTCAGCTGTTTCCAGTAAGGAAGGCCTTATGTCTCTTAAGAGGGCCTAAACAATTTCAGGTGAAAAGAACCCGACACATTTTATGGCTGCTTAAACTTGACTCCCAGCGCGAGTTTTACTGTTGTGGTCACGCACAGTTTCTGAAACATTTCAAACAATGCTGTCCCCTGCTTGTCTTTTCTTTTTGTGGTTGAGGGCAGCCACTGTTTTCCGCAGATGAAAACTGCTGGCTTTTGTTCTAAATTAATGCCAATACCCGAGAAGACGGCTGGGTCAACTCACAGCTTTACTCCCGTCCTCTGCATTTGATTGGAAAGTGTCTACCTGTGTAGCTGACTCGCAGAGAGTTGTCAAGTGGTGACAGTTTCCAACTTTTTGGTAACCAAAAAACTGCCCTGGGCTCACATTCCCCGTCTTCTCCTCCCTCTCCCAGCCACTCTGGCCTCTTGGAAATGCCACTGCTACAGAATCAAGAGAAAAGGCTGTCAGAGCAGGGGCTCCCCATAAAGAGTCCCCAAAGGGGAAAGGACTGGCCTCAGGGGACAAGAGGAGCCTGCTCCCCACTGCCTAGAGTCTGGGCTGCTTCTGTGTTCCCTGGGAATTCCCTGGAAGCAACGGGCTCTTGAAGCATTTTGTATTTTCCCAAGTGAGTGAAAGGATGTGTAGCCCTGCCCCGGGAGACAGGGGTGGAATCTTGCAGCTCATCAGTACGAACTCCCTGCAGGGGCTAGGAGCTGGGATGCCACTTCTTAGGAACTGGCCGGTTTCTGCCCCTCCAGGCTAGCACAAGGCTTGGTAGGAGGGATGGAGAGACAGAGAGAGAGAGAGAGAGGAGAGAGTGAGTTGTCACATGCAGGTTGGTGTCCCTAAGCTACAAGCAGTGCTTCTCAAGCTGGGCTGATTCTTGGCATGAGCTGTAGGAAGTCCAACCCCTCCACAGACCTCCCAACTCACAACCACATTCCAGGAGCCCCAGGATGGGAGAGAAGCAAAGAGCATTTCCGCTCTTACAAGGTTTTGCCGTTTTACCATTGAAATCAACTATCAATGTTCCAAAACTCTATGCATGCTGTCATGTATCATTTTGACTTTTAAGCAGGTGGTAGGGGGAGGTAACTGTGAAGAAATCAGCTTTGAAAAGTTCATAGTGAAATGAGCAATCTCAAGGCCGGCGATGCGGCTGGGAATTGAACCCAGGCACTCTGATGGGGGTGTGGGAATCCCAACTGACATGTCACCCACCAGGCTAAATACTTGCCCTTCCTTTGCTTTTAATTTTATTATTTTTAATTTATTTATTAATTTGAGAGACAGAATTACAGAGAGAGAGAAGGAGAGACAGAGAGAAACAAATCTTCCATCTGCTGGTCCACTCCCCAATACAATAGTCAGGGCTGGGTTAGATGAGACCAAGAGCCCAAAACTCTCTATTTGCATCTCCCACATGCGTGGCAGGGGCTCAAGAAATTGGGTCATTGTCCACTGCTTTCCCAGCACCGTTAGCTGGGAGCTGGATCAAAAGTGGAGCAGCCAGGACTTTAATTGGTGCCCACAGGAGAAGTGGTAGCATAATGCACCGGGCCACAATACTGGTCCCCCTTCCTTTGCTTTTTAAATTCGTTCTAGCATACATGCATGGATCCCTAGAAGAACAGACATTTTTAAAGTTTTGCTTTTGATTTGTATGACAACGTTCCCATCCTGCCTAGAATTCCCCTGGGAACTGTTTTTTGTTTTTTCCACTCAATGATGTTTCCTAGAATCACCCATGCTCCTCGTGTTGAGAAGTTGCTTCTTCCTCAGTGCTGAATTCATTCGGTGACTGCACACTCCTGATGGCCACCTTTTCATGCCGCTCGAGTCGGGTGGCTTGGTCTTATTGCGTGTGTGACCTCTGCCTCCTGGGACTTCTCTAGGGTGTAGACTAGCAGACTTAAGAGCAGTGTGCTGTTAGCTTTCCAACACACTGGCGACTTGTCCCCAAAGCTGTGGAACACATCACCCTGGCGGTGCACAGCGCTTCTCTGCGCCACGGTCTCCTCGACATTTCGTCAGACTGCGTGGTTTTGGCCGAAGCTTTGCGTAGTCTTTTTCATCCGCAAACGGTGTCCAAGCCTTCCTGCAGCTATTTGTGCTTCCAGCTGGCATGCCTTCTCGGGGTTAAAAGGTTCCACATGTTTACTGTTTACTGTGTTTAAAAGTATTTCCTGTTCAGCCCAGATGGGGACTTGAGAGTTTGGGTCCTGTCTCCGGGCCAGCTCCGTGATTTCCATTGGTCATCGAGCACAATATCCCTGCCCCCCAACAACAACAAAAAAGTATGAAAAACTAATCACTAACACTCTTTGTCTGTGCCGTGCTAAAAATTTTACTATGTTCACTTACACAGAGTTTCTGGTGGTTTGAACTTGATTTTGTACTTGAAAGGATATGTTAACTGAATCAATTATTGCTCTTAAATGAAAACCACAGAGACAGATTTAAAACGAAAGAACAGAGGGACAGAGTGCGGTAGGGAGAGACCATTAGGCCGTGAGTGTAAGGTGGGATCTGTGTGATCTCGGATAATGTGCTCACTCGTTTAGACTGCGGAATCACTGTCACAAGTGTGCTGAGCCCCTGTCCAACAGCGGGTTGACAATAGTTACTGTCTCTCCTAATCCTCTCTCAGAAACTGGAATGGAATTAGTCCTGTTTTACAGTCAAGAAGTTAACTAATCAGGCCAGTGTTTTTGGCATAGCAGGTTAAGCCCTAGCACCAGCATCCCATATAAGCACTGGTTCATGTACTGGCTGCTCCACTTCCAACCCAGCTCCCTGCTAGTGCACTTGGGAAAAGCAGCAGAGGATGGCCTAAGTGCTTGGGCCCTTGCACCCCTGTAGGAGATCTGGATGAAGCTCCCAGCATCAGCCTGCACCAACCTGTGCCATTTGGGGAATTAAACAGTGGATGAAAGATCTGTCTCTCTCCCACCTCTCTGTATTACTCTGCCTTTTAAAATAAATCTTAAAAAAAAAAAAAGTTAACTACTTGTCTGTGGTGCCAGAGGAATACTGAGAATTCTGCCTTTCGCTCTGCTTATAGCGTTAAGGCAGTTCATGATTTCATGAGCATCAAGATCCATCGGTGCCTCCAAATGTATCTCCAATATATCTCCTGTGTCCTGTAGACGTCAGAGTCTCGGGCATCACAGAGTCACCTGTTGGGATCTTTGCCAGCCACTGTAGGGGAGGGTTGGTTGGGGCTGGGGGCAGCAGTTCCCAGTGTGCGCCAAATCCCTGCAGACCTACTGTGGTCTCCACAGCCCTCCTCCCTCAGCCCCTGGGATGGTGTTCTTGCACATGTCCATGTATTGCTTTCAAAAGCTCTAGCGTCTACTTCACTTCAGGCAATTGACATCATGGAACCAAGTCTTGTTCTGGCTCCCTTTTACAGATGAAGAAATGAAGGCGCAGAAAACTTGGGTGACTGTTCAAGTTTGTCCTGTAAGCTCTGAGCTGGTAACTTTTGACCCAGTGTATCAGCCCCGGGACATCCAGAACCAGGACAAACAAGCATGTTGCTCTCCTAGGACACACTGTGCTTCATCTCAGGAGAAAGGAAGCCCAAGATGCCAACTAGTGTTGAACTCAGGCATTACAACTGGTGGCCAGCGACTGTACCTCCCCAGGCCCTCCTCTTCCTGGGAGTCCTGCCAGGCAAATGTGTCCTAAGGCTCATTTTCTGTTTTATCCCTGCTGTGGAACTGCTCATCTCCCAGTAGTCCACATGTGTCTTCAACTACGAAGAGTTTCCTTTTACATCTTGGGTTCCACGTGTCTACCATGTGCTTTGAAACATGTGCAGGGCAGTTGCTAACTCTGCTCTGCCCCAGGTCCCCCTCTGTGGCTTAGCTTGCCTCTGGCTTGAAAATACCCCCTGCTTCAGAAAGCCAGCCGAGTTCAGGGCACAATGGAACAGTTAAGAGCCCTGGGTCCTAGTCATTTGAGATTCCTTTGCTGAGTCTCCATCTCGTCCAGTAAAGAGCTGCGATACTGCACGCCACTGCCCAGCCCGAAGCCCTGCTGTGAGGTCCCCGTGACCCAACAGGGCAGGTGTCTCCGAACTGTGAGATGCTGGCCTGGGGGAGGTCGTATAGTTCTTTCTCTGGCTGTGAGCCAGGCTCTCAGAGGTGTCTCCGTTGAGAAAGTAAATTTCACTGTTTCTGGGTTACGACCACTGTTTTTATCTTCCTGGAGGGCCAGAGCACAGCGGCTGAACTTAAAACCTTAACCAAAAAGCCAGACACTGCACACAGTGGTTTATCAGGAAATGCGCCCCTGGGGGATTGGCCGGGAGCCAGCACGTGGGGAGGGCAGGCCCACCCTAGCAGCTCTTCCGCAGTGTGCGCTGGTTGGGACAGAGTCCTTGGTACTGCCCCTAAAATGATACTGTTTCTGTGCTCACCCTCAGCACCACCCCCGGCTGTTCTTTCTTCGCATCCGCTACTGGTGGCGCGGAAGATGGGCAGCGAGGAGGTTAACAGTAAGGAACTACAGCGTTTCCAGGCTGCCCTGGGCTGTGAGAATAACCAAATGGAACTCATTTTAAATGATCCGTGTGTGGCCCTGTTCTCCAGGCCAAATCGTAGGCTCTCCTTCGAGGAGTGTGGACGTCTCGCCAGTGATCCTGAGGCTGTCTGGCACTTGAGGGTGGAACGGAACTCAGCCAATGGCATTTGGCTGGCTTGATTTGAGATAAAACTTAGGACGAGGCTGTTCTGTGCTTTTAACAACCAGGGCTAGCCAGAACATAGAGCTGGAAAAAATAACCTTCTAGCCTTTTGGTATCTGTTCATCCTCACTGTCCCGGCAACGTAGAGTTGATTCCTGTTGTTGAATCACATATGGAATGCGCACCCAATCTATTATAATAGCAAGGGCATATTTACTGAGCAACTACTATGTGACAGGCATTAAGTGCTGTTGATGTATCCGTTCCGGTGGTCATCAGAAGAACAACACCACTATGTGACTGTCACTTTTCCTATCTGCGCTTTATGCAGGTAGAAGCTGATACAGACAGAAATGTATACACCTTTCCCAAGGAGGTATAGGAGACTCTCCCCAGACCACAGTCCAGTAAGTGATGGAGACATGGGTCAAAGCCAGAGTCTGACTTACACAGCCACATCCTAACCACAACCACCCTGCCTCCTCTGTGTACTGAGTAGCTACAGAACCAGAAGATCCTTGATGGGTGATGGTGGGGAATGGGACAGCAGAGCTGAGTGGTGTCATGAGGGACAGGGGTGAGGCAGTGCCTGTGTCAGCTGGGGTTCCCCAAGGCCTGGGGTTAGTGTGGGGGCCATGCTGCTCTCCCCATGGCGTGATTCTCAACACTGGTGACTGGACATGGCTCTGACCCGGCTACATGGACCCACCAGTGATTCCAGCAGTGCCCCCAGGCACACACTCTTCTTCCTTGGTGGAAATACAACTGGAAGGTGGCCCCTGGGGATAATGTAGAGAACAAACAGGTAGAAGTCACAGCAGCCAACAGAATGTGACGAAAGGTGGCTCCAGCCTGACCCACTGGAATGTGGTGGCTGCTGCTACCATGGAATCCTAGCCAAATAAATTTCTTCTTAAAGATTTACTTTTATTTATTTTAAAGGTAGAGAGACAGAGATGGGGTAGGGAGTAGAACAAACAAGAGAGAGATCCTCCATCCACTGGTTCAGTCCCCAAATGCCCACAGAGCCAAGGCTGGGCCAGGACAAACCCAGGAGCCAGGAACTCCACATGGTTTTCCCACAAGAGTGGCAGGGGCCCAAACACTTGGGCCATCATCCTCTGCTTTCCCAGGCGCATTAGCAGAGAGCTGGACCAGAAGTGGAGTAGCCAGAACTTGAACTAGCACTTTGAGAGGGGACGGCAGCATCAGAAACAGTTGCTTAATCCCATGGTGCCATAACACTAGCCCCGGTGTACCAAGTATTGTTGAATTGATTAAGGAGCCTCCTGAAACTGTTGTTGGACCAAGTCTCTCGGGGATCCAGATTTGTGTCAGCCATGTTCAGAAAATAGGAAGAAACCATGAAGACCTACTGGAGGGGCGGGTGTCTGCGACTGATTCCCGACAGTGAGCAAATCATCAGTTACCCCTGGACACAAAATCCTTCACGTACACGCTGGGTTCTCTCACCAAAGGCCCAGCTCCTGGTCTAATCTTGCAAGAGGAACTGCAGGAAGGCAGTGGAAGATAAGGCCTTCAGCCCCTTCCTTGAGTTGCTCTGTCTTCTTGGGAATAAACCAACGAGAGCAATCCCACTCCTATCCTCTCCTTACAGGAGATTCCTGCCCTTGTTAGCCGGCCTCTTTTCCGAAGGTCTCTCTCTATGAGAATTGTGATGAATCCAGAGCACATTTTCTCTACAAAGAACACTATCAGCTGTGGTTGGAAGCCCAGGCTAACCCAGGGGGCTATCACTAAAACCTACATGGTTAGTCATTGAAAAACAATCCTAATAAAATGTAATAAAAATCACCTCATTTGGTAAACATTCAAGAAGGAGCAGTTTTAGCTAAAGTCAGACCTAGAGAAGCAAAGTTTAGGTGCAGAGAGGGGAGGGGCTTCAAGGAACACATGAGGTTTTTAGAAAGTTCTAGCACAGCTGATACACCCCACGTTGTCAGGACAGCCCCTCAAGCACTGTTGGGTGCCCAGAGAAAGCCGACTGAATTCTACATTAATTCAAGAAGGAGGACTTTTGGCCTGGATATGCAAGCACATTGGAGCTGTCCCTGTGTCACAGCTGAAATCAAGACAGGCAATGAAGAACGGGAGTGCGGAGGGTGTTGTCCAAGACATGATGCATGATGCTGCTACGTGCGAACAATCAGGAAAAAGCCAGCAGTCACTTGGCGTCTTCCTCTCCTCCACATCCTTCTATCCAAGGTGCCAGGAAAAAGGGGAAAGGGAGGGGCCTCGCGTTCCCTAAAGCAGCCACCAGGTGGCACTGTCAGATGAGCGCAGTGTAGTTGCAGGCCAGAGCTCCTGGCATTGGGAAGAGAGCAAAGCAGACATGGGTACCTCTGAGCATCGCTGATGGATGGGTGCCGGGACCCTCCCATACCAAGATCTGCAGAAGCCCACGTTCCTTAGATAAAGTGCTGTTGCCCAGAACCCACACGGTCCTCCCTGGATTACTCACAGCTCCTAACACAGTGTAAGTGCTCTGCACTAATGGGGAAACATGACAAGGAAGAAACGCCTATGTGTTCACCACAAAAGCAGTTTTTTAAAAAGGTATGTATGAGTAGCTTCCAAATGTCAGGTTTGTTTTATTATTGTTGTTATTATTAAATGTGTACTTATATTTGTTTGAAAGGCAGAGCTACAGGGGAGGGGAGAGAGGGAGAGATAGCTTCCATCCACTGGCTCATTCCCCAAACACCCACAGAAGCCAGAGGCTTGGCCCTCCATCTGGGTCTCCCACATGAGCAGCAAGGACCCGAGTGCTTTGAGCCATCCTCTGCTGCCTCTCACGGTGTGATTAGCTGGAAGCGGGATAGGAAGCAGGGACTTGACCCAGGCACTCTGACATGGAATATGGATATCCCAAGGGATGGCTTAACTCACTACACCTTGGTCCCCACCCCTACAAGTGTAACTTTTTTCTTCTCAATAATTTGGTCTGAGATTGGTTAAATCCAAACACGCGAAAACCAGGAGTATCAAGGGCTGCCTATACAGTATTAGTCACAGGGACTGTTGTATACCTGAAATAGATAAATTGTACATGGGGGTACATTTTTGATCCACTTTAAGGGCTGAAAATATTAAACTTAAGGAGTAATGCAAAGACCTTGGGCAAGGAGCCAGAGCCAGATTTCCATTTTAACCACCCTCCCTCTTAATGTTCATGTGATCTTGGCATGTCCTTGAGCTTATTTGAAACTCAGTTCTCTTCTCTGCAAAATGTGGCTTAGAACTGGCTTTCTGGCCTATGTACTCCAGCTACAATCCAACGAAACAGTACCCCCGACATGACTTGGACGAGTGTAAGCCGACACACACAGTTCCAGAAATGTTATAGTTGTTTCTTGATCCAGAAAGGAGAGGAGGTTGGGTCCCCTGAGCTCCTAGGAAACTCAACAGAGCAGCCAGGGTCTTACCTCACTGTGTTCTCCCTCAGCCACAGTTTTCTAGTGCCAATGGCCCGGGAAAGGCCACTCCGCACGCCTGTTCTGGCTTCTGCCCCCGGTTTGCTGGACACTGTGTGCTGAGTGCCTACTTCAAAGGGTAGCCGTGGAGCCCATGAAACATTCCAAACCTAAGTGCTTCTCAGTGTTCAGCCTGTCTGTCAAATTCACCCAACCCTGGAATTCATCACCCACCCCGAGGCATGGGAGACCAGGCGGGAAGCTTGCCTTTGGCCCATCTGTTGAGATGATGGTTGGGACACCTGCGTCCCATATCGGAGTTCAAGACCTGGTCCGCTCCCAATTCCAGCTTCCTGCTACTTCACACCCTGGGAGGCAGCAGGGGATCATTTAAGTGACTGGGTCCCTGCCACCCTCGTGGGAGACCAGACTGAGATCCTGGTTCCAGTTTCCACCTGGCTCAGCCCTGGTGGCTACAGGTGTTTGGTTAGTAAACCACTAGGTGACAGCTGGCTGTCTCTCTCTCTCTCTGCTTTCCTCTCATATTAAAAACAACAACAACAACAACACTTGAATTAAAAGAATTATTTTAAGAGCAGAAAAGAGGGACCAGTGTTGTGGCCCAGTGGATTAAGCCACAACCTGCAATGCTGACATCGCATATGATGGTTTGGGTCCCAGCTGCTCCACTTCCAATCCAGCTCCCTAGGAATGCACCTGGGAAAGCAGCCCCTGCCACCCACGTGGGAGACCCCGATGAAGTTCCTGGCTTCCGAAGCCTGGCCCAGCCCAGGCATCTGCAGATGAAACTAGTAGATGGGTGATCTCTCTCTTCCTGGATGCCTCAGTCTTTCTGTCTGTCATTCAATAAGTAAATAATTTTTGAAAAGGAAGAGAGAGCAGATGGGCGCTCTCAGTAATCACACCATGACACAGCCATATCTCAGAAGCGCCCAGGGCCACCGGGACATCTGGTCCCCTTCTTATCTGTAAACCGACTTTTCTCACTGAGGCGTGCTGCTGTGCACCAGCGAGAGGTGAGGGTCTGCGGGATCTTGGAGGACGGGACGTCCAGCTAACCACAGGCTGGAGGTGACTCTTCACTCCTCAGAGAGCTCGCTGTGGCAGCTCCGTGGTTAAGGAGGAGAGGAGGCGCTCCAGCCGTGAGCTTCCTGACCTTTCGTTCTGATTGTGGTCTGAATATGTAGGTAGAACTCCGTGTGGTGGGATGAGTCACACTTGGGCTGCTGCCCGCTCCGGGGATTGTTGCTGGTCCTGCTGATGCTTGGCAAGTGCGAATGTCCACGCGGACATCTCAGAGTTCAGTGCTGCGGCCAGACAGAAACGGGGAACAAAAGCGGGCTGTCCAGAGATTTCTATGGGCACAGATTTCCATGTGCTCAGAGCTTTCCAAGCCAGATGATACACAGGGAGTGAGCTTTGTGAAGGAGACTGAATGATCAAACCTCATTTTTGAAAATGGTGCCATAATACACCAAGAAGCTAGACAAACAGATTCCTGCTTACCAGGGAAAATTTTCAGTATTTTCTAAAGAGATTCATTAAACCTGAAGAGAAATTTGCATTCCTAATCTTGGAAGCAAACACCAAAGAGATCAACTTTAGAAGTAGCTTGTGGAGAGGAAAAAAAGATCGACCAAGTAAGTCAAAATAGCAGCTAATCAGGATTCTTTTGTTAGCTTTTGCAGTATGCTGTGAATTGTGGTTGTCTATTTAACCTCCCAATTATGTTTTGTTTGGGAGCACATTAGTTAGACCCATGGCGAGCAGGGTAGAGAGATGTATTCAGGGCATGGAAGACAGGGGCTCAAAGACTTGAATGGGGCTGTGGACAATAATCAGCGTGGCAAAGAGTCTAACACGGATACGCCACACATGGATACCTCCCACTCAAGGATATAAGCTGCCATATTGCTCTGCAGCCATCCGGCCACTCAACAAAAGCTGCTTTTTGAAAAATGCTCTCATTCTCAATGCCTGACTCTCTGAAGGGCTGTCCATTCGTAATTCCATGGTCGTGATACTGGGATTTATTTTTTTTGAAAATATAAGCTGGCGGGGCCAGCGCTGTGGCGTAGTGGGTAAAGCCGCCACCTGCAGTGCCAGCATCCCATATGAGCACCGGTTCGAGTTCTGGCTGTTCCACTTCCAATCCAGCTCTCTACTATGGCCTGGGAAAGCAGTGGAAGACAGCCCAAGTCCTTGGGCCCCTGCACTCACGTGGGAGCACCCAGAGCTCCTGGCTCCTGGCTTCGGATTGGCCCAGCCCCAGCCGTTGTGGCCAGTGAGGAGTGAACCAGCAGATGGAAGACCCCTCTGCTTCTCCATCCTCTGTGTAACTCTGACTTTCAAATAAATAAATAGATCTTTAAAAATAAAATAAAAAACAAAACACATGCTGGCTTTTACAGCATTTTTATCTGAGTCCAGATTTGTCAGAATCAGTGGTTAGAGACCTGCGTGGTGGGCAGCAAGCTGTCCAGGTGTGTGCCCTTCCAGAGGTGTGCACCCTTCCAGAGGTGTGTGCCCTCCCAGAGGTGTGTGCCCTTCCAGCGGTGTGTGCCCTTCCAGAGGTGTGCGCCCTTCCAGAGGTGTGCGCCCTTTCAGAGGCCAATGTATCTGCCCAGTGCAAGCAGGCACAACCTCCCAGGTAGTCTGTGAATTCTGGAAAGCCCAGGAAACACTCTTTGAGTGAGCAGAATTATCACTCTGCACAAATATACTTTAATCGATTATTATTTTTTATGGCCCCGGCTACCTTTCTTATTTTATGGCTATACTTAGGTAATGGATGGTGACACACAGCTGGCACTTTGTAGAGAACTAGATTATGCCTAAGTCCAGATAGCCATGCTGTTGGTTGCTATGATACGCAATGATAGGGGCCTATTTTTTTTTCCCCCAAATGAGTTGCTTTTGTGAACAGGTGTTCAGCTAATGGCACAAATGGAGGGTGTGCACCTGCAGGTCGTTCACCAACATCACAAAATAATTGAAGAAGACAGATCAGGGGGCAAACTCTGAACCCACAGTTCTCTTCTCCCAGCATTGGACACCAGGCTGCAGAGAGACCGGATGCAGATTCAAAACTCCTTCCAGCTCTGCCATGTACTCTCCAAGCGTGCCTTTGGACAACTCACAATTGCTTTGGCCCTTCGCTTCCTCATCTACCACTGCAGCTGTCCACTCACTCCACCTGTCTCACAGGGCTGGGGGATTCAACAAGATGGGTTACATTTCTGAAGAGCGTCATAAACACCCTTTATCCACGGAGCACCACTGTGAAGATGCTAACCAGCTTTGCCAGTGACTCAATATCCAATGTTGCACAACTGAATAATGTTGGATTTCACAGTCATTACAACAGCAAGACATTTTAGAAACGTCACTCAACCTCACACGTAACCCAGTTCCCTAGAAGGTTCCATTTGCTTTGTCCTGGTAATCAATGACCATGATGAAGAACTGAAATGCTTCTAGAATGGATTAGCCCAAGTTTAAGAACAGGACATTGAGAAGGGGAGATTACTGAAGATCATGCTCCTTAAATTCCAGAAAATTATTTCAGCCACTCAAGCTCATGTTAAGAGAATTACTAAGGCGGGGGGTATTTAGCCTAGTGGTTAGAGGCCCACCGCCCACATCAGAGTCCCTGGCTCCCAATTCCAACTTCCTGCAAATGCAGATGTTCAGAGGCAGCAGAGATGGCGCAGTAACTGGGGTCCTGTCACCTGGGTGGAGACCTGGATTGAACTCTAGCTTCTGGCTTTGGTCGCCTGGACTACTGCTGGTATTTGGGGAGTAAACCAGCAGGTGGAGAATCTCTCTCTCTATGTCAAGTAAGTGAAAAAAAAATTTTTTAAAAAAGAGAGAGGGGGCCAGCGCTGTGGCGTAGTGGGTAAAGCCAGCGCCCCCAGTGCTGGCATCCTATATGGGCGCCAGTTCAAGTCCCCACTGCTCCACTTCTGATCCAGCTCTCTGCTATGGCCTGGGAAAGCAGTGGAAGATGGCCCAAGTCCTTGGGCCCCTGCACCTGCGTGGGAGACCTGGAGGAAGCTCCTGGCTCCTGGCTTCGGATTGGCACAGTTCCGGCCATTGTGACCAATTAGGGAGTGAACCAGTGGATGGAAGAACTCTCTCTCTCTCTGCCTCTCTCTCTCTCTCTCTGCCTCTCCTTCTCTCTCTGACTTTCAAATAAATAAATAAATAAGTCTTAAAAAGAGAGAGAACTACATACTAAGGAACTCAGAGAAGCTTCTCTTTTTAAAAAATTTTGTAAAGGCAGAGTGGACAGTGAGAGAGAGAGACAGAGAGAAAAGTCTTCCTTTTGCCGTTGGTTCAACCCTCAATGGCCGCCGTGGCCGGTGTGCTGTGGCCGGCGCACCACGCTGATCCAATGGCAGGAGCCAGGTGCTTCTCCTGGTCTCCCATGGGGTGCAGGGCCCAAGCACTTGGGCCATCCTCCACTACCCTCCCAGGCCACAGCAGATAGTTGGCCTGGAAGAGGGGCAACTGGGACAGAATCTTCGCTCCAACTGGGACTAGAACCCGGGGTGCTGGCGCTGCAGGTGGAGGATTAGCCTGTTGAGCCATGGCGCCGGCCTCAGAGAAGCTTCTAAACGTCTGGAACACTAGAGCAGAACTTGTGTCGCTTGTCTGCATTTCCCATGGACGGTTCCATGTTCTCACTGTGCTTGGGAAGCACGGCTGAGCCTGCCCCTTTCCCCCACCTTGTTGTCCACCAAGCAGATCTGCGGGGTGGGAGGGTGTTCATGACAGCACTATTGGTGAGAACTGGTGGCAGGAGAGATGCCCAGTAAGAAAGACCTTGCTAAGCGAAGAGGCCATCTAAACAACAGACTATTAATATGACTAGTCACAAATAATGCATGAAAAATATCACCAGCATACATCCGTCTGAAAAGCACACCATTAAGAGAAAGAAAAAGAGGGCGATCCAAAACCTAGGAGGAAAATGTTAACTCATCCTGATCCCAGAGACCAAACAAGGGAAATGGAGAGACTTCAGCAACTACGAGGCCGGCGGCCTGCTCCATCTCTCCGAGCTGGCCTGGGTCATTATTTCCAAGGTGCTTCTGCATAGCGAGGCAACACCTCCCAGCTCCCTTGCTGTCTTCCTCCTGCAGCCCATGCCAGGCCCGGGGCTTGGTGCTCTCCCTTCAAGGGCAGGGTCCGTAGCTGGCATTGACCTCCTTCCCCGGCCCAAGTTCAGTAACATCAGGTCTGCCGGCTGCTCCCTGTAGGTCTGACGGTGTGACTGGCTGGTCCTCTCAGAGTTCTTCCACTCTAGTTCCCAGGAGCCTCCATTCTTCAACGGTAGGCCCTGCCCGGGGCTCTCTGAGCTTATCAGAGTGGGAGATACCCCATGCTTCATAAATCTCAGATCCATCTGTCTCCCAAAGGATGCTGTTCGTCCCAGAAAAGATGTGAAGAGTTCTTGATAAAGTGATAGGTACTCCCCACATTAGTTATTGTATGATAGATAGATAGATAGATAGATAGATAGGGATAGATTTTACTCCTGGGCACCAGGTGGCTAGAAAGTTGGACTGTGCCAAGGGGCGTACTGTTTATGTACATTTCCTTAGGGAGAAGCCATGCAGGAAGGAAATGGAATACATTAACAGGGACTAGACTGTCTAAGCAGATCTGCCAGGGCCAAAGAACTCTGGGAAATTTCTGCCGTGCTCTGTGTAGATCCATTGGCTAGAACCACTGCTGTTAGTGTCCTGCCTGGTGCACACCGAGAGATGACAACAGATCCATGTCTGCCGTGGAGTCTCTGTTGTGTTTTGTTTTGATGAACAAGGGCAGAGTAATTCCTTTGTGAAACACCTGGTAGAGTTTTTTCATTTTGGGTCCTATTCTATCCAAACCACCAGAAGACAATTTCAAGAAATGACGTGAGGATTACAAATGAACTTTTCTACTTTCAAATGAGATCTATAGCCACCCCGACATGGCCACACGCTAACAAGAGCCTGGAGCAAACATGGGAGTAAGTCAACCTGTGACGGACAGTTCCTGGGACCCCGCACACTTATTCAGAACTTCTCTGTGGTGAACCAACATAACCCCAGGAGCTCAGTGGTGCAGGGAACTCCACTCACAGAGAGTGGAAAGACACAAAGGCCAGAACGCGCCAGGAGGCAGCCTGGGTTCCAGAGCCCAGAGCCCGCCTGGCCAGCAGCCGAGACTAAGGCAAGTCCCTTTGGTCTCTTGTCCCTTCGTGGGTTGTACTCCTAGGTGTCCAGATGGTTTCTAGCTCGGGTCAGGTGGTTTTTAGGGTGAAGGGGGATGCTGCTAATAATCCCAAGGAGACACTGGTGCTTTGTAAATCACTCTGGGCCATGGACTACCCTTCTGCCTGCAACTTCCCCTTTGCATAGCCCTGCCCACCATCCACGTTCATTTGCATTTTAAATGCCCAAGGAAGCCATCAACAGCTTCCAAAAATTAACCTGGGTGAGGTCACAACACAGCCTTGAAAAAATGTCCAAAGCCACTTCCCACTGAGTGAAGATGAAAAAAAAGAGGGAAAATGGTCAAAGTCATCCAAGGATAGAAGACTTTCTGTTACAAAGAACAATTTTATCAGCAGTACAAACTCATCACTTAGGTTAAAAAAAATTTATTGCACAGTGGCGTGACCATACATAATGATAATGTACTGTTAAATAAATAAATTTTTAAAAAGCTAGATGGGGTACAGTGCTGTGTTGCCATAGGTCAAGCCACATCTATGATGCCAGCATCCGATATGGGCACATCTGATCCAGCTCCCTGCTAATGGCCTGGGAAAAGCAGAAGATGGCCAAGTGTTTGGGACCCTGCAACCCATGTGGGAGTCCTGGATGAAGCTCCTGGTTCCTGGCTTCATCCTGGCCCAGCTCTGGGCACTGCGGCTCAGCTGATGAAAGATCTCTCTCTCTCCCTCTCCCTCCCTCTCCTCCTCCCTCTCTCTCTCTTTCTGTAGCCCTTTCAGATAAATAAATAAATATTTTCCTAAAAACAGCTAGATGAAAGGGTTTTGCATGTTTTCGCCATAAAGAAATAATAAATATTTGTGGCAATAGACATATCTACCTGTATTTGAACATTATGCCTTGTATTGAAACATCACATGGCACCCCACAAATAAGTTCAGCTTTTCCTGTATTTGTTAAACTTTTTTTAAGTGAATAAATAAATTTTTTTGCAAATGTGATGAGACTGAATGGCAGAAAGAACATTTGACGTCCAGCAGCGCCATGAAACCGGCGTTGGCTGCTGCCTGATGCTAACCTCATCCTTTGCACGAGGCCCCGCCCTCCAGGGCCCATGATGGAGTTCCACCCCCTCCCCTCCCCTCCTGGCCTCTGTGCTCACCCGTGTGCCCTCTGCCTGCCCTGCTGTCCTGTGCTGTGGCCCTCTGCAGAGGCAGGACACTCTGGAGAGCCTTGGCAATCACAGACTATGGAGTGGGACGGAAGGGCGGTTGTGGGCCCAGAGCCCCAGGCACTAGCAGGCCCTCACCCAGCAGGACTGGACGCCCTGATCAACAGGGCTGGGCAAGCCAGTCTGCCAGGGCCCACCTCCTGCCCTGGACAAGGAACCAGCAGGCGCTGTTTAAAAGGTACCCAGCAGCCTTTCTTGACATTTTCTCTCCTGGGGGGCCCATCAGGTGAATTTCCACCTTTCAGAAAGACAAATGAAATGCAGCCCCATCCAGTGAGTAGGAATGTAGTTAACAAAGAACGGACTCAGCCGATGCTCGGCTCACTAGGCTAATCCTCTGCCTGTAGCGCTAGTACCCCGGGTTCTAGTCCCGGTTGGGGCGCAGGATTCTGTCCCGGTTGGGGTGCCAGACTCTGTCCCAGTTGCTCCTCTTCCAGTCCAGCTCTCTGCTGTGGCCCGGGAGGGCAGTGGAGGATGGCCCAGGTGCTTGGGCCCTGCACCCACATGGGAGACCAGGAGGAAGCACCTGGCTCCTGGCTTCTGATCGGCGCAGTGCGCTGGCTGTAGCAGCCATTTGGGGGGTGAACCAACGGAAGGAAGACCTTTCTCTCTGTCTCTCTCTCTCTCTGTCTAACTCTGCCTGTCAAAAAAAAACAGAACAGACTCCATCAGAAAACAACCTATCGGGGTCCACGGTTGGTAACCATTGCCCACGGGATACAACTTGAAGAATTTAACTGCAAACCCATGATCTTGTTATAGTTCTCCCCAGCAAGCTGCCGGGAATACTGACTAGCAGAGATTATATATTTTTACCTAAGACTTTGATTTTACTGATCCCCCCCCCACTATAAAGTTCAAATGGTGATTATATTTACATAACATTTCAAAGAACTCTCAGATTCATTGTCTTGCTAGAGCCTATTTAATATACCAGGGAGGGCCATAAATCATTAAGCAATAACTGCCTATTAGCACCATAACTTTAATTAGCTTTCCAGAGATGGGAGAATGAATCCTGGAAATGGCACGTGTGGATGGAAGCAGCGATGGGAAGCCATCCAACACAAGGCCAGCTGGCCAGGGCAGAGCTGGGAAGGCACTGTGGGGGCATGGCCACGCTGCATGGCCCCCACACAGGTACGAGCAGGTGGAGGTTAGAGAGACAGCCAGGAAAGTCAGAAGTCACAAAAACAAATGTTACCCACTCACACTATTGCCCAGGAAACCCTAATGAAAAGGCCCTGTCGTGTAGCCCAGACTCATCCCAATGCTGAGAAGCTGTGTGATTTTCTGAATGAAGGACTTGGCTAGCCTAGCGCTTCCGCTGAGATTCTTTCCAACAACTATAATCCTCTTGCTTACACCAGATATTATGTAGGGAACAAAAGGAAGCTTTCGTTTCAAAACCTCCCTTCTCACTGTTCCTTCTCACGTGTTAGCACAATTCTTAAATCATGCACCTCCGAGGCTCTGAGTCATCCCTCCCGCTCGCAGCCCTGGAGCACGGCTCCGGTCCAGGGACTCGCTGGAAGCCGCTGGATGCTCCATCCCAGCCGGAGCTGGATGTGTGTTTCAGAGGGCCAGAAGCAGCCTCCTCCTCTGGGCTCCTCCTGCTGCTCTCCTTGGGCCTCCCAGCCTCACCCCACCCTGGGAGAGTGGCCACAAGGCCTGGAGCTGTCCTGCCCTCTGCCTGCCCCTCACCGCCTTGCTGTCCTCGTCCGCCAAGGAAAGCGTTTGGGTTTCACTGGCTCGAATCCCTGGGTGCACATCAGAGCCACCTGGGGAGCTCTCAACACGGGATTCCTGTCTAATTGGGTTGTGGCGGAGCCCAGGCACTGAGGTGTGTTACACCAGTTCTCCAGGTCCAACAACCACCGGGTGAGCCGTGCTCAGAGGGAAAAGTCTACGATCCCGACCCTCTGGTGCTGTGTTTTATTTACCGAATTTATCTTTCCCAAAAATGCATTTTTCACCTTTAGCATATGGCATAAGCTGATTTTGACACATGCTTTAAACTAGTAAAAAGTATTATATTAAAGTATTTTGGAGGGCGTAACTGACCTCTAACACTTCATGCTTTAGCGGACAATTTGATAAGTTTTCACCGACAGAAAACGACCATCGCGGTCACGATGGGGAACAAACCCGTGGCCCCCAAAAGCTCCCCTTGCCCCCTGCAAACCCCGTTCTCCTGGCAAACCCTGATCTGCCGCCTCCTGCCACTGAGCAGTCTGCATTTCCCATCAATGCAGTCACACAGTGTGCTCTGGGTCTTGCCTGGCTGCTGCTTCATTGTATCCCTAGACTTCAGATTTCAAACTCTTTGGAAACAGAATCCACCCTTCCTGTGTTTTCTCTTTTTCCCAGCCCCTAGCTTATCTCTGCTCAGATAATCCCTTCAGCCATCACTTGCTTGGTTGACCAGAGACCTTCAGGAATTTGTAAGGGAGAGAGTCTGTGGCCGTGTGTTTCGGGTGGTTAATGGGGTCGCTCCCATCCCCTCTCTGTGGGTTCATCTCTCTCTGCAGCTCTAGCCCAGTTAAAGCTAACACTTGAGTTAAAGCAGGGGTCTTGAATGAGGGGCCAGCAAGTCTAAGGAGCCCAGCAATGAGCATCAGGATGGGGGGGCAGCAGGGAATGGGGATGAGCCCCTGGGAGAGGTAAGCCTTGGTGCCACCAGACTCTGCATCTTAATAACGGGATTCTTGAGCCAAAGCGGCAGCCACAGAGTCAGCCCTGTGCCCTTGTCTTCCTGCTGCCCCGTATGCATTTACCATGCGATGTCTAACTCCAGCCCCGCTGCCCTCTGCTCCTCCCTTCCCCACCCCCCTTCCTGCCTAGTGCCTCTGTTTTGCTCTCCACCTGCTCTGTCATCCATAACCCCCATTAGGTGAGCACGCTGCAGGGCTGTCTGGCGAGACCCCTCCGGCCCCTCTCACCGGAGCCCCGTGGTGTGCGTTTGGTGCCTCGCTCTGTGCCGTTCAATGGCTCTGGCTCCACTTCACTCCACAGGTCACCCTGAATACCTGGACCCTGTTGTGCTCACAGATCACAAACCCACAGAGCGCAGGGCACCTCCCGGGAAACGAGACCGGTGTTTTTCACGGCTGGGTAAATCAGGCTCCCCGGGAAGCACAAGAAGCCGTACTGCAAATTCACAACCCAGCCTCCTCTATCCAGAAACGCCGCCTTCTCCCCCCAGCACAAGACACATCTCTAGATTAAAGCAAACACCAGCTTCCAAAGGAAGCGGGCACAGTCACCCCTCGGCTGGTTTCCAAGAGCCTTTCAGACATCAGGAGGGGACAGGAAAAGCACCACGGGGCTCCCACGCACATCAGCGCCACGCACCTTGGCTTGCAGGGGTCTGGGCTCTGAGCCCTGAGCTTTGGGGTGATGACTAGGCTTTCGGTTCTCGCTGCTCCCTCTCCCCTCCACCGCTTTCCACCCCGCTGGGCAGGGTACTCACGTGCAGGCGGCCAGGGCGCGGGCGGTGCAGGCGCGCGGGCCGGCCGCTGGAGGCTTAAATAGCCCGGGCGGGCTTCGGGCGCGCGCTCGGGCAGGGCCCCGCGGAACCCGCCGCGTGGGCGGGCGGGAGGCGGACGGCTGGGCGTGCGCCCGGTTCTTCAGGTTTGAGACCCAGGCGGCGATCCCGGGAGTCTCGGCCCCGCCTTCCAGTCCTGTGCTCCTCCCGTGGGTGGGGAGCCAGGTGCCCTGGGTGCGGCCCCGCGCGGCTCCTGCCGGGGTCTCTGGGGCGGCTGATGCCGCAGTTCTGCGGGCTCCTGGCCCTGGGCAGCTGCCCCGCGAACGAAAAGTTGTTTCTTTCGGACCCTGAGTGTACAAGTAAGGGACGGAGAGGCCTGGGCCACGACAGGATTCCAGGTTTCCTTGCAAACTGCTTCCGTTCCCCCCCTCCCCCCGCCCCCGCATCTGTCTTTCCCTCTCTCCCTCCCTTCGCTAATGAAATTCCTATCTAAGAGCTGAGAGATGCCCCGTGGGAGCGCAGAGAAAAAGCCGGCCTGGGAGCCGGACTGTGGGAAAAGGCACAGGCTGAGAGCGCGCGCGCGGGCGCCGTGGGAGTGCGCACCCGGCCGCGGGTGGATTCTTTCTTTTGGGAGCGGAACGCGGCAGTCAAGTCTGGGACACTGACCCCGGGGTGGCGGGTGTGAGTTTGCAGAGGTTAAGGGAGGGACCCAGGGTTTGGGGAGCTCTGGGTGCACCTGCCGGCCCCACGCACGCACGCAGGGGTGAGTGCCACCCAGGCACCCAGGCTCTGCGCTTGTCACTTCACGGCAGAAACCAAAGGCCCATTTGATTCTCCGGGGAAAGAGAGGCGGGCGGTCACCCGGGGCCCTTCCTCCCCTCTGCGGAGACGCGCTGGTGGTCATAACACGTGTGGGAGGAAGCGGGCGAGCCCACCCTGATTACCCGAGGAATCCTTTGGTTTCCGTCTGGTCCCTGCCGAACCCCTGATCAGGATTCTGCGCCCAGATTTCTGGAATGCAGAAACGTCTTGTTCGTTTCTGGATACTGCGGGTGACTTGGAATGGAGAGCGACCATGCCAGGCTCTATGTAAGCACCCCAGAGCGCACCTGTTATTTCATCCTCGAGACAGCCTTATTACTTCACTTTTGTTATCCTGTTACAGATGAGGAAACTGATACTCAGGAAGATTAAGTAACTCTCCCAAGGCCATGGTAAGTGTCGGAAATGGAATTCCAGATCTATCCGGAGTCTGGTTTATACTCAGGACCGACATTTGGAAAGTTGCCTAAGAATGTTTACACTTGTTTACTTGTTTACTATCTGTCTTCCTGAATGTGACTTCCTTGGTCACAGTTACCTGGTCTTACCTTGTTCAGCCTTCTAACCCCAGCACACAGCACCGTGTCGGTGCGCACAGGTGCCTAATAAACATACATGTGCTAAGGCTGTTTTTAAAATTCCTTTGAAGGCTATACAACACAGCAGGCCGAGGGTTTGGAATCAGCAGCTTTACCTTGGTTCAGACACATTTCTTTTGTTCTTGCAAAATGTGTTGGCTTCAAGCTATCTCTATACCGCATATCATGGAGTTGAAACTGAAAGTGGCTGAAACCATGAAGTGGTTTTGAAATCACTTAAGAACTTGTCAGGATGGTCAGCGGCACAGCAATGTCCCAAGAATCCTGGCTTCTTCTGCCTTTTATTTTGTAGCTCTCAGTGTGATGACACTTTCTCCTCATGGTTACAAGGTGGCTGCAGTGGCTCTATCATCATATCCTTAAAACACCCAAAGACAGGTTGGAAGGGGGTTGAGCTTTCTCCTACGTATCCCTCTATGTAAGAGAAGAAAACATCTCTCCAGAAGCCACTAGCAGACTTCCACTTATTTCTGCTTGCTGAGAACTGAGTCAAATGGCCACCACATTGGCTACATCCATCATTTGTAAAGAGGAGCAGGAATCTAGCTGATGGTGGCTCATCTCCAGGACCCCATACGAACTGCTCTGGTATCTGAACAAAATCAGGATTCAGTTGACAGAGGAGATGTAGAAAAGTGCTACGAACTGTTGTGCCAATCCAAGAAATCCCTTAAAAGAGAACCTAAACATGCTTGGGCACCAGACCAGGCCCCAGGGATTGGGTTTCACTGTTATCAGTTCTTTCTTTCTGTGGTTTTGGGTTTGTTTTGTTTTGTTTATTTTGTTTTTTGTTTTATTTACCTGAACAGCGGTGAGAGAGAGAGAAATCTTCCATCTGCTCGTTCACTCTCCAAATAGCCAGGGCTGGGCCAAGCCAAAGTTAGGAGCCAGGAACCCCATGTGGGCCTCCCACGTGGGTGGCAGGGGCCGAAACCACCTTCCTCTCTCTTCCCAGGTGCATCAGCAGGGAGCTGGATCAGAAGTGAAGCATCCGAAACTCAAACTGGTGCCCACATGAGATTTGGCGTCATCGACAGCGGCTTAACCTGATGCGCTACAGCACTCCTTCTCCTCCCTTTTTTAAATAAGGAAAGTTTGCTTTGGCTCAAGAGAATTAGAAGTATTTCAACAACCTATAAATAAGTAACTAGCTGCAGTGATTATTTTCCCCCTAAAGATTTAGATCCTGTGGCGCAGCGGGTTAAAGCCCTGGCCTGAAGCGCCAGCATCCCATATGGGCGCCGGTTCTAGTCCCAGCTGTAACACTTCCCATTCAGCTCTCTGCGATGGCCTGGGAAAGCAGTAGAAGATGGCCCAAGTCCTTGGGCCCCTGCCCCACGTGGGAGACCCAGAAGAAGCTCCTGGCTCCTGGTTTCAGATCAGCGCAGCTCTGGCCGTTGTGGCCATTTAGGGAGTGAACCAGCAGATAGAAGACCTCTCTCTCTCTGTCTCTACCTCTCTCTGTAACTCTTTCAAATAAATAAAAATAAACCTTAAAAAAAAAGAGTGCCTGGGTTTGAGTCTCAGCTCTGCTCCTGGTTCCAGCTTCCTGCTGATGGGCACCTTAGAGGCAACAGAAAATGGCTGTAGAACTTGGGTCCCCGCCACCGACTTAGGAGTCCCAGGTCTGGGTTCCTGGCTTAAGCCTGACTCAGGTCTGGATAGTGCAGGCATTTGCGAAGTGAACCAGTAGAGCAGAGATAAATAATTTTTAAAGGATTTATTTATTTATTTTGAAAGAGTAACAGAGAGGGAGGGAGAGACAGATCTTCCATCTCCTGGTTCACTCTGCAATGGCCAGCATTGTGCCAGGCCAGAGCTAAGAGCCAGGAGCTTCATTTGGGTCTCCCACATGGGTAGCAGAACCCAAACACTTGAACCATCCTCTTCTGCTTTTCCCAGGCCATTAGCAGGAAGCTGGTTCGGAAGTAGAGCAGTCGGGACTCGAACTAGTGCCCGTGTGGGGTGCTGGTGCCATAGCTGGTGGTGGCTTTACTTCCTATACCACAATGCCAGCCACTAAAATAAGTCAGTTTTTTAAAAAGACTCATTTGCCTGCTCTTGCTCTTGTCCGTTGTGTTTCATTGCAATTCCACCATCCTATGTGCTTACATCCATCCTGCCTGTGAGCTTCGGCTTCTGCCTGGACTATGCACACTAGAGATACATGCTGAAAGTCTTTCTCGTGCGCCTCCTTTTCTCCTGGTGGCCACAGACTTCAAATGAACATCTGCAATATAAACTTCTTTTCCTTCTATTTTCTGCTCCAGACATTTTCCTTGCCATGCACATGGGGGACTCTTCTCTGCACTGTCACAGGTCTAGAAAATTAGGAGGAAGAAGGAGGTGAACTAGAGGTTAGGCTCCACAGGGAAGAACAACATCCAGGAGATGGCAGATGCTCACCCAGGGTTTGCTGAGTTCTTCCAAGAATGGTGGAAGGAACAGTGTGGAGGCTGGCTTGCTTTATTTTTTACCAGTGGTTAACAGCTTATCCCCACAACATTTTCCCACCTGCATCTTAACCACATTCTTTGCTACCTCCAACAGTGTCGGTGACTCACTTTTTGAAATTGCATTTTTTTTCAGTCCTCTCTGGCTATTCCTTAATGTTTTTTCTATGATTCTTCTTCTTACTCCCTAAATTGTTATGCTTCACCCGGGGCATCATCACTTGCTCTCTGTATGCCTTACTATATACACATAACTTTCTTTAGCAGCATAATGATTCTTTTTATACATGAATAAGTGACTTTCATAAATTATATGAGCAATCAAATATCTGATAAAGGACTTGTACCTAGAATATAAAAGACTTAAAAATCCATATTTAAAAAGACAACCCAATTTAAAAATGGGCAAAGTATGTGAACAGGCATTTCCACAAAGAGTGTGGGCTTCTGGATCACACAGACTGAGTTCAAGTTGCGCTACTTCCACTTACCTGCTGTGTGGACCATGGCAACTTACACAACTTCTGTCAATCCCCGTTTCCTCGCCTCTAAAACAGGACTCATGACACTCATCTTGTTGCAAGGACTAGAGACAATATATCGAAGCATTTATCATAATGCCTATAACATAGCACATGCTCAGTAACTGGTAGCTACTGCTAATAACGACAAGAAATCAAGTCCTCCTAGCTTTAATCTTCCTTGTGCAAAGTAGTTAAGCCAACGGTGCTACTGCAGCTGGGGGCACTGACACCTGTGCAGTGGGGACGCTATTCTCTTCCTGCCACAAGATGGAGATCACTGGAGTGCAGAAGGCCCATTTGCAAATAAGGGGCATAAGGAAGCCATTCCTTAAGAAAAATAAGTATATAAACTGACCAAGGGCCCAAACCGACGTGGACAGACGCAGACGAGGAAGAGGGGTAGCCAGTGGGCAGAGGCGAACTTGCTGGATGTCCTGGGCCCCCAGACCTCTGCAGCTGGTGGGGGAGGTCCGGCTGAGCCTGGAGCAGTGTGGGAAGTGGAGGAAGATCCGCACACAGCAGAGGCCCTGGGCCACCAAGAGGGCCAGGGCTCAGGTCATCCTCTGGGTGAGCTGTGTAGACGTTGCTGGAAGCGTGGATTCCGCCGCCGCCTTCCCCACTACCAGGTCAGTGGGTGGCCAGGAACCAGGGCAAGGTCCTTCCACGCGCCGTGGTCTGTGGCAGGAAGGAGGCGGCCCTCGCCTCCACATCAGGGCTTCGGGCTAGGGCGGGGGGAAGCAGCCCGGCGCCATTCTCCACGCGGGCCGGCGAAGGCGGGAGAGACGCACGGGGCTCGACAGGAGTGACGGAACGCGGCCCACATGGCGGCCACCGGCCTGACGGAGCCCCCAGGAGCCAGCGTGCCGCCTGCGCGGGCCTCGGGACGCTGGGCGGGGAGAAATCAGCTTATCCTCCACTGCTCTCTCCCCAGCAACCTGGGACTCCGCCAGAACCCTGCAGACCTAGCTCCTGGAGCCAGGGGGAAGCACCTGGCACTAGTGTGCATGTGTGTGTGTGTGTGTGTGTGTGTGTGTGTGGCTGCAGCTCTTGACCGCGTGCCTGGGAAGTGCCTGGCTTTGCCCTGAAGACCAGAGAGATGTCTGGAAACAGCAAGGCAGAGAGGCAAGGAGAGAGGGAGGGATTCCGATCTTGGCTTTTGGAAAAAAACAAAAACAAAAAAACCCCGCGCTGCTCAGATGTTGCTAAGCAGTTCTGTGCAATTCTGCTCTGTGCGTTTTCAGCAAAAGCCTCCTCCATGGCCATCCAGGCCCCAGCCGTGCTGCGGGTGGTGACTTCAGGATTGGTGTCCTTTGGCTCCTGGTGTGGCCTGTTACATAAATGATGGCTTTCAGCTCTCTGAAGAGTCGGCTCCTGGACTAGTCTTTCCAGTGGATTCTGACTAAGCCTCAGCAGGGCCTGGTGGCCTGGGCTGATCTTGCACAGCTCACACCCTTGGCTTTGTTGTCTGACTCAGAGGGAAATGGGCTCTGCCTTCTCAGAGCTCCAGTGGATGCCCCACCCGTCCCAGAGCCAAATCTCCGGCTAAGGACAGTTTTGGGTGGAGTCAGGGATCAGAGCAGAGGCTTCGGAGAAGGCCTGGACGTGGCTCACATCTAGTGTAACCCATCTTGCTGGTTCTCCCAGAAGTGGCTCGATTTGGGCGCTGTGCATCCCACATCCAGGAAACCCCTCAGGCCCAGTAAGCCAGAACACTGGTCACCTCCTCGTATCTATCTCACTTCCTAGCGGCGGTTTAACCTGAGCCTCAAGTTCACCATGTGCCAAATGAAAAAATGAGTGCATTCCTATCCAGTGTATGGAGAGTAGGGGTGACAATGCAGCCGAAGGCTGTTCAGGAAGAGAGTAGAAGATTGAGGGGTCACAGCTGCATCTCTGTCTGTGTGTGAAGAAGCAGCCTAAGCCTTTTCTCCCCAGGCTGTTTTGATTCTTCCAAGGGGAGGTAAGTGGGCGGCACTTGAGCGCTCTGCAACACCCTTCGGAAAAGCCCACGAGGCCCCAGCTGATGCGGATGGTGGGATTAAGGGCTCCCCCTGGCCCTGCGATGATCTGATTGAGTGTAAATGGCAGAGCAGCCGCCTGCACGCCAAAGTCACTTTCAGCAGCTGGCATTCAGGAGTCACCAGCCAGGGATTATAAGCCTTGGCTTTTCAGCTGCTCTGTCACCCCTCAGCCATTGTCCGCAGAGACTCTTAACTAATTGCTGTGTGCTGAATGACTGTTTGCCAGGAACTGCTGTTCCATGCTAGAAAAGGAAAAGGCGGCAGTGTTTCCTAAGGACTCCCTTGCGAGGCATTTGTAGTGCCGGGGTGAATTGCCTGGGCATCCAGAGCCCTGGCAGTGGAGGCTGGGGGCTGTCTTGGAGACCAGAAGCAGCAGGCAAGAACTCCGGTAACAAGAGAGAGGCAGGGGGATTGTGTATTCAAACGCCTGCATAGAAGGAGGCCTAATCAAAGATACCATGGAAAACTAGCTGCAAGCACATAGCGAGAGTCAGGCTTCTTCTGAACGGAAGGACGCGGCTGGGGGAAGTGGTCTGCGTGTTTGAGCTGAGCTAGCCGGAGTGAGCCGCCAAAGGCTGGGGGTGCACACGCCTTCACCCTCCTGGCTGGCCTGCCTGCCCGCCTCACAAAGGAAGCAAGTATTGTTAGAATTAGTGCCAACTTTTCCCTGAAAATTCAAGTATTTAGAGGTTGGGAAACTTAACGTGTAAGAGGCTGGCACCCTTCCTGCCTGTGGCAGTTACTGGCACCGTTTGGCATAATGAGAACATCTTCAAAAGTGAAGCTAGAAAAAAGGACTCTCTGATCTGGAATTTACTGATTTACATAAACTTCCATGTGAAGTTGATTTTGCTTTTTAAAAAGATGTATGCATTTATTTGCAAGAATTACAGAGAGAGGAGAGAGAAAGAGCTTCCATTCATGAGTTTATTCCCGAAGTAGCCACAATGGCCAGGGCTGGGCCAGGCCAAAGCCAGGAGCCGGGAGCTTCCTCCAGGTCTCCCACGTGGGTGCAGGGGCCCAAGAACTTGGGCCATCTTCTACTGCTTTCCCAGGTTATAGCAAAGAGCTGGATCAGAAGTGGAGCAGCCAGGTCTCGAACTGGCACCCATATGGGATGCTGCACTGCAGATGGCGGCCTTACCTGCTACACCACAGCACCGGCCCCTGTGAATTTTAAGTAAAGCTTTTCATTCAGGCTATAATGTCATCAGAGTATTTCAGGATCAAATGGTCTTTTATTAAAATGCAACTACCCAGTGTTGGTTATGGGGCCTCATTCCCCAAATTTCCATAGTCCTAACCCCCCAGTTATCTGCCTTCAAGCTGCACAGAATTGTTCAAAAACTTTCTTCTCCTGATAACCTGGGCTCACCTGTGCAGCAACCAAGTTCATGCAAGAGGCTTCAAGAGCAATTTGGGGCCTGGAGAGTGTCCTTTCTCCGTAGTGTGTGGGCTTTGTAAGATTTAACTCCTCAGAATATTTGAAGTGTAAAGAAAAAGGCAGGTACAGTCAACTGCCTCATTAAGGAAGCCACATGCCTCTGGCTTTCCTGCCCCAGAAAACCACCCGGTCATTACACAGCCAGTCCCACTACATCTTTGTGACCGGAGAATTCTGGCCATTGTTACTAAAGGAAATGGTGCCCTGTGCCAGGCACGGTGACACACCAGGGGCAGCCCCGGGACTGACCTTTGTCCTGGGAAGCCCAGGGTCAGGCCTGTGGCCGTACCCCTTTGTTCTCTTCTCAGAAGCCAGATGTCCACTGGTAGGGACCAAACAGGACTTGGCTCCCCAAACTCATGCATACATTTGAGCCTCAAAGTCTTAGGTTAGCAGTTAATGGGTTAATGCTAAGAGCTGCTGGATTAGGGTGGAGATTTGATCTAATTATGACGTCTAAGAGGTGGGAGCAGAGGTCTTTGGTCACTGGGGCCTTGACCTTGGAAAGCAGTTCTCCCAGGAGACAGCCTGGCTCCTGGGTCACCATGGGATCCTTCTGTGCACCTGCTATGCTTAGCAGCCTCTGCCAGACGCCAGACTGATGGGGCCATGTGAGCCTCCAAACTATGCGTGGAATAAAACGTCTTCCCTCCTAAGTGGCTCCCCTTATCTATTTTAGTTAAAGCAACAGGCACCTGACTCCTACACCCCCCCCCCCCGTTCTGCAGTCACTGAGGGAGCTTCCTCAGAGGTGGGGGTAAGCGGACACCCCATGCTCAGGCCCTCCCCAGCAGATGCCTCCTGGGAGCAGCCTCATCACCAGTGTCCAGAAAACCCCCTGGAGGCCCCCAGAACCCGAAGTCTGTAGCTGAGCATCCCAGTGCTATCTCTTTAGGACAAGTGGGTACTGAGATCTCAGAAATGCAGGCCTACGAGCAGTAACGAAAAAGATGTGGAAGGTGTTCTTTCTAGGCCCAAAACACTGTAATGTTGTTGGTCACAGGATTTATCTGAAGCTAGCTCCCTGGGGCTGGCAGTGCGGCACAGTGGGTTAAGTCACCACCTGAAGTTCCAGCATCCCACATAAACTCTGGTTCCCGTCTCAGCTGCTCCACTTCAGACCAGCCCCCTTGATGCACCTGGGAAGGCAGTGGATGATGGCCCAAATGCCTGGGCCCCTGGTACCCATGTGGGAGACCCAGATGGAGTTCCTGGCTCTTGGCTTCAGCCTGGCGCAACCCCTGCTATTGTGGCCATTTAGAGAATGAATCAGCAGATGTGAGATCTCCCTCTCTTTTTCTCTCTCTGTTTGTCTCTCCTTCTTTCTCTGCCTTTCAAATAAATAAATATTAAAAAAAATAAAAATAAAAAAGCAAACACCCTGAAATTCTGAGTTCTGGTCTGACGCCAATAAACATTAACAGCAACCAGTACGGACTTTGCTCAGTTTTAGGAAGGAGTCCTATACAACATACATGGCTGTCTCCCCAGAAAGTTTGAGAAACACCACAAAGTCCACTGGCATTTATAACATTCCCACTTCTTCTCTGATGAGCTCTAATTGGCCCATCCTTCCTACACTCACTAGAGGGAAATTGATACAAATTATCTTATCTAAAGCCCACCAAGTCAGCATTTTACTCCTGGGCAGGCCACTGTAGCAAAAACATCCTCCGCATCCGGTTCCAAGTGTGCCCTCTGTTTCTTTCCTTCCCCCTTTAAAGCTGGAGTGCTCCGCACCCCACAGGAGCACAGCTGGAGATGTAGGTTTCACTGTGCCTGTGTGGCACTCACGCGGGGTGACACAGGAGGGGCCTCTTTCACTTTTCCATCAATGTGCAGTCTTGGGCTCGCACACCTGCACTCTAAGCATTTAGGCTATTTCATAATCAGTGCTGGGAAACTCACCCTATTTCTTTGTATCTTGGCCTCTAGGAATCTCAGAGTCAGATTTACTGCTCAGTGTGACTGTGTTCAGGCTGCTGTACCAGAGTATCATAACCGGGTGACTTAGACTTTTAGTTCGCTCCTTCTGGAGGGTGGGAAGTTCAAGATCAGGGAGCCTGGATATCCCACTTCCTGGTGGGTGGACAGCTCTCTTCTCCTGGTGTCCCCACATGGCAGGAAGGAGAGGCTGGAGCGCTCCCTGGGGCCCCGTGGGCGAGACACCAATCCCACACCTCCCAAAGGCCCCAGCTCCTAACACCACCAACACTGGAGGTTAAGGTGATGATGTGGGGGAAGGGACAGAGATATTCAGTCCATAACAAAAACCTTTATGGACACGACTGTTACTGTTTATCTATATTTTAATGACTTTATGTTAAAGGTTTTTGGTTTTAACTATAAGCTACCTCAATTTTTTTAAAAATAACTTAGGCATGGCATTAGTAATAAAATGTAGTTGAAAAATCAACATTGCCTCCAACACTGAAACTGTCCATAGAAAGTGTAGTTTGGGAGCCAGCGTTGCAGCTCAGCAGAGTGAGCCACCGCCTGCAGGGCTGGCATCCCGTATGAGCACTGGTGTGAGTCCCAGCTGCTCCGC
Source organism: Sylvilagus floridanus (assembly GCA_949820135.1). NCBI lineage: Eukaryota > Metazoa > Chordata > Mammalia > Lagomorpha > Leporidae > Sylvilagus > Sylvilagus floridanus. Next base: position 113,441,592 of record OX463238.1, on the reverse strand, counting down.
TTCTGATCCAGGTCCCTGCTAATGCACCTGAGAAGGCAGTGGAAGATGATGCAAGTGCTGGGGACCCTGCCACTCATGTGGGAAACTGGGATGGAGCTCCGGGCACATGGAGCTCTAGGTTCCTGGCTTTGGTCTGGTCCAGCCCCAGCCTTTGCAGCCATTTGGGGATTGAACCAGTGGGTAGAATATCTCTATTTCTCCCTCTCTATGTCACTCTGTATTTCAAATAAATAGATAAATCTTTTAAAAGATCATGCATGGATTTCAATTTTTTGCACCAAAACTAATTTATCTTTTCATTTTGAACTTCTTGAAGTTCCCTTGATGCCATCATGGTGCAAATGACTGAGTTCCCAAAACCTTTATTTGCAAAGACAGGCAGTGGGCCTGTGTGTCCTGTGGGCTGTAGTTGGTCCAGAGTGAAGACATCACTGGCTGTCTTGAATAAAGTGTTCTGTGGTGGTCAATTTTGTGTGTCAACCAAACTGAGGCACAGGGTACCCAGACACCTGGCCCAGCACTTTTCTGGGTATTTCTGTGAGTCTGACGTTTCAATCCGTGGACTTCTAGTAAAGCAGAGTGCCCTTCCTAACGTGGACAGGACTCATCCAATCAGCTGAGAGCCTGAACAGGGGCCGACGCTGTGGCACAGTAGGTAAATCCCCTGCCTGCGGCACCGGCATCCCATATGGGTGCCGGTTCTAGTCCTGGCTACTCCTCTTCCAATCTAGCTCTCTGCTGTGGCCTGGGAAAACAGTGGAAGATGGCCCAAGTCCTTGGCTCCCTGCACCCACATAGGAGACCTGGAAGAAGCTCCTGGCTCCTGGCTTTATTCTGGCCCAGCTCTGGCTGTTGCGGCCATTTGGGGAATGAACCAGTGGCTCTCTCCCTCTCACTGTCTGTAACTCTACCTCTCAAATAAATAAATAAAATAAAATAAAATAAAAGCCTGAATAGATTAAAAAAAAAAAAAAAAGACTGGCCTCTCCCAAGCAACAGAGAATTCTCCGGCAGACAGTCCTAAGACATCACGGCAGCACTGGCTCTCCTGGTTCTACAGTAGATGGCCCCCAGACTAGAAATAGGCTCTCCAGCCTGCTGCTCCACCTCGCAGAGTCTTAACTTGCTGGTCTTCATAGTTATGAGAGCCAATTCTTTATATGAGTCTCTATGTACAGTAGTTGGTCTTCGGCTTAAATTTTTCAACTTTATGATGGTGCCAAAATGACCTGCATTCATTGAAAACTGTACCTGGAATTTTGATGGTTGATCTTTTAGCAGCCTGGCAGTGTACCACATGACCCATTATGGTGGTGCTGTCAGCAGGTGCAGCCCATGGTCACGAGCAATGCCACCCACACTCTACAGAGTACTGCACCGTTGAGCTGGGATGTGCAGTAGTTAGGTAGACTCAATGCACTTTCCCTCATGACATTTTCAACTTACAATAGGTTGATCTAGACCCACCCCCATCTTGGCTCAGTCAAGGAGCATCTATACCTGCACACCAATTGGGTGTGTTTCCCCAGATAGCCCTGCTGAGCACAATATCACTCCCTGCTGCCCCAGTGGCAAGGTGTGAACTTAATCCTAACTTGCATGATTCCTGTCACTCTGGTGATAGGAAATAGCAACACTTCTCCCTGGTAGCCATGAGGAAATTCATACCCAGTATTTTGTTCTATTAAGAGGGAATGGTGGCCGGCACCGTGGCTCAATATGCTAATCCTCCACCTGGGGCGCCGGCACACCGGGTTCTAGTCCCCGTCGGGGTGCCAGATTCTGTCCCGGTCGCTCCTCTCCAATCCAGCTCTCTGCTGTGGCCCGGGAGTGCAGTGGAGGATGGCCCAAGTGCTTGGGCCCTGCACCCCATGGGAGACCAGGAGGAAGCACCTGGCTCCTGGCTTCGGATCAGCGCGATGTGCCGGCCGCAGTGCGCCAGCCACGGTGGCCATTGGAGGGTGAACCAACGGCAAAAGGAAGACCTTTCTCTCTGTCTCTCTCTCTCACTGTCCACTCTGCCTGTCAAAAAAAAAAAAAAAAAAAAAAAAAAAAAGAGGGAATGGCCTAATTTAAGTTTTTCCCACCACGGTTAACTCTCTCTTTAGAGGAAGTAGGAAGAAATGGGATAGAAGAACATAAGACAAAGAAAAAGCACAAATAGAAGTTTGGGCATTTGGTGCCACAGTGAAGTCACTGCTTGGGATGCTCACAGCCATAGTAGAGTCCCTAGGTTTGAGTCCCACCTCCACTTCTGATCCAGCTTCCTGCTAATGTGTTCCCTGGTAGGCAACAGGTGATGGCTCAAGTATATGAGCCCTTGTGGATCGCAGAGGGAGTCCCTGGTTCCTGACTTGGAAGTGAATCAACAGATGAAAGATCTCTCTCTCTCTCTCTTTCTCTCTCTTTCTCTCACTTTCTCTCACTCTCTCTCTCTCTCAATCTCTCTCTCTCTCTCTCTTTCTCTGCCTTTCTAATAAGTAATTAATTTTAAAAAATAGATCCTGAATCGGGACAGTGTTGTAAAACAAGATCACACTTGGGAACTCTGTGCACAGTTGGCACAGTTTCTCCAGAGAATCATGCAGCTGGCATCAGGAATGGATGTTTCTAGCAACATAGAGCTTAAGTCCAGCCTCAGGTCAGAAACCTGAGTGGAGCTGGCTATGGATTTTTGTTGTTGTTGTCATGACTTAGCAATTTGCGTTACATCATGACCTAGATCTATGCTTTGTGTATCTATACCTCAGAGGTCAAGGGACAGGAAAAGTAACAAGTAAGCAAGGAGATCATCAAACCAGTAGCTGTCACCCCTCATCCCCCCCCACTTGCTGGAGGAACTCGTCATCCTACAGAGCTGAGAACCCCAGCTCTCCGTGCTTTGAACTCCCTTGAGGCTACAGCGTAGATATGAGACTAGTTTTGTCCAGTGGACCTTCAAAGTCTGCTAAGTATCTTATGGAAATTCCTTCCACACTGGGTATAATCTTGTTGGTGTGCGAGGGCTGTAATACCTGCAGTGTTCTTGCTGATGTGGGAGAAATGTGGTGGAAGCAGAGCCAAGAGACGGCAAATACCTCGATCCTTGACGGCATCATCAACCCAGCCCCTATGGCTGGATGCACCCTATGCTGGATGGATCCTATGTGGAAGTGTCCTTGTTGTCTGACCAGGTGTGGATGGGTAGTCTGTGACTTGCAGCCAGAAGCATCTTAGCATTCTAAGCTCTAATGCCCCACTTTCCTAGGTCACCCTAGTCAAAACCAAGGCATCTCACCCTTGCTGGTGTGGTGCTGCCCCAGGTTCTTACTGGACACAGGCTAGAGAAAGTGTGCTACGTCCACTTGATGGAAGACAGCACAGCTAGGAGGTCTGAGTGTGAAGCCTGGCCTCGCCTGTGTGCCTTTGGCCAAATCACTTAACTCCTGTGTGCCTTGGTATCCTTGCCTATTAAATGAGAAAAATAATCTTCCTTCCTCTTGGGACTCTCCCACTTGTAGGCAGACTCACTGAGCTAATGCATGGAAAATACTTAGAAGAGTGCCTGGCCCATACCACAATATCAAAAAACTCACAGTCACTTTAATATCATTGTCCCCTTCTATGGGCTTCCAGGGCTGCTTGCTGTCACACTGTCCACCCTCATCTTCCTTAGCCAAGCACTCCCGGGAATGGCTGACATGTGGAACAGACAAGCCCAACCAGGCCTCCTTCTAGAGTGTGTTCCACAGATCAACAGCAAAGAAGTCTGACTAACAGGAAGTAACAAGCATTTTTGGCTGGGAATACCATATGGAAACCAAAATTCCCTCCCGCTCCGAAACTCCCACTACTGGATGTCCTTTATCCCTGGGACAGACATGGAGGCAGCAAGGATTCCTTGCCTCTGGGGTTCGCCTTCCAAGGAGGCCTGAGCCCCAAGAGTGCCCTTCCTACAGCTGTGGCCCTGAGGAATGAGTAGGGGGCTCCCCTCTGTAGCCCTGGGGAATGAGTAGGGGGCTCCCCACATGGCCGTAGGTCACTGTCATCTGTGACGTCACTTCCCCTCTGTAGCTCTTTTGCTGGTCAAGCATCTCTTGCTGCCTCTTCTCTTGGGAGACCCTCCCCCCACACCCATCCCACCTCATGCTCTCTGTGCTGCCAACCCTCAGGGGCAGCAGGGGGCTGTCCAGCCACTCACGGCTGCCCTGTGCTTGCCCAGGTGTCCCAGCTGTCAGCCGGTGTTTCTGTCTCATCTGTAGAAGCCCCATGGCAGCTTCCAAAACCCTATGGCCCAAGTTATTCCATCTCTACCCAAATCTCACGTGGTCCATCGTTTGAGTCCAAACCAGACTCCTCGAGGCTTTTTCCTTTCCTGGAGAGATCAAGGAACACTGTGCAACACTGGCAGGCCACAGAACAGAATGATTCCCACAGGAGGATATGGTCGAGGAGGGGGGGGCGGGTGCAGCGTGGAGGCCCCTTCTGCACCAGAGGTGATGAAAAAGCCACCTGATGGAAGTGGAGGAGGGGCAGGTGCTGTGGCACAGTGCGTTAATCCTCTGCCCACAATCCATATGGGTAGCCAGTTCTACTCCCGGCTGCTCCTCTTCTGATCCAGCTCTCTGCTGTGACCTGGGAAAGCAGTAGAAGATGGCCCAAGTCCTTGGGCCCCTGCACCCGTGCGGGAGACCCAGAAGAAGCTCCCGGCTTTGGATTGGCCCAGCTCCGGCCATCACTGCCATTTGGGGAGTGACCCAGGGGATGGAAGGCCTCTCTCTCTGTCTCTCCCTGTCACTGTCTGTAACTCTACCTGACAAATAAATAAATAAAATCTTAATAAAAAAAAGTGGAGGAGGAGACGCCCTCCTGGAGTGAATTTTGGGAAGAGAACTTGAAAACAGTCCCCTCTCAGCCAGGTCGAGGACTGAGGACTAAGATCACAGCTAGGTGGGCTAAACAACAGAAATGGTTGCAGCTCTGGAGCCCGGAAGGCCAAGGTCAAGGCGCTGGCCTGTTGTGTCTGGTGAAGGTTCCCTTCCTGATTCGTACACGGCTGTCCTCGCGGGTCCTCGCATGGTGGAAGGAGCCGGGCAGCTCCCTGTGGTCCCATTTTAAGGGCACTAATCCTGCTCCTGAGGGCTCCAGCCACATGACCTAATTGCCTCCCCAGGCCCCACCTGCTAACTGCACCACCTTGTAGAGCAAGGGCGAGCCCTCCCAGGCACGCATGGACCAGCGTGGGGTCTGCTGTAGCAGCACCGGACAGCACAGGCGTGAGCTCAGATGGGTGGACCCTTTTGTGTTATCATCGTTTACTTCGGATGAAAAGTACAATATTTTGAGACTATAATGAAAATAAGTTAAAGAAAGCGGTATGAAGATAAAGCCATGAGCATAGACAGATGAATGACCGACACACGCTATGACATGCGTGAGCCTTGAAAACATTCCGAGTGAACGAAGCAGACACGGAGGATGTGTGCTGTGAGATTCCACACACACGGAACAGCCAGGACAGAGGCTGCCGGGGGCCACGGGGGAGTGACTTCCTGTGGGGATGACAAAGGTGTTCTGGAGCTAGCTGACGGGGACGATCACACCAGCTTCCACATGGACCAGGTGCCTGTGAATGGCGCGCCTTAAGGGTCATCGTGCCGTCTTTGATGTTAGGTGTGTTGTGTCACACACACACACACACACACACACACAGCTGAGACCAGACAGCTGGCACCAGTGTTCCTTCAGTACAGGTTCTTCCCGCCACGCTCCGCCTCATCCCTCCCGGACACAGCTCCAGGCTGTCTCCCAGCAGCTCCTTGCTGGATCCACAGACCTTGGCATGCTTCTGCAGGAGGGATCCGTGTGTCACATCTGCAGCTGAGAACTAGGTGGCCTCGCGGTTTCCCTCCAGCACTGAGAGGCTCCGAGTTACGGCTCCTCTGCAGGACACACACTCTGCTATTACAGATGTGCCAGAATGACACGGAAGAAGCAGCAAGGACTCGCAACCACTGGGCCCACACTCACATCTCCACTCGGTCCACTTGCCTGCCATGTGACATTGGGCCTGAGGATCCCTGTGCATCCGGCCCGCCCAGTGGTGAACAGGCAGTGATGGCAGTCGCCCTCCCAGGGGGCTGCAGGAATCAGTGATTCGAAGCGTTGCCCTATTGCTGGGGAAACTCGCCCCCTACCCGGAAGCAGTAGCCATGTAGGCGCCACTGGTACCTGTGGGCGCTGGAGCCCAGAGAGATGCCGAGGCCCCACCAGGCCCTGACGCGAGCTGAGAACCTGCGAGGCATGTCCTGCAGTTAAGAAAAGCCAGACGAAGAGTTAAACTCGACCTGGGCCAGCCAGACGTGCTGCAGATTGGGGCCAAAATGGACGTCTAAGCCCACGTAAAAATCAAAACCACACCACCATGGCATCTCACCAAGAACAAAGCAACAGAGTCGTGACACGCACTGCTTTTTACTCAAAGGAGTTATAACCACCACAGCCCTCTCGGCAAAGACCTGCTCTGACTTAGTGCGCAAAGGAAAAAAAAAAAAAAAAAACAGGAGTCAGCGGCAGCCTCGTGGAGACAGGCAAAATGCATCCGTGAAAGGGGCTGGGAGGCGGGATGATGCCCTCTGCTGCTGTGGCCTCTCCCAGGGGCTCTGCAAAACCCCCCAGATCTTCGCTGACTGTTTCTTTTTCTTTTTAAGGATTTGAAAGAGTTTTGGAGACACAGAGAGAAAGGTTTTCCATTCACTGATTTACTCCCCAGATGGCTGCAATGGCCAGAGCTACACCGATCCAAAGCCAGAAGCCAGGAGCTTCTTCCAGATCGCCCTCGTGGGTGCAGAGGCCCAAGCAGTTGAACTATCCTTCACTGCTTTCCCAGGCCAAAGCAAAGAGCGGGACCAGAAGTGGAGCAGCTGGGACTCGAACCAGCACCCATATGGGACGCCGGCACTGCAGGCCATGGCTTTATCTGCTGCGCCACAGTGCTGCCGCCCCTTCACTGATCATTTCACAGCAGGCTCTCCCATTTCCAGGACTTCCCTTACCTTGAGCCAACAAGTGCGTCCTGCCTCCAGCTCTCATCTTGGTTTGAGTCCCCCAGGAGCTGGAGAGAAGCACTGGGTGCATGTGGCTTCCTACAGAGGGCTCACTGGGAGCAGGGGTGACAGAGCAGGGGCGTGATATCAAGGAGAAGGGTGTGATGGCCGGCGCCGTGGCTCAACAGACTAATCCTCCGCCTTGCGGCGCCGGCACACCAGGTTCTAGTCCCGGTCAGGGCGCCGGATTCTGTCCCGGTTGCCCCTCTTCCAGGCCAGCCCTCTGCTGTGGCCCAGGAGTGCAGTGGAGGATGGCCCAAGTGCTTGGGCCCTGCACCCCATGGGAGACCAGGAAAAAGCACCTAGCACCTGGCTCCTGCCATCGGATGAGCGCGGTGCGCCGGCCGCAGCGCGCCATCCGCGGCAGCCATTGGAGGGTGAACCAACGGCAACGAAAGACCTTTCTCTCTGTCTCTCTCTCACTGTCCACTGTGCCTGTCAAAAAAAAAAAAAAAAAAAAAAAAAGAAGGGTGTGAGGAGCTGGTGCTGTGGCATAGCAGGTAAAGTCACTGCCTGCAGTGCCAGCATTCCATATGGGCACCAGTTCAAGTCCCTGCTGCTCCACTTCCAACTCAGCTCTGCTACCGGCCTGAGAAAGCAGTGAAAGATGGCCCGAGTGCTTGGGCTCCTGTACCCATGTGGGAGACCCAGATGAAGCTCCTGGCTCTTGGCTTTGCCTTAGTGCAGCCCTGGCCACTGTGGCTATCTGGGGAGTGAACCAGTGGCTGGAAGATTCTCTCTCTGTCTCTCTCTCTCTCTAACTCTGCTTTTCAAAATAAATAAATGAAATATTTTTAAAAATATAGCTGGGCATGTTCTCAAGGAGAGAATGGTCCAGAAGTCTTCCCAGAAGTGTCACTGACAGGGGTGAGGGTGTGGGGAGAGGAGGGATCTGTCCACTTGCTTCCATCCCCTGGAGGCTGAGAGTTGCCCTGTGCGTGGTGTGTCTGGGAAGGCTGAAGGACAGGCGCCCTCACACCGGGCACTCTGTCAGGGAGAGTGACATCAGCTCACGTAGGACGACTGCACTGCAGCCACCACTGGGTTCAGAGCTGGGCCCCGGGAAAATGACGTTGTAATCGGGCAGGAAACCAAGGCTGCTTGTCTAGAGGGCATGCGTGCAAACAAAGACGGGCGGTGGCCTGAGCTGCAAGCAGAAGGGAATTCACTCTGGGTTGGCCAAGCCTGGAGTGAAATCGTCTCGCATGACCAATCACCAGGATCCCCGAGTAGAGGGCGGTGAATTCACCGTAGAGTTTGCTTTCAGGGGAGTCCGCCTTGGTTGTGAAGCTGCAGGCATGGTGTGAGTATTTCAGCGGGGGATGGGCACGCCAGCCCACCGAGTTATCATGGGTGTTATGTGTTCCATGTTCAGCGACAGGTGGAGACTTAGCGTTACAAGGAGGAGGATTTTGGCTTTTATGTCTGAGAGGTGAAGGCGAGGGTACAATCGATGGCTGCAGGGGCTCAGGCTTCTCATGGCAGCCACAGCTCAGCTGAGTCGGTGAGGTCCTGTGTTGTCTTGGGTGAGGTGGGGGTAGGGACTGGTAATGACTTTGTCCCAGTGCTGGCCCATGGTCCAGCCTTGCAGCTGGGTTGTGGCTGTGGCCATGTCATCTTCAGTCCCCCTGGATACTACAGCCCTGGAGAGCAGAGCAACTCATTTCAGACCCGTGTGGGGGAGGATGAACCCTTGGAGTCGTTAGGGCCCTTGGATGTCACGGTTACTTTCCCACTGTGCATGTCCTAGCAGCGAGTTACTCAATCAAAACTCATGTCCCCTGGCACAAGCAGGATTAGGAGAGGGATACTCAGTCCTTCAGTACTGCAAAGAGTACTGCAGTGCAGATATGACCAAGCACCAGCATGGGCAGGAGAGAGTTCACGGATAGGCCAGGGGACCCCTTGCCCTCATCTCCTAGCTGAGTGTCCTGTGGCAGTGGACAGGCCAAACCCTCAACAGAGTTTGCCGTGTATGAATCCCGTTCCTATGTCTCTTTTCCTTGTGTTTCACTTTGTGTTTTGTAACTAGCATCGAGTCTCTCCCCCTCCCCCGCTCTACTTGCTGTCACTCTGATTGAGAATCAGCAACAAGGCCTCTTCGTTTCAGGGGTAACTGGTCTGGGCACAGTTCAGCCACATCCTCCCCAGTTTAGGAATTGTCAGCTCCCTCTGGGAGCTACCACAATAGAGGCCCAAGATCGTGTCAGGAGTTAGCACACTTGTGGTGCATTGTGGGTCTGGGAAATTGCCCTCTTATCTACAGCCTGCTGGTTCTCCTCCAGGTCGCTGGTCTGGACCCAGAGGTGGGGTTTGAGCTGAGCTGATCACAATGCTGAGGCAACTCTGTTCCCACGCTTCTGGCCTACAGCCTATGAGATGAGAACCCACCCAGCAAGGCGCCATCCTTCCATGAGGGAATGAAAAATGGAGAAGAAAAGCAGCTGGGGGACAGGGGGCTTTGGTGGGAACTTGGGGATCCCTGGAAGTGTGGGGGGTGATGGTGCATCCCAGAGGATGAACCCTTTGTGCTATGCACATTCACACATATTATTTTCTTTAATCTTCTCAGCCACTCCCAAGAGGTAGGCAGTGGTATCTCCATTTAAGATGATTGGCTGATTCTAGGTTAGATCAAATAAGTGGATACATTGTGGGACACAGAAGTCGGATGTCACTTGGAGGCAGTGGAGTGGGCACGTCTGAAGAGCACAGCTTGGGTTATCACCACCCAAATCCATTTGTAAATATCTGCATTGCCCTCAAAGGCTCCCTACGTTCCCTCCCTGTCAGAACTCTCCAAAGACAACCACTATTCTGACTTCTGTCACCACACAGTGTTAATTTTCCCAGACCTTGAACTTCACATAAATGGAGGCCTGCAGTTTGAATTTAGCTTCTCTCACTCAACATTATGCCCGTGACATTATCCATGCTGTGCGTGTATTGGCAGTTACCGTTCGTTGTTGTGTAATATTCCCTTGTACAGTGGTATTAGCCAATCTACTATTGATGGACATTTTAATTATTTCCAATTATTTATGATTGAAGCTGGTATGAGCATTTTGGTTTTCTTTGGTGGACATAACAATTGTTTCTCTCTGGTATAGACCCAAGAACTGAATTTCTGGGTCATTGGCTATATGAATATTTAACTTTTATAGGGTCGTCCAGACAGTTTGCACCGTCACCACCAGAGAAATTTAGTCGCAACCTAGTCCTCCAGCACTGGGCTTTGTCAGTTCTTCTAACTCCCAGCTTGCCTTGATTTGTCAACCACCCTTCTACAAGAAGATGCATACATTTGTTAATAGACTCCCAGCAATGGAAAACGTTCCATAGCCAAACAGTAAAGTTTTAACGTAACTGACCCCAAGGGCAGCAGGAATTCGGACATGACAGTGGTCAGTGTGAACGTGAAGAGGTTCAAACCCTTGGAGAGGCTGACATGTGCTGGGCTTTGACCTGTTGGTAGGATTTTTGCAGAGATGGGGAATGTCCCACCCATGGTGTATAAGGCCCGCAAAAACATCTGGTCTGGCCCTGCCAAGGCAGCCACAGGTGGGACCCCAATTTCAATAAATCTCCAGCAGGCTAATTTTTTTTTTTTGACAGGCAGAGTTAGACAGTGAGAGAGAAAGACAGAGAGAAAGGTCTTCCTTCCGTTGGTTCACCCCCCAGATGGCCGCTACGGCTGGCGCTGCGCCGATCCAAAGCCAGGAGCCAGGCGCTTCCTCCTGGTCTCCCATGCAGGTGTAGGACCCAAGCACTTGGGCCATCCTCCACTGCCTTCCTGGGCCACAGCAGAGAGCTGGACTGGAAGAGGAGCAGCCAGGAGAGAATCTGGCGCCCCAACCGGGACAGAACTCAGGGTACCAGCGCCGCAGGCAGAGGATTAACCCAGTGAGCCACGGCACCGGCCCCAGCAGGCTAATTTTAAGGTTGATCCTTTTCTATGGCCCATGATGATTATTATAAATATCCAAGTGGCCCTTGGCAGGAAAAAGTTCCCCACCCATGGGAGAGGGAGGGGGACAAGGAAGGCACCTGCCAGCATGCACAGGTGAGCAAAGACAGAGGAGAAGAGAGCTTGGACAGAGCAGGCAGAGAGCTGGCCTCACGCGAGCAGAGGCCATCTCTTGGGAGGAGGAGGGCATGTGGCAGAATTGGACAGAAGGGGCCAAGTTCAGGAGCTTTGAAGTCAAGGGGTGGCCCTGAGATCTGGACAGTGGGGAGTGGGATGTTACCAAGTGTGTACAGCTCGAGTTGGGTGGTCCGTTTCCTCCTATCTCTCACTGTGATGAGTGCGGTGAGCATTCTTTCAACAGAGCCAGTGAGTGCATTTGGTTCTCAGCTGAGGAAATCAGTCTGTTCCTACGCTGGGGAGAAAGCCAGATGTGTTGGCTTGAGACACGGAATATCTGCCTCCTGTCTGGTACAGGCGTTTTGAGAGCTTTTCAGGGCACTGTGTTTGACCTGATGTGGCTTACGCCACACGGTCTGACTTCACTACATTGAAAGATTGGTGGCAGGTGTCTCTCAATGAGGCGATGAGCACAAGTCTGGGCTGCAGGCCTGGAGGACCAGCTCCACGTCCCCTGGGCTCTAGAGCATCCCACATCTGGGTGCATTTTCCTCTCCAGGCCCACACGAGTCATTTGTCTACTGATTTCCTGTGACAACACGGGTCGCAAAGTGGGTAGGACGAGACATGAATTCCACCTGAAGGGGCCAAAGAAACATTGGAGCTGAGTCTTGAGGGATAACTTGAAGTTCACCTCATAGACAAGGTTAGGGGAGGGCCTTCCAGGCAAAAGAGAGAGCTGGCCACGGTCTGTCCAGACCTGCAAGTCACGTGGCTAGAACATAGTTTGTGTGTACAGAGGTAGCTAAAGAGGGGTTGGTTCATGAAGGGCTGCAAGTACCATGTTAATAAAAGCACACTTTATCCTTTGGGCAATGTGAGCCTTCTAACCATGGCCTTGGAGCCAGGTCTATATCATTCAGCACTGAGAAACATCACACTGGCACCAGAGTGGAGAAGGAAGCAAGAGGCGCTGAGCAGAGCCAGGGAAATCAATGTGAAGGCTATTCCGACAGACCAGATAGAAAACACGAGCTTAAAATGAGCCCATGGCAGACTTGGTGGGGCACCGGGCCTGGGCATCTACGAGGCAAATCCTGCGAGACTTGGTGAGACGGGAGGAGGTCGGGAAAGGGCAGGAGGCAGGAATCTGGCCGACCCCCACCTTCTGTCTTAGGATGGGAAATACTGGAGAAATGGGAGGTTTGGGCAAGGCAGGAGAGGGAAGAGGTGGAGGAGCCGAGTTTCAGTTTGCCCATTCTGAGCTGGAAGTGTCTGTGGACCATGTTAGCTGTGTGGACAGTGGACAGTGGGATATCCAGTCTGGCACTCAGAATTCTAAACTGCAGGAGTGGATTTTGGATCCTCAGTAGTGACTAAGGAATCCTGGAGCCTGCAGTCTCTCAGATGCACCCTGTAAAGGGAGGAGAAGAGAGGAGCAAGGACAACACCATGGAGAACACCAGACCCTAAGGGGTCTGTGATGAGTCACCCCTTGAAGGAGATGGGGGCAATTAGGAAGATGGGGGTGTGGGTGGTCAGCCGGTGGCCCAGACACCTGCTTCCCAGATCAGAGTTCCTGGGGTCAGCTCCCACCTCTGGCTCCTGACTCCAGCTTCCTGCTCATGCAGGCCCTGGGAAGCAGAGAGTTGGGTTCTTGCCACCCCTTGGGAGACCTGGGTTGAGTTTCCAGCTCCTGGTTCCCGCCCCAGCCCAGCCTCAGTCACTGTAAGGCATTTGGGGAGTAAACCAGCACGTAGGAGCTCTCTCTCTGACTCTTTCTTGCTTCTATGCCTTGCAAATAAATTGATTAGAGGGGAAAGAAAAGAACGCAACCAACCCAGAATAAACTATGAACTGTGTAAGGGGCCTCTCTACTTTTTTCTAGTGTATCCACACTATCTAGAAAAATGTCTGGCTCATAGTTGTGGCATGAATAAATAAGCAAGCAACGAGTCTGGTGTCATAAAGATAAGCAGGCATTTCCAGAAGGTACACACTCATGTGCTGTGGGAGGCCCGGGACACAAGATGAGAACTGAGTGTTCCCAGACTGACATGCACTTGAAACAGGAGGTATGAGAACAGGTTCCATTACCTCCGCCCCAGGGCTCAGCCTGAGCTTCTCTCCTCCCCTCACGCACCGGGAGTGTGGATTCTCCAGCACAGACTGTAGGACGTTCCTTCTACAGTGGCTTCCACCCCAAGCCCTTGCACACTCCACCGGACATCCTGGAGCTGGACCCCTACCCTTACTCCATGCCCAGGTTTCTAGCTTGGTACGTGGGTGTAGAGTTATCTATTGCGGGTGACACACTGCTTCTTAAAAACAACACACATTTATTACTGCACACCTTCTGGGGCCAGGAGTCAGGCAGGGTTTAGCTGGGATCTCCACTTCAGGGTCTTTCACAGGCTGCAATCAATCATTCACCTGAGGCAGGACCCATTCCTACTCACTCAGTGGTTGTTGGAAAGATTGGTTCCACTTCAGCTGTCAGACCCTGGGTCTCAGTTCTTCTTGGGCTGTAGGGCCTCAGTTCCTAATGGACTGTTGGATTGAAGACCTCTATTCTTGTGGGTTCTTGGATCCAGGGCCACAATTCCTTATGGGCTTTTGACCACAAGCTTTCCTCTGTTCTCTGCCATTTAGGCCTCTCCAATATGGAAGCTGGCCCTACCAAAGCTGGCAGAAGAAAGGGCATAACCTAATCATGGATATGAGATCATCGTTGCCATGTGAGTTTCACACAGGTCACCAGGTCCAGCCCACACTCGAGGGAAGTGGATCCTGTAAGAGTGTGAGTACTGAGAAGTGGGAATCATGGGTGGCTCTTTGAGAATTGAAGTCATCGCATTACAACTGCCTCGATATTCCTTCTTTCTCAAGACTTAGGACCTTCTCTGCTGAGTTTAATTCTTCACAAGTTGTCTTCGCCATCTTGGTTGAACCAAGGCAGAAAAAAAATCTCATGACCTTAAGTTTTCCTGTATGAATAATAGCTAATGATTATGTAGTGCTAATTACGTGCCAGGCTTCGTGTGAGCTTTGGATAAGCATTATACATATTCACTCATTTAATCTTCACAACTTCCCTCTGAAGTGGACACTCCTGTAAGCTCATTTTGCAGACAAGGCAACTGAATCACAGAGCAGCAAGTGCCTTGGTCGAAGGCAACACAGCTATTATATTAGTGAGGCCTTTACCCCTACAACTAAAATATCAGACTAGGGCTACTTAGGAGGAAGGGTAGTTCAGCATACAGTTTGGGAGGTTCACAGTCCAAGATCGGGTGGCCCCAGTAGTTCAGGCGTGTGGTGAGGCTGGCGAGCCAGGAAGCAGGGAACCTCCATTCAGCCACACCCACCTGTCTGTCTTGGTAAATGATTCCATTGCAGCCTCTTCATCCAATCTGATCATTTCCCAAAGACCCCGCCTTCAGACATCACAACTGGGTTAAGTCTCTACTCAGAATCCATTCACCGTCAATATAAAACTTTGGGGACCAAACCCCTAACACAGAGGCCTTTGGGGGACACCCAAACCAACATCCAAACTTTGGTGATTATTAACTGATAGAGCGTGGTTTGAGATCCAGGAGCTTGATGCCAGGAGCCGAGTTGAAGCCACCACTTGCGATGCAGCATCCCACATGGGAGGCTGGTTCCAGTCCTGGTTGCTCTGCTTCTGACCCAGCAAACGCCCCTGGGAAAGCAGCAGAAGGTGGCCTAAGTACTTGGGCACATGGGAGACCCAGATGGAATTCCTGGCTCCTGGTTTGGCTTGCCCTGCCCTAGCTGTTGTGACCACTTGGGGAGTGAATAAGCAAATGAAAGATCTCTCTCTCTCTCTCTCATCACTCTGCCTTTCCAATAAAATAAATCTACAAACAAACAAACCAGAGTTTGATTCCAGAATGCATCTTGTCAACCATTATGCTACTCTGTAGCGCACATATGAACTGGGACGTAATGTTGTCTAATTTGGCATGGCGTGACATTAAAACAAACCTTAAAGATATAGTTGAGCAGCCAAAGCAACATTCTAACATCTCTCTAGCATCAAAAGAGGTTCAATCCATATCTTAGAGCAACGCATTTGAATCTCAGGGCCTCTCATTTGCCAACTCTGCCCTGCGAATGTCCCCGATACCTAGTCCTGTTTTTTTAATTTATTTTTCTCCCTACTTCTCTCTTAGCTCCTGAACGTAGATTGACTCTGTCTTCCGGCTTTAGTATTTAATAGTCTGCCAGCTGAGGCCCCTGCCTGAGTTGTGTATACCAAAGGGTTATCGTGGAACTGCCCCAAGCAAGAATTTTACCCTTTTTCCTCTTGCTCTCTAGTGTGACTTCTCTCTCGCTCTTTCTATATCATAAGAAAAATAGAGCCAGTGTATTGGTCAGGTTTCTATTGCCAAAAATAAATACCTGAGGCTAGGATAAGGCAGCACCATCCATCTGCCCTCTGGTGAGGGCCCCACTGGCTTGCTTACTGCATGGCAGATGGTGTCATGGTAGGAGCAGACAGGAGGCCAGAGAGACTCGGGTCCAGACTTTTTCTGCTTCTTTTTGTAATTTTAATTTTTAAAAAAAATTATCTGAGTGCAGAGTTACAGAGAGAGGGAGAGACAGAGAGGGCTTCCATTCCCTGACTCACTCCCCAGAAGGCCACAACGGCCAGGACTTTGCCAGGAACCTGGAACTCCATCTGAGTCTCTCACGTGGGTGCAGGAGCCCTTGGGCCATTTTCCTCTGTTTCCCAGGCGCATCAGCAGGGAGCTGGATCAGAAGTGGAGCAGCTGGGACAAGATGCCCCTATGGGATGCCGGCATCACAGGCAGTGGCTCAACCTGCCAGCCAGACTTGCTGCTCTTAGAGCAACCGCTCTCACGGGGATCACCCAGAACTACATTAATCCCTTCAGAGGGGCACCCCCAGTCTCACACGGGGCTCCACCTCTGAAAGCTTTGCCTGCCTCAGCACCAGCACCGTGGGGACCAAGCCCATGGACCTCCGGGGACCCACGCAAGCCAATCGAACCCAGAACAACAGCAAAGACAGAGCTCCTTTCAGAGAGAAGGGGAGAGGGAGAAGGTGAGCAAATCAGGAGAGACTCTAGCTGGAGGGGCTGGGGAAGAAAGCACCACTGGCCTGGTCCCATCCCACGAGATGCGAGATCGTGGTGCTATGCTGTGTCCTCGTTGTCACAGACGAGGACGCTGGGTCCTTATCCACATGAGTACCTGCTCCTTGTTGCTTCTGTTGGGCTGGCCCGACAGAAGAGAGGGTCGGAGCCTGGCAGGCAGCTTC
Organism: Sylvilagus floridanus; assembly: GCA_949820135.1. NCBI lineage: Eukaryota > Metazoa > Chordata > Mammalia > Lagomorpha > Leporidae > Sylvilagus > Sylvilagus floridanus. Next base: position 113,425,113 of record OX463238.1, on the reverse strand, counting down.
GCTCTCGGCTCAGCTCTTCCTGGTGTTTCCTGACACAGCACATGGGAACCAGGGAGGACGAGGGGCGCTTCTGGCTCTCCAGCCCCCAGCAGCACTCTCAGGGCCCATGCTTTGCTCAGGGCCTGGGGGTCTGTTCGTGGGAAAGTTGCTCTCTGCTCTGACTCAGGGGAGCTCAGCTAGCCACACCTCATGTTCACTGCAACATGATTCTTAAATCCTGATTTAACTGATTCTTAAATCCCACGGTAGCCATTCCCCGTGACCTCTTACCTGTTCCTACTGCCCACACTCTCAGTCATCATTTCTTCCCTTGTCTACTTCACCTGTCTCCCAAGTCAGGCCCCCGCGCCTGTCTCTCTCTACTGCAATCCATTCCGCGCGCCACTACCACTTTTACGTCCCCAACTGCCAATCTGATCACGCCACTTCCATTTCCGAAAGCTCCCACTTGTTCCCATTTCCCTATGCAACCCTCACCTAGAACTCAAGACCTTAAAGGCCTCTTCCTGATGTATTCTTCTCGTGGATCATGGAGTCCTTCTAAAATTGATGACTCAAGGCTAGCGCTGTGGCATAGCGGGTAAAGCCACCACCTGCAGTGCCAGCATCCCATATGGATGTCAGTTTGAGACCCGGCTGCTCCACTTCTGATCCAGCTGTCTGCTATGGCCTGGGAAAGCAGTAGAGGATGGCCCAAGTCCTTGGGCCCCTGTGCCCGTGTGGGAGACCAGAAGAAGCTCCTGGCTTCAGATCAGCCCAGCTCCAGCCATTGTGGCCATTTGGGGGAATGAACTAGCAGAAAGAAGACTCTCTCTCTCTCTCTCTCTCTCTCTCTCTCTCTGCCTCTGCCTCTCTGCAATTCTGCCTTTCAAATAAATAAATAAATCTGCTGCATCCATTTTCACCTCCTTATTAGCAAATGCGTTCTTTGACAGAAGGGATGTTTTCTTGCTCAACTCTGAATTTCTTAGTGTCCAGCAAACAAATGCGTGTTACATGTTCAATAAGTAGTAGCTGATTTGAAGTGAAATGCATAGGGCTGACCTCTTTCTCCTCTGTGATCTAATTTATCGGTTCACATCTTTCGCTAGAATAGGTGGAGATGGTGCAAGACACATTCCTTTGAAGAGGGAGGGTATGAGGGAAAAGCTCAGGCGAGGCCCTTGACCTGGGCACTCACGGTCATGTGCATTCCACAGCTGGAATGTCACCAGAGCATTTAGTCTCTGGGTGTTGCCTCGTGAGCACCGCCTTGAGCCAGCCTGACCTCATGCTCCTCAACCCTGTCACCTGCCACTGTCACAGGGCATGTCAAACAGGAAAGACAGTCACATCCGTTCACATCGACCCATTCAACTCCTCTGTCAAATGCCGGGGATACGGGCCAGGATTGGGATGCCTGCATCCATACCCAAGTATCTGGTTCAAGTCCTGGCTCTGCATTCAGTGTCAGTGTCCTGCTAATGTGTAGCCTGGGAAGCAGCAGGTGACATCTCAGGTATGGGTCCCTGCCATCTACGTGGGAGGCTTGCATTCAGTGTCTGCTACTGGCTTCTGCCTGGCCCAGCTTTCGTTGTTGCAAGCAACTGGGGAGTGAACCAGTGGATGGGAGATATATATATATATCTATATATATTTTGCTCTCTCTCGCATGCGCGCGCATGCTCTCGCTCTCTCTCTCCCCCTTTCAAATAAATACAAACTTCTCAAATCTTACAAAAGCAGAAGAAGGCTGGATGGGGCTCTGGCACCTCTGGCATTTAATTCCAGTAACGGTAGCTCCAAGACACCTGCATTATCTCACTCCTCATGACCATTCCCACCACTGCCCTGATTTTACAGATGGGAAAATGGGGCTTCAAAGAGTTTCAGTATTTGTCCTGGATTAGCAGGTTGTGGAGCTAGGGTTTAAACCTAGGGTTCTACAAGGCTGTTTCAAACAAAAACAGAACAAAAAACTAAGCTTATTTTGATGCAAAAAAAAAAAAAACTTTAAATCCATACACATAGAGAGCCTTCCAAAAGTCCATGGGAAAATATATACTATGAAGAAACTATGCAAAAATTTCAAAGTTGTTTGCACCCCAAACAAACTTATCTTTTCATTCCGTTTCACGGGAGCTCTTTGTAGTACTCTAGGAAGACTTGAGTCTGTTCTTAGAAGCACTGACTCTGCCTTCTCTATGGGTGTTTTCTTCTCCCATGGATTCTTTCTCCCCTTCGTTGTTGAGTCTTGCAAAGATTGGCTTTGGGTGAAGGCGTGTATGACATAAACAATCTCGCCTTCCCGAGCCTCTGCAGATTCCACTGTGCTTGGAGCAATCTCTCCCTGGATTTTTCCAGCACCCCTCCACCCGCAACACTCACACACCAGAATCCTCGTGGGCGGAGGCATTGTTTGCTTAGACATCTTAAAGCACCCCTCCCCTTCCCTTCACCCTCATACTCTCAACTACGTGTTTGATCTGTTCCCATCGTGTGTATTTTTGCAAATTCTTTGTGAAACAGCTAATGCACACAAGGAAATTAAAAAATGCATTGTGCTACTGCTGCTCAGTGTGTCACATGCATGTGGAATACTAGACGCCGGACGTGTGGAGACGTAGAGGGTGTCTTCCCCGCTTTCACTGTTTCCCAGAGATGCCTGTCGGACGTACTGGGTTCCTCACCCCCGCTGCTTCTGCTCTCCCCCTGAAGCCCTTCGCGCATGGAGATTCCAGGAATGTTTCCCCCAAAGAATGGATTCTCTGGCTAATAGAAGTTCAAGTTCTCATGGGCTCTCTTTCACTTTGCTGGCTGGAATGTAAACATGGTGATGCCAGTTGGAAAAGATTAAGACTGTTCCTTAAGAAATTACACAGAGAGGCTGCCATTGCACATTTGGATGTACATCCCCACGAACCGAAAGCAGGAAAGCAAACAGATTTGCATTCCTGGATTGATAGCAGCGCTATTCACAATGGCCCTAAGCTGGAAGCAACCAAGTGCCTAGATGAACGGAGAGCCGAGTGTGGTGTGTGCATCCCATGGAACGTCGCTCAGCTTGAACAGAAGGAAATTCTTGCAGATGCTACGACATGGATGAGCCTTGCAGAAATTATGGCAAGGGAGATAAATCACACAGAGAAGGGAGGTGCTGGGTCCACTTCCACGAGCTCCCTCGAATAGTCAGACTCACAGAGACAGAAAACAGACTGCAGATGGCCAGAGTATGGGAGCAGGAAGGAGTGAGGAGTTACTGTTGAACAGGTGTTGAATTTCAAATTTGGAAGTTGAAAAATTTCTGGGAATGAATGGTGGTGGCGGTTACACTTAATTTAAATGCTCCTTTGGAAAAAAAAAAAAAGGTTTATTTAATTGAACATCAGAGTGACAGAGAGAGGGGGCGAGGCAGAGTGACAGAGAGAGACAAAGAGAAAGGTCCCCTAGCCCCTGATTTATTTCCCAAATGGCCACAACAGCCAGGGCTGGGCCATTCTGAAGCCATGAGCCAGTAATTCCATCCAGGTCTCCCACATGGGAGGAAGGGGCCCCAGCCCTTGGGCCATCTTCCACTCCCTTACCAGGCACATTAGCAGGCAGCTGGATTGGAAGTAGAGCAGCAGGGACTCAAATCAGCCCTCATGGAATGCCAGAATCACAAGCCATAGCTTAACCCTCTGTGCCACAGCGCCAGCCTCATGTAAATGTTTGTAACGTTAGTGAATTTGAAGCTGAAAGATGGTTAAAAAGGTAAAATTGCTGTTACAAACATTTTATCACATTAAAACAAATTTGAGTCTCACATCTTATGGAAAGGGAACCCACGTGTCAAGATGAAGTGGCTTGTCCAAGGTCAATTGGCAAAGTGAGGGTGTGGCTGGGACTAGAACCCAGGGCTCTTGGCCTAAAAGGCAGTCCCGCCTCCCTCTAGGAGGGGTCCAGGGGAGACCCCAAGGGCACTCCTTCCTCCTTCACCCTCTAGCATCCCAAAGTGTTTCCACAGTGTCCTCCTGCTTGGGCCTGGCCATGCTGTCTCTGCCCCACTCTGCCCTTGAACAAAGGCTGTTGGCAGAGCAAGCGAGGTCCCCCAGAATCAGACACGAGTGGCGTGGGCTCCAGTGGAAAACAAACTGTGGATGCGAGTCTCTCTGTTTTCCCCGCTCTGTTGGCTCCAACCGTGGAGCCTGCATTCCAAGTGGAGTTTGCAGCACTGGGCTGGCCCTGATGTGAGAGCTCTGTTTTTTCCATCTCTCCTGAACTTGCTAGTTCTCTTTCCTGGACGCCCCTGGCTGCCGGCCTCCTGGGGCTCTGCCCAGCCTGCTTGGCCAGGGCCTCCGTGGCTGCGGGCGCGTGTCCTGGCAAGCTTGGAGGGCATGTCCTGTCCGGCCCGAGGGAGGGCACACCCTTGGGAAACAGGTCGCTCCAGCAGCCACAGCTGCTGCTTCTGCTCATTGTGCCAGGGAGGCTCACACAGACCCCAGTGGTCTTTCTTTCTTGGTGCAAGCATCCTGGTGGACAGACGTCTCCCCCAGGGGTGGGAACGCTAAGGGAGGTGCTGGGAGCGGGGCTGGCGGGGAAGATGAGCCTTCCCCAGGATCAGGCAGCGCCCTGCAGGGATACAGCAGGTCTTGGGCTCTGTGGAGCACCTGCCGTGGGTTCCGACGCTGAGCTGGCAGCTGGGGGGTCACTGGTGAGTGAGGGAGGCAAGGCTTCTGTCTGCGTGGCTCCCATGGTCTAGTAAGCTAGGGAGCAGCCGCAGAAACAAGACCCTTGCAGGAACAGGTAGACGCCGGCAGGGAAGGGTTCAGGAGGGTGGGAGCGCTGTGGTGGATGCTCTAGATACGGTGGTCAGGAAGGGCCAAGACTGCTGCCAGCGATACCAGCATCCCCTATGACTGCAGGTTTGAGTCCCGGCTGCTCCACTTCCCATCTAGCTCCCTGCTGGTGCACCTGGGAAAGCAGTGGATGGTCGCCCACTGTGTGGGAGACCTAGATGAAGCTCATGACTCCTGGCTTTGGCCTGGCCCAGCCCTGACTGCTGTGGCCACTGGAGCAAGGCTGGGACCTGGACAGTCCTAAGAGGCCAAATATGTGAAGAGCCGGGGACAGCATCAAGGCTCAGAGGGATGCTAGCCTGCGTGCAGACCAGGGGCTGCCGGGGCGCAGAGCCCAGGACGGAAGGAGGGAGGTGAGAGGCCGGCGCCCGCAGGGCCTGGGGGCTACAGCAGGAGTCTGGCCTTTGTAGAGGTGAGGAAGGGTGGGAGAGACCCGGGAAGGGGCACCAGGCTCAGGTAGAAGCAATAGGCTCTGGGGGTGCACAGTGCCATGTGCGACTCCGGGCTCCAGTCCGCGTTCTGCACGCACTGAGCAGAACCGGAGGATGGGGCTCTAGCTCCCAGCACTGAGCAAACACGAGGACACAGACATGCCAGTGACCTGATTTGATCAACTTGCACTGTGTCTCTGTAGAAACATCGCACTGTACACATCAAAACGGAGGCGTCCATGTCAACCAAAACTGTCAATAACAAAACTGATGACGATGTGACTAGGTGTTGGGTTTTTGCTCTGAGGACAGCAGGAAGCCGTTGGAGATGCAACACAAGTGGAGCTGGTTCTGAACAAGCCTCACCTCCTTCACGGAGACCTCCCTGCTCATCTCCGGAACTCAGCACTAAAACCCCCCTCCTGTCCGAGGCGTGGCCAGGCAGGAAGGGGGCGGAGGGCACTCAGCCAGCCTGCTCACATCTGGATTGAACATCAGGCCTGCAGCCCCCACCACGGCAAGCCCCTGCCGCACAGGACAACCCAACTCACTCCCCATCGCCATGGAACTGGAAGCTGCTGTCTGAGAGCACATGGGCCCCTTTTCTGAAATCGTCACTCTGATCTGTTCCCACCGACCCTGGATGGGGCCATGGGCTGACGGCTGCAAGAGACACAGAGCAGGCTGGCGCTGTGGGGCAACAGGTTAAAGCCCCAGCCTACAGTGCCGGCATCCCATATGGGCGCAGGTTCGAGTCCCAGCTGCTCCACTCCCAATCCAACTCTCTGCTATGGCCTGGGATAGCAGTAGAAGATGGCCCAAATGCTTGGGCCCCTGTGCCTGTGTAGGAGAACCAGAAGAAGCTCCTGGCTCCTGGCTTCGGATCAGCTCAGCTCTGGCCATTGCAGTCATTTGCAGAGTGAATCAGCGGATAGACGACCTCTCTCTCTCTCTCTCTCTCTCTAATGCTTTCAAGTAAATAAAAATAAATAAATAAATAAAAGACAGAGGCCATGCGGCGGGAAGCCTGGGACTCCTGACCGCTGGGCTGACCGCACACACTCCCGTGTGCTGCGTTTGCCTCTCCGACTTCAGGCTTCGCTGAATCAGCGCTCACTGAGCCCCTCCGCTGGTGCAGCTCGAGGCTATGCATCCTTCCGTCCGGAAGCCAATTCCAAGCAGGTCCCTTGCTGATCTAGCAGGGGAGGTCTGCAGGCAACACTGGTGCTTAACTCCTCCCAGGAGGCGTTGGTGAGCCTGGAAGTAAAGGAAGCCCTCCAGCTCCTAACACAGCTGGATCCCCAAGTCCCCGTGCAAAGCTCTGTCCTCATGCTGGCACGCGGCCCCCGCTGGGACAACAGCTCCCGACTGAGGCTGCAACCCCTCCACCAAGACAAGACCCAGAGACCTCCTCTCGCCATTGCTTTTCCCCGGGACTGTCCCCTCTCCTCCCTCGGCCCAGCAGAGCACCTGGGAATGGCAGAATCCTGCACTGGACAAAAGGATTCCAGGCCCCACAGAGCAAGGCTGGGTCTGGGAACCCTCCATGGCTGGCTGGGCACAGGCGTGGGCCTCAATGCAGAGAACATGGGGGCGCTCGGCTGAACTATGTGACTCTGCCTTGTTGGGCCAATCTGTTTTGAAACATCAGATCAGTAATGTTTCTGACGTGGTGGGAAGAGCCCACTGGAAGTTTCCAGAAAGCAGTAGCAGGACGGAGAGAGCAGCATTCATATCCTCAGCTTTCGCTGAGCAAGGAGCCCTGTGTGTCGGTGACAAGGGGAGGAAGGAGAGCACCTTGGACTGTCCACCACTGCAGGGCACAGCGGGATGTTGGCGGGACGGCTGAATTTGCCCTGGAGAGCGCTGGGGGAAGAGACCACCTGTCAGCCTCCTGCTGCTTCATCCCAGGTGAGACACAGACAGACAGAGGCCGAGCTAGGAGCAGCCCCCACACCTTCCAGTTTTGCAGATGGCTGAGAGAAAAGGATGCTGATGAGCTAACCATCTCACACCCAAAGTGAGTGATATCCCAATGGATGGTGGGAAATGGGACCGGATACAGTCCTGCGGTTGGAGCTCTTCCTGCCAACTCGCTTCTTGAGGGGAGCAGAGAGGAGGTGCGGGGGGGGCAGCAGTGGAAGCTTTGCCTTGCCTAACGCCCATGCTGTACAGTCCTCCCAGTCTTACCACGCGGGAGGAATTCATTCAGCAGAGGGTCCCAAAGGCGTTGCCATAGAACAAGGTTTTCCACAAACTTGGAATACACCGGAAAATTTTCCTTGGTCTGCAGCCAGGTCCCTGGTTTCAAAAATAAACTGTTATTTGTTGTTATTATTTTTAACTTGTAGATTTGCTTGAACTGCTATTTTTTTTTCTGAAAGAGAAATACACTCGTGGGAAAAGAAGTTGTCAATGTGATGAGTGGCCAACGAGTTCTTCTTTTTATCTGTGCTTCTCTGGTAATGAATATTTGAAAGCTGTGCTGTGGACGGCTAGCTCGCAGCCTGCGTCGGCTTTTTCTTCTGTCATTGATACTTCTGTTCTCTGTGTGTGAAGGAACGCAGCATTTTGTCATACCTATTTTAAATATTTTTATTTTTTTCTTCTGTTCTTTTACGTTATTAAGGGTATTTATCCATGTAGAATATTAAGGTTTTGTTTTTTTTTGTTTGTTTGTTTTTGTTTTTTTGAGGGGGAAGAGGAGGAACAGAGAGAGAGAGAGAGAGAGATCTTCTGTCTACTGGTTCATTTCCCAAAAGCCTGCAGCTGCCAGGGCTGGCCAAGGCTGAAGCCATTAATCAGGAACCTAGTCTGGGTCTCTGACACTGGTGTGGGTCCCCAAGTACTTCAGCCATCACCTCTGCCTCCTAGGGTGCCCATTAGCAGGGTCCAGCTGGAGTCCAGGCACTCTGATGTGGGACAGAGGAGTCCCCCGTCCAAGCGCCCGATCCTTCCAAATAGACTTTAAGATTACCTTTGATGAATCCAGACTTTTCTTTTCCTCTGTGAGATTTTAAATAGTTTTTCCAAATGTTTTCTTGTAATAAATCTTAGGTTATTCTCTTTTTTTTATTTTTATTTTGACAGGTAGAGTTATAGACAATGAGAGAGATACAGAGAGAAAGGTCTTCCTTCCGTTGGTTCACTCCCCAAATGGCCGTTACGGCCGGTGCGCTGCTCTAATCTGAAGCCAGGAGCCGGGTGCTTCCTCCTGGTCTCCCATGCAGGTGCAGGGACCCCGGCACTTGGGCCATCCTCCACTGCACTCCCGGGCCACAGCAGAGAGCTGGGATGGAAGAGGGGCAACTGGGACAGAATCCAGTGCCCCAACTGGGACTAGAACCTGGGGTGCTGGCGCCGCAGGCAGAAGATTAGCCAAGTGAGTCACGGTGCCGGCCCAGGTTATTCTTTCTAGGTTGATACTGTTTGTCCGTATGAGATTTGTTTGGGTATAAGAAATTACCCAGAATCCCAGCTTTGCTTTCTCCAGGTAACCAGAACCCTTTACTAGCAAATCCTTCTTCTGTAATTTGAATGCCGGGGCTGCCGCTGTGCAGTAGTAGGCTAAGTGGGCTAAGTCTCTGCCTGCAGCGCCGGCATCCCATATGGCCGCTGGTTCGTGTCCCAGCTGCTCCTCTTCTGATCCACCTCCCTGCTGTGGCCTGGGAAAGCAGCAGAAGATGGCCCAAGTGCTTGGACCCCTGCACCCACATGGGAGACCTGGAGGAAGCTCCAGGCTCTTGTCTTTGGATTGGCTCAGCTCCTGCCATTGCAGCCATTTGAGGAGTGAACCAGTAGATGGAAGACCTTTCTCTGTCTCCCATTCTCTCTCTGTAACTCGACCTCTCAAATAAATAAATAAATAAAATCTTTAAAAAAAACAAAAAAAAATAATAAGTGAATAAAAAGAAGTGCCACCTTCATTGCATGCTGAATTTTCAGTTTTTAGGTTGATTTCTGGGTGCCATTTTCTGAACTACTGGTTTGCTTCCTTGAGACATGGTTATCGCCAGGGCTCCCGAGACATTCATAGCAAAAACGCGTCTGCAGCCAAAAGGTCCAATCGCACATTTTGATTCACCCTGCTCTTAGAAAGAGCTGGCGGACCCCGGGACTTAACCCTGTCAGGATGTGAAGTCGGACACTTCTGTCCCGGAGGGCGAGCATTCGCTTGGCGCTTCCTCCCACGTTTTCTGCAGCCTCATTCCAAACCGAGCCACGGGGGTTCCCTGACCTATGGAGACGCTGAGCTGTGGGAGTGGGGGGGCGTCACAGCCACCTCTCAGCATGAGCACAGCAGGGAGGAGCCTGAGCGGGTAGGAGGACTTGACCACTGTGGCTCACCAGGAATTCTCTGGGAGGCTGCTGCACATCTGCCTGCAAACAGATGTGCGAACTCTGACCCGGAAGGAGTTGTGAAGAGCCAGGGACCTGATTTGGAATTAGCTTCAGTGACCCCTGTGTGAAGGGCGTGGCCCCAGAGCAGCAGCTGGTGAGAGAAGAGACTTGATCCAATTACGGAGAACAGAGCTGAGCCTGGGGGGAGAGCCTAGGGTCACTGGTGGTGGGCCCAGGCCCTCTCTGCCTCCTGCCTTGCCCTGCGATCACCCCCCCACCATCATTTACCAGGTGAATGGGGCCACCCCACCCAGGACTGTGAACCCCCAAAACCACGTGCTGAAACCAACCCTCTTCCTTCAGCCGTGGCCTCTCCGAGGTGTTTGAGTTATTGTCACCAAAAGCTGATAAGTACAGGGGGGAGGGGAGAGCCTTCTTTTCCTGTTTCCCGTTCTGTTAACGGAAGCGCAAAAAAGATTCATCCTTTGCTCTTTGATTGACACATGCGTGCATGTATTAGGTATGTATTTATGTATTAGGTGTGTATTTATGAGATGTAACATTTTGATGAGTCACACTTGTTCTTTATTTGGTAAAACAAAACAAATCACAGGCCTTTTTTTTAAAAGATGTATTTTATTTGAAAGGCAGAGTTACAGAGAAAGAGAGAGACATTTCATCCATTGGTTCACTCCCCAAATGGCCACAGCCAGGGCTAGGGCAGGCTGAAGCCAGGAGCCAGGGTTTGTCCCACAAACACGTGGGCCATCATCTGTTGCTTGCCCAGGTGCATTAGGAGGGAGCTGGACCGGAAGTAGAGCAGCCAGGATTCAAACTGGCGCCCATATGGGTCGTAGTTGGAGTCGTAGTTGGTGATTTAACCCACTGTGCCACAATGCTGGCCCCCAAGTCACAGAGTGTTTGTCTGTGAACTGGGAAAAGAATGAAAGAATATTTGGACTAATGGCTCATTTTAATATTTAAAAAGATATAGCAGATGAAAAAATTAGTTAATTTTAACCATGCTATTTATACATGATCTCAAGAAATTTTTTTAAATACACAACTGTTGATGAATTTGAAAAGAAAGTATTTGGAGAGCAATTGACAATAAAATTCCAATGAGAACATTTTTTATTCCATAATAATTCTTTGTGCCTAAAGTATCAGCTTGCTATTAAATTACTGCCACTTCCTACACTCACATCAAAGGATTGGAATATGTTTATCAATGTTACCTGAGACAATGACCCTTCCTGTCCTGGCTGAGAGTTTATGACCCACACGGTGCAATTTCAGCTTTTCTCCCTTAGCTGGAGGCAGCTTCAGTAGGTTTCTCTGTTCTTGCTGTCCAACGACAGAAACTTGAAAACCATTAGGTCTGACGGGCGGCACACATGGCCTTGGCGTTGGTCCAGGACAATGGCTCTGCGTGGGATCAGAGGCCTAACTGGCTTTTCAAGCTCCACAAAGCCTCCCTTCCATGCCTCCCCCAGGGTGTGGGGGTCACTCCCTGCTCCCCTGTTTTGTGGCCCATCCTCTGGGGCAGCTGGAGGTTTACTGAGTCTGGTGCTTTGCAAAACAAATGCGCTTATTAGAAATAAACATGTAAATATTTTTAAAATGAGCTACACTCAAAAATTAACCTTTTTATTGGAAAATATTTTACTGAGGTACTGACAGCACTGTAAGGTCAGTCCCTGTTTTGTTGTAAGTTTCCTAAATGTCCCTCATAGGGAACAGTTAAAGAAGAAACTGCTGGAACCAGCATGTGTAAAGAGAGAGAGAGAGACACCTGCTGATACGCACACATTGAAAGGACTAGCTATACTCTTGATATGTGGATAAAAAAAAATTCCCTGACATATAGTACAAAACAAAAAAGAAAGTTTCAAAAACAGCACATATAACAATGGAATATTAAACACCAATAAGAAACAAAAAATTCAGAGCCATCGTCTGTCAGTGTGATGAGTCCAGGACATCATGGAGGGAAAAAGAAGCCAGATGCAATCTTTATTTTTTTTTAATTTTATTTATTTATTTGAGAGGTAGAGTAACAGACAGTGAAAGGGAGAGACAGAGAGAAAGGTCTTCCTTCTATTGGTTCACTCCCCAGATGGCCACAGCGACCAGAGCTGGGCCAGCCCGAAGCCAGGAGCCAGGAGCTTCCTCCAGTTTCCCATGCGGGCGCAGGGGCCCAAGCACTGGGCCATCTTCCACGGTTTTCCCAAGCGCGTTAGCAGGAAGCTGGATTGCAGTGGAGCAGCAGGGACTCGAACCAGGTTTCATACGGGATGCCTGCATTGCAAGTGATGACTTAGCCCACTGCACCACAATGCCAGACTCTCAAATAAATGTCTAAGATAAATAAATAGAATCGTGGGGACCCTTGAAGGAAGCAGTGACTGGGGAGGACACAGAGACCCTGGAAGTCAGGCTGATGCTTTGTGATCTGATGGTGCCCTTGGGGATTATTGAGGCGTGCACTTCGCTTTGAGTGTGCTATACGTCAAGCACAGGGTTTGCAAAGTGTGCATAAGATGCTGCTGTTTATGCAAAACAAAATGAAGCAAAACCCTCTGGAAGTGCAAGGAGGAAAAAACAGCCTGTTTCCTATGAACAGAGAAACAGAGTGGTGGGGAGAGAAGCCGGGTGGCTGGAGGACATTGCTGCTTTCAAGTCATTTGAATCAATTACTTATTCAGGGAATTAACTGTTTTTCCAATGAGCTTTATTGTTTTGAAGAGTGCGTGTATTAGTCTGCTTTTCATTACTATAATGAAGTGACCGAGACCGGCTAACTATAAAGAACAGAGGTTTATTCAGCTCACTGTTTTAGCAGCTGTGTCTCTCCATGGTGCATGGCGCTCTTATTGGCGAAGGACCACGGTGGCACTTGGCATTAGTTACTTGGCAAGAGACAGAGCGTGCCTGTGTGTGACTCGCTAATGGCTTCTCTTCCTCTCCTGGCAAAGCCACCAGGATCCAATCACGAACTCCTGCCTGAGTATGCAAGGACAAACCACGTTCAAACCATAGCAGCGAGACACACCGGAAGCAAAGCCCACTGCAATCCCGCCGTGGCAACACTCCTGGCACTGGGTTCCTGAGATGGCTGCATCAAATGACCTCACACAGTTCTGGGGGCCGGGAGTGGGGACGAAGGAGCAGGCAGCATCTCTCTTCCTCCAGGAGCACCAGCAGGTGACCCATTCCTGTCGTCTTCTGTCTTCTCACGGCTGTCCCAGCCATTCTGGACACATCGCTGCAAAGCTGTCTTCACACTGCCTTCTCCTCCGTGTGTCTCTGTTGTTAGGACACCTGCCATGGCGTTCGGGGCCGGCCTGAAAGAAGACAGCATCACAGCTGCAAAGACCTTTTCTACCCAGGGAGCTCATGGTCGCAGGTCCCCGAGTCAGATGTGGACTTTGGGGGGGGGGTGTTTGTGGCCTACCATACTCCTTTATGTCCCACATTAAAGGACCCCGGCTTCCCAAACACAGTGAGTGCGGGCAGCGGGGGTAATCAGCATTCAAGAGGAACTTCCTGGGACAGCCCACAATGCCTACAAGGAGGATCCTTGGGGACTTTGCACGCTGCTGCATGCCTGTATCAGCAAGGGGGCAGCAGGGGACTAGCATCCCCTGTGACTGTGCTGTTCCAGTGGCTTTGTGCAAGAGAAGTCAGAACTCAACCAGGGCTGGCTGGCGTGGAGGAGCAGGGGAGGAGGCCCAGCCTCCTCCAGTTGCAGCTCCTTTCCCCCTGGCCTGCAGCACCCACCTCCTGCATGGTGGCCCCTGCCCCTGCCGCAGCTCCTCAGGCAGCCAGGGCTCCCCAACACTGGCTCCCAGGGGCTCCTGACCAGCCATCAGGAGGGAGGGCTGATGGGTTCCCTGAGCCTTGGCCTGGAAGGAGGAGGGGTGAGGAGGCAGGGCTCAGGGGATACCTGCCAGGCTGGACTGCCCGGGAGAGGTGGGGAGGCTGTGGCACCGCAGGGAACTGGGTGTTCCTTGCCTGGAGCTTGTTCCGCTCTTCAAGGGCTGGACTCAAGTAGTTTTTTTTTTTTTTTTTTTAATTTGGTTGTTTGTTTTGGGCTCTGGCTTCCTGCAGTCAGTTTCTGTCAGACCAGTTTGTAAAAGAAGTACTTTGGAAAAAAAAAAAAAATACCAGAGGACAGGAAGAAAGTAAAAATCGTGGCACTTACAGGAAAAGTGTTGCTTATTACATAACTTGAATTTTAGCTGCTGCTCAGGGCTCCACACGGTTCTCTGGGCAAAGAGTATGGTTGCCTCTGCAGGCCTTAAAATAAGACAGAAAACACAGGGGAACTGGACTTTTGATGTATACCAGCGAAGTTCTGAAAAGTTTTTAATTAAAAAACAAAAACCTGGGGCCTGTGTTGTGGCGCAGTGAGCGAGGCTGCCGTCTAAGGGGTCACCATCCCACACCAGAGCGCCAGTTCGAGTCCCAGTGCTGCACTGCTGATCCAGCTGCCTACGAGTGCTCCCGGGAAGGCAGCAGCAGATGGCCCAAGTGCTCGGAACCGGCACCCACACGGGAGACCTGGATGGAGTTCCGGCTCCTGGCTTTGACCTGAACCTACCCTGGCCATTGCAGCCATCTGGGGAGTAAACCAGTAGATGGAAGATTCTCTCTTTCCCTCTCTCTCTCTTTATACGTATCACATTACCTTTAAAATAAGTAAATAAGTCTTTAAAAATATTCCTATTCAAAATACAGTGAGTTCACACGAGGGCTCTTACTAGAAACCTTGGCTGAGACTGGGAAGGCGAAAGGGGACCCCCAAACCCTCAGGCAACAGCGAACCGCATCTTAGCAAATCTAAGTGAACAGGAAGAATCTGTAGTGAGCAAACCGTCAACTCTGTGAATAAAGGCAGGATTCTCCCCCTTGGAGGCTTCTGGTTCCTGCTCGGGCTTAAGCAGTGGTAAGGGTGTTAGTCCAGGTGAGACGTGGAGAGGAAGTCGGAGCCACCAACTCCCAGGATGCTGGTCACTACTGGTCACTCCGTCTCCTCCACTGCCCTGTCTGAGCTTTGTCACCATCGCCTTCTGCTCCTGTCCCTTTTAGGCCTAGAGGTGACTTTTCAGCCCTGGGGTGCCTCTGCACCCCTTCCTGCTCTCCTTCAACCCCAAGCACAGCTTTGCAAATCATCGTCTATTGATGCTGCTGGAGCGGGTGTGGCATCGGCCTCTTGCTGGGGCTCTAAAGTGGGGGACACAGTCCAGGGCTGGGGACTCCTGGCTCCCCCAGAGAAGGAAGCAACCCTCTTGGCTTTTCCTGGCGCTGGGTCCCTTGCGAGTGAGTTGCAGGAAGTTTAAAGAATGGCGAATTCCCCTTAGCACCATCTCTGCCTCTTTGGATTTAAAATATTTATTCAAGAATAGGAAGCTTGATGTCATTCCTCGGAACGCCCGAGTGCCCGCCCCTTATTGGCATAAATACATACCGCTGGGTTTCCACGGGGCTTCCTGCCATGATGCAGAGCGGCCGAAAGCGCCCCACAGGCAAAGCCACAACCCGGGGGACCATGCAGTGCACACACAGGGAGGCGCCCTCTGCAGCCAGCCGCACCTTCAATTCACTTTCTTGTACCAGAATGGCTCTCTGAAAATCCTTGGTACTGTTTTTTAAAGATGTATTTGCTTGAAAGGCAGAATTACAGAGAGGGAGGGAGGGAGAGAGAGGGAGAGATCTTCGGTCCACTGGTTGCTTCCCCAAATGGACACAAGGGCAAGGCTGGACCAGGCCAAGGCTGGGATCCAGGAACACGGACACCCGGACTCTCATGGGGTTGCAGGGGTCCAAGCACTCGGGCCATCTTCGGCTGCTTTTCCAGGTGCATTAGCAGGAACTGGATCGGAAATGGAGCAGCCAGGACTCCAACTGGGGCTCCTATGTGATGCCGGTATGATGGGGGCAGCTTAGCCACACCTTCAGCTGTTCCCCGCACTCTTACACACTGCCTTTCCTGCTGGTTTAGGAAGCTCTTTAAGTGGAGTGATAAGTTGAGGGGTCACAGGCCAGAGCTGGGAGCAGCAGGCTCAAATCCCACTGCATGTGGAAGCCGGAGCACAGGGCCTGGGCTCAGAACTTTGTCATTAGCAGGCGCTCCCTACACAGCAGGCCCGGGGATCTCAGGCTCCCACTGGAAGTGCGAACAAAAACTGTCCCCACAAACCCGGCAAAGCAAAGCATTCGAGAGAAACCCCTGCGGAGCCCTGTGTGAGGGTGTCCAGATGCAGCCTCCAGGGTACCCTGCAGTGCCGGCATCCCATATGGGCGCCTGGCTGCTCCACTTCTGATCCAGCTCCCTGCGAATGCACCTTGGAAAGTAGGGGAAGATGGCCTAAGTCTCTGGGCCCCTGTCATCCACGTGGGAGACCCAGATGCAGCTCCTGGCTCCTGGCTTTGGCCTGGTCCAGCCCTGGCCATTGTGGCCATCTGGGGAGCCTGGCCCTGGGCTGCTCAGATGTGGCCCTGAATAAACCTTGTGTTGGCCTTTGCGGCAGCCTGTGGATTTCTGCAGAGTGCTGCTGCTCAGGCTGCTCTGTCCCCCTCCCTCCCTCCCTCCCCTGCTCCTCACTCTCACCCAGGACTCTCGCAAGTGGTGCTGCGCACAGACCTGTTTCATATTTTCAGGCTAAGCCCTGGAGGTGCTAAAGAACGGAACCAAACACGGGCCATTTGACAAAATTAATCCGCGTGCCAGTGTCAGTATAATAGACAACTTCAGGTGTGTGTGCAGATTCACCAGGCTCTGTATGGGGACTTGCCTGCTTCTCTCACATGCGACAAGCTGCCGGAAGGCGGAAGGTGCTCCTGGGGATCATGAACCCGTTGCTTCTCCAAGCTGGGCCCTGGATCTCCCTTCCCTAATGCTGATCACTGCCTGGAGCTCCAATCTGTAATCCACTGGAGAGCTCTTTTAAAAATAGAGGGGCCGGTGCTGTGGCGTAGCGGGTAAAGCTGCCGCCTGCAGTGCTGGCATCCCACATGGACACCGGCTTGTATCCTAGCTGCTGCACTTTTGATCCAGCTCTCTGCTGTGGCCTGGGAAAGCAGTAGAAGATGGTCCAAGTCCTTGGGCCCCTGCACCCACGTGGGAGACCCAGAAGAAGCTCCTGGCTCCTGGCTTCTGATCGGCGCAGCTCTGGAGAGGGAGGGAGGGACTTCTTGCAGCTATCTGCGGAGTGAACCAGTGGATGGAAGACCTCTCTCCCTCTCCCCCCGCCCCGCCTCTCCTCTCTGTGTGTAACTCTGACTTTCAAATAAATGAATAAATCTTTTAAAAATAATAATTATAGAGTCAAAATAGGTTGCAGAAAAATTCAGGGAAGTCTTATGTACCGTCCCCCTTTTCCCTCCCCCAATGTTAGTATCTTACATGATCAAAGTACAATATCAAAACCATGGAATTGACATTGATACAAGCCACAGATCTTATTCAGATTTCACCAATTACCTGTTCACCCATGCGTGTATCTGCTTTTATGCTATTTTATCATATATGTGTGTTTACATAGCCATTGGTATAAGCCACAAATCTGATTTGGATTTTATCAATTACATACTCACTCATGTGTGTTTGTGCCATGTTATCTTACACGTGGGTGCACACAGCCATTGCCTCAATCCAGACACAAGGCTGCTGTTTCCTAATGACGTTTGGTAGAATTTTAATAGGAGAGGAAGTACTATTGGCAGTCCTCTCCCATCCACCCCCACCTCTGCCCAATAACAGGTGTTCCCTGGTCTGTTACTCCTCCTTCTTCTTCTTCTCCTTCTTCATCTTTGTCTTCGACTTCATCTTCATCTTGCAGAGGCAGAGAGGCAGACAGAGAGAGACACAGAGACAGAGTGCGAGTGCTCTCATCCACTGGTTCACTCCCCAAATTCATGCGATGGCTGGGGCCCGGCCAGACCAAAGTCAGGAGCTGGGAACTCAATCCGTGTCTCCCACACAGACTAACTGCTTGAGCCACCACCTGCCGCCTCCCAGGGCGCACATTGGCAGGAAGCTGGAATTGGAAGTGGAGCCAGGACTTGAACCCTAGACTCAGCTATGGCGCCTCAACCACTGTGCGGAACGCCCGCCCCTCCTGAGTCAAGTGGTGATCAGGTGATGACCAGGAGACATTCAGCTGGAGAAGAGGAGTGAGTCTGAGTTCCTGGCGACATCACTGAGAAGCTGATGCACACAGACCCTGGGCCCCATCCTAACGGCAGCTTGCCCATCAGCGAGACAGGGAGATCCCTTATGGGTTTCAATTTCTTTCTTTCTTTCTTTCTTTCTTTCTTTCTTTCTTTCTTTCTTTCTTTCTTTCTTTCTTTTTTTTTTGACAGGCAGAGTGGACAGTGAGAGAGAGAGAGACAGAGAGAAAGGTCTTCCTTTTGCCATTGGTTCACCCCCCAGTGGCCACTGTGGCTGGCGCACCATGCTGATCCGAAGGCAGGAGCCAGGTGCTTCCCCTGGTCTCCCATGTGGGTGCAGGGCCCAAGGACTTGGGCCATCCTCCACTGCACTCCTGGGCCAGAGCAGAGAGCTGGACTGGAAGAGGGGCAACCGGGACAGAATCCAGCGCCCCGACTGGGACTAGAACCCAGGGTGCCAGCGCCACAGGCGGAGGATTAGCCTAGTGAGCCACGGCACCGGCCTCAATTTTTTTCATTGCAAAGCAAGATAAGTGAAGGGTATCTACTGAAAATCTACAGCTGACGTCACACTTCACGGTGGAAGTCTGTGTGCTTTCCCCTGACGTCAGGAACACGACAGTGACGTGTGCTGTCGCTACTTTTATCTGATGTCACGGTGGAGGGTCTCGCACAGGAACTTTGGTGACGAGAAGAACCAGAAAGCATCCTGACTGGGGAGGAGGAAGTAAAACTGTCTGTGTTCCGACATGACCTGATCCCTTGCATATAGAACATTCTAGTAAACACAAACTCATGCACAAACCAAGTAGACAGGTTTAACAAGCTTGGAAGATACAAGATCAATGCATAAAAATCAACTGCATTTCTATGGACTAGCATTTACAATCCACAAATGAAATTGAGAAAGCAATTCCATTTACAACAGCACAAAAAGGATAAGCTATCTAGGAATAAATTTAACAACAGAAGTGCAAGACTCGTGTACTGAAAACTACAGAACATTGTTGAAATAAATTGAAGAACTAAATAAATACAAAGACATCTCTGGTTAGGCATCAGAACACTGACTACTCTTTTAAAGGTTTATCCATTTGCTTGAAAGGCAGAGTTACAGAGGTAGATGAGAAACATAAAGAGAGAGAATCTTCCATCTGCTCGTTCACTCCCCAGATGAGCTCGGCCAGGCTGATTTCAGGAGGCGAGGAGCTTCCTCCAGGTCTCCCACATGGATGCAGGGGCCCAAGCACTTGGGCCATCCTCCACTGCTTTCCCAGGCCATCAGCAGAGAGCTGGATCACAAGTGGAGCAGCCAGGCACCTGCATGGGGTGCTGGTGTCACAGGCAGTGGCCCAATCCCCTACAGACTGTTGTTAAAAGAGCAAATACTCCCCAGTCTACAGGGTCAAGGTGTTCCCATCAGAATCTTAGCTCCTTTGTGCAGAAGTTGGCATGCTGATCCTAAAATTCAAATGTAAATGTAAGAGACTAAGAATAGTTAAAAAAATAAATAAATAAACTTGAGGCCCACTAGCTAATCCTCTGCCTGCAGCGCCAGCACATGGGTTTCTAGTCCTGGTCGGGGCACCAGATTCTGTCCTGGTTGCCCCTCTTCCAGGCCAGCTCTCTGCTGTGGCCCGGGAGTGCAGTGGAGGATGGCCCAAGAGCTTGGGCCCTACACCCCATGGGAGACCAGGAGAAGCACCTGGCTCCTGCCATCGGATCAGCATGGTGCGCCAGCTGCAGCGGCCACTGGGGGGTGAACCAACGGCAAAGGAAGACCTTTCTCTCTGTCTCTCTCTCTCACTGTCCACTCCGCCTGTCAAAAAAAAAAATAATAAACTTGAAAAAGAGCAGGGGTGGGCATTTGGTGCAACAGTTAAGACGCTGCCTGGGGGGCTGGCAGTGTGGCTCAGTGGGTAAAGCCACCTCCTGCGGCACCTGGCATCCCATAGAGGCACCAGTTCAAGTCTCAGCTGCTGCAATCCAGCTCCCTGCCTAGAAAAGCAGAAGATGGCCCAGGTGCCAGAAACCCAGAGGAAGCTCCTGGCTCCTGGCTCCTGGCTCCTGGCTTTAGCCTGGCCCAGCCCCAGCCATTGTGGCCAACTGGGGAATGAACCAGCAGATGGAAGACTCTCTCTCTCTCTCTCTCCCTCTCACTCTCTTGCTCTCTCTCTCTGTCTCATCTTCCCCTTCTGTATCTCTGTCTTTCAGTAAATGAGTAAATATATTAAAAAAAAAAAAAAAAGATTCCATTTGGGACCACCACAACCCATGCTGGGGTACCTAGTTTCCATCCCAGCTCTGCTTTCAATTCCAGCTTCCTGGTAATTCACACCCTGGGAAGCAGAAGTAGTTGGGCCATGAAGTCTCCCACAGGGGAGACCTGGGTTGAGTCCCCAACTCCCAGCTTCGACCTGGCCCGGCCCCTGCTATCACAGACATTTGGAGAGTGACCCAGAGGACAGGAAATAGCCTTCTATCTTTCGCTCTTTCTTTGTCTCTCTCTCTCCCTCCCTCCCTTTCAAATAGATAAAATATATAATTTTACAGTGAAAAGAAAATTTACAGGATGTGAGATAATATTTTCAAATGCCATGTCTAATAAGGATTTGTATCTAGACTACATAGAAAGTTCTTACAACAATACGAAAAGAAAATAACGCAACTTGAAAATGACAATGATTTGGATAGATTTTTTTTTCAGAGAAGGCACACAGTGGCCAGTAAGCACATGAAATATGTCCAAGAACGTAAGTCATTAAGGAAATGCGATCAAACCGGCACAGCCACTGGGATGACCGTTATCTAAAAGATTGACAGTGACAGGATTGCCCTGGATAGGCTTTCTACAACACTCTCCCCAAAACTCTAAGTACTCCATTTCTCCTTAGGAAAAGTCAGCCTTTATCCATAAGGAGAGAGCTCGCTCCCTGGCGTGGTTCACACATCCGCATTCAGAGCATAAACTTCCAGTCTGGAAACGCATCCCCGGGATAGCTACCACAATGTCCCTGGAAAGACTTAGTCCCTCAGCTGTGGGAAGTGTAGCCAGAAGACAGCTCCCAGCTAACCCCTTCCCAGGGGTAGCCTACATTCCCTGACCGCTCAACACAGGGTACCAAGGTCTGACCCCCTCACTCCAACACACTGCAGCTCTGAGGGACCACTTCAGCAGATTGGGGGGGGGGGGGGGCGCGGTCTGCATCACAACTCCACTGCCCCCTTTGTCCAGTGCTCTTCGTCTGTGCTCCGTGGCTGAGTGAACACCTGGCACTGGGTAATGTGTAGAGAAGAGAGGTTTGTTTCGGCTCATGGATCTGGAGGCCATGTGTGGCGAAGGCCTTATGCTGCTTCACTTCTTGACAGGGCAGGCAGGTGCACGCAGAAGACAGACGTCACATCACACCCTTGCTTTATCACAACACACTCTCACGGTAAATCATCCGGTCCCACTCGGTCCCTGGAGACAGCATGAATGCCCCTTAATGGTTCCATCCCCTTTCCACACTGTTACACTAGGAACCAAGCCTCAGGGTAAGTTTTGGTGGTGACAAACCACATTCACACCAGAGCACAGAGCCCAGGCCGGCTTCCTTCCCTTCCCTCCACAGGTGCTGGCCCCCAGGACTCCCTAACAAAATCCATGCATGCTGCTCCCTCGGGTGGCTTCCCGGGAACCCAGTGCTTGATGTGGCCGCGGGCCAGGCACACTGAGAAGGTGTCAGCGTGTGGTCGGTGATGCTGCTCAGCCCCAGGGGTCAACACGTCAGGAGCAGGGGGCTCTGGGTTCCAGAGTCAGTGAGGGACAGGGATCCTGCTACAGGATTTTCCTTCCGCTAGTCCACCAGTTACAGGCACACTGGCCCCTTGCCCATTAACCCGGTAACATCTGCGCCCGTGCTGGAAAAGACCCATTGCTCTCTCAGAAACTCCCCTCATCTGGGTCCTTCTCAAAACACTTCCCTCATCCTTTGGGAAAGAACCCATTCTGTCCTCTTTAAAAGGCAAAATTCTGGGGGCGGGCATTGTGGCACAGTGGGTTTAGCTGCCACCTGCAACTCCAGCATCCCATATAGGCACCAATTCTAGTCCCGGCTGCTCCACTTCCGATCTTGCTCCCTGCTGATGCACCTGGGAAACCAGCAGAAGATGGCCCAAGTGCTTGAGCCCTTGCCACCCATGTGGGAGACATGGAAGAAGCTCCCAGATCCTGGCTTTGACTTAGCCCAGCCTTAGTCATTAGAGCCATTTGGGGAGTGGTGAGCTAGCAGGTGGAAGATCTTGGTGCAATTTAAACTTTACAGGGGACCAGTGTTGTGTCACAGCAGATTAAGCAGCCACCTACAATGCTGGCATCCCATAGGAGTGCCAGTTCAAGTGCAGGCTGCTCTGCTTCCAATCCAGCTCCTTGCTAATGCGCCTGGGAAAGCAGCGGAAGATGGGTCTCCCCCATGGGCAGTAGGAACCCGAGTACTTGAGTCATCAGCTGCAACCTCCCAGGTTGTGCGTTGGCAGGAGGCTGGATCAGGAACAGAACAGAGCTGGAGTCAGGCACTCTGACACAGGATGTGGGCATCCCAAAGGGTGACACTGCTGCACTGAACACCCATGCCAAGGTGACACTACTTTATCTCCACGCATGCAAACACACACATGGATAGCCAGTCCCTACTGGCCCCAAAATCAGAGCAAGGGTATACCATATGCTGCTGAAAAAATTGCCTTCGACCAATTAGCTCCTTCTCATCATCCCCAGGCTCATTATCTTGGTCATGGCCCTCTCCTTCTGATCCACAATTCACAAGGCCAAGGGGAAGACATAGTCATTCAATTGTTCATTCATTCAACAAATACTCAGGATAGATATTCTTCAAAACACTCAAAACAGAGTGAAAATTCTGGTTACCCTACCACTGCTGCAACAATTATTTTGTAGTCTGCAAAGTATATTCTTGCACATTACCACTTCTGATGTATGGAATTGGTCACCACTTAAAACTCCCAGAGAAGATAAGGCGGTCTCCATCCATCCACCTCTATCAGTAGGACTTTTTTTGCACAGCCTCAGCACTATTTAATAATGACTATTGTGGCCCTGAATTACTCCCAACACAGAGAATGATATTGATGTCTGCAGAGAGAGGCCTAACGGAAGTTTCTTCTTGACAAGTGGTCATAAATATAGGTGCTGAAGCCAATGCAAAAACACTGCTTATAAATAATTCAGTGCACTTGAAGACTTAGTGCCCCTCTTGATAGTGGAAATGATGCAAGCTGAAATAAACAAGTGACCTGTGTGTTATAATGGGGTGTATTTTATAACTACCTACTTACATAATGTTGCACTTGGGTGGAAGATGGGGGGAAAGAGTTGTACTCACAGGCATCCCTGTCCCCTTCCTGAATTCTCCTGAATTCTCGGAATTCTCCTTGTGGGTGCTCTGACGGGTGCGTGCTCCATGCAAATTTCCTTAGGTGGGCCAGCTAAATCACTAAACAGGCCCAGGCCAATGATAATACTAAATATTTTATTACTAACAGGAAGAGCATTTTGAATTCATGGCAAGGTTTTCTAAAAATGGGTGAATTCTAAAAGGAGCAGAGCTAAAAAACCAAAACTCCAAAAGATAGTGTGATTTTCCCATTTAAGATGTGAGCACTGGGGACAGGCTCCTTGGGTGGCCACTTCCTGTATCAGAGTGCCTAGGTTTGAGTCCTGGCTCTGCCCTTCTTTCCAGCCTTCTGCTAATGCACCCTCTTGGAGGACAAGCACTTGGGGTCCCTGCCACGCATCTCGGAGACCTGGACAGAGTTTCAGGCTCCTGGCTGCAGGTGGCTCAGTCTTGGCTGCCGTGGCCATTTGGGGAGTAAACTAGCAGATGAGTGATCTCACTCGTCCATCTGTCTCCTGTTACTGTGCCTTTGAAATAAATAAAAATTAATTATTTAACTTAAAAAATATGTGAGGCAAGCAGTGTGCATGCTTGGGACACTTACATCCTGTATTGGAGTGCATGGATCAAGTCTCACCCACACTTCTCATCCAGTTTCCTACTAAGACATCCTGGAAGGCAGCGAGTGATGGCAAAGTAGGGGGGTTCCGGCCACCTGCATAGGAGACCTGGATGGAGTTCCTGGATCCTAGCTTCAGCCTGGTCCACCCTGACTCTTGTGGGCATTTGGGGAGTGGGTGGAAGATCTCTCTCTCTCTCTCTCTCCCTCTCTTCCTCTCTTTCCCCCTCTCTCTCCCCTTCAAATAAATAAGTAAATCAAACCTTTTTTAAAAAACCTCTGTGAATGTACCTTTAAAAAAAAATAAGATGTGAGCATTGGTGCTGCATTCGCTAAAATGCTCTCACCTGTTTTCATACCGTGGACAACTTTGTTGTGGGTATCTCCCCACTAGTGCTCATTTGAAACTTATCCTCCAGAGATTGTATCTTGGGGTCAAGAAATTTAAGATCTGGTTTTATTTTGCAGACCAGAGTGAAATTAACAGATGTTGAAAGATACTCATTCTAGAGACGATAGAAAAAATGACTTCAAAGAACCCTGTAGACATGGCTTCACTCACCTAAGAAAACAACCCTGCTAATTACATTACACGTATTGTGTATAATTATATCATTATACATAGTAAACTAACCTCTCAGTGGCTTGTTTTATGGAAAGGGAAGTCGGGTCCTGGGAGAACTGTGCAGAAGTGGAAAAACCAGAAAAGGAAAGCAACCTTCCCAGATGTCCTGACTCTAGCTCAGATTACAGCTCCCTGGAACTTGAAGTTCACGTTGTTCCTGGTCTGACGAGTTCTCTGATCCCGAGCTTGTGGATCACGGGAAGCCATCTTCCCCTTCTCTCCCGGATTCCACACCGTGACTCTCTCTGACCACACTGCCATCTTTATGTTGGCTTCTCCTCCGCCAGGTTCCTCCTCCATCTCTGCTTTTTGGTCCTTGCATGCCCTTTGGCTTCTGTTCCTTCTCCCCGGATGGAGTTTTCTTTCCTGTGTCTTCACCTACCAGCACGTGCAGGTAACTTCCAACTCTTACTCTCCAATACCCAGCTGTCTCCCCAGCGTAAAACCTGTGTGTCCCGCTGCCCAAGGAGCATTCAGATGCGTGTTCCAGATGCATGGCCAGCGCTGAGCCCTCACCTCTCTCTGAACACCTGCTCTCCCCATCTCTCCCCAAGTTGAGAACTCAAATGTTGAGGACATAAAACTGAGATTCACACAAGACTCCTTTCTCTCCCTCAACCTGTACATCCAAACAATCAAATTCTGGCCATCAGCCCCGGAAACCTTTCTCAGACCTGCCCTGGCTTTTCCATGCCTCCTGATACTATTCTTTTTACTTCAAGTTTCAACTGCTTCTCTCATGAACAAAACCCAGAATCCTTTACTGCTTTCCTTGGCTTCAGACACAGCCTCTGGCTGCCCATCCACCACAAAGCTGCCCCCCAAAGAGACTCTGGAGCTCAATCAGCTGCTGACGTTCAGTGGCTCCCTATCCAGGACAACGTAACACGGTTCCTTTTGACCCAGGCTTCCCTCTCTTACACCAATCTCTTAGGCCTATAAGCCCCTTCCTGCTGCATTTTAAGCTCCAGAAATACCAAGCTCTTTGTACCTCCCCCACATGTGCGAGGCCTCCTGCCCTTTGGTGTTTATTCCCTCTGCCCTGCTCCAGCGCCCACAAGCCTGGTCCTAAATCAACACGCCCGCCCTCCCTTGTGAACATGGCCTCTGCCTCCCGAGGCAGGCCCCGTGCTCCTCCCCCATGCCCACAGCACCACCCAGGCACCACCGTGAGAACACTGAGAACTTAGTTGTGACTGAGGTTCTGTTCCGATAGATTCAGTGATGCGACTCTTCTCTTTGATGTCAAGCTATAGCTCGCAGACAGGAAAGTGAAAAATATCACAGCGTGGAGCTCTGTGATTTTACAGGTGTGTACATCTTGTGGGTCAGTATCCAGGTGAAGACACAGAACATCTCCAGTACCACCGCTGGTTCTCTTTCCACACCCATACTCACAGATGGAACCCCCTAAGGGACCTCGAGCCTGACTGTATTACCATAGATCAGTGCCATCTGCATTTGAACTTCATATACATGGAACTGTGTGCAACCATATCATTTCATGTCTGGTTCCTTCTGCTCAACAGTAAGTCTATAAATTTGCATCTGTGTTGTTGCAGTCTATAAAACATTCTGAGTAGTATCTCATTGAGTGACTATCCCATAATTTATCAATTTCTTATAGGCATTAGAATTCTTATAGCTTTTTCTTTTTTTACTATTATGAATAGCATGCTTATGAAAAATCCTGCACTTATCATTTGGTGAATCTAAGGACTTGGGTGATCAAATACTTAAGGGTGGGTCGGTGCCACAGCTCACTAGGCTAATCCTCCGCCTAGCGGCGCCGGCACCCCAGGTTCCAGTCCCGGTCGGGGCACGGGATTATGTCCTGGTTGCTCCTCTTCCAAGCCAGCTCTCTGCTCTGGCCCGGGAGTGCAGTGGGGGATGGCCCAAGTGCTTGGGCCCTGCACCCCATGGGAGACCAGGAGGAGCACCTAGCACCTGGCTCCTGCCATCGGATGAGCGTGGTGCGCCGGCCGCGGCGGCCATTGGAGGGTGAACCAACGGCAAAGGAAGACCTTTCTCTCTGTCTCTCTCTCTCTCACTGTCCACTCTGCCTGTAAAAAAAATAAAAATAAAAATAAATAAAAAAAGAAAGTCTGCCCTTGACACAAGGGTAAATAAATAAATAAATAAATAAAGTTTATGGAAATGTATATTATGAAAATATTACACATGTACTTCAAGTTTTTGTACCAAAATAAAATTATCTTTTAATTATATTTTGCCATGTTATTTTTGAACTATTGTGTGTGTGTATGTGTAGAGGGGTTGGTCAAAAAGTTCATAGGTACTGCAGATTGTGAAAATTATATCTGTATATATATTTTTTAATTTATTTTATTTTATTTGAAAGGCAGAGTTACAGAAAGACAGTGAGACAGAGAGGTCTTCCAACCAGTGGTCCACTCCCCAGATGGCTGCAATGGCCAGAGCAGCACCAATCCGAAGCCAGGAACCAGGAGCTTCTTCCAGGTCTCCCACACAGGTGTAGGGGCCCAAGCACTTGGGCCATCTTCTACTGCTTTTCCAGGCCACAGCAGAGAGCTGGATTGGAAGTAGAGCACCCAGGACTTGAACAAGCACCCATATGGGATGCCAGCACTGTAGGTAGTGGCTTTACCCACTATGTCACAGTGCCAGCCCCCTATGTATTTCCTTTTTTTTTTATTAGACAGGCAGAGTTAGACAGTGAGAGAGAGAGACAGAGAGAAAGGTCTTCCTTCCATTGGTTCACTCCCCAAATGGTTGCTACGGCCGGCACGCTGCACTGATCCGAAGCCAGGAGTCAGGAGCTTCTTCCTGGTCTCCCATGGGGTGCAGGGCCCAAGCACTTGGGCCATCCTCCACTGCACTCCCGGGCCACAGCAGAGAGCTGGACTGAAAGAGGAGTAACAGGGACAGAATCCGGTGCCCATAAGGGATGCCAACCAAGTGAGCCACGGCACCGGCCCCAAGCCCCCTATATATTTCAAAAAAGGGTTTTCACCAAAATAAACTCCAGGTGGTATGGGGTCTCCAGGAGCAGAGGGGGGCTCTGTAACATAGTTCTCACGAGGTCTTCCATATGCAGCATGGCATGGGCCTAGGGCATTAGTGGTTGAAAGTGTGTTGAAGCCTGGGGCAGCTGAGACAGCCCCACGGCCTTACCCACAGCCTTAGAGTCTGGGGAGCAAGCAGCCAGTGTCTCCCCCAGCCTGCGAGAGCACATGAACCTAAGGAAGACTCGGGACTGGGAAGAGGGAACACGGCAGCCGCCAAGCACCTGGATCTGCAGAGCGGAGAGTCGGTGTGAGACTACGCAGCCCAGGAGATGCCAAGGCCTGGACAGAATACGGCCACCAGGCCCAGACACCGCCCCGGGCAGCACGTACAGCCGGCACCCTCAGAGCTGAGAGGCAGCCCCAGGGTGCAGCAGAGAGAGACGAGAGGCAGATTGGCTGAGACAACCCCACGGGCTAAGGTGATTGATTGATTGATTGCCCAGGAGAGTCCTCCATTCAGTGTCCATGCAGGTGTGACGTCCCTGGTGTTGACAAAGGCTAGATTGGTGTGGGAGGATCCTGCCTTTGCCTCCATAGTGTGATTTGAGAGACTCACACTTCTCCCTACGAATCCCCCCTACATGGGGCTACTGAGTGATGCCTGATATCCCACGGCCGAGTCTCACTCCCTCCTGGGATTTTATTCCTCCCGTAAATGGAAGCACGCTTGAGTGAGGAAATATTTTCAGTCGCTGTCATCCTTTTAATCCTGTGGGCGACTTGAGAAAGCAGAGAACATTTTCAGGTGAACCGGTAGTTAGTTGGGTGGAGAGTGGGGAGTAGCAGGTTCCTGGAGGAGGAGGACAGAGACGCATCGTTCCCATGGCCCCCTCACGTTGGGCGCTGGGGCTGCGGGGGTTGCCACCCTGGCTTGGGGAGGTGCCAGTTTTCTAAGGAGAGAGAATGCCAAGAAGGCACAGCAGAATCAACCCCAAGGCATGTGCCAACTCCCCAGACTGTTTCCGGGGCTTGTGAAGAAGAGAAGTGTGTAATTACGGGACCACAAGACACCCAAGTCGGCTGGAAGAAACGAGACACAGTTGCTGGGAGCAGAGAGATAAGACAGATTCGTTGGAGCCAAATGGGCTGTGAGGAGGCGTGTGTCCCGGCAGCCCGGGACTCTGATGAGGAGACGCTGCCAAGCTTCGCAGACCACGGCAGGAAGGCGCTCTTACCCACCTAAGCCAAGAGACAGTGCTGGCTCTGGCAGAGCCCAGGAATGCAGGACCCGGAAGCCTGTCCTGGAACTTTCTGAAAAATGGACCACCTAGTTGCCCACTCTTCTCCATTTGCAATGGGGTCTTCTCAAATGGGGTGAAGGGGATTTCTCTCCAAGTTCATCTTGGTTCCACTTCTGTCCAAATTATGGATTGAGTTTGTGACTGCACTTGTGTGGCTGAGAAACAAATGGGTAGCCCAATTTTTCTAAAGCTTTATTTTGTGTGTTTAAAGAGAGAGAGGGAGAGAGGGAGAGAGAGTGAGTCTTCCATCTGCTGGTTCACTGCCTTGCAGTG
Organism: Sylvilagus floridanus; assembly: GCA_949820135.1. Taxonomy (NCBI): domain Eukaryota; kingdom Metazoa; phylum Chordata; class Mammalia; order Lagomorpha; family Leporidae; genus Sylvilagus; species Sylvilagus floridanus. The sequence continues at coordinate 113,396,142 of OX463238.1, read as the reverse complement.
TCTCCCACATGGCAGGGGCCCAAGCACTTGGGCCATCATCTGCTGCCTTCGCAGGTGCATTAGCAGGGAGCTGGATCAGCAGCCGTGCTCTGACTGGGGATGCCAACAATGCAGGCAAAGTAAATATGTCCTTATGATTTACTCACTTTCCGAGAGCCCCCACCTCATGATATCAACAATCGAGGGTTAGGATTTCAGGGCCAGCGCCATGGCTCACTTGGTTAATTCTCCGCCTATGGCGCCAGCATCCCATATGGGCGCTGGGTTCTAGTCCCTGTTGCTCCTCTTCCAGTCCAGCTCTCTGCTGTGGCCCAGGAAGGCAGTGGAGGAAGGCCCAGGTGCTTGGGCCCCTGCACCCACATGGGAGACCAGGAGGAAGCACCTGGCTCCTGGCTTTGGATTGGCGCAGCACCAGCCATGGGGGCCATTTGCAGGGTGAACCAATGGAAGGAAGACCTTTCTCTCTGTCTCTCTCTCTCACTGTCTATAACTCTACCTGTTAAATAAATAAAATAAATTTAAAAAAAAAAAAGGATTTCAACACATGAATTAGCAAGGAGGTGGGGCAGCAAACCCTATAGCTGTCATTGGTTGCAACTCGGGCCCCTTGAAATGGCACCAAGTCGGGAGGAAGCCAGGGGTGGTCACTTCCTGCAGTGGCAGGTACCGTGACACGGTGGTTAAGCCGCCTCTTGCGACGCCAGCATTCCGTACTGGAGGCCCGGTTGCTCTGTTTCCAATCCAGCTCCCGGCTGGTGCTCCTGGGAAGGCAGTGGAAGATGGCCCAAGTATTCCTGACACTCGTGTGAGAGATTTGGGTGGAGTTCTGGGCTCCTGGATTTAGCCTGACTTAGCCCTGACAGTTGTGGGCATTTAGGGGGAAAATTGATGGATGGAAGGCATCTCTCTCTCTCTCTCAATCTCTCTCTCTCTGTCCTTTCTCTCTCGGTCACTCTGCCTTGCAAATAAATGAATAATGAATCTTAAAAAAGAAAGAAAGAAAGAAAGAAAGAAAGAAAGAAAGAAAGAAAGAAAGAAAGAAAGAAAGAAAGAAAGAAGCAGGACATCTAAAAGCATCAGCAATCCACCCAGGACTAGAATCACTCACTGCGTCTGGTCCAGTGAGTTTCTCTTGCCATATTTTGTATAGTACCTTGAACCATGCAGCTCTGGTGCTCAGATTTAAGTGGTGACGCTGGTAAAGTATTCCCCAACAGCTTCTTTACTGTCTTTAAATTTGGCTTTAATGCACAATCATCTTCATGGAAGCAGCATGCCTGGGGTCGTTTCCAGTGCGGGAATGCAAGCCGCCCTCATGAAGGAGGTGGAAAGGAAATGACGTGTGAGGGGCCCGGCTCCCTGACCCTGGCTGCTGTCCATGCTCCATCCTCTCCCCTGCCCTGCTGCTCTCTTGCTGCTAAAATTACCCCGAGGTCATCTGATAGAGCCGCCTCCAGGGAGAGAGCAGACATCTCTCCTACACAGGGGAGGTGCCCCCTGCCGTCACTCCTAAGGGTCTCGGCTCTCTAGGGAGTGGACGCAGATGGTGTGGAGCTGAGTCAGCCTCCCTTCCTCTGTCCCCTTGCCTCTGCCCCTGCCTGGGGACCACCAGAGACCAAGAGATCTCTGTAGCCTCCTCCTCCTCCCTGCAGGGGTCTGAGACAGCTAGACGTCTGTCCAGAGCCATTTCTCCATTTATGGACTGAACGCTGATCCCGCAGATCCATGGGCTGAAACCTGACCCACAGCGGCTGCTTCCAGGGGTGGAGTTTGTGGGTGATTAGGGCCACACAAGGCCATGAGGGCAGGCAATGGGAGCACATTGCTGGGATGGGGGAAAAGCAAACCTCTACAAAGAGAGGTGGGTGTTTAGCTAGCGGTTACGATGCACTGGTGCAGCTGCCCGCGCGTGGTGACAACCGGGGGCGGCCTCTCGGCCACCAGTGCTGTTCCCCCAACCTCCCAATGAGAACCCTGAGGAAGGACCCCTTGTGATGCGGGACAGGCAGGCAGCCAGCTACGTCTACAACTGGAGATCACAAGCCCCCATGTAATTCCAGCCTCCTAATTGTCAATTAAACCCCCCCATAGGTGCCCACACTGTGGCAAAGTAGGTTAAGCTCCTGCCTGAAGCTCTGGCATCCCATACAAGTGCCGGTTCGAGTCCCAGCTGCTCCACTTCCGATCCAGCTCTCTGCTGTGGCCTGGGGAAGCAGCAGAAGATGGCCCAAGTGCCTGGGCCCCTGCGCCCATGTGGGAGACCCGGGTGGAGCCTTTGGCCCTTTTCTTCAGTGTGTGGGGCTTAGGACTTGGGAGGGTCTGGAAGCCTCTGCCCGGGGAAGCCAGCGGCCCTGTGGGAAGCCGATGGTCCTGAGGCCACTGTGTAGGGAGGAAGCCCCCCTGAGTTTCAGTGTGTTTTGTCATACGTACAGCACCAACACACAAAACCGAGGCTTCTTCAATCGCTGTGTGTTTAGTTTGGCAGGGGAAAGACGAAGGGGGAGGCAGTGTTTCCTCACACAAGAGACCGAGAACAGCCACAGACAGATGTCTTCCACCCCAGGCCGAGAACGAGTGACACCGGGAGAAGGAATGGAACCAGACAACCAGGGCCTTGCGCTGCCTGACGCAGCTGTCCAAACAGCTGAGGCTCGAAAGTGCCCCAGGCACAATGGGGAGTGGGCGATGACCTTGGCTGAAGTGGGCCAGGATGACCAGTAAACAGGGCGAGGGAACAGCCCATGTCCCAGAAACCCAGCCCAGCACCTTGGCGCCCCCGCTGCGTGCCAATGGCTCTGCTCTCTTGAGATTAGGTTAATCCTCTGCCTGCGGCACTGGCATCCCATCTGGGCGCCGGGTTCTAGTCCTGGTTGCTCCTCTTCCAGTCCAGCTCTCTGCTGTGGCCTTGGATAGCAGTAGAGGATGGCCCAGGTGCTTGGGCCCTGGCCCTGCACCCGCATGGGAGACCCGGAAGAAGCACCTGGCTCCTGGCTTCGGATCGGCACAGCCCCGGCCATTGCAGCCATTTAGAGTGAACCAATAAGAGGAAGACCTTTCTCTCTGTCTCTCTCTCTCTCTCACTGTCTGTAACTCTACCTGTCAAATTAAAAAAGAAAAGAAAAGATTTATTTGAAAGGCAGAATTAGAGAGAGAGAGAGAGAGAGATGTCTTCCATCCACTGGTTCACTCCCCAAATGGCCACAATGGCCCAGACAAGGTTAGGCTGAAGCCAGGAGCCTAGAACTCTATCCAGACCTCCTACATGGGTGGCAGGGACCCAAGTACTTCATCCATCTTCTGCTGCTTTCCCAGGCACATTAGCAGGGAGCTGGATCAGAAGTGGAGAAGCTGGGACTCAAACTGGTGCCCACATAGGATGCCGGAATCCCAGGCATTGGCTTAACCAGCTGCACCGCAATGCTATGTCCATTTTCAAGGACTTTGAAAGAGTTGTTTCAGTCTGGATCAAAGACACAAGGGTACGTCAAAAATTCATGGGAGGGCTGGTGCTGTGGCACAGTGGGTTAAAGCCCCAGGCTGCAGTGCCGGCATCCCATATGGGCATGAGTTAAGCATCTGCCTCCAGCACTGGCTTCCCATATGGGTGCTGATTTGAGTCCCGGCTGCTCTACTTCTGTCCCAGCTCTCTGCTGTGGCCTGGGAAAGCAGTGGAAGATGGCCCAAGTCCTTGGGCCCCTGCACCCACATGGGAGACCCAGAAGAAGCTCCTGGCTCCTGGCTTCGGATCAGCTTGCTCCAGCCATTGTGGCCATCTGGGGAGTGAACCAGCAGATGGAAGATCTCTCTCTCTGCCTCTCCCTCTCTCTGTGACTCTGCCTCTCCAGTAAATAGATACATCGAGAGAGAGAGAAAGAGAGAGAGAGAGAGAGAACGTGATAGTGCAGGATACCATGTGGATATTGGCTTCATCTCACTCAATTTCCCTTCCTCCTTCTCCCTCCTGCCCTCCACCTCCTCCTCCTTTCAATACGCCAATCAGTCCTTGGCCTAGGATTTGCCTTCTGCTACTTCCCACTGTGTGGTTTTGTTTGTGCTGTCCCATCCATGGGGAATATGCTTCCTTTCTTTGCTGTGTGGCCAACTCCCTCCTGTTTTCCTAAGCCACTGTTTTTTTATTTGAACGTCAGAGTTACACAGAGAGGAGAATCTTCCATCTGCTGGTTCACTCCCTAAACAGCCACAACAACCAGGCTAGGGCCAGGCAGTAGCCAGGAGCCAGGAGCTTCATCCAGGTCTCCCATGTGGTGGCAGGGGCCCAAGAACTTGGACCATCTTCCACTGCTTCCCAGGGAACTGGATCAGAAGTGGAGTAGCCAGGACTCGAACGGGCGCCCATATGGGATGCCAGCACTGCAGGCAGCTTAACCCACTGTGCCACAGCACCGGGCCCGAGTGTAGCCATTTTTATAAAGCTTTCCCACCAACACCCCAGCCCCACTGAGGGCCCTTGGAAGTCCATGCCCACAGCAGTCCTAGAGTGGAAACCTGATTCGGCCGTCAGCCATCTAAGCACATTGTTTCACTGTCTGGAGCTGGCGCGTATGTGAACCAAGACATAACTTCAAGCTCGTTTATTTCCTGTCTCCTGAAGCAGGCTGTGGCTCATCAAGGACGGGAGGGGTGTGGCCCCTCAGTAGGACGTCCGCAGACATCTACTCTGTGCACCAGTTGTCTGCAAAGGAAGCAGTCTGAGGAGCTAGGTCTGGTTTTTAAAGCTTCCATTTGCTAACAAAATGGTTTTTGAGAGTTTTAAATTTTTGCCAGGGACAGAGGGGTTCCTGGGAAATAAGATCTCGAGTATTAGGACTTGGGGGAGCCGGTGCCGTGGCTCACTTGGTTAATCCCATATGGGCGCCGGGGTCTAGTCCCTGTTGCTCCTCTTCCAGTCCAGCTCTCTGCTGAGGCCTGGGAAGGCAGTGGAGGATGGCCCAGGTGCTTGGGCCCTGGCCCTGCACCCGCATGGGAGACCAGGAGGAAGCACCTGGCTCCTGGCCTCGGATCAGTGCAGCGCTGGCCGTTGTGGCCATTTGCGGGGTGAACCAATGGAAGGAAGACCTTTCTGTCTCTTTCTCTCACTGTCTAACTCTGCATGTCAAAAAAAAAGAAAAAAGAAAAAAGACTGGGGAAGTCTCCTGCACACTGGGGTACACTGGCCACCCCACATGCAAGCTGTTGAGACACCTAATTCCCATCGTGCTGCACCCAGGGTTTCAACCAGAACACCTGCCCAGTCCTATTTCCACATAAATTGCTCCTGCACCCTATGAAGTTCAAACAGCGGTCTCCTAACAAGTTTCAGTATCACTTATGTGTGGTAGAGAGGCATGTGCAAGCCATCTGCAGTAATTACACGTTAGTACCGGAGGTTGTTTTCAATGCACGAGCTGTGAGGAGGAAGGACAGAAACGCGCTGGGTTTTCTGCAGCAGGGGTCCAGGAGGGAAGCTGTGGGTGGCAGGCGCGTGCCCTCCAGCACCCAGAGTCCCCTGCGCTCCATCCTGCAGCCGAGAAGTCCAGAGGGCACACGAACCTCTGTTAGAGCGTGGAGTGGCAGGGACGGAATCTGCCTCCAGGATGTGTGTGTGTGTTTTTTTTTTTTTTAAGACTGACTGATTCTTTTTTTTTATTTTTTTATTTTTTTTATTTTTGACAGGCAGAGTGGACAGTGAGAGAGAGAGACAGAGAGAAAGGTCTTCCTTTGCCGTTGGTTCACCCTCCAATGGCTGCTGCGGATGGCGCGCTGCGGCCGGCACACCGCGCTCATCCGATGGCAGGAGCCAGGTGCTAGGTGCTTTTTCCTGGTCTCCCATGGGGTACAGGGCCCAAGCACCTGGGCCATCCTCCACTGCACTCCTGAGCCACAGCAGAGGGCTGGCCTGGAAGAGGGGCAACCGGGACAGAATCCGGCGCCCCGGCCGGGACTAGAACCTGGTGTGCCGGCGCCACAAGGCGGAGGATTAGCCTGTTGAGCCATGGCGCCGGCCGTAACTGATTCTTATTTATGTGAAAGTCAGGTGACAGAGATGGAGGGACAGCGAGAGCTGCCACCTGCTGGTTCACTCCCCAGATGGCCACAACAGCTGGATCACAAGCAGGTGAGCCAGGACCTGAACCTGAACTCTGTTATGGGATGTGGGTGTAGCAAGTGGCTTAACCCTCTATGCTACAATGCTGGTGCCTGGAATGTGTTTTAGTTAGGACATAATCCTATTCAGTCTCCACAGGACCTAGCCCTGTCCCTGGCATGAGGTAGATGTTCAATATGTATTTAGGGGCTGGCGCTGTGGTATAGCAGGTAAAGCGGCCACCTGCAGTGCCGGCATCCTGGTTCGAGCCCCGGCTGCTCCACTTCCAATCCAGCTCTCTGCTATGGCCTGGGAAAGCAGAAGATGGCCCAACTGCTTGGGCCCCTGCACCCATGCGGGTGACCCAGAAGAAGTTCCTGGCTCTTGGCTCCTGACCAGCCCAGCTCCAGCTATTGTGGTCATTTGGGGAGTGAACCAGTAGATGGAAGACCTCTCTCTCTCTCTCTCTCTCTCTCTCTCTCTCTCCCCTTGTTTCGCCAACTCTGCCATTCAAATAAATAAATAAATCTTAAAAAAAAAAAAAAAAACATTTGGGTCCCTGCCACCCATGTGGGAGACCTGGATTGAGTTATTGGTTCCAGACTTCAGCCTGGCCAAGTCCCAGATGTTTCAAGTATTTGGAGAATGAACCAGTGACAGGAAGATCTGTTTTCTCTCTGTGTCTGTCTCTTTCTCTCTACCTCCCCCTTTCTGCCTTCAAATACAGTAAAAGTAAACAAATAAATATTTTTAAAAACTAAGCCTTTGGGGCCGAAGCTGTGGCATAGAGGGTTAAGCCACCACCTGCAACACCAGCATCCCATATGGGTACCCATTCAAATCCCAGCTGCTCCTCTTCCGATCCAGCTCTCTGCTAATGGCCTGGGAAAGCAGTGCCCAAGTGCTTGGGGCCCTGCCCACATGTGGGAGACCCGGAAGAAGCTCCTGGCTGCTGGCTTTGGTCTGGCCCAACTCTGGCCATTGCAGCCATTAGTGGATAGAAGAACACACTCTCTCTCTCTCTCTCTCTCTCTCTCTCTCTCTCTCTCTCTCTCTCCGACTCTGTAACTGAACTCTGCCTTTCACATACAATTTTTAAAAATTAATTAATTAGTTTTAAAAACCCAAGCCTTCATGCCCTACTTCCCCACGGGCACAATTTTCGTGTTCTTTTCTATCACAAAAAGTAACACAAATTTAAAAATCCCTAGTATGCAGGACGGATGCAGAATCACACAACCCTAAGCACTCTGCAGCAAACATGCACGTTGAGAGGTTTTCCCGCAAGGCTCAGACTTCTCGCACCCTGTGAAAATACACGGTTTCTGATGACAGCTTTTCCTAACAAATGACCCTATGGCAAGCAAAGGGGCTCCCCACGCCTCCAAGACTTCCAACCCCACTGAAAGCTGGGCCGTGCGACTGACAAGCAGCGCTGCGGGTTCCCTGTGCACGGTGCCTCTGAAAGTCTCCAAATGTCGCGAGCTTCCATGGGCCGCTCCGCCCCTCCTCTTCAGAGATGAGCTTGATGCACAGCCCCATGACCGGCCTTCAGGCCCTGTCCCCATGCCCGCGTCGGGACCTTAGCCAGCAGCCTGGAGCCCGTCACTCAGCAGCTGCTAACACCAGCCTCAGGCACTAGGATGGTGCTCTCATCTCCAAGAACAAAGGTCGTTAAATTGGGAGTCAAGAGTGAAGCCATTCCTATCACAGGTCAAGAACACGTGAAAGAGCTTCATAAAGTAGAAGGGGGGTTGGGGCCAGTGCTGTGGCGCAGCAGGTAAAGCTGCAGCCTGTGGTGTCGGCATCCCAAAGGGGTGCTGGTTCGAGTCCTGGCTGCTCCACTTCTGATCCAGCTCTCTGCTGTGGCCTGGGAAAGCAGTAGAAGATGGCCCAAGTCCTTGGGCCCCTGCACCCACATGGGAGACCCGGAAGAAGCTCCTGGCTCCTGGCTTCAGATCAGCCCAGCTCCAGCCACTGCGGCCACCTGAGGAGTAAACCAGCAGATGGAAGACTTCTGTCTCTCTCTCTCTCTCTCTCTCTCTCTCTCTCTCTCTCTCCTCTCTGTATAACTCTGACTTTCAAATAAATCATATATATATATATATATAAATGTATATATATATGGCATGATCCAGCCCCGGGGTCTCCATGCCCAACACCTCCCACCAGGTCCCACCCCCAACTCTGCAGTGTTGGGGACCAAGTTTCGACTCCCGTTTTGGAGGGGACAAACTGTACCCAAATCCCAGCAAAGCATGGCTGGGATGAAACAGCGGGAACCAGAGAGGGGCTGTGAGGCAGGAGCCTGGGGAAGCCAGGGCGGGAGCTTCTCCATCAGCCTGGGCCCCAGCGCCGCCCAGAGCCTCCCCTCAGGCTCCCGGAGCCTCACCGCAGAGGCCAGCGCCCCCTCTTGGTGTCTCGAATCCCATCTCTCCACCCCACGCCGCCCGCCGCTGCCCGGCGCACCACTGCCCTCTTGTGGCCGGCGCCGGCCAAGGCCTGCTCCAGGCCCAGCGTCGGGGGCGGCTCCTCCGGCTCCTGGATTTGTTGGTTGGAATAAAATACTCTTCGTGGTTTATAGAACCACGTGCCTCCCTCTTCTCCCTCCCCACCCGGGTCTTTACCGAGGCCTATTTTATTATAATCTGATTAGCAAAAGAGCATACACTTATTGTGTACAATGAGTCGCATTTTGTTAATGTTCTAATATATTTCCTCCCCAAGCAATTTTCTTCCTACATATAAGGAAACCCAGTTTTACTTGGGGACAGGGGAAAAAAAGTGAACACTATCCTCTCTACAATAAGAAAATAAAAGTTTTTTAAAATTATTTATTTATTTGAAAGTCAGAGTTAACACAGAGAGGAGAGGCAGAGAGAGAGAGAGATCTTCCATCCACGACTCACTCCCCAGTTGGCTGCAACAGCCAGAGCTGTGCCAATCCGAAGCCAGGAGCATCTTCTGGGTCTCTCATGTGGGTGCAGGGGCCCAAGGACTTGGGCCATCTTCCACTGCTTTCCCAGGCCATAGCAGAGACCTGGATCAGAAGTGGAGCAGCAGGGTCTCAAACTGGTGTCCATATGAGATGCAGGCACTCCAGGCCAGGGAGTTAACCCACAGCACCACAGTGCCAGCCCTGATTTATTGTTCCACGTGAAGGATCTCTGTGAGACCCCAACAGAAAGAAGTGGCCATAGAAGAAGGATGTATTTTTCTCTAAAGGGAGGCGAGAACTTCCACTTTGACTGTGGCCTTGTCTAAATACTGATGGAGCTTGTGAACTCAAAGGCTTCCATAGCCTAGGCAGCTCATGGCAAAAGTCTTAGGTCACTGATGTCATACTTAAGAGTGCTTATTGTTAAATTAACAACAGGAGTCACTGTGCACTAACTTCCCATGCAAGACCTCTGCCCTCAGAGAGTTGGATTATGAGAGTTAATTGTAAAACTAGTTCTCAAATTGTGTGTGTGTATGCAAATTGTTGAAATCTTTACTTAGTATACAGTTGGTTCTCTGTGTACAAAGTTAATTGAAAATGAATCTTAATGGAGAATGAGAATGGGAAGAGGAGAGGGAAGGAGGGGAGGGGTGGGAGTGTGGGTGGGAGGGCGGGTATGGTGGGAAGAATAACTACATTCCTAAAGCTGTACTTATGAAATTTGCATTCCTTAAAAAATAATTAATTAATTTTTAAAGAGATTTATTTTCTTTATTTGAAATGAAGAATTACACAGAGAGAGAGAGAGAGAAACAGAGAGAGAGATAAATCTTCCATCTGCTGATTCACTCCTCAAATGGACGCAACAGCCAGGACTGGGCCAGGCCAAAGCCAGGGGTTTTATCGGGGTCCCCCACATGGATACAGGGGCCCAAGGACTTGAGCCATCTTCTACTGCTCTCCCAGGAGCATTAGCAGGGAGCTGGATCAGAAGTGGAGCAGCTGGGACCTGAATTAGCACTCACTTGGGGTGCTGGTGTTGCAGGCGGGAGCCCAGCCCACTGTACCACAATGCTGGCCCCAAAAATCACCTTTGGAATTCCCTAGAGTCTGAAGTACAGCCTCACTTCTTTTCTTAAATAACAAAGGCTGAAAGGCTGGCGCTTTAGAATCTCTAAAATTTGCCTCTAGTTTCAGTGCAATACGTTGAGAACACTGCAGCAGGTGCAAATCTTTAGACACAAGAAACGGAATATCGTCTCATTTTCAACACAGGAAAATAAACTAGCATGTGGGAGTCATTTGACAGTCTAAATCCAATTATTGGCATGCACTATCAAGCGTGATTGATGGCATCTGTAAACACTGTGTACTCTCAATGGAATTTCCAAAAAATACACTGTGGGGGCCAGCACTGTGGTGGAATGGGAAAAGCTGCCTCCTTCAGTGCCACATCCCGTATGGATGCTGGCTCAAGTCCCGGCTGCTCTACTTCCGATCCAGCTCTCTGCTATGGCCTGGAAAAGCAGTGGAAGATGGCCCAAGTCTTGGGTCCCTGAACCCACATGGGAAACCCAGAAGAAGCTCCTGGCTCCTGGCTTCGGATGGGCTCAGCTGCGGCCGTTGTATTCATGTGGGGAGTGAACCAGCTGATGAACGACCTTTCTCTCTGTCTGCCCCTCTCACTGTCTTTAACTCTACCTCTCAAATAAATAAATAAATAAATAATAAAAATACACTGTATAGGTATTTTGCTTCCTCCCACTGGGGAGAATGTAGAAGCAGGGGCTTCCATCTGGGCACCAGATGGAAAATGAGCCCTCAGTTTCCCCAACTTCCTCTCCTCCAGTGTCTTACTGCCTGTGTCCTCCAGATGCGTACAGGGCACTTCAGAAAGCCAGTGGAAAATAGGATTAAAAGTTAAATTAATTTTGATATAAAAATATTTTGAAATCCATGCATACAAGCAGGCTTTTAAAAAGTCATGAAAAATACAAATCAGGATTTTAAAAATGCAGGGATTTCAAAAATGCTTCCCACCAAAATAAACTTTTCTTTTCAAACTCTTTTCCACTAACTCTTGGCGGTATCTTCACAGGCAACACAGTACAGGTGTGGGTGTGTGATGAGGTTGAGGCCGGCCCTTTATTTCCCTGGAAGACCCTGGTATTTCCTGGGCTGGGCTTCCATGCTGAGTAGGGTTTGGGGAGGGACAGGTGAAGGGGACCCTGGGACAGAGAGCCTTGATCTCCTTGTCTCTGCGATGTCTTTAGCTCCACAGGCAGGAAGCCCCCCAGACCACCTGCTTCCATCAACCATTTTTTTAAAAGATTTATTTATTTATTTGAAAGTCAGAGTTACACAGAGAGAGGAGAGGCAGAGAGAGAGAGAGGTCTTCCATCCACTGGTTCACTCCCCAGTTGGTCGCTCCAGCTGGAGTTGCGCCGTTCTGAAGCCAGGAGCCAGGAGCTTCTTCCAGGTCTCCCACATGGGTGCAGGGGTCTAAGGACTTGGGCCATCTTCCACTGCTTTCCCAGGTCATAGCAGAGAGCTGGATTGGAAGAGGAGCAACTGGAACTACAACCGGCATCCATATGGGATGCTGGTGCTTCAGGCCACGGCGTTAACCCGCTGCACCACAGCGCCGGCCCCATCCACCAACCATTTTGAAAACTGTATGTGGACATTCTACCATCAACACAGGAAAATAAAACTTCTTTGTCTAAAGATTACCTATGGTGGTTAGGTGATTTGGTGATTTAAATGGCCCGTGTATACATTCAAAATAATGCTATACAAACTTAAACAATGTTGCCCCCTCCCCAAAATCTACTGTGCATTAAACTTAATTATTATGACTGGAGTTCTCTGATCATTGTTATGACACTGTAAACGTGATACACAGTATTCTCTGGCTGGCCCCCAATAATCACTTTCTTCTCACATGCAAAACACATTCATTCCATCCACCCCAATAGTTCTAAAAGTCTTAATTCACCCCTGCATCAACTTTAAGATCTAAATTCAAAATCATATCTAAATCTCATCCGAATGGGTTATGGCAGAAAACCAAGGCCCAATTCATCCTGAGACAATGCCCCCCCCCCCAACAAACACGCCAGCTGTGAGCCTATGAAACCAAACCTGTCATGGGCTTCCAGAATATGAGAGTTATGGGGCTGGTTCTGTGGTGGAGCAGATAAAGCCACCGCCTGCAGTGCTGGCATCCCTTATGGGTGCTGGTTTGAGTCCCAGCTGCTCCACTTCCGATCCAGCTCTCTGCTGGCAGTAGAAAGTGGCCCACATCCTTGGGCCCCTGCACCCACAATGAGAGACCCAGAAGAAGCACCTGGCTTGGGATTGGCACAGCTCTAACCGTTGGGACCATCTGGGGAGTGCGCCAGTGAATGGAAGCTCACTCTGTGTGTGTGTGTGTGTGTGTGTGTGTGTGTGTCTGTCTGTGTCTGTGTCTCTTTGCCTCTGCCTCTATGTAGCTCTGCCTGTCAAATAAATAAATACATCTTAAATATATATGACTGAGACAGGCATGGGATAGACAGGAAAATCAGGAAAGAAGAAAAGGGCAACAGGTCTACCAAATCCAAGACCCCTAGGGAGAAGACTAAAGCTAAGGTTCTAGGATAACCTTCTACTCCACATCCTGTTTTGCAGACACACTGAGGGAGAGGTTGGACCCCGATGGCTCTGGGCTGCCCTGGCCAGTGGCTTAGTTGGGTGTGGTGCACACAGCAGCTCTCACACGTTGGACTGAGGGGCCTGCAGCTCTCCAGGCTGGAGCTGCCTGATGGTGGGGACTGTCTATGGTGGTCCCACCCACCAAAGGCTCCGCCTCTTAACACTATCACATTGGGGATTAAGCTTTAACATAAGCTTTGCAGGAATACAAACTTTCACACCATAGCATTTGAAGCTCTCTCCCTCTTTTCTTCTCTATCACTCCGCCTTTCTCAGAAATAAATAAATCTTATAGAAAGACAAACAAAACAAAGTGCTTCCCTAAGAAAAGATACTAGGGGCCGACGCTGTGCTGTAGCGTGTAAAGCCACCGCCTGCAATGCCCGCATCCCATATGAGCACCGGTTTGAGTCCCGGCTGCTCCACATCCAAGCCAGCTCTCTGCTGTGGTGTGGGAAAGCAGTAGAAGAGGCCCACATCCTTGGGCCCCTGCACTGGTGTGGGAGACTTGGAGGAAGCTCCTGGCTCCTGGCTTCGGATCAGTGCAGCTCAGGCCACTGCGGCCAACTGGGGAGTGAACCACCAGATGGAACACATCTCTCTCTCTCTACCTCTCTCTCTTTCTCTGCCTCTCCTTCTCTTTGGGCCTCTGCAACCACATGGGAGACCCAGAAGAAGCTCCTGGCTCCTGGCTCCTGGCTTCAGATCAGCTCAGCTCTGGCCTTTGTGGTCATTTGGGGAGAGAACCAGTGGAATGGAAGACCTCTCTCTCTCTCTGGTTCTACCTCTCTCTCTGTCTTTCAAAGAAATAAAATAATTATTTTAAAAAAATAAGTAAGAGGCAGGTGTTTGGCCTAGAGATCAAGATGCCAATCAAAACACCAGCATCCTATATGGGAATGATTGGATTTGAGTCTTGGCTCCATCCCCTATCACAGCTTCCTGCTAATGTGCACTCTGGGAGGTGGTCACTGAGGGCTCAGGTACGTGGGGCCATGTCACCCATGAAGGAGACATGGATTGTGTTCCAGGCTGCTGGCGCTGGCCTAGACTAGCCCTGGGTGTTGCAAGCATCTGGGGAGGGAATCAGCAGACAGGAACTTGCTCACTCTCTGTCTCTCTGCCTCTTGACTAAAATCAATTTTTTTTACAGGCAGAGTTAGGAAGAGAGAGAGACAGAAAGAAAGATCTTCCTTTTTCCATTGGTTCACCCCCTAAGTGGCTGCTACGGCCGGTGCACTGTGCCGATCTGAAGCCAGGAGCCAGGTGCTTCTCCTGGTCTCCCATGGGGTGCAGGGCCCAAGCACTTGGGCCATCCTCCACTGCACTCCCGGGCCACAGCAGAGAGCTGGCCTGGAAGAGGGGCAACTGGGACAGAATCCGGCGCCCCAACTGAGACTAGAACCTGGGGTGAGGCACCGCAGGCAGAGGATTAGCCTAGTAAGCCATGGTGCCGGCCCTAAAATCAATTTTTTAACAAAATCTAGAGAGGAGTTTGAAGGTTTCCAGCACACAGAAATGATATGATTTGAGGAGGGAAATGCTAATTAATTACCCCAACTTTTTCATTACACATCGTATGCATAAAATGAATTGAAAAACTGTACTGCATAAACATTAGGGGTATATTGTATGTCAATTAAATATTTTAGAGGCCTGTCGTGCTGTGGGGGGCGTTAGTAACTCGGCTGGTGTTTCCCCGGGTCCTACGGGGAGGAGGGGTAACTCAGCAATCCTAGCTCTGAGCCCCACACAGGTGCTTCCGTTTAGAATCTGAAAGTCTGGGTTGTTGGAAGGTGGTGGGGATCGAACCCAGCCATTCCATGCGGGTGGAACTCGCTAAGTGCACAGAATTACAAACTGAGGGTAGAAGCTGAGAGGGGCTTGTATAAGTCCTGGTTACTTCTCCGTTTCAGCCTCCTGCTAACGCAGCCCCAGGCCACCCACTTGGGATCAAACATTTCCCTCCGGCCTGGCTGTGGCCCTACCTCTGCCCATTTGGGCCTTTGGGCGGGGCCAGCAGATGGAAGGGGTCTCTCAAAATAAAAGTTCTAAACCAGTAAAAAAAAAAAAGAAATTTTAGAAAGCGGGCCTGGTGCTGTGGCATAGAGGGTAAAGCTGCAGCCTATGGCATTGGCATCCATATGGGCACCTGTTTGAGTCCCAGCTGCTCCGCTTTCAATCCAGCTCCCTGCAAATGCGCCTGGGAAAGCAGTAGATGCTCAGCCACCATGGCTGTTTGGTGCTAGGGGCACGTGGATGACAGCAGGGCACGATCTCTCTGAGTCTCCTTGTTTCTGGGGAGCAGGAGGTGAGAGCCCCACAGGAGAGCAGTCCCCCCCCACACACACACACACACGCCAGAGGTGAGGGTCCATTGCTACCATCGGGACTGGACGCTGAGACCACGGGAGGCCGCAGCAGCAAATCTGCCAGCCTGAGCCTCCTCCCCCAGCCACCTCTCTGCCCACTCCCTTCACCTGTCACAGCGCCAGCGTTCACCCGCTCCCACGCCGTACACAGGGATTCAGCTCTGGGTCCGGGGTCTCCATTTCTTCCGGAAGACCCATGCCACACATAACTTGTACTATAAACGGGTGTGCTTTTTTCCTGTTGATCACAGCCATTCAATTCACCTAGCACTCATTCCACCCTAAAAGAATGGAGAGAAAAATCTGCCACGCCTACAGTGCGCATGGCATTTTCAACAGAGAACCGCAGTCACCAAATTCGATGGTGACTTTATTACAAGGAAAGAAAGCGATGCACAGGTCACCTAGGTAATAAGTTCAACTACAGGGGCAAAGGATCTTTAATTCTCCATCACTACACATGGCTGTCACCCACGTCTCCTCTCAGAACACGTGGGTTAACAATCTCAAAGGGGGAGGTGGGGGATTGAAGTCCATCTGGTGGGCAGGGAAGGTGGTGCCTCCCCCTTCTCTTCTGGACACGGCCCTCAGCATGGTTCACTTCGGATGATTTTGATATCATGGCCGTCCTCCCTGCAAATGGAACAACCATAAAAGCACAATCATTACCCACCATGCCTGGGGCTGGCATCGGGGTGCACCTGCAGCTTGCAACACTAGCATCCATATTGGAGTGCCGGTTCAAGACCCTGCTGCTCCACTTTGGATCAAGCTCCTTGCTAATGCATTCTGAGAGGCAGAAGATGATGGCTCAGGTGCGTGGGCCCTTGCCATCCACACGGGAGACCCAGGTGGAGTTCTAGACTCTCGGCTGGGGCCAGTGCTGTGGCTTAATGGGTGAAGCCACCACCTGCAGTGCTGGCATCCCACATGGGCACCGGTTCAAGTCCCGGCTGCTCCGCTGCTTCCCTTCCAGCTCTCTGCTATGGCCTGGGAAAGCAGAAGATGGCCCATGTCCTTGGGCCCTTGCACCTGGGGAGACCTGGAAGAAGCTCCTGGCTCCTGGCTTCAGATTAGCCCACCTCCGGCCATTGTGGCCATTTGGGGAGTGAACCAGTGGATGCAAGATCTCCTCTCCTCTTCTCTCTCTCCCTCTCCCCCTCCCCCTCTCCCTTTCTCTCCTTCTCCTCTGTCTCCTCCTCTCCCCTCCCCTCCCCTCCTTTCCTCTTCTCTCTCTCTGCCTCTCTGTAACTCTGATAAATATTAAATATTAAATAAATATTAACTATTAAATAAATAAAATATTTTTAAAAATAGACTCTTGGCTTTGGCCTGGCCCAGTCCTAGTCATTGAAGGCACTAGGGGATAGAACCAGCAGGTGGAAGATCACTCTGTCTCTCCCCCATCCTCTCTGCATTTCAAATTAATTAACTTAAATAATTCTTTTAAAAAACTCATGCCAGGGCGGGTAATGGGACAGGCATCCCAAATGGTAATCCCTGGGTTCGAGTCCCGGTTCTGCTGCCCACTAACACGAACTCTGGGAGGTAGCAGGTGTGGCGTAACTCCTCCGGGCACTCCCACCGGTGAAGGAGACCTGGAGGAGTGCCTAGCCCGGAGCTTCAGCCTACTCCAGCACCAGCTGTTGCTGGCATTTGGGAACTGAACCAGCAGATGTAAGATCTCTGTCTCTAACTTTCAAATAATTTTTTTTCATTTTTAAAAGACCCGTCACTACATACTAGATTTCTCCCAGATTGAAAGTCCCCTTTCTGCCCCTTTTTCCCTCACCCTAGGGCTCGCACCCCAAAGACTCACTCAGAGATGGCCGAGGTGTCTGGGTAAAGGCTGCGGTTGAGAATGGACCCCTGCTATACAAAGCCACGCCACTGGAGGCGGACCCATGGCCCCTGGGAGCCGTGTGTGTGTGTGTTACCTGAAGGGAGACAGCTAGCGCACACCTGTCACTCGGGCTCCTGCTTCCAGACCGGCAGGACCGCGTGGGCAGGCCGTCTGCATGCACCTTCTGAGTTGCAAAGACTGAATGCTCTGCAGAGCTCAGCTCCTCCCTGCACCCCTAAGGACGGAGGTACCCCCACTGGCTGAGCTGGTGAGCAGCTGCCTGAGCGCCTACCTCATCCTCCAACAGGGACCAGGAAAACGCTCTGAGGATCTGCAGCTTTGTAAATGTCAGTCAGAACTAGAATTAGGGGCCGGTGCTGTGGCGCAGCGGGTTAAAGCCCTGGCCTGAAGCACTGGCATCCCATATGGGCGCTGGTTCTAGTCCCAGCTGCTCCTCTTCCTATCCAGCTCTCTGCTATGGCCTGGGAAAGCAGTGGAAGATGGTCCAAGTCCTTGGGCCCCTGCACCCACACAGGAGACCCGGAAGCAGCTCCTGGCTCCTGGCTTCGGATCGGCACAGCTCCGGCCGTTGCAGCCAATTGAGGAGTGAACCATTGGATGGAAGACCTCTCTCTCTGCATCTCCTCTCTCTGTGTAACTTTGACTTTCAAATAAATAAATAAATATTAAAAAAAAAAAAAACTAGAACTACTCATGTCACATTGGAGGCTTAAGTGTAAGGAAAAGTCACAGCCATGGGCGCCGGTTCTAGTCCCAGCTGCTCCTCTTCCAACCCAGCTCTCTGCTGTGGCCTGGGAAAGCAGTAGAAGATGGCCCAAGTCCTTGGGCCCCTGCACCCTTGTGGGAGACCTGGAAGAAGCTCCTGGTTCCTGGCTTCAGATCGGCACAGCTCCGGCCATTGCAGCCATCTGGGGAATGAACCAGTGGATGGAAGACCTCTCTCTCTGTCTCTACCTCTCTCTGTAACTCTGTCTTTCAAATAAATAAATCTTAAAAAAAAAAAAAAAGTCTTAAAAAAAAAAACAGGAAAAGTCACAGCCTCCTACGGAATCTAAACCCAAGAGAAGAAACAGAGCTGCAGCTGCCACGGCTGTCGCGGCCACAAAGCCCCGTTACCTGATTTTCATGCACAGAGTGCATTCATTGGGGTAAGTGGACATGTCGCTTCCACACACTGGGTTGAAGTCCCTGGGGCAGCCTGGTAACTTATACTGAGCGCAGTTCGGCTGGAAGAGGAAGGGAGACAGACAACAGAGAATGAATTGCAATACACTCATTACAAAATAGTTCAGGGGGAGTAAGGTCTAGAGTGTCCCTCTAATTCTTAGAGATATTCCACAAAAAATATTTCTATTTTCTGCAAAAGAGAGAGAGAGAGAGAGAGAGAGAGAGAGAGATTTTTCCAATACAAAAGTCCAGGTTTCTTTGCGTCACTAATCATGAGTTCTGTGTGCCACCACAGTTAAGATGATACCCATAACCTATCGTCTATGAGCTCCACTTTGGTTTCTTTAGAACAGGGTTTCACAGACTCAGCACCACTCACGTCTGGGACAGCCCATCACTAGCCGCTTGTCACCAGCAGGGCCAGGACTGGAACTGGTATGGTAATCAGACCACGGGGCAGAGTCCCACTTCAACCAAAGCTTAATAGACGACCTGCTCTGTTTCTGAGACACACAAACACTTCAGAAAAGTTCATGGCGGGGTGGGCATTGTGGCCTGATAGGATGCCCACGGACTGTACCAAAAGTGCCAAAATCTAGACTCTCACTTCCGATCCAGCTTCCTGCGAATGCGCACCCCGGGAAGCAGCAGATGATGGCTAAGTCCCTGCCATCCACGTGGGAGACCTGGATTGAGTTCTGAGCTCCCGGCTTTGACCTGGCCCAGCCCTGGCTGCTGGAGGCATTTGAAGAATGAACCAGTGCATGGATGATCTGTCTGTCTGTCTTTTAATAAAAACAAATGAATCTTTAAAAGCACTAAACAAACTAGGAATAGAGGGAACTTGCTCAACCTGATAAAAGGCACTATTTTAAAGAAAAAAAAAAACAGGAAGTATTTTACTTAATGGTAAAAGACTACATGCTTTTCCCTACAACCAGAAACAAGTCAAAAATGTCCACTCTCACCTCCTGTATTCAACACTGTACTGAAGCTTCTCACCAGGACAATTGGGCAAAGAAAATAAATAAAATCAAAGATTGAAAATGAAGTAAAACTGTATGCAAAGATACCAATCTTATATGTAGAAAGTCCTAAGGAATACCCACCAAAAAACATAGAATAACCAAGTTCACAAAGTTATAGGATACAAAAATCAATGTACAAAAATCAACTTTATCTGCACACTAGCAAGAAATAATCCAAAAATAAAATTAAGAGAACAGAGATTCTTAACCCAGTGGTACACTGGGTTAAGTATCTGCCTGCGGTGCCAGCATCCCATATGGGTACCGATTCAAGTCCAAGCTGCTCCTCTTCTGATCTAGCTCTCTGCTATGGCCTGCGAAAGCAGTGGAAGATGGCCCAAGTCCTTGGGCCCCTGCACCCACGTGGGAGACCTGGAAGAAGCGCCTGGCTCCTGGCTTCAGATCAGCCCAGCTCCGGCCATTGTGGCCATCTGGGCAGTGAACTATGGAAGTCTCTCTCTCTGTCTCTCTCTCTCTCTAACTAAGCCTCTTAAGTAAATAAATAAATCTTTAAAAAAACAAACTGAGCTTAACATTCAGCCGCAAAGCCAAGGAACAGTGTCGGAAACGGAAGGCTCACTTCAGAGAGCCAGGGATGGAAACAGTGTGACACTGGGATGCGGAGGGAGGCGCACAAGCTGAGAGAGGGCAGCAGAGGGGCCAGGAAGAAGGGCAGTCTGCATTGGGGGCACACTCGCTCCGAGGGCAACGGGAGTCCGGCAGGGTTTGCACAAGGACATGCTAGGCTCAAGGTCGGAGTTCCAGTTGCCATAGCAAGAGGGTTGGGAAGACCAGCTGGGGGTTTCTTTTTTCTTTATATATATATATATATATATATATATATACATATATGTATGTATGTATATATATAATTAAAAAATTAATTAAATATAATTAAAAAATAATAAAAAAAATTTTTTGACAGGCAAAGTTAGACAGTGAGAGAGAGAGACAGAGAGAAAGGTCTTCCTTTGCTGTTGGTTCACCCTCCAAATGGCCGCCAGGGCCGGGGTGCTGTGGTTGGTGTGCTGTGCCCATCCGAAGCCAGGAGCCAGGTGCTTCCTCCTGGTCTCCCATGCGCATGCAGGGCCCAAGGACCTGGGCCATCCTCTACTGCACTCCCGGGCCACAGCAGAGAGCTGGCCTGGAAGAGGGGCAACTGGGACAGAATCCGGCGCCCTGACCGGGACTAGAACCCGGGGTGCCGGCGCCACAGGCAGAGGATTAGCCTAGTGAGCGCGGCGCCCGCCAAGCTGGGGATTTCTAAGCAAACCTAGGCCAGAGGTAATGGGGGCTGCAACTTGGGCAGTAGCAATGGAAATGGGCAGGAAAAACCAAGGAGCTCTCTGGTGAGTCACACTTTTAATAATCCTTCTAAACAGGGCAGGCCCTGCGCACCTGCCCTGCCTCCTGAGTGGGACCGTGTCCTTACACTTCACACACCGTGGGCACCACACTCACCTCACCCCGAGACAAAGGCAGGGGGATTCTTTTTCTGGAGGAAACCAGACCCAAGGTAACTGAGTCACATGACCCAAGAGCACTACTGGGCACCCACAGGGAGCTGAGAACTGGGCCCTGTGGGCCATCATATCCAGACCGGGGTAATGAGAAGCACAGGACCCGCAGTCAGACCGCCTGGACTGGAAGTTTGGTTCTATAGTACCTGAGTGACCCTCGCCACGGGGTAATAATGCCCACCTCACAGTACTAGCAAAGATGGAACCCAGAAAGCGTGTGGAACAGGGCGGGGCACAGGGTGCCATGGTGATGACGGCACCGCATTCAACAGCAGCACAGAGAAAGTGCAGTGCAGGTCTGTGTGCTTCGGAGGAAGGACGCAGGGCTGGAAGCCTTCCTGGAAGAGGTCAACTACCGCCCAAACACCTGCAGTGGCTTAACCGGCTGATGTTAATCCAGTAACAGCTATCTGACAAGGTCACCGTGAGAACGGAGACTGAATGCACAGACAGGTAACAACCAGGTCCTCCAAGGGCACTTGAAAAAGGTCACAGAAAATGCGATTAAAAGACAGGCTTGGGGCTGGCACTGTGGCTCACTGCCGACCACGCCACCATCCCACATCAGAGTGCAGGTTCAAGTCCCGGTACTCCACTTCGATCCAGGTTCCTGTTGACGCTTGTGGGCAGGCAGTGGAAGATGGTCCAAGTCCTTGGGCCCCTGCCACCCACACCCAAGACCCACGTGGAGTTCCTGGCCCAGAGCTGGCCCAGAGCTGTGATCATTTGAGGAGTGAGAAGATCTCTTTCTCTTTCCCTCTGTCTCTCTTCCTTTCAAATAAATACTTCTTTAAAAACAAATAAAGTGCAAACTTCGGTGCAAACTTTTTTGAAGTCCATGCAAAGCTTGTTCATAATACACCTTTTCCATAACATTCTTGAAAGACTCCTCATAGAAAAAGAACTGTAGCCACCTGCCCGGGAAACTAACCTGCAGCATAGCAAAACCAGCCCAAGTCAGCCTGCGAGGGAGCCAGGTGGCTCTGGCCAGCAACAGGCCAGGAAGCCAGACAGCAGTCAGCGCCAGAAGGCCGGGACTTCCTAACTGACGGCGCTCCCTAGCTTTCGTCCTTGACTCTACCTTAAGGCCAACCGGAGGCTGCCTGACACAGAAAGCCCCATGGCTGCTCTGCATTAGCGCCTGTCCCTCTCCCATACCAGGCTGCTCCCTTGCTCTGCAAGCTCTCAGTAAACAGCCTTGGCTTGTTCTCCTGGGAGCGCTGTGCCATTGACACCCACAGATGGATGTGATAAAGCACGACTCTCCAGCCGTGGGCTTCTTGAATTACTAGAGAAGACAAAAAAGCAAGCACAGCTCCGGGGCCAGCGAAGACTGAACTACTTTCAAGGAAAAGTTACACTCCTATCTGAATCCAAAGGATTAGCTGGCTGCCCCTGCCTGCGACACCAGAATCTCATATGGATGAGGGTTCGAGTCCCGGCTGCTCCACCACGAGCCAATCTCCTGCTACTGCGCCTGGGAAAGCAGCAGAAGAGGGACCAAGTACTTGGGGCCCCGTCACCCATATGCTCAGATGGAGTTCCAGGCCCCTAGCTTTGGCATGGCTCAGCCAGGATCATTGTGGCCATTTGGGGAATGAACCAGTGGATGAAAGCTCTGTCTCTCTCTCTCTCTCTGGGGGTGGAGGATGGGGGTGGTGTCTGTAACTGCCCTTCAAATAAATAAATCTTTGAAAAAATTCAGTAAATGCATTTATTGAAAGGAAGGGGGGGGGAGAGAAAGAGAGAGAAAGGGAGGGAGGAGGAAGATGAGCCAGCAAGCACTGGCTTTCTAAAGCAGACGACAGTTCGACAGCTTGTAAAACGGCAGATCAGACCCTAACACCAGCCCCCAAGCAAAGCGGATCGCGTCTCCCGGCGTCCGCGAGGAAAACGCGAGTAGTTTCCCACTTACTGTTCTGTACTCTGAAGGCTGCCCGAACTGAGAGTCCACAGAGGCTGAAAGGGGAAAACAGAGGCAGATTACAGAACAGGGCGGGAGCCGGCTGCTGAGGCTCGAGCCGCATCCTCCACTCGTCCCCAGCCAGCGCCCCGACACGGGCTGCTGTCCACGGGGCGCAGGGCGCACGGCCGCTCCCGTCCCCACCCGACCTGGGGAGAACCGACCCGGCAGCCGGGGTGGGGGGTGGCACGCCCGGGCTCCGGCCAGACTCGGCCCCTTCTCAGGGACTCTCCACTGCCAGGCCCCGGACGTCCCCCACCGGCTCTACAAACCAACGCGCGGGCCTGGGCACAGCCACCCTGCGCGAAGACACCACGAGCAGGCGGGGGGACACGCTGAAGCAGCGGCTGGCCCAGCCGGCCACCAACCAAGAGGCGCCGCCGGGTCCTCGGGGCAGCGCCCACGGCGGGGAACCGCCACTAACGGGCGCGCAGGGCCGGTGGCCGAAGCCGCCCGGAGCCGGGACAGCGCGGCGCCGGCCCGACGCTTCCCGCGGAGGCGCCCCGGCGCGGGTGGCCGCTCGCCCGGCCGTCGGGGAGCGCTACCTGCCAGGGCCCCGGCCAAGAGCAACAGCACCAAGCGCAACTCCGCGAGCGCCATCCTCCCCGCGTCGTGGACCGCCGGGACTGCGAGGACCCCGCGGAAAGCGCCACGCGCACCGGGCGCTCGGGGCTGGGGGCGGGGCGGTGGGCGGGGCAGTGAGCAGGGCGGGGCGATGGGCGGGGCCAGAGAAGGCTTGGCCTGGGAGGTGAGAAGTGGTCTCAACACTGGACTCACTGGGTGAGAAGAATGCCCGGGGAAGACTTTTAAGGATTTATTATTTGCTTTTTAAAAGTATTTTAATTAATTATTTATTTATTTTTTGACAGGCAGAGTTAGACAGTGAGAGAGAGAGACAGAGAGAAAGATCTTCCTTTTTCCGTTGGTTCATCCCCCCAAATGGTCACTACGGCTGGGGCGCTGCGCCGATCTGAAGCCAGGAGCCAGGAGCTTCCTCTGGGTCTCCCAGATGAGCGCAGGGGTCCAAAGGGTTGGGCCATCTTCTACTGCTTTCCCAGGCCATAGCAGAGAGCTGGATGGGAAGTGGAGCAGCCGGGTCTTGAACCGGCATCCCATATGGCGTTAACCCGCCGAGCCACAGCACCGGCCCCTTACAGCTGAGTCTTTAGGTGCATGGGATCCATGTCTTGCAGACCTTGGGCACCTGGAATGGGAGAGCAATGACCTACCCCTACTATGCCGTATCCCACTCCTCCCCAAGCACCGGAGGCAGCACCACGGGGTCCAGGGGGCACTGTTCCACCAGCACCATGTTCTGCCCCTGCAGGATTATGTGCTACACCAGGACTCTGTCCTTGTCCACATACTGCTTTCCATGTGCCTGCAGGACCTTCTGGTGCTCAGCCAACGCCTGGGGGTCCCCATGTGACTCTCCAAGTTGTCACTTAACACGTGCTGGCAGTCACAGCACAGCTAACGGATTTTGTTCTCCCTGGTCTTGCATGAAAAAGCAGAAAACGTTTAAGAATTTTTAGGAGAGAGAGAGAGAGAGTGTGTGTGTGTGTGTATACAGATATATATATATAATATATATATTATATATATATAAGTATATATAATATATATATATATTATATATATATATGTAGTAAATTCTACAACTTCGGTAGAGCATTTAAAAGATTGTAAGCACAATATGCAGGGGCTGGTGCTGTGGGTAGTGGGCTGAGCCTCCGCCAGCAGGGCCAGCATCCCATATGGCTGCCAATTCTAGTCCCAGCTGCTCCACTTCCAATCCAGCTCTCTGCTATGGCCTGGGAAAGCAGTGGAAGATGGCCCAAGTCCTTGGCCCCTGCACCCGCGTGGGAGACCTGGAGGAAGCTCCTGGCTCCTGGCTTCGGATCAGCCCAGCTCCAGCCAATGTGGTCATTTGGGGAGTGAACCAGCGGATGGAAGACTCTCTCTCTCTCTCTCTCTCTCTCTCTCTCTCTCTCTCTCTGTAACTCTGCCTTTCAAATAAATAAATAAATCTGGTCACAGCTCCGGAGCTAGCCGCCTGGCCCTCTGGGTCCCACTCATTCCTTCCTCTCCCAGGCTCTCTGTCTCTAAATCTCGATCTTAGTTTCCTCCCCCTAGCCCTGCCCGCTTCCTTGCATGCCCAGTCACCCGGCCGGTGCAGGCCCGCGGCACCGCTCTTCCTCCAAGAGCGACCTGCCGAGCACAATGGGAAATGAAGCAGGTTACCCTCTGGAAATGTGCTCACACTTCGATGCTGATGCAATTAAAAGGCTAGGAAAGAGATTTAAGAAACTTGATTGGACAATTCTGGTTCACTGAGTGTGGAAGAGTTCATGTCTCTGCCTGAATTACAACAGAATCCTTTGGTACAGCGAGTAATAGATATATTTGACACAGAGGGGAATGGAGAAGTAGACTTTAAAGAATTCATTGAGGGAGTTTTTCAGTTCAGTGTCAAAGGAGATAAGGAACAGAAGTTGAGGTTTGCATTCCGTATCTGTGACATGGATAAAGATGGCTATATTCCAACGGGGAACTCTTCCAGGTGTAAAGGATGATGGTGGGGAGCAATCTAAAAGACACACAGTTACAGCAAATTGTAGACAAAACCATATAAATGCAGGTAAAGATGGAGATGGAAGACTATCCTTTGAGGAATTCTGTGCAGTCGTAGGTGACCTAGATTTCCACAAAAAGATGGTGGTAGACGTGTGACTCCTTGAAGAGCACCACCCAACACTTTTGCTTGCTTCTCCATCTCTGAAGATCTGCTCAAGACGTCCAGCAATGCTCTCTGTGTATTTAAATGGAAGTATTTTTCTCTGTGAAGCCACATTTTCCAACATGAGCCTCACGAAGCCAACTAAGTGTTATTGAACTCTTACTCTCTCAGTTACTCAGTGTAGCACTTCACAGTCTGAAGGACAGCAGCATGAGAACATATCATTGTGGAGAAAGGGAAGGGTTGGCTTTTTAATTTGTTTCTCTTCATCTTTTATAACAAGAAGTATCTCTATATACATATGTAAGTATTTATAGATAGATATATGTAGCTTTCTATATATGTAGTAGGTTGGCTTTTAATTTAATATACTTGATTCAGAAACAAAATGATAGAGCACAAAGTGCCAAGCTTTTGAAGTAATGCCATAACTAGTACTGAAACAGTATTTTACAGTTTGTGTTTCTGTGTGGGTGCAAACTGATGAAATCTTTACTTAGTATATACTAACTCGATCTTCTGTTATAAAGATAATTGAAAATGAATCTTGATATGAATGGAATGGGAGAGGGGGCAGGAGATGGGAGGGGTGTGAGTGGGAGGGAAATTATGGGGGGGGAGCCATTGTAATCCATAAACTGTACTTTGGAAATTTATATTTACTAAATAAAAAATAAATTAAAAAAATGCCAAGCAGAACATACAGCATCCTTACTTTATTTCACACAGTTTTATATATAGATAGAAGATTGTACAATTTGACCAGGTGTGTTAGGCCAGCTGTTTTCCTTTTTCTGTGCTTTCTCCTTTGAGAAATTGACAAAGCATTTGCTAACGTCCTATTATTTTACCTTAATTACATTTTTGTAACAAAAGTGTCTAACTTTATTTATACCTGCGAATGTATTTCCAGGGACTGTGTCTCATTTCTGAGCAGCTTTACATCCATCTCTGCTTGAGGAGGACGTACAGTTCAGTGCTACCGCCAAGAGCTAGTTCTTGAGTTCCTATAGTAACTGCATAATGCTATGGCTGCTTCATTCTGTTACTTAGTAACTAGGAGCAGCCGCATTTATCAGATGTCCCCAATAAATGTTACCAGTGGTGATTCTCTATAAAGGCCAGAAGCTATCTGAGGCAATCATGGTTTATCTGCTAGATTATTTTATGAAGGATACCTGAAGCAATCATGTAATTGCTTAGGACATCCATTTGTTTCATTACATGGGTAAATAATTTGTCATTAAACTTGTGTTTGAACCATGAATTTCCCTTCTGTGTTGCGCAAGACTTTGCAGCTAATCTTTAAAAATGGTGATATTTGAGCCGGCGCCGTGGCTCAACAGGCTAATCCTCCGCCTTGCGGCGCCGGCACACCGGGTTCTAGTCCCCGTCGGGGCGCCGGATTCTGTCCCGGTTGCCCCTCTTCCAGGCCAGCCCTCTGCTGTGGCCCGGGAGTGCAGTGGAGGATGGCCCAAGTGCTTGGGCCCTGCACCCCATGGGAGACTAGGAGAAGCACCTGGCTCTTGCCTTTGGATCAGCGTGGTGCGCCGGCCATAGTACGCCGGCCATGGCGGCCATTGGAGGGTGAACCACCGGCAAAGGAAGACCTTTCTCTCTCTCTCTCTCACTGTCCACTCTGCCTGTCAAAAATAAAAAAAAATTTTTTAAATGGTGATATTTAACGTGCATGTATGTATCTAGACACCCACATATATTTGTGATTCAAATGGGAGAAATCTTGCTAATCTATATGCCACAGAAGAGCAAAATTTATCTAAATTTATGCCTCTTACATGTCTTTTCCACAAGGCATAGAGAGTGCATGATGGTTTTTTCTTGGTTTGACCGTGTATTTGCTCATGGATGCTAACTTAATAAATGTGTGTGATATAAAAGTAGCGTTATCATTTCCACCACTTGATATTATCCCTTCCCTTTTCTGCAAAGGTACTATTGGCTGGAAGAAAACGTTTCAGTTAGCTTTATACGACAGTAGTCTTCCCCTATATAGTTTTTCTATAAAAACTGGTTTTATAATCAAGAGTGGAAAAGGGCGGGTTGAATCAAGGTGAATGAACCTTGTTAGACTGAGCACACCTGCCTGCCATCGCTGTTCCTTCAACTGAGTGCTGCACACCATGGGCTCTGTCTGTGAGAGAAAAATCCCGGTGCTTGGTGTCCTTGCATAACATGGAGTTTTGCCTGTAGATCGATTTAAAATGTACCTCTTGTTTACATAATTTGCATAATTTAAAAAGATAATGGTGCCAGACTTTAGAGATGCTAATGTTCAAACTGAAAATCTCTACCAATGTCACTTTCTTCCTCGGGATCAGTACGTGGCTTATGGTCCCAGCCAGTGGTTTGATCTCTTCCAGTGTCAACTGCCATGTGCTCTGCTTCAAGGGGGAACTAGTCTTTTGTGAATTTTTTGTACATAAGTCTTTGTTACAACTATTTTAGCAAATGCTTTCTACTTCTCTTGCTTGTGCATATCTTGGCTGGCGTTACAGAAAAATAGTACAAACATTATTTCCTTCCTGGGGAATGAGGGTTTCTCTCTGGGGTTTGTTTGTTTGTTTAGTTTGCGTGTGGGGATGGGGAAGGGATGGGGTGGTTTACGTTGAATGTTTAGTTTTGCTTCTGCATGATATGTCATGTTGTGGGATCTTTAGAAAACTTCATACTGTATGAATAAGAAAACAAAATATTTGAAACTTGTTTGAACATAAAATAAATAAATAAATAAATAAATCTTTGAAAAAAGAATTAAATGTCGAAAACGTATTAGAAGAGAAGTTTATCCTTAAAAATGACACATGCGTCACTACTCCCCAGCAGTACCTCGAGTATTCGAGAGCCTTCTTCCTTGAGAAACCCCCTTTGACGCATGCACTGATTCTGAACACGGGTTTTGGGGGCTCTCCAGTAACTTCATGAGAGGTTTAGTGAAGAAAAATACTTTGGGACAGGCATTTGGCCTAGCAGCTACAGTGCCTGTCGGGAGACCCACATCCCATGGTAGAGTGCCTGGGTTTGAGTCCCAGTTCCAAATTCTGGCTTCCTGCTAATGTAGACCAGACCCTGGGAGGTAGCAGGTGACAGCTCAAGTAATGAAGTCAGTGCCGCCCGTGTGGGAGACCCAGGTTGAATTCCAGGCTCCTAGCTGCAGCCCTGGCTGTTGTGAGCATTGGGGATCGAACCAGCTGGCTGTAGGTCTCGCCCACTCTTTCTTTTTCAAATAAATACAAACAATAAAAAAATTAAGAAGGAAAAAATAGGCTAAACCAGTACTGGTGAAGTGAGAATCAGAAAGGGAGCAACAGGTGCCATGCCAAGAGGGCAACCCTCTGAGTTTTAGGTAGCAAAGGGAACTGGGAGGACCAGGCCCTGGCAGGAAGGGCTCAGAGCAGGGGAACCAGATGGCCGCTCTGAGAGCATGTGAGGACTGGGGCCTGGGGCTAGCTGTCTCCACCAGGGCAGACAAAGGGCCATCACAGGGGCACTGCTGCAAGAGACAGGGAGGGACTGGCATTACAGCGCAGTGGAGGGAGCTGCACCTTGGGCTGCCCTTACCCCAGACTGGCGTGCCTGGCTCAAGACCCGGCTTTGCGTTAACGTGCATCCTGGGAGACAGCAGATGATGGCTCAAATACTTGGATTCCTGCCAGCCACCTGGTAGATCCCAATGGAGTTCCCTGTTCCTGGCTTCTGCCTGGCCCAGCCCCAGCTGTTGCGCTCATCTCGGGAGTGAACCAATGAATGGAAGATCTCTCTTCTCTCTCTCTGCTCTTATACTCTCTCTACTTTCTCTCTGTCTCCTTCTCTCGCTGTCACTCTGCCTTGCAAATAAAGAAGCAGATAGATAAACAAATAAAACTGTTAGAAGAATCAGCACATGGCAGCAAGCCCTTCCCCCTCCTCTTGCTTCCTCGTGTCCCCCTCTTGCTTCTGTGGGCAGAACCACCCAGAAGCCAGCTGGCAATGCAGAAATGGGGCCTGCAGATTACAGAGCAGTGTGGAGCTGACCTAGAATAACCCAATGACCGGCACAGCCCCATACCTTACCCTCCACCAAATCAGCATCGTGTTCTGGGACAAGAAGACAATGTGCCGTTTTAAACTCCCCTGGGAGGGCCCACACTTGGCTACGTTCTCACCGCTGTCCTGCTTGATGTCGACAGGAGACCTGGAATGAGTGTTGCTAGCTTTCTGAGTCACAAAATGTTAAGTTCTTAGAACCCTGAAGAGTGGAGGTTGCTTATTTTGCATTTTTTTAAGTTAAAGATTAATAACATGCACATTTAGAGAAAGGTTTTTCTGAACTTTTTGGGTGTCTGTTACCAAACACCACATACATTTGCTTAGGAACTTGGTGCTCCGGGAACGTAAGATCTGAGGGTAGGTTTGAGGACAAAGCTTAGGGTTGGGTGCTAGGAACTCCAGCTTCCGAAGAAAGCATCGCCCTGTCCTGGTAGACGTTACCAACGATGTGGGGAAGGCAGTGCGTGTTTCATGCTCTGCTCCTTTCCGCAGCTGTCTCGGTGTTTAGCAGCCACGAGCAAGGTCAACACCACTGGCTGTAGACCAGGTGCTGGACGCCTTACACTTGCTGGCTCGCCCGGGCTGTCTCAAGCGGTCCACGCTCCTTTGCACTGGGAGAGCAGGTGAGGCCCAGAGTGCATGAACGGCAGTGGGTGTATTCCATTACCTTCACAAAAATGGGCAGCTGGTCACACAGGGACCACAGGCCGTGGACTGCTGACCCTGGGTCCAATGTGCCACGTGAAATGGCGGGGCTGGCCACCAGCATGTTTGTCACATGGTACAACAGGGGTGAGCTGCAGCTCTTCTGTGCATAAGCATTGGGATTTTATTTTTTGTGCTTTCTAAGGTAGACCTTGCTGCTTAGACACCCACAGCTCAAAATGAGTGAGAATTTGATAAACATCCAGGAAATTGAAGCGAAATATTTTTTTTTCATCCTGTTATCTGGTCACTTCATTCAAAATAATTCTTCCTTCCTCCTGAAATAACCAGCTGATTATACCCATAGAGGTCTGACACTGAACTTTACTTTTTACTGCCAGGCTACAACCTCATAAATCACATTTACAAACCCCATAGGGGGGATATCATCCGATCCACATTTGATCACTGATCCCAGGGTCCAGCAGCACTGGCATCCCACATCAGAGCACTGGATCAAGTCCCGGCTGCTCCTCTTCTCACCCAGCTCCCTGCTAATGCGCCTGGTTAGTGGAAAATGGCTCCAGCAGCTGGGCCCGTGCCCTACGTGGAGGACACCCAGATGAGTTCCAGGCTCCCGGCTTCAGTCTGGCTCAGCCCTAGCCATTGCGGCCACTTGGGGAATGAACTTGGGGTGGAAGACCTCTCTCTCTCTCTCTCTCGCTCTCTCGCTCTCTCTCTGTCCCCCCCCCCATCACTCTGCCTTTCAAATACATAAAAACAAATCTTTAAAAAGATTGATTCTAGCCGGCGCCATGGCTCATTAGGCTAATCCTCTGCCTGCAGCGCTGGCACAACGGGTTCTAGTCCCAGTCGGGGCGCCGGTTGCCCCTCTTCCAGGCCAGCTCTCTGCCATGGCCAGGGAGTGCAGTGGAGGATGGCCCAAGTGCTTGGGCCCTGCACCCCATGGGAGACCAGGAGAAGCACCTGGCTCCTGGCTTTGGATCAGCGCGGTGCACTGGCCGCAGTGCACTGGCTGTGGTGGCCATTGGAGGGTGAACCAATGGTAAAAGAAGACCTTTCTCTCTGTCTCTCTCTCTCACTGTCCACTCTGCCTGTCAAAAAAAAAAAAAAATTGATTCTAATGGGGACTCTTACGTACTATTGGCGGAAATGTAAACTGGTACAGCCACTGTGGAGAACAGTATGGAAGTGCCTTAAAAAACCTGAAACCAGCCAGTGCTGCGGCTCACTAGGCTAATCCTCCACCTGCA
Source organism: Sylvilagus floridanus (assembly GCA_949820135.1). Classification (NCBI taxonomy): domain Eukaryota; kingdom Metazoa; phylum Chordata; class Mammalia; order Lagomorpha; family Leporidae; genus Sylvilagus; species Sylvilagus floridanus. The sequence continues at coordinate 113,364,800 of OX463238.1, read as the reverse complement.
GCACTGGCACCCCGGGTTCTAGTCCCAGTTGGGGCGCCAGATTCTGTCCCTGTTGCTCCTCTTCCAGTCCAGCTCTCTGCTATGGCCTGGGGGGGCAGTGGAGGATGGCCCAAGTGCTTGGGCCCTGTACCCCAAGGGAGACCAGGAGAAAGCACCTGGCTCCTGGCTTCGGATTGGTGCAGCGCGCTGGCTGTAGTGGCCATCTGGGGAGTGAACCAACGGAATGAAGACTTTTTGCTCTGTCTCTCTCTCACTATCTAACTCTGCCTGTGGGGGAAAAAAAAAAGCCTGAAACCAGACACACCATATGATGCAGCTGTCCCACTCTGAGTACGCATCTAAAGGCACTAGAATCAGCAGACAGAGGGACCGGCACTCCCGTCTCACTGCAGCACACTCCACAATAGCCCAGATACGGGACCGGCCTAGGTCTCTATCTATGGCTGGATGCATAAAAACAATGTGCTGTATGTACACCGGGAACTATTGTTCTGCCCTTAAAAATAGAATCTTGTCCTCGGCAGCAAACTGGGTGGAACTGGAAGACATTATGTTAAGGGCAGTAAGCCCGATGGAGGCAGGCAGGTGTCGCATGTTCTGTCTCACACGAGGAAGCTAACACCTGTCGATCTGCGTGTAGAACAGTGACCACCGAGGGTGGGGCAGGGAGGCTGGGTAACGGGCACCAAAGCACGGTCAGCTGGAAGTGGTGAGAGCTTTGCCTCCACCAGGACCGTGGGTGACTTCCGTTCTCAACCGTCTGCGAAGAGGGAGAGAGCAGCGCAAAGCCTCCAAACAGAAACCGTAAGACCCGGGAGCGCTGGCTGCCCTGACGGGCTCCACGCTCGGGGCAGCCTGGTCTTAGGTCCGTATGATCATTGCACACCAGCCAAAGCATCCATCCAGGCCCACAAAAGGCGGACATAAGCATAATAGAGGAATCCCCATTAACACTCCAAATAATTAAAAGTGGAACATGAACCTTTAAAATATTAGAGAGAAACAAAGAAGAAAAGCTAAATAAATAATGTGTCCTTAGACTTGATACAGAAAGCCTAATTCATTACAAGAAAAATTGATAAATTGGACCTCATAAAAACTGACAAATTTGCTCCTGAACCTGTAAAGAAAAAAATGAAAAAAAAAATTTAACTGGGAAAAAATATTTGCAAACCACAAATCCAACAAAGGAGTTGTATGTGGAAAATAAAAAGAGATCTCAACACTCAAATGTGGGAAACAATACAACTAGAAAATGGGCAACAGATATGAATGGATGTTTCACTGGAGAAGACATACAAAGAGCAAAAATAATGCAACCTTGGGGTCGGCACTGTGGCGTAGAGGATAAAGCCATCGCCTGCAGTGCCGGCATCCCATATGGGCCCCTGTTCAAGTCCCGGCTGCTCCTCTTCCAATCCAGCTCTCTGCCATGGCCTGGGAAAGCAGTGGAAGATGGCCCAAGTCCTCGGGCCCCTGCACTTGAATGGGAGACATGGACGAAACTCCTGGCTCCTGGCTTCGGATCAGCACAGCTCTGGCTGTTGCAGCCATTTGGGGAACAAAACAAGTGGATGGAAGACTTATCTCTGTCTCTCTGTCTGTGTAACTGACTTTTAAATGAATAAATACATCTTTAAAAAAATACAACCTCATAGCCACTAGAGAAATCAGAATAAGTCACAATGCAATAACATTACATACCTGGCAGAATGGCTGAGAATAAAAAATAGCAATAGCATCAAACGCTGGCAAGAATGTAGAGAGTCTGGACCATGCTGTAGAAACATAAAATGGCACCACCGCTCTGAAACAAAGTTTCTTTGCAAACCGAGCGTGCAAATGCCCTGTGCCTCCGTCCTCACACTCTTGGGCACTTGCTCCAACAGAAATGACAACTTAGGTTCACGCAGTATCCACAAATGTTCAGAGCAGCTTTATCCCTGTCAGCCAGGAAGTGGCGACAATGCAAATGGCCTTCATGGAGTGACTGGTTGAGCTGGGGTCCATTCCTAACGTGAGTGCGGCTCAGTAACGGAAGCGGAACAACCGCGTGGGTGGATCTCACCCCTGGCTCCCGGGGACATCGTGCGGAGATTTAAATATCTAATCTCTACTTGGATGGCCGTCAAGGACACCGTGCTGAGGTTTCAGAAGGAATCTCAAAATGCTCCATTCGTAGGACATTCCCGAAATGATAAAATGACAGGGAGGCAAGCAGATTAGCAATTGTCAGGAGCTGGGAGTAGGCAAGGAAGAAACTACTGCTCTCCAAGGTTCCCGTGGCGGAGCTGTGTTTTTGTTTTTGTTTTTCGAAGAAGAGGGACAAGCAAGCTCCCACCCACTGCTTCACTCCCTGAATGCTGTAACGAGGCTGGGCCAGGTGAAGCCAGGAGCTGTAACCAGACAGGGATGCCCACCTTCACCACTGCTATTCAATACAGTCCTGGAAGTTTCACCGGAGCCGTTAGGCAAGAAAAAGAAATCAAAGGGATACAAATTGGGAAGGAGGAAGTCAAACTATGCCTATTTGCAGATAACAGGATTCTTATGTAAGGAAAACCAAGAGAACCCACTAAGAGACTAATGGAACTCAGGAAAGAGTTTGGTAAAGTGGCAGGATATAAAATCAACACACAAAAATCAATAACCTTTGTACACAGACATAATACCATGGCTGAGAAAGAACTTCTAAGATCAATGCCATTCACATTAGTTATAAGAATAAATCAAATATCTCAGAACAAATTTAACTAATGAAATCAAAGATCTCTATGATAATAATTTCAAAACACTGAATAAAGAAATAGAAGAAACACAAAAAAATGGAAAATTCTTCCATTGTTTTTGGATTGGAAAAATGTCCATATACCAAAATGTCCATACACCAAAAGCAATTTACAGATGCGATGCAATCCTTATTAAAATACCAGTGACATTCTTCTCAGATCTAGAAAAAGTGATGCTAAAACTCATGGAAACCCAAGAGACTCTGAATAGCTAAAGCAATCTTCTACAACAAAACCAAAGCCAGAGGCATCACGATACCAAATTTTAAGACATACTACAGGAGCCAGCACTGTGGCATAGCAGGATAAGAAGCTGCCTGCAGTGCTGGCATCTCATATGGGCACTGGTTCTACTCCCAGCTGCTCCACTTTGGATCCAGCTCTCTGCTGCGGCCTGGGAAAGCAGTAGAAGATGGTGCAAGTCCTTGGGCCCCTGCACCCACCTGGGAGACCTGGAAGAAGCTCCTGGCTCATGGCTTCAGATTGGCCCAGCTCTGCCCATTGCAGCCATCTGGGGAGTGCACCAATGGATAGCATCTCTGTCTGCCTTTGCCTCTGCCTCTCTGTAACTCTGCCTTTCAAATAAATAAATAAATCTTAAAAAAAAAAAAAAGACATGCTACAGGGCAGTGATAATCAAAATAGCCTGCTACTGGTAAAAAATAATAATAATAATAAATGAATAACATGCAGATGAATGGAACAGAATCAGAAATGCAAGAAATCAATCCATGCATCTAAACCAACTTATCTTTGTCAGAGGAGCTAAAATCAATCCCTGGAGAAAGGACAGTCGCTCCCACAAACGGTGCTGGGAAAATTGGATCTCTGACTGCAGGAGGATGAAACAAGACCCCTCCCTTACACCTTACACCAAAATTCACTCAAAATGCATTAAAGACCTCAATATATGACCTGATACCACCAAATTATTAGAGAATTTTGGGGAAACTCTGCAAGACATTGGCACACACGAACAGTTCTCAGAAAAGACCCCAGAAGCACAGGCAATCAAAGCCAAAATTGACAAATGGGATTATAGCAAGCTGAGAAGCTTCTGTACTGCAAAAGAAGCACTCAACAAAGTGAAGAAGCAACCGACAGAATGGGAGAAATTATTTACAAACAATGCAACTTTGCAAATTGTGGTGGTCTTAAGTCTAAATGGTGAGGATATGTCATTTTATTACTTTTTATAAGAAAGGGCAATGTGAATGCAAAGTAATGTAGCATATTTTGAGAGGCAGAGAGAGAGGGACATGCAGAAAGAGACGGAAGTAAAAACAGAGAGAGCTCCTATCCACTGCCTCCTTCTCCCAAATGCCTGCAACAGCTGGGACTGGGCCAGGCTGAAAGTGGGACCTGAGGACTCAGTGCAGGTCTCCCATGTGGTGCAGGAGCCCAGTCACTCCAGCCATCAACTGCTACCTCCTGGAGCCTGCATGAACAGGAAGCTGGCAGTGGGAGGAGAGCCAGGACTCAACCCATGCATGCTGACCTGAGATGCAAGTGTCCCAACCTGAAACTCAACTGCTAGATCAAAATATCACCCCTGAATTAATGTGATTTGATGTTTAGACCTTTGTAAGACTTTTAACTAAAAAATTAACAAATTCAGAGTTGGTGCTGTGGCATAGGAGGTTAAGCCTCTACCTACAATGCTGGCATCCTGCACCACTTCTGATCCAGCTCCCTGTTAATGCTCTTGGGAAAGCAGCAGAGGATGGCCCAAGTGCTTGGGCCCCTGCACACATGTGGGAGACCCAGATGAAGCTCCAGGCTCTTGACTTTGGCTTGGCCCAACCCTGGCCATTGCAGCCTTTTGGGGAGTGAAGCAGCAGATAGAAGGTCTCTCTCGAGGGTGGCACAGCAGGTAAAGCCACTGCCTCCATATGGACACTCTTTTGAGTCCCAACTGCTCCTCTTCCAAGCCAGCTCTCTTATATGGTGTGGGAAAGCAGTGGAAGACGGCACAAGTACTTGGGTCCCTGCACCTGCATAGGAGACCTGGAGGAAGCTCCTGGATCCTGGCTTTGGAGCGACCCAGCTCCAGCTGTTGTGGCCATTTGGGGAGTGAACCAGAGAATGGAAGATCTCTCTCTCTCTCTCTCTGTCTCTTCCTCCCTCCCTCTCTTTCTCTCTCTGCCTCTGCCTCTCTGTAACTCTGCCTTTCAAATAAATAAATAAATAGGTAAATCTTTAAAAAAATAATAATAGTTTAAAAAAAAGAAGCAAGGCTGCCTAGCATATGGGACGAAAAGTGTTCAGACTTTGGAACACACGTGCGAAGACCAGCATGCCGCCTTAGGGAGGATTCTGTGCAGCTCCCTGTGGCCGGAGCGGCACTCACAAGCTGTGAGAATGTGTGTGTGCAGCAGCTGGGATGACACTTGGAATGCCTGCATCTTCAAGTGTGTGGTTCAAATCCCAGCTACTCCACATTTGGAATCCAGCTTCTCACTAAGGCATTATCTGTGGGTAATGGCCTCTATCCGGGTCTCCCATGTGGGCGGCTTGGATCCAAGTATTGAGCCATCCTTGATGCCCCTCAGGGTGTGCATTAGCAGGAAGCTGGACTAGAAGTGGAAGGGGGACTCTGATCCATGTGCTGTCACAACCCTGCTGTTCCGTGAATCCCCAAAATTAATCATTTTTAAAACCCATATAAAACTAAGAAATTCCGAAGCCCAAACAGGTAGTTCATTCTTTTGATAAAGAAATTCCAGCCACATTTCATTATAATCAGAACTGTGTGAATTCAATTGCCAAAAATTGTTTGGTCCCTCCTTAGGTTAATTAAACTAACTTGGTGGTGTCTGCTGCCATCTAGTGGAAATATGTTGGCATAACTAGTGCTTCACTACAGACAACAGTGCTTTTATTTTCAAAGTACTGTCATTCTACCTCCACAGGAACCTATGAAACAGACATTGCTATTCTAATTTGCTTTAATGTCTTTAAAAAAACCTTAATGTTGGGACCAGCATTATTGTGTAGCAGGTGAAGATGCTGTTTGCAATGCCCACATCAGAGTGCAGGTTCAAGTCCCAGCCGCTCTGCTTTCCATCTAGCTCCCTGCTATTGTGTTTGGGATGACAGCAGCAGATGGCCCAAGTCTTGGGGCCCTGCTACCCATGTGGGAGACAGGGATGGAGGCCCTGGGTGCTGGACTGGCCTGGCCCAGACCTGGCCATTGTGGACTTTGAGGGGTGAAGCAGAGGATGGAAGATCTCTCTCTCTCTCTCTCTCTCTCTCTCTCTCTCTCTGCCTTTGCCTCTCTGTAACTCTGCTTTTCAAATAAATCAATAAATCTTTTTTTAAAAAAAGTTAATTGTGTTCTCCTTGTTGGCAAGTTCATGTACATTCAGAAAAGCAAAAAGAAAAGAACTTGCTTAAAATTTCATCTCTCAAATGCAAGTATAATTCATATTTGGTATGCCAAGCCATCTTTCTACTACATTTTAAAAAAAAGATTTATTTAATTATTTGAAAATCAGAGTTACACAGAGAGAGAGAGAGAGAGAGAGAGAGAGAGAGGTCTTCCATCCAATGGTTCACTCCCCAATTGGCCACAAAGGCTGGAGCTGCGCTGATGGAAGCCAGGAGCCAGGAGCTTCTTCTGGGTCTCCCACATGGGTGCAGGCGCCCAAGGACTTGGGCCATCTTCTACTGCTTTCCCAGGCCATAGCAGAGAGCTGGATCGAAAGTGGAGCAGCTGGGTCTCAAACCGGCACCCATATGGGATGCCGGCGCTTCAGGCCAGGGAGTTAACCCACTGTGCCACAGTGCCGGCTCCTCTACTGCATGTTTAATACAGTTCTGAACTTACTATAAGAACAATTTTTAGTCGTATTTCTTTTGACATTATAATGTACATATTTCCTATGTACCCAGATTTCTCATAAATGTTGCTGTTAATGGATCCTCTATTTTAGCAGACCAAAGTGTCTCACTTCCTTATGAATCTCCAAATTTACAAATTTATCATGAGAATAGCAAGGGAGTGGTGATTACAACTGAGCTCACAGCTTATTATGAAAACAAGTTACCTACCCCATTCTTCTTCGTGAGCAAACCAGAGGGGAGAAAGGATTGTAAATCAGTCTTCTGTCGGCTTTTGTCCCCTCCTGGTAACTGAATGCCAATCTGATTTTCAAGGTGTTTTTTTTTTTTTTCCTTTTGAAATTGTACTTAAAAACCCAATGCTACTGGGCCTTTTGGGTTCTTTCCTCTCGTGGAAGCTCCCCCCCCACCCCATGCTGCTCTGCCTAGAAGTCCTTAATTCTAATAAATACTTTTAAATCCCTTTGCTGTCCGCTTGGGAATTCTTCTTCCATGTGAGACAAAGAACTGAAGTAACAATAATTTTTCTGCCACTGTTTCCTGTAACACTAGCATCCTCATAACTTGTATGTCCTGGTACCTGTTTGACTCAGGGACTGATCTATCTATCTATCTATCTATCTAAGCTTCATCGTCACAGCAGCTGAATAGTATACAAATTATTATCCCATTTTACTTTTTAAAGAAGATATATTTCTATGCTTTCATTTACTTGAAAATCTGAGAGACTTCAGAGACAGACAGAAAGAAATCTCCCATCAGCTGAGTGACTCCCCAAAGTCCACACCAGCTGGAGCTCCACCTGGTCTCCTACATGGGTGTCAGGGACCCAGATCCTTGCGCCCTCACCTGCTACCTCCCAGGTGTGCCTTAGTGAAGCAGGCACACAGGTTAAGATGGATCAGATTTGTGAACTGGAGGACCACGCCTTCGCCACGCCCCTGTGTGACCTCATGCCCCTACCTGACCACAGCTGGGTGCCCACCAGCCAATCAGGTTAATGAACCACTCCCCTTTGGAGTGGGTTAAAAGCCAGGACGCGGTGTGGCCCTGGCTGCTCTTCTTCCCTGGCCGCTCTTCTTCCCTGGCCTCTTGCCAGGACGGGGTTTGCGGGGTTTGCTGTAGCCCTGTGCCTCCAGGGCGCATGGCCTTCGGGCCATGTGCCCTAGGCTTCCTGGCCTAGATGCTCATCCATGTGGCTGGTTCCTGGTGCTTGGTATGAACCCCTATTCACCTCTCTCTCTTAAATAAAGCTTTCACTCTCCTATGCATCTTTCTTACTAAATAAAAGCTTAAAATGTATCATGCTGCCTCATTTATCTGTGCCGGTATTTAGAATTCTTCTCTAAATATTAGGCAAGAACCCTCTTGGGCTTATTAGTATTGGGGATTTAGTAATAAGCCCGTGGTGAAATCGTAAGGCACCCCAAATTCGGGTAGTACATGTGGCACCCTGGATAGCATTTCTAGGGAACTTTAAGGGGCCACATTCCAGTGTAAAATTTAGGGGGTCTTGTCCGATTTCATTAGCAGGGAGCTATAATTGGAAGCAGAGCCAGGACTTAACCCCAGGCACTCAGCTATGGGATGTGAGCGACGGATGAAGAGGCCCACCCTGTGATCCCATTTCAGATGAGTAAACTGAGGCAGAGCTGAGTGACAGCGTTAGAGACAGCCTGGCTCCTGAGTTTATGCTAAGTTTTAGAAGCAATGATTTAAGCTGCTCATCTTTTGAATAAGTTACCATATGAAGAAGACTTCAAGAATGGGTTAATAACCATTATGTTGTAATAAATCTTCTTGCTAAAAGTAGCAACGCTAGTAATAAGGGAAGTGTTGCTTATCAAGGAGGCAAGGTTCTGCTTAATTAGACAGAGCCCAGGCAGTCACATGAGCCACAGAGCTCTTACCCACCTGCTAAACCCTGGAGCAGCATTGTGTAATCAGGTAGCTATTAGCCACGTGGCTACTGCACACGCAAAGTGTGGCTGGTGTGGACCGAAATGTACTGTAATAATGAACTATACCCCAAATTCTGAAGACATACTAAAAAAGGAGTATAAGATATTTTAACAATTTTCACGTGGGTTGCCTTTTAACATTTTGGATATAGCAGGGGTTTTTTGTTTGTTTGTTTTTAAAGCCAGAGCTGAGTTGACGTGAAGTCAGGGGCCAGGAGCTTCTTCTGAGTCTCTCACATGGATGCAGGAGCCCAAGGACTTGGGCCATCCTCCACTGCTTTCCCAGGCCTTTAGCAGGGAGCTGGACTGGAAGTGGAGCAGCCAAGAATTGAACCAGCGCCCAAATGGGATGCCAGCACTGCAGGTGGAGGCTTAACCTTCTACGTTACAGCACTGCTCATTCTGAGCCTGGCCCATGCTCCAGCCATTCCACCTTCTGGTCACTTTGCATCCTCTCTCCCGCCCCTGTCCCGCAGGCTGGCCTCACCACGCTATGTCTAGACTTCCTGGCCAAAGTCCGGAGACTGGACAAGAGCTCTATCGTCTAGTCCTTCATTTTGGAAGGATTGTCTCCTCTGCTCTAGCAGTCTGGAAGGGGTTGGCGGGCGTCACTAGAAGCAAAATCCAGTGGTAGTGCAGGCCAGTGGTAGCATGGAACCTGCATTTTGGAGAGGAGATTTTTCTCCTTCAACTAAGTTGGGTTGAAGATCCCATTAGAGTGGGAGAAACTGGTTTTATGCTAGAGAGAAGATAGAGTCCCTTGGCTGATCAAGTCTCGCAGATTCAAGAAAAGCAACCCCACGGGCTCCATCCCCAAGGCCTCCCTAAACAAGGACAGCGCTGGCCAGGGCATTTGTTCTGAATGTTGGCGCTGCAATGGCCCTCGTGGGCGACTACCCTAAGCTTGAACACGCAGCACTGTTCTTGCCGGGTTAGCTTGTGCTGCTTCCCCCTGGGTAAGGAGCCTGCCTTGCTGTACTTACTACAGCTCAATGTCTGCAGTAAGTTCTGGTCTGTGGTTGGCGACGTGGAGAACATTCGTGTTCACGCTCCGTGGTAGCGCTGGTTTGCTTAGTTCATGTTCCCACACCAGAGTACGTGTGGGCTGGTACATACATCAGAGAACTTTTTATATTAAAAGGTTGATTCCAGGGCTGGCGTTGTGGCCTAACGGGTTAAGCCGCTGCCTGCAATGCCAGCATCCCACAGTCCCAGCTGCTCCACTTCTGATCCAGCTCCTTGCTAATGCACCTGGGAAAGTGGTGGGAGATGGCTCAAGTCCTCGGTCCTCTGTACACACGTGGGAGACTGGGATGAAGCTCCTGACTCCTGGCTTTGGCCTGGCCCTTGTGACCATTTGGGGAGTGAACCAGTGGATGAAAGATCTCTCTGTGTAACTCTGCCTTTCAAAATAAGTAAATAAATCTTAAAAAAAAAAAAATAGAGCCATTTATGATCACAGTGCTCTGGCCAGGTGGACCGCACTCCGAGGACCCACCTACCATTGCGGGTTCCCCTGAGCCTGGGCCACGGGGCAGGGGGCCCGATGCTCGCAGGGCGGTGGGGTTGGCTGCTTGTACCTGCCTGAGATCCGGCTGCTGTTACAGAAGTTAATTTCCGGGCCAGGCTTTCGGCTACTGACCTCGGGTCTCCAGGGGCTGGAGGCAGCCTGTGGACAAGCCCCGATTAATTTGCCTCCCCGACACCCATGCGTTCTGGCGAGAAGGGAACAGAAGCAGGTAGGAAAGCAGCTTGAGGCTGGGGGGGGGGGGGGGCAGCGAGGCTCCTCGGGCGTGTGGTAGGGACCCTGGCCACGAGGCTTCCCAAGGACACCATTGGGCCCCCAGCTGCTGAGAGGCGCCCCAGAGCAGAGTGACGTCTCTCCGTCGTTTCTAGAAGGAGCAAGAACAGTGGCTAAGACAACAGGCGGGGATGGGGCTGCAGGGGCCGGGGCGGCGTGCGGGGGCAGGGGCGGCGGTGCAGGGTCCCGGATGGTGGTGCAAGGGCCGGGACGGGGGTGCAAGGGGCCGGGACGGGGGTGCAAGGGCCGGGACGGGGGTGCAGGGGCCCGGCGGCTGTGCAGGGGCTGCGGTGCAGGGAGAGGGGCGGCGGTGCAGGGGCGAGCCCAGCCTGTGTGTCTTTGCAGAGAGGGAAGCGCCCAGGACGGTCGGGCGGCGCCTCGCCTGCGTCTGCGGCCGTGTTTACCCAGCGTCTGCCGCGGGCCGGCCGCGGGAATAAATGGGACACGGTCCTAGGGACTGAGTGCCCTTGTGCTGCGGCGGTGAGGCTGCAGGACAGGCCGGCAGCCGCTGCTCCGCCTCAGCGCCCCCTTCTCCACCCCGGGAAGGATGCACGTTTGCGTGGTCCCCAGTGGTCCTCATGGATCCGGTGTTTGGGCTAAAATTCAAGACAACTCCCGCAGGCGCATCGGTTGCAGCCAGAGAAGACAACAGCAAGCGGATGATGAAGACCCAGAGTGGAGGGGGAGGGGCCTCACCGCCAGCCTCTGGGGTGACCCCACCCCCGGACCCCCCCAACCCCAGACCTCAGCACTTTGCAGTTTAACTGGTAGTTAAAGTGGCCTGATAATTTGGGAACTCAGCCAGACCGGAAAAGTCTAATTGGTGGCGCGAAGGTATGCAACTAGCAGCTGTCCATCACAAGTGCCAATCAGGAGCCGATACCCCCCTCGTCCAGGAAGCAAAGCCCGAACTTCCTTCCCGGAAGGTACTCGGGTTTATCGCTCAGCCAGCTCGTTCCGCCCTTGGGACATATTTCAATAAACTTCTGCCTCTTTGAACTATTTAAGTCAGTACTCCAAAGCAAGCTGGCCGCCATTGGTGACTACGCTGGGGATGGCGGGGGGGGGGGGGACAGGATATTTTTATTTTTTATTTGGTTTATTTGAAAGGCGGAGAGAGACAAAGAAGCTGAAAGAGAGCTGCCATCCAATGGTTCACTCCTCAAACGCCCGAGACAGCCAGAGCTGGACCACGTGGAAGACAGGAGCCCAGAACTCCCCCACGAGGGAGGCAGGGGCTCAGATAGGTCACCCGCTGTCTCCTAGGGTGTGCACTTGCGGGAAGCATTCCCCTGTAGGATGCCCGCGTGTCCCCCCCCCCCACATGCCCACCCTGCCCCTGAGATGGAGCCACCTGAGGCTGGCCAAGGGGTTAAGGTGGGCTAGGGAGATTTGGCCTCGGGATACAGCCACAGACTGGGAACCAGAACAAAAACTCAAGTCCCTTGGAAATTTCCATTCGACCCCTGGTGGCACCTGGAGTGGGGAAAGGCAGAGCTGTCCCTGGGGCCCTTGGAGGCGGGGTGGGAATAGTCTCATTCATATGCAAATAATATACTGCCGGCCTTCAGAGGGCGGGGCCCCCAGGGAGTGATCACCGGCCTGGTGCTCCTTCCCACCCAGTTCCCCTACCCACCGGCCCCCCCTCCCGTGGCAGCCTGGGCCGTCTTGGAGCAGCCCAGCCCACAGGAAGGAAGCCCAGTCCAGTTCTTTCCTTCCAGGATGAGCACTTGCACCAGAAGACTGGTCGTGCACGTGGGCTCCTCATCCTTTGCGTCTGCCTGGCCCAATCCATCTAGCTCCGTCACCTCAGTAAGTAAGGCCCAGGCCTCTCACCAAAGTGGGTTTAATTTTTAAAGATGGGTTTGGCCTGTGCTGTGGCTCAATAGGCTAATCCTCCACCTGGGGCGCCGGCACCCCGGGTTCTAGTCCCGGTCGGGGCATCGGATTCTGTCCCGGTTGCCCCTCTTCCAGTCCAGCTCTCTGCTGTGGCCCAGGAGTGCACTGGAGGATGGCCCAAGTCCTTGGGCCCCACACCCCATGGGAGACCAGGAGAAGCACCTGGCTCCTGGCTTCGAATCAGCGCGGTGTGCCGGCCGCAGCAGCCATTGAGGGGTGAACCAACGGCAAAGGAAGACCTTTCTCTCTGTCTCTCTCTCTCACTGTCCACTCTGCCTGTCCAAAAAAAAATTTTTTTAAAGGTTGGTTTATTTATTTGAAAGGCAGAATGACAGAGATTGAGAGAGAAGTCTTCCATCTCCCAGTTGGAACTCCATCTGGGTCTCTCTCACACGGGTGCAGGGGCCCAAGGACTTGGCTCAGCTTCTCTGCTTTCCTAGATGCCTTAGCAGGGAGCTGGATCACAAATGGAGTAGCCGGGGCTTGAACCAGTGCTGGGATGCTGGTGGCTTTACCCCTACGCCACAATGCTGACCTACCAAACTGGTTTTTAAAACAAAAGTCCTTGAACTCATGCCCCCCACCTGCACTTGAGCCTGTAAGCTCACCTTCACCTCCCTCCAGCCGCTCCCACTCGCCAGCAAGATAGAGCCAGGCAGAGCATCAGCCCGGCCATGAGCAGGTCTGCTTCATGAATGCCCAGTCCATTCATGAAATGACTTCTTTCTCCTCATTCCCATTCGTTAATTCATAAAATACGCATGAGGCTTTGTAAGGCACTAAGGTTGCCAGGGTTGACCCTGTCGATGGCCCTGTTCCCAAGGAAACCACAGCCTAGTAGGGGAGATAGAGGGCAGGCATTGCCACACACCACGTGCCATGTTCAGGGGTACTCTTTAAGTGCCATGGAAAAGCAACGGAGACTTGAGGAAGCCACCTGGGAAACAACTGGAGGACAGCATCCCAGGTGGGCTGGACCGGAAGAGACAAGAATTGCTAAGGAATGCAGGTGGGCTGGCTTGGCTGGAGGGTGAGAGCAGAGGACAAGAGGATCCTTGGATGAGACCAGAGCAGAGAGTCAAGGCCAAAGTGGGGAGCAGCTCTTGAGCCCAGCTGAGGAGTCTAGCCTGGCTCCCTGGGGCAGATGTCAATCCTCTGTGATGTGGATGCACTGGGTGGGGCGAGAGAACTGCTGGCATGAAGGCACCCCACGTAGGGTCTGTCACAGGAGCCAGGTAGAAGCTGGCTGATGTCCCGGTGAGAGTTGACTGCCCTGAAGCTAAGCAGCTGAGTGTCTTTAGGGCAGCAAACACTATCTCACAGCCTCTGTGGGCCAGGAATATGGGCACAGTGTCTCTGGTAAGCAAGCAATTCAGGCAGGGCTCTGGTCAGCTCGGGACCCAGCCAGGAGAGTCCAGGTCCAAGCTCACTCATGTAGTCAGCAGGTCCTTGCTGTGTGCATGGCTGCTCTCCACATGACAGAGTGCAGGGAGAGGGAGAGAGAGATGACATCATTTTTGCCGTATCCTGTTTGTTAGAAGGAAGTTACTATGTCCAGCTGACACTCACGGGAAGGTTTGGGGTCAAGTTCTCGTCTCCAAGTTCTTGTCTCAGATGAAAGGGTTCAAGGATGAGCAAGATAAAGTTTAGCAAAGCAGAAGCACACACTCAAGGAAGCGAACATGCTCCATAGCGGGCTGTGTTCCAGGAGGTTTGGGCTCCCCCCTTTATGTGATCTGGAGGCACAGGGGGCGCTTTGGATGGAGATTTCCAGGAATTTGGTAACTGCTCATTTCCGGAAGTCTCGGAAGTGTCTTGGCAGTAAGTGTTTGAGGAATTAGGAGTGATTTGGTTATAATGGTATTAAAACGGGCAGTAAGGCATGCAGGCATGCGGCCAGCAGCAGCCATGTGGGAGACTTTCTGTGGCACCAGTTCAGGGGGACAGCTTTGCAGTAGTAGCAATTTCAAATTTCCAGCCATAGGAGGAGCCACATGACGGTGATGCTGGGATTTTACTTTAATTCTTATATTTGTAAATGCTGCTGTGTCTCCCACTCCAAAGTCTTGCTCTCTGGTATATGTGTATATTTCTGACTCTGCTATAAACTACAAAGAACAAAAATCAGGAAGGTAGCAAACAGTGCAGCTGATTTATAGACCTGAGTCCTGGCAGAGGAGACCAGGGAAAAGGGTTCTCAGTTGGACCCCTCCTGCAGGCTCTGTATCCTTGGGGTGTTTTCCTTGACCAAAAAAGAAGGAAAATTATTTTCCAGTCTTAAGTGGAGTGCCAAAATTATTCTTGGAGCTCCTCCCTTAATCTGTCAGTTTCATTTTCCCATGGAGGCGTGGTCAAGGCGGCCAGACCTGCACAGGCAAAACCAGAGCCAGAGTTTGATTGTTCTCCCAGACAGCTGCTTTGAAAAAGCCTGCTGGGCAATGCCGATAAGGGACTGCAGACACTGGAGAGCTAGTGCTGGGCTCAGGAGCTCCAACCACAGTAATTCTGCAGTGCTGGTGGCTAGCAACCAGAGATACTTAGGAATTCATCAGCTCCAGGGACTTCTTAAGAAAGAGAAGACCAAGGACCGGAATCCCAGGACCCCTTTGTGTTACTCTCTAGCTCACTCCCCAGGTTCTTCCTCTCCATTTTCTTCCCTGGTCTGGTCTTGTCGATAGTAGTAGGGTCTTTGAAGCCAGATGCACCTTAGCTTCATGCAAGCTTTGTCCCACGCTGGTGAGTCCCATGAGTGAGTCTCCTGGGACAAAGGGTCATCAGATGGGGTTCACAGTGCCTTCCTTGCAGTGTTGAAGTGAGGCACAAGGAGGCCAGGAATCAGGGCACAGCGCCTAGCATAGCCCTGCAAGTACAGTAGTCCCCCTTAGGGGCCATCTTTCGTCATTGGTCCCAGTTACCCCTGGCCAATCAAGGTCTAAAGATACCAAATGGAAAGACCCAGGAATAAGTAAATCGTAAGTTTTCAGTTGTGTGCTGTTATGAGTGGCATGATGAAATTTCAGTGTTCTGCTCCACCCCACCCAGTTGTGACTAATCCCTTTGTCCAGCGTGTCCATACTATATATGCTACTCACCCGTGAGTCACCTGCTGGCTGCCTTATCAGGTCCACTCTCATCACAGTGCTGTGTTCAGCTAACCCTTACATAACAGCCTGCTGTGACAACCAAGTGCCACCCATGTGATCCACTTCATCACAAGTGTGAGTACAGTACAATGGATACTTGAGAGAAAGACCACATTCAGATAACTTTCTTCTTCCTCTTCTTCTTCTTCTTTTTTTTTTTTTTTTTTTTTTTTTTTTTTTGACAGGCAGAGTGGACAGTGAGAGAGAGAGACAGAGAGAAAGGTCTTCCTTTGCCGGTGGTTCACCCTCCAATGGCCGCCGCTGCCAGCGCACTGCAGCCGGCGCATCACGCTGATCCGAAGGCAGGAGCCAGGTGCTTTTCCTGGTCTCCCATGGGGTGCAGGGCCCAAGCACTTGGGCCATCCTCCACTGCACTCCCGGGCCACAGCAGAGAGTTGGCCTGGAAGAGGGGCAACCGGGACAGAATCCGGTGCCCCAACCGGGACTAGAACCCAGGATGCCGGCGCCACAGGCGGAGGATTAGCCTAGTGAGCCACGGCGCCGGCCTCAGATAACTTTCATTACAGAATATTTCTATAATTGTTCAATTTTGCTGTGAGTTACTAGTGTTTTAAGATGTATTTATTTTATTTGAAAGCAGAGTTACAGAGAGGGGGAGAGACAGAGAGAAAGAGATATTCCACTGATGTACTCCCAAAATGGCCACAATGGCCCAGGCTGATACAGGCCAAGGCCAGAAGCCTGGAACTCCATCTGGGTCTCCCACATGGGTTGGGGGGGGCCCAAGAACCTGGGTCATCATCCCCTGCTTTCCTATGCACAGTAGCAGGGAGCTGGATCGGAAGTGGAGCAGCTGGGACTACTACTGGCACTCATGTGGGATGCCAGCATTGCAGGCAGTGGCTTAACCCACTGCGCCATAATGCCGACCCTGCTATTAGTTATCATTGTTACTCCCTTCCTGAGCCTGGTTTATAGATTAAGCTTTATCATAGGTCATATGTATGTTTAGGAAAAACCGTTTATGAAGATGCAGGGTTCGGTGTCATCCACTGTTTCAGGTCCACTGCAGCTTGGCACACGTTCCCTGCTTCTGCTCACTCAGTCAATGTTAGCTTCTCTCGTATGATCACCTCCCACCCTCTGACCAACGGTGTTCAACTCCCTCTGCCAGAGCTTGTGGTCCTGAGCGATGCTGAAGCAGAAGCGAAACATTAAATGGAAAGCCAGGCTGTGTGACAACATCAGACTTCACCTTTGCTACACTAGAGTTTGGAAAATTAAAAAAAAAAAAAATTCATTCCTTTCCATATGGGAAAACTTTCAAAACCTCAGAGATGCATTTTGCAGCGCTGACAGTCACATTGTTAGAAAATCTGCACCTTTTGACACCACACTGGCAGGTCTTGTAATCAAGTCAAAACCACATTTAACTGTGGTTAAAATATTTAAACATGTCTCAATCTTGTAAAAACAATTTAGATACAAATGTGTTTTTTTTTTAACAAAAGTCAAGTTCAAGTTTCTCTTTTCTTTGCTCTCAGCAGAAAATATACTCAACAGAGGCAGCTCTCAAGAGTAGGGAGTGGGGGCCGGCACCGTGGCTCACTTGGTTAATCCTCCACCTGTAGATCTGGAATCCCATGTGGGTGCTGGGTTCTAGTCCTGGTTGCTCCTATCCAGTCCAGCTCTCTGCTGTGGCCCGGGAGGGCAGTGGAGGATGGCCCAAGTGCTTGGGCCCTGCACCTGCATGGGAGACCGGGAGGAAGCACCTGGCTCCTGGCTTTGGATCGGTGCAGCACCAGCCATAGCAGCCATTTGTGGGGTGAACCAACAGAAGGAAGACCTTTCTCTCTGTATCTCTCTCACACTGTCTATAACTCTACCTGTCCAATAAATAAAGAAAAGAGGCACAACATTTTTTGGAAAAAAAAACCTGCTTTCTAGGTTTTAAAAGCACAAGTAGTATAATTTGTATAATGCTATTTCTATTTCTAAATATGAAAACATAGCCAGTATACAGTAGTGAATTACTTAACTCTAAACTCTATTTATAGATCTGTAACAGGGACCAACAGACAGTCCTCGTAGCTAAGTTACTTCCCAGATTTGTTCTGGGCATTTAGTGGAGCAGTTAAGACACTGCCGGGGACAACCTCATCCCACATCACAGGGCCTCAGTTCGTTTCAGCTTCCTGGAATGCTCACCCTGGGAGGCAGCAGGTGATGGCTCAAGTTGTTGGATCCCTGCCACCCCTGGGGGAGACCTGGGTTGAGTTCCTGGCTCCTGGCTTGGCCTTGGTCCAATCCTGCCTCCATGGGCATTTGTGGGGTGAGCCAGGGGATGAGAACTCTCTTTGGCTTGCCTGTCTGTTTCCCTCCCTCTTGGCCTTTGGGAGCTCATATCGCTAAACCATATGGTGTCTGTGCTTTCGCTCAGCATTGTGTTCGTGTTCATCACTAAAGACCCTCTCATTGTCCAAGCCACACTATGCTGCATCCGTTGCACGACTCATGGGCACTGGGGTTGCCTCCCGCTTTTGGCCAGGACAGGTGGAGGTATGAAAGGATGGCCATTTCATTGCTCTCACACAACAGGAACAGGAAGGCTCCCTGCAGGAATGGCTTCTCTCTGCCCCAGGAAGGTCACTCGAGGGTGGGGAGGCTTGATGATGGAGCCAGTACAGATCTTAGCCAGGAGCTGAGAGGGCTCTGAAGCTAAGTGCTCCGTTGGCATTGGTTCCAGAACCGCACCCCCATACTCAACTTTTTCATACAAAATGGTGCCATCTCTGCATGTAACCTTACACCCCACCTCTCCTGCCCCTTAATCATCTCCAGATTACCACTGATACCGAATACAATGTAAATGCTTTGTGAGTCGTTGTTAGACTGTATGGTTGGGGAGAATAACGACAGGGAAAAGTGTACGCGTTCAGTACAGATGCGATTTATTTGTTCAGATATTCAGTCTGTGATCGGTGGAGCCCACCGATCCAGAGGCTGACTGTGTGTGCTGCCAGTTAGACACCAGCGTGTGGACTGCCGTGGGGGGGGGGGGCTTCCTCGTAACGTGGTGGCTCAGAGGTGGAAGCCTGGGTGTCTCCAGGAACGGTGAAGAAGCTGCATGGCCTTTTCTCACTTAATTTCTTTAAATCTAATTATTTATTTATTTCAAAGACAGAGGACAATGAGAGACAGAGAGAGTGAGAGACAGACTCCCATTCCCTGGTTCACTCCCTAAATGGCCACAACAGCCCAAATGCTTAGACGATCTCCCACTGCCTCCCCAGGTGCAGTGGCAGAAACAGTAACTGGAATTCGAATCAGAAGTCTGATGTGGGATGCTGATGTTGCTGGCGGCAGCTTCACCCACTGCACCACGACACCAGCCTCAAGTTCTTTTTTTTTTTTTTTCTTTTTTTAAGATTCATTTATCTGAAATGCAGAGAGACAGGGAAGGAGGACAGTGAGAGAGAGAGAGAGAGAATTTTCCATCTGCTGGTTCATTCCTCCAAATGACTACGGCAGCCAGGTGTGGGCCAGGCCAAAGCCAGAAACCAGGAACTCCATCCAGGTCTCTGTGGATGGGAGAAGTCCAAGTATTTTGGGTCTGCTGCTGCCTTCCCAGGTGCATCAGCAGGGTCTGGGTCCGCAGAGCTCTGATATGGGGGGTTGACATCACAAGCAGTGGTCTAACTCCCTGTGCCACAACGCTGGTGCCGGCCCTCCA
This sequence comes from Sylvilagus floridanus, assembly GCA_949820135.1. NCBI lineage: Eukaryota > Metazoa > Chordata > Mammalia > Lagomorpha > Leporidae > Sylvilagus > Sylvilagus floridanus. Next base: position 113,345,670 of record OX463238.1, on the reverse strand, counting down.
CTTAGCTTTCAAAGTCATGTAGCATTGCTTCCACAGCATGTCGTTTGTGACATGTGAATCACAGGCCTGACCAGATCCAGAGAGGGGACCCAGATGACACCTGTATTAGTGAGAGGATCGAGGTGGGGAAATCCTACGAGACAGATCACTGTAGTTGATTCGGAAACTATAATCTACCCCATGACCGTTCTTGGACATTTGTTGGATACGTACCTTGGAGTGCAACTGCAAGGTCAAAGTGTATGTGTTTGCTTTGTTGGACAGCGCCAAAGAGTTTTTCAAGAGTTTGTGCCAGTTTGGGGTGGGTGTTTGGCACAGCAGTACCAAGATGCTGCTTGGCAGGGCTTGTGTTGTGGTGCAGCGAGTTAGCTGCTACCTGCGATGCCAACATCCTTTATAGAGTGTCAGTTCAAGTCCCAGCTCCTCTGATTCTCATCCAGTGCCCTGCTAATGCGCCTGGGAAGGCAGCAGAAGATGGCCCAAGTGCTTGGACCTCTGCCACCCATGTGGGGGACCTGGATGGAGTTCCAGGCTCCTGGCTTCAGCCTGGCCCAGCCTAGCGTTTGCAGCCATCTAGGGAGTAAACCAGGGGATAGAAGATATTTCTCTCTCTCTCTCTCTCTCTCTCTCTCTCTCTCTCTCTCTCTCTCTTTCAAATAAATAAATAAAAGTTCTTAAAGTTCTTTAAAGATGAAAGTCTTGGGTCCTAGGAGACCCCTCAGCCCTGGGCAAGCTGGGATGGTCACGATGATGGTTGATTTTAGGCGTTAATAAGAAAAGGCCGGTTTTCCTGGAGACTGGACACCCGACTTCTGTCCTTGGTCACCAGAACCTGGATCTGAGCTGCTCCACTGGCTTCCGCGGCTTCTCTGCTTGCAGCTGGCACAGGGGGGACTTCTCAGCCTGCATTGCTAATCCCCAAAACAGATTCTTCTATTGCTTCCATCAGCCTGGAGAACCCCAATGCCCCACTCTAGCCTCGCTTTGGGTGCCCTGTGGCATCAGCTGAGGCCTCTCCTGCATTGCAGAAGCAAAACAGTCACTCCTCCCTCTGCCCAGCTGGCCCCCGGCTCTCTCACGAGTGTGCTCAGGCTGTGTCCCCCACCAAGCAAGTCTCCATTGCAGATCTGCTTCCTAGGCACTGGAGCTGGAGATAGCTCGTGTCCTCCCTGGTCCAGATGTTGAGTTGGAAACTTCATTCAACTACGGTGTTCAGAAATGGGGCCTTTGGGAGTGATCGGGGTTAGACAAGGTCTTTGAATGGAACCCCCATGACTGAGTCCTGATGGCTTTCTGGGTGTAAGAGAGGGTGAGGGACCAGAGGACAGTCACATGCGTGTGCACACACAAACACACATGTGCAGAAGTGTCCCCTGTCTCTCACCCTGCAGTGCCCTGAATCAGCTTGGAATTCTGCTAGCCACAGGCCATCACCAGGTACAGCCCTCAACCTTAGACTTCTAAAGCTGTGAGCTGGTGCTGTGACACAGCAGGTAAAGCCATTGCCTGGGACGCCAGCATCCCAAATGGGCACTGGTTCATGTCCTGGCTGCTCTACTTCCTATCCAGCTCTCTGCTGTGGCCTGGGAAAAGCAGCAAAAGATGGCCCAAGTGCTTGGGCCCCTGCACCTGAAAGAAGCTCTTGGCTCCTGGCTCTGGCCTGGCCTAACCCTGGCCATTGCAGCTCTCTGGGGAATGAACAAGTAGAAGAAAGTTCTCTCTCTGTGTCTCTCCTTCTTGCTCTGTAACCCTGTCTTTCAAATGAATAAATAAATCTTTCTTTAAAAACTTTTATTTAATAAATATAAATTTGCAAAGTACAGTCCTTGGATTACAGTGGCTTTCCCCCTCCCCATAACCTCCTCCCACCTGCAACCATCCCATCTCCTGCTCCCTCTCCCATCCCATTCACATCAAGATTCATTTTCAATTATATTTATATACAGAAGATCAGCTTAGTATATACTAAGTGAAGATTTCAACAGTTTGCACCCACACAGAAACACAAAGTATTAAGTACTGTTTGAGTACTAGTTATACCATTAATTCACATAGTACAACACATTAAGGACAGAGATCCTACATGGGGAGTAAGTGCACAGTGACTTCTGTTGTTGATTTAACAATTGACACTCTTATTTATGATGTCAGTAATCACCCTAGGCTCTTGTCATGAGTTGCCAAGGCCTTTTGAGTTCGCCGACTTCGATCTTATTTAGACAAGGTCATAGTCAAAGTGGAAGTTCTCTCCTCCCTTCAGAGAAAGGTACCTCCTTCTTTGATGACCACTACTTTCCGCTGGGATCTCACTCACAGATCTTTCATTTAGGTTTTTGGTTTTGTTGTTTGTTTGTTTTTGTTTTTGATTTTTTTTTTTTTTTTGCCACAGTATCTTGGCTCTCCAAGCCTGAGATCAAATGAGTAAATAAATCTTAAAATAAATAAAGCTGTGAGCCAAAATAGGCCTTTTTTAAAAAAATTATAACTTGCTGAGTCTGTGATACTTTATTCTGAGCAACAGAAAATAGATTATTATACAAAGGAACCCAAGACTATGCATGGTACACATGAATCTCTATGTTTAAGCTTTTAATTCCAATTTTCCAAGAACTACTTTCCTTTTTATAATATATTGACGTTTATTTATTTATTTGAGAGAGTCGGACAAAGAGAGAGAAAAAGCGCTCTCATCTGTTGGTTCGCTCCCCAGATGTCTACAATGGCTGGAGCTGAGCCAGGACTGAAGCTGGCAGCCAGAGACTCAATCCCGGTCTGTCGGTTACTACCATTACAATCGCAGGAACTCAATTACTGAGCCATCAGCCATCACCACTGCCTCCCAGGGTCTGCACTGGCAGGAACCAGAGCCAGGAGTCGGACCCAGGCATGCCAGTATGGGACACAGGCATCCGAACTGCCAGGTTAAACACTTGCTCCCTTCTGGAAACTTCTTGAAGTCCCCTCATGTCAGTCCTAACGATAAAATGCAGTCCTTTTTGGGCATCAAGGTCAACAGCATTTCACCACTCAGGGCACCTGTCTCCCATCTGTAACAGCGTCCAGCTTCCACAGGGAAGACTGCTCTTCCGACTCAAGGCAGGGTTCTTGTGGGCACCTGCACAGTAAGCACACTGGCTACTACCCACTCCCAGCCACCACCACGGGAGTGGGATGACTCAGTCCAGACCAATTAGAATTCCTTCCTAAAAATGTTCTGTTTAGAATGAAAGGACCCGGGGCCTGCCAGAGGTTATGAAGCCAACACACAGGCAGAGGAGCTGGGGAGGACGGATTCTGTGATGTTGAGAGTGGTCCCAGGACAGCCCTGACACCTGAGCCCCTCCCTGGCCTCCTCCCAGGTGGGCTCCTGCCATTTGCAGGTGAAAGGGCTCTAAGAATAGCAGATTATGAGCACACACCTGCAACCCCCAGTGTATGGTGCTGATACTACACTGCTCCCCTAGCCTCTCCTCCCCCACTCCTGTTCTCTGTCTCCCCTTCAAATCGAACCCCTCCAGCAGGTGTTGTGGCCCCACTGCGACAGCCACATCCTATATCCAAGTGCGGGTTTGCGTTCTGCCTGCTCCGCTTCAATCCATCTTCCAGCTAGTGCACCTAAAAAGCGTCAAGCGGTGTCTCAAGTGCTTGGGCCCCTGCCACCTATGTGGGAGACCCAGCTGAGTTCCAGGGTCCTGGCCTGGCCCAGCCCTGGGCGTTGTAGGCACTTGAGGAGTGAACCAGCAGATGAAAGATCTCTCTCTCTCTCTCTCTCTCTCTCTCTCTCTCTCTCTGTGTGTGTGTGTGTGTGTGTTACTCTGACTTTCAAGGAGAGGGAAAAAAGAGAAAAGAAACCAAACTCTTCCTTCAAGACCTGCCTCCCTTGCTCCTGGCCTGTGAGGTCAAACTTCCCTGCCACTCCAGTGAGGCCCTGGAGGCCATCCATGCCCAACCCTGATTCAGCTCTTACTGCTCTCACCCTATTGCTGGTGCTGTGCTGGCCATAAGGCCAAAGATGGCAGAGCGCACAGCCCAGACCTGCAGGCCCTGTAGTGTTGCATCAGGGAGGCTGACCTCAAATCAGATAGTCCCGCTGTGAGGCGGTGAGCGTAACAACAGAGGCCGGAGAGCACCTGCGAAGTGTGTGCTGGGCCCCTCCAAGTCCCTGCCGCCTGCTCTTCCCAGCATGTGCGGGTGCAGTCCCCTCCCACACAGCAGCAAGCTTCACCAGTGTGACCATGAGTCCCAGAGAAGCCATGGTGTGCAGCTTCCCGGGCTAGGTCAGAGGTTGGCTTACATCTTCCTGTAGAAGCGCAGCTAGTGAGTATCTGAGTTTGCAGGCTGTATTACCCCCATGGCAGCGATCCAGCTCTGTCCCTGAAGCACAGAAGTAACCGGTGAGGGAGTGAATGAGCACTGCTCTCAGTGATCTGTGCCCCAGTAAAAGCGTCTTCACAAACCAGGCACAGGGCTGGCTTGACTGCCTCTTGTAGTTTGCCAAGTCTTAGCTAGGCCATAAAAGACACTGAAACTTTTTTTTTTTAAGATTTTATTTTTATATATATGAAAGAGAGAGAGAGAGAGAGATCTTCCATCCGCTGTTTCACTCCTCAAATGGCTGCAATGGCCAGGGCAGGGCCAGGCCAAAACCAGGAACCAAGAGCTTCTTCCAGGCATCCCACATGGGTACAGGGGCTCCAGGACTTGGGCCATCTTGTGCTGTTTCCCAGCCACTAGCAGAGAGCTGGATCAGAAGTGGAGCCACCAGGACTCAACCCGGTGCCCATATAGGATGCTGGCATGGCAGATGGCAGCTTTATACACTATGCCAGGGCACTGGCCCCAACTATTTTTCTTTCCTTTTTTAAGAGACAGAGACAGGGCCCACCCATCTGTTGGTTCACGTCCCCAAATACCTGAAACACCTGGGACAGAGCCAAGGCCAAAGCCAGGAGCCCAGGTACGTGAGCCATCACCACTGATCCCCAGGATCTACACTAGCAGAAAGCTGGAGTCAGGAGCTGGAAGTGGGTGTGGATCCCAGGTACTGCGATATAGTACACAGCATCTTAACTGCCAGGCCGAATGCCCTCTCAGGCACAGCAGCTTGTGGCTTGCCCTCTTGTGTCACTGGCTCTGCGCCAAGTCAACTCCATGTCATAAGGACACTTGAGTCCAACGAGATGTCCCCATGGGGAGGAACCAAGGCCCCCACTGATAGCCAGCACCAACGGGCCGGCCCTATGAGTGAACCATCTTCTAAGTGATTCTTAAGCCCCACTCAAACCTTCAGGGGAGACAAGACCCCATCTAGTCCGCAACTTCGTGACAGCCCCCAAGCCAGATCACCCAGCTAAGTCCCCAAGCCACAGTGATTGTCTAGCCAGTAGATGTGTTTCTAGGCACTAAGTTTTGTTGTAATGTTCATGCGGCAATAGAACTAATTACCCACGGCTATCTTCCTCCGGACTCCTGAGCTATAAGCATTAAAGAAACAGTAAACTCTACCATGGGCTCTTGGGTGAGTTATTTACTTGAGTCACAAATACATGAATACAGACACATTGCCAAAGATTCAAGGGGCCAGCAATGTGGTGTAGTGGGAAAAGCCACTGCCTGTGACACAGGCAATCCACACGGGTGCGGTTCAGGTCCTGGCTGCTCCACTTCTAATTCCAGCTTCCTGCTAATGGCCTGGGAAAACAGCAAAGGATGGCCCAAGTACCTGGGCCCCTGCACCCAGGTGGGAGTGGTGGGTACTTGAGCCATCGCATGCTGCACCTCCGCTCAAGTGCCTGGGAAAGCAGCAGGAGGTGGCTCAAGCATTCCGGGGCCCTGCCACCACGTGGGAGGCTCAGATGGAGCTCCAGGCTCTTGGCTTCAGTGTGACCCAGCCCCAGCCATTGCAGCCATTTGGGGAGTGAACCAGCAATAGACTATCTCTCTCTGTCTCTCCCTCTCTCTGTGTCACTCTGCAGTTCAAATATAGATTTGAATAATAAATAATAAGTAAATAAAGATTTAAAAGTAAATCTTAAAAAAAAAAAAAGGGGGAAATTCCTTATCTCTGAAGGGCTTTTTCTTACTTTCTGTTTTGTTTTAGAAAGCCCTATAGGGGGGCTGGCACTTTGGTGTAGTGGGTAAAGCCACCGGCAGCAGTGCCAGCATCCCATATGGGTGCCAGTTCGAGTCCAAGCTGCTCCACCGTTGTAGCCATCTGGGGAGTGAATCAGCAGGTGGAAGACCTCTCTCTCTCTCTCTCTCTCTCTCTCTCTGCCTCTGCCTCTGCCTCTCTGTAACTCTGCCTTTTCAGAAATTTTAAATTTTTTCAAAAAGTGCTAGTTTAGCACCATGAAAGAAAGAAAGAGAGCGAGAGCGAGAGAGAGAGAGAGAGAAAGCCCTATACAGATATCTTAATGATGATCTACCAAGATGGAATAATCCAGAATTATTGTTATGATGGGGGACTCCCCCTTTCCCTCCAATCTTTACTTGCTACTCTGAGCTTCATTTGTCCCATGCGGGAACAAAAGAAGACGATGGGCCTCTGTTTCTCGTGGAGGGAGAGCTACAAACACATTCTTAAGAAGCAACTGCTTCAGTCCCTCACAGCTGGTGAGCTCCATGCTTCAACAATGTCCTACTCAGAGAAGGGCTCTGGGGTGTGCACTAAGGACTTCATGTTCTCAGACAAGCAGCAGGAGCCCTTGAGGACGGAATGGAGCAGATAACAATGTCATGTAAAGCTTATTGTCTGCACGCTTTAGTCACTGAGTCTTCCACATATTTGCAGGTGTTCAAAGTTCCTGGGAAGATTTACTGTGATTTCATGAAAAGAGCACATTATTTTGGTTCATTTAGATTCACTTGATGTGATCAGCTTATTTTTAGAAATTAATTAAGTAACCAATTTTTTATTTATTTGAAAGGCAGAGAAAGAGAGAGAGACTGAGACAGATCCTTCATCTACTGGTTCACTCCTCAAATGCCTGCAACAGCCAGGACGGGGCCAGAACAAAGCCAGGAGCTGAGAACTCCACCTGGGTCTCCCACGTGGGTGGCAGGGACCCAACCGCTTGATCCGTGCACATTAACAGGAAGCTGGATCAGAAAGGGAGCTGGAACTCACATCCAGGTGTAAGGCAAGAAGAGGGAAATTAGCCAAAGTGAGTGAAAGGGCCCAAAACAAAACAGCCCCCGTGGAGAGGAACGCAGTAGCCCTCAGCAGCCTCGGAAGCACCCAGCATTGCGCCCTACACAGTCCTCTCCATACCCCCATAACTCCATAAGTAGTCTTCGCCTGCTCGCCAGGAAAACACTCCAGGAGAATCCTCTCTGCCCGGTGCCAAGATTTATAACCCAGTATTATAAAATCTTGGGGAGAATTTTATCTAACTCACATTCAGAAAACCCCACTATACAGAAAAGAGAATGAAGCTCTTTTGAGTTTTCATTCAGATATCCCAACTCAGAAATGCTGTTCTTCCTAAACCAAGGAGCTCTGAGAGTGGGGAGCAGAATTTGAGACTACCAGCATGTGTTGGGCTCAGTAATTATGGTATCGGGGGCCAGTGCTGTAGCATAGTGGAGAAAGCCACGACATGCGGCTCCAGCATCCCATATGGACGCTGGTTCAAGTGTTGTCTGCTTGACTTCCCATCCAGCTCTCTGCTGTGGCCTGGGAAAGCAGTAGAAGATGGCCCAAGTGCTTGGGCACCTGCACCCACGTGGGAGACCTGGAAGAAGCTCCTGGCTCCTGGCTTCAGATCAGCCCAGCTCTGGCCATTGTGGCCATTTGGGAAGTGAACCAGCAGATGAAAGACCTTTCTGTCTCTCCCTCTCTCTATCTATAACTCTGCCTGTCAAGTAAATAAATACATCTTTTTAAAAAAAAAGAAAAAAGATGTATTTATTTTATTTGACAGGCAGAGTTATGGAGAGGCAGAGGCAGAGAGAGAAATTATTCCATCCAGATGGCCGCAGTGGTCAGAGCTGTCAATCCAAAGTGACGAGCCAAGAGCCAGGAGCTTCTTCTGGGTCTCCCACACAGGTGCAGGGGCCCAAGGACTTGAGCCATGTTCTGCTGCTTTACCTGGCCACAGAAGAGAGCTGGATCAGAAGTGGAGCAGCCAGGACTTGGATCAGCATCAATATGGGATACTGGCACTGCAGGCAGTGGCTTTCCCTACTATGCCACAGTGCGGGCCCCAATAAATACATCTTTAAAACATAATAATAATGGGGGCTGGTGCTGTGGCACAGCGGGTTAAAGCCCCAGCCTCCAGAGCCAGCATCCCCTATGGGCACCGGTTCAAGTCCCCGCTGCTCCTCTTCCAATCCAGCTCTCTGCTGTGACCTGGGAAAGCAGTAAAAGATGGCCCAAGTCCTTGGGTCCCTGCACCATATGGAAGACCTGGAAGAAGCTCCTGGCTTTGGATCGGCACAGCTCTGGTCATTTCGGCCATTTGGGGAGTGAACCAATGGAATGGAAGACCTCTCCCTCTGGCTCTACCTCTCTCTGTGGCTCTTTTATATAAATAAAATAAATCTTTAAATAATAATAATGGTAATGATATCAGGGCAGAGCTTTTCAGGGACAAGCCTAAATCATCTCAACCAGCTTATTAGTTTAATTAATTTGGAGCAAACCACCTATTTGTAATGCAACTTATTAGCAGGAAATAGCTGGATCCTTCAGACCACAGGAGGAACCTCATGGCAATATCCTAACAGTGTGACAGGTGCCTCCATTCTGACCCTCACAGCCATTCATTTAGGAACGCATCCCGGAGAAGGCACATCTCCTCCTGCAGATCCTCACCGTCAGTTCCCTTGGGGCCGGTTCCCTGGCAGGTCAGCCACAGATGCCAGCCCTGCTGGATAAGTTGTACTTTCATGTTCTGGTTCACTCCCCCAATGGCCACAACAGCCGGCGCCGGGCCAGGCCAAAACCAAGAGCCTGGAACTCATCTCTCCCCCATGTGGGAGGCAGGGCTGTAAGTACTTGGGCCATTTTCTGCTGCTTTTCCCAGCACATTAGCCAGGAACAGAATCGCAAATGGAGCAGCTGGGGCTTAAACCAGCACTCCAGTATGGGATGCTGCTGTTACAAGCATCGAGCTGCTTAGCCCATTGCGCCATAGCACTGTCTCCCTAACATGAAAGTTGGCAAGCTGCCTCCTATCTGTGATACTACAATGTATTTGGGAATAGGCATTTGGTCTGGCAGTTAAGAATCAGCCGGGATGCTCTCTTTACATGGAGGAATGCCTGGATTTGAATCCCAGTTCCTTTCCAGTTCCGGCATCCTGCTAACGCACACCTTGGGAGCCTGAAGATGACGGACCAAGTACTAGGGTCCCTGCCACCCGTGTGGGAAACTGTGATTGACTATTCCTGACATTAGCTGGCCCAGGTCCAGTGGTTACAGTCACTTGGGTTATAAGCAGATGTGAGATCTCTCTGTCTCTTTCTGTCTCTCAAATAAATAAACAAAATGTTTTAATGCGTTTATAAGTATGGTAAAAAGAGTTACAGATAGAAGTGGCTACTACAAGTTCCAGGAAGTGCAGAAGTTCACAAAAAGGGAAATCTAGTCTCTTGTGACAGAAGCTTATCAAATGAAACAGCACAGGAAGTAATGGTAGCGAACACTGGGCTTCCTACAAGAATGTAACATGAGCTTAGAAAGAGAGAGGCCTGCATTGTGGCGTGACAGGTGAAGCTGATCCTGTGATGCTAGCATCCCAAACAGGTGTAGTTCAAGTCCCAGCTGCTCCGTTTCTGGTCCAGCTCTCTGCTGGTGCGCCTGGGAAGGCAGCAGAGGATGGCCCGAGTTCTTGAACCCTTGCACGCACAAGGAAGACTGGGATGCAGTCCCAGGCTCCTGCAGTTGTAGCCATTTGGGGAATGAACCAGTGGATAAAGATCTCTCCTTCTCTCTGTCTCTCCATCACCACCACTCCTCTGTAGTTTTGCCTTTCAAACAAACACAGAAATTTTTTAATGTAGCAGCATTTGATTCTCAAAGGGGGAAAAAATATACAGCAACTCACCTCTTTCCCACAATAAATATTAAAATATGCATAAAGAATGTGTCCTTTCCATCGCCATTAGCAGTATTTATCAAAATGAAATTCACTGAAAAAACTTGAAAGCTTGAAGACAGCTTGGTTCACTTGTAGTAAATATGGCAAATGTTCTTTAAAGGATGAGTGTTTGGCTCAGCAGTTAGGTCAGTTTTGGGGGCTGCCTGAAGCCCATGTAAGGGTGAGAAGGACATGAACAGAAACTGTCTTTGGTGCAGGCATTTGGCATAGGAGTGAAATGCCACTCGGGATCCTTTCATCCCATGTGTGAGTGCCTGGTTCTAGTCCCAGCTCTGCTCAGGGGACTTCTTCTGGGGGTAGGGGAAACAGCACATGATGCTTCGAGGTCTCAGATCCCCAGCACCCGCGTGGAAGACCCAGATTGCATTCCAGGCCCTTGGGTTCGCCCTGACCCAGCCCTGGCCTTGCAGGCACCTGTGAGCGAATCAGTGGATGAAAGATCTCCTCACTCTCTCTCTCTCCATTTCAAGCCAACAAATTTTTTAATAAAAGAAACTATCTGAAATTAAAACTTGCTTTACAATGGAGAAACACTGATGAGTTTTTTATAGAAAGCTTTTGTTTAATAAATATAAATTTCAAAAGTACAACTTTTGGATTATAGCGGTTCTTCCCCTTATACTCACCCTTCCACCCCCAAGTCATCCCACCTCCTACTCCCTTTCAAATCCCATTCTTCATTAAGTTTCATTTTTATTTATCTTTATATACAGAAGATCAATGCTATACTAAGTAAAGATTTCAACAAAGTATAAAGTATACTTTCAACAAAGTATAAAGTACTGTTTAAAGACTAGTTTTACTGCTAATTCGCATAGTACAACACATTAAGGACAGAGGTCCTACATGGGGAGCAGGTGCACAGTGACTCCTGTTGATTTAACAATTGACACTCTTGTTTATGACGTCAGTAATCACCCGAGGCTCTTGTCATGAGTAGCCAAGGCTGTGGAAGCCTTTTGAGTTCACAAACTCCATCAGTACTTAGACAAAGCCATAAGCAAGGTGGAAGTTCTCTCCTTCCTTCAGAGAAAGGTACCTCCTTCTTTGAAGGCCTGTTCTTTCTGCTGGGATCTCACTCACAGAGATCCTTCATGAGGTCATTTTTTGCCACAACACTGATGAGTTTTAAACAAGGGAGGACTTGGTCAAATTGGTTTCCTGTCACTCTTTTTTGGCAAAACCCTAAACTTCCATCCCAGAATCGATACTGACAAACCATGCAGCCGAAGGCTGGACAGACGAGCAGCCAGATGACACAGCAAGCAAGGCCTGGCCAGGCTCTGCCCTCCTGCTTCTCTCCGTCCTGCCCACCATGGCAGCTAAGGGCAAGCGGAGAAAATCGCACAAGCACGGGACGGGAGATGCAGTCTTGCTTAAGAAATCTCAAAGCTGCAAACTCCCAGGCCTTCGCGTTTTGCACAATATGAGGAAAATGCTTTAAGGGATCTTCAGGGATTCCACAATAAACTTGCAACATCTCCTCTCTGATAACCCTGCGCTCCAATCTCTTTGTGAAGTGCGGAGCCATAGGGTGATCACGAGGAGAACCAGACAAGGATCTTTCCTGGGCCGAGCAGCTCTCCTGGGCTCCCATAACCACAACACACGCGTTCATCATGGCGCTACCATCTTGTATTAGAGCTCTGTATGACTATGTTCTCACTTAGAGCAGCTCCTTAGAAATGACGCAATCAAGCTAACCTCTACTGAACACTTACTATGTGCCAAGCACGTTTAAGACACTTTTCCTCCCCGTAATAACCTTATTAGGGAGGGGGGCTGCTGTTTATGCCCATTTTACAGATAAAGAAACTGAGGCTTACAGTTATAATAGTTATTACTTGGAGTCATCATGCTAATTAGTGAAAAGGCCAGGATTGGAGTGCAGGCAGTCTGGCTTGCAAACAAATACCAGGGCCGGTGTAGGGGCACAGCAGGTCAAGTCGCCTCCTGCAATATTGGCATCCCATGTCAAAGTGCTGGTCTTCACCAGCACTTGGGCCCCTGCCACCCATGTGGGAGACCCAGGTGGCATCTCAGGGTCCTGGCTTTGGCCTGGCCCTTGTGGCCATTTGGAGAGGAACAAGTAGCTGGAAGATCTCTCTCCCTCTCTCTCTCTCTCTGTCACTCTGCCTTTCAAATAAGTATTATGAATCTTAAAAAACAGAAACTCATACCAGGCTCCCCAGGCACTCCTCCCCATGATTCCATAGCACATGCATGGTGTGTAGGAGGGAGGCGGTTTGGTTGGATCTCAGGCCCATGTGTGGTCTGTTTTCTACTTGACTGTCTTCACAACCTCAGCTTCTGTTTGCCCTTCAACACGTTCACGTCAGACTTGACTTATCATACAAAATGATCTTTTGTAAGTCATTACTGCCTTCCCTGTTGCCAAATCTTTACGATTTTAAAAATAATAACAGCCAATGCTTAATTTTTAATTTTTCAATTGTCATTTTGTTTATTTGAAAGGCAGAGACACAAGAGACAGAGAAACAGAGAGAGATCTTCCATCCACTGGCTCTCTCCCCAAATGTCTGCAACAGCGGGGTCTGGGCCAGACAGAAGACGAGAGCGCGGGGCCGGCATTGTAGTGTAGCAGGGAAAGACACCAGCTGTGATGCCAGCATCCAATGTGGGTGCCCGTTCAGGTCCCAGTTGCTCCTCTTTGATCCAGCTTTCTGCTAATGCTCCTGGAAAAGCAGCAGAAAATGGCCCAAGGGCTTGGGCCCCTGCACCCACTTGGGAGACCCAGAAGAAGCTCCTGGCTGCTGGCTTGATCCTGGCCCAGCCCTGGCCAGTGTGGCCATTTGGGAAATGAACCAGTGAACGGAAGATTCTCTCTCTGTCTCTCTCTCTCTCTCTCTCTAACTCTGCCTTTCAAATAAATAAGAATTAAATATTTTAAAGAAGGAGGAGGGCCAGAGGAGAGGAGAACAGGAGCCTAGAACTCAGTTCAGGTCTCCCATGTGGGTGGCAGGGACCCAAGTACTTAAGCCATTATCTTCTACCTGTCAGGGTGTGCCTTAGCAGGAAGCTGGGAGGCCAGTGCTGTGGCATAGTGGGTAAAGCCTCTGCCTGCAGTGCCAGCATCCCATATGGGCGCCGGTTCGAGTCCCGACTGCTCCACTTCCAATCCAGCTCTCTGTAGCTCTTTGCTATGGCCAGGGAAAGCAGTAGAAGATGGCCCAAGTCCTTGAGCCCCTGAACCCGTGTGGAAGACCCAGAGGAAGCCCTTGGCTCCTGGCTTTGGATCGGTGCAGCTCTGACAGTGGCAGCCAATTGGGGAATGAACCAGTGGATGGAAGAGACTCTCTCTCTCTCTCTGCCTCTCCTTCTCTCTCTGTGTAACTCTGACTTTCAAATAAATAAATCTTAAAAAAAAAAAAAAAAAGTAGGAAGCTGGAATTGGGAACAGAGCTGGGATTGGAAACCAGGCGCTCCCAAATGGGCAGCATCTTTACCACCAAATCTTGTATGTGTGTCTGGGTCCTTATCTAACCTGCCAGCAGCACATAGGGGGCTGTCTGGCTTTGTTCCATTGTTGTCTGTTTGCTCCCTAGTTTGCTGCTCTTCATCCTCCATGGGTGTCTAAGTATTGGAGTTCCTCTTTGAAATTGCAACAAGTGGGCTGGGCATCGTGCAGGGGGTTAAGCCGCCATTCAAGGATGCTTGCACTCCATATCATAGCAATACTCTTCCCAGCTACTCCATACTTCTAGTCCAGCTCTCTGCTAATGTGCCTGGGAGGCAGCAGGTGATGGCCCAAATGCCTGGGCCCCTGCCTCCCATGTAGAAGACCCAGGTTGATCTCCAGGCTCCTAGCTTCAGCCTGGACCAACCCTAACCCTTGCAACCATTTGGTGAATGAGCCAGCAGATGACAAGTCTCTCTCTCTCTCTCTCTCTCACTCTGTCTCTGTCTCTCTCTCTCTCTGCTTTTCAAACAAATAATTTTCTAAAAAGAAAATAAGTAGCATTTATGAGGATGCTGCCCCAAATTCTTTTAAAAATATATATCAGATTTATTTTATTTATTTGAAAGAAGAGTGACAGGGAGAGAAGGAGAGACAGAGACATCTTCCACCTGATGTTTCACACACATACACACACATACACACCCGCAAATGGCCACAACAATTGGGGCTGGGCCAGGTCAAGTTCTAAGACTGGAGTTCCACTGGGGTCTCCCACCCTGGGGACAGGAGCCCAAGTACTTGGATCATCTTCTGCTGCTTCCCCGAGCACATTAGTAGGGAGCTAGATTGAAAGTGGAGCATCCAGGGCTTGAACTTGTACTCATATGGGAGGCCCGCATCGTAGGGCTCTTCTTGCAACTCAAATCTTATGACATCGAGAATTTGCACAGCCCTCTTTTGGGGACTTTTCTTTCCATGCTTTGGCTCATTTTTAGCAAGTGTCCAAATCCATATACATTTTTTCAAGCCCAGTGATCCCTTGGATTTTCATACTCTTTGTGAGTTTTCTGTTCCCCGACACCTTCTTCATTTGCAGGCTACCCAATGTTCTCTCTCTTTTTCTGAATTGTATTTCCTTTCTAAAAAAAAAAAAAATCAGAACTTCAATTTAAAACAAATTATTTGAAAGGCAAAGAGATGGAGAAAGAGAGAGAGAGCACTCACACCATCATTCACTGGTTCACCCCCAACGTGTTGGCAACAGCCAGGAACGTGTCAGGCCAAAGCCAGGAGCCTGGAACTCAATCCAGGTCTCCCTGTCCCTGGAAACATTTTGGAAGTCAACCAGCAGCTGAGAGCTCCCTCTCTCTCTCTTTCTCACTCACTCTCTCTCCCTCTCCTGGTCACTGCCTCCCAAATAAATACTTTTTAAAAATGTAAGGAACTCTAAGTAAGCTGTGGGCTGTAGTTAGTAACAATGTATCAATATCAGCTCACTGAGTGGGTATTTGGTACAGAGATGAAGACACAGTTGGGAAATCTGTTCCTCCTCTCCGAGTGCCTGGTACAAGTGCCAGCTACACTTCTGATTCTAGCTTCTTGCTATTGCATGCTCAGGAGGCAGCAGATAGCTCTAGTGCTTATCCACATAGCAGCCCTGAGCAGAGTTCTGGGCTCCTGGCTTCAGCCTGATCCAGCTCCAGCTGTAGCGGGAAAGGAATGAGCAGATGGAAGATCTCTCTCGGTCTTTGTCCATTGGCCTTTCAAAAAAATAAAAATAAATCAAAAAACTCAGTGTCTTCAAAATGCCCTGAGTACTCATTGTCTAAAGGATATAGTTTGTGTATTTATGAATTGTGAAAAATGTATCATTTTAATATAAGATAAGCATAATCGAGGAAGCCAGGGATTTTTTGGGGAGAAGATATAACAGAACTGGCTCTGCAATCTGTTCAACAATTCTGTAAATATAAAATGATTTTTTTAAAGATTTACTTATTTATTTTGAAAGTCAGAGTTACAGAGAAAGGAGGCAGAGAGAGAGAGAGAGAGAAAGGTCTTCCATCAGCTGGTTCACTCCTCAAATGGCAGCAATGGTTAGAGCTGCACTGATCCAAAGCCAGGAGCCAGGAGCTTCTTCCAGGGCTCCCTCGTGGGTGCAGGAGCCCATATAGGATGCCAGCACTGCAGATGCAGGATTAACCTACTACACCACAGCACTGGCTCCTCAAAATTAGTGTTTTGGTTTTTTTTTTTTTTTTTTTTTTTTTGACAGGCAGAGTGGACAGTGAGAGAGAGAGACTGAGAGAAAGGTCTTCCTTTTTTTTTGTTTTTTACCATTGGTTCACCCTCCAATGGCCGCCGCGGCTGGCGCACCGCGCTCATCCGATGGCAGGAGCCAGGTGCTTCTCCTGGTCTCCCATGGGGTGCAGGGCCCAAGCACTTGGGCCATCCTCCACTGCACTCCCGGGCCACAGCAGAGAGCTGGCCTGGAAGAGGGGCAACCAGGACAGAATCTGGCGCCCCGACCGGGACTAGAACCTGGCGTGCCGGCGCCGCAGGGCAGAGGATTAGCCTATTGAGCCGCGGCGCAGGCTTCAAAATTAGTTTTTAAAACAGTTTTAGGAGCCGGTGTTACGGTGTAGTGTGTAGGGCCACCGCCTGTAGTGCCAGCACCCCATATGAGCACTGGTTGGAGTCCTGGCTGCTCCACTTCCCATCCCGATCTCTGCTATGGCTTGGGAAATCAGTGGAGCATGGCCCAAGTGATTGGGCCCCTGCACCCACGTGGGGGATGGGGAAGAAGCTCCTGGCTCCTGGCTTTGGATTGGCCCAGCTCCAGCCATTACGGCCATTTGAGGAGTGAACCAGCAGATGGAAGACCTTTCTGTCTCTCCCTCTGTCCGTAAACTCTACCTCTCAAATAAATACATAAAATTAAAAAAAAAAAAAACTAGTTAAATTTAAAAAATGCTTTCACTGTAAATAAACACAAAAGTTATTTGCAATAAATACCAAGGAGGTACAACACCGTTTTTTGGTTCCACTATTTAAAGGTGACAAGAAAAAGCTTTCCTGAAGGGATCACACAAAATCTGATAGTAAACATTGAAAAAGAAAAAGACAAGAAAAGGAGGGGCCAGAGTTATAGCACAGTGAGTGGGTTAATCCTCTGCCTGTGCTGGCATCCCATGTAGGCACTGGTTCTAGTCCCGGCTACTCTACTTCTCACCCAGCCCATTTCTACTGTGCATGGGAAAGCAGCAGAAGATGGCCGAAGTCCTTGGGCTGTCACTCCCTGACACCCACACGGGAGACCCAGTTGGAGTTCCAGGCTCCTGGCTTTGGCCTGGCCTAGCCCCAGCCATTGTGACCACATGGGGAGTGAACCAGAGGGTGGAAGACCTCTCTCTGTTCTCTGTCGCTTTCTGTAAAAGTAAATCTTCAAAAAAGAGAGAGAAAATAAATAAATAAATAAAGTTTTTTTTGGACAGAGTTACAGAGAGAGACTCTGAGAGAATCTTTCATCTACTGGTTCTCCAAATGTCTGCAATGGCCGGAGTTGAGCTGATCCAAAGTCAGGAGCCAGGAGCTTCTTCCAGGTCTCCCACATGGGTGCAGAGGCCAAAGGACTTGGGCCATCTTCTACTGCTTTCCCAGGCCATGGTGAAGTAGGCAGGCATAGAGATTAAAATTGTTAGATTTGTGAACTGGAAGACCACACCTTCGCCACGCCCCTGTGTGACCTCATGCCCCTACCTGATGCCTTCGCCATGCCCCTGAGTGGCCTCATCCCCCTACCTGGCCACACTGGGTGCCCACCAGCCAATCAGGTTAATTAACCACTCCCCTTTGGAAGTGGGTTAAAAGCCGGGACACGGTGTGGTCCAGGTGGCTCTTCTTCCCCAGCCTCTTGTCAGGAGGGGGCTTGCTGTAGCCCCAGGCCTCCAGGGCGCATGGATTTGGGCCATGTGCTCTAGGCATCCTGGCCCAGATACAGGCCTAGATGCTCATCCACCTGGCTGGTTCCTGGTGCTTGGTATGAACCCCTATTTACCTCTCTCTCTTAAATACAGCTCCCACTCTCCTTTGCATCTTTCTCACTAAATAAAAGCTTAAAATGTTCCATGCTGCCTCATTTATCTGTGCCGGTATTCAGAATTCTTCTCTAAATATTAGGCAAGAACCCTCTTGGGCTTATTAATATAGGGGATTTAGTAATAAGCCCGTGGTGAAATTGTAAGGCACCCCACATTCCAGTAGCACATGTGGCACCCCGGATAGCATTTCTAGGGAACTTTAAGGGGCCACATTTTAGTGTAAAATTTAAGGGGTCTTGTCCAATTTCAATAGCAGAGAGCTGGATTGGAAGAGGAGCAGCCAGGACTAGAACAGACACCCATATGGCATACTGACACCTCAGCCAGAGTTTTAACCTGCTGCACCACAGCACTGGCCCAGAAAGAGGGGTGGTCATGAGAAGAGGACTTCAGAATCCTTCTAGACAGAGGTCACAGGGAACTCTGACTCAGAAAGCTAAATGCAGGCTGGAGCCCTCAGGATAAGTGATAAGGAGGCGCCCTAGGTTCATAGTCAGGAATCTTCTCATTTATCCTAAAGCCAAAGCAGAACCAGTCACTCAGAGACCCACATTATCAGTACCACTGAGTGAGGCTCAGGGGCCATATGCCCCATGGCAATAAATAACCCAGAAAATCCTTGCCCTCAGGAAGGAGCCTGGACTGGAGTAGACTAGGGGCAGGGCAGGACATGAGGTGTCTTGAGCCCTGGAATGGCTGAAGCTTTGTGTATTTTAAATCTCACTTGCACTTGCCAGTAACCTTTCACATGTGTAGCCAGGCCCGGCCATGCCCCCATCCAAAACCCTCCAGTTGGTTCTCCTTGCACAAGGATGAAAATTCACAGCCCCAAAACCCTCCAAGAAGGGAGGTTTCTGCAGAAGATGTCCATTGGGAAGAATCAAGCAGGTGTCCCGGTGGTTATGGAGGGCAAATCTGCTCTAGATTAAAATCAGCTCTCCCGGAATGTTAGGAGCTGTGCATATGCAAAACAACGTTCCTTGGCTTATCTTCTCTGCCAAAACCATCTCCATTGTAAAGACTCCTGGTTTCTGCAAGTGGGCTCCAAGTCTATTGTACTCTTGAAGCTGCAGTCCCAAATGCACCAGCTAAACAGAGGTTTGTGTCCATCTTCTTCCTTTCTCTACCGACTTGTTCTACCCCTTCTGCTTTTGTTCTCCCAGAACTCTACTTTGGGGTGATTTCCTTCAAGATACTCAAGTTGATTTCTGTTACCACTCAAGGTTACCAAGGGGCGGGCAGTTGCCGGAGGGAGTCTCGAGGGTTCTTTTCCTCAGCTTAGTATGGAAATAAAAAGCCGGACACAACGCGCAAAGAGGCAGAAACTTTGATTTGATTGGCAAGCCATGGAGAAAGCCTCTGGTCCAAGAGGAGACCAGGCGGAGTGCCCGAGCAGGACACTGGCTTTGAGGAAGTATTGCAGGTCTTTAAGGCATTACTGTCTGTTCATTGGGTCATCCTACTGGGGGTGCCCACTGGACAGGGTGGAGGGGTTCACATATGTGTGTTGATTGGCTTGGAGCTCATGGAGATAACAGGGGTCTCCTGAAGACTGTCTCTTTAAGGGCTCAGCCCCCTCCTCTCCTAGCTCTAGGTGGAGGATTGCAATTAACTTGAAGGTTGGTTTAAAACCCCAAGGTCACTCAAGATAGCCAGGGTCTCTAGGAGCTGGTGGAACTCTCCCCAGGGGCTCAGCCCCTCCCCCCACCCCAAGCTCTGAGTGAAAGATTGACCCCGCCCTGGAGGTGTGATTTAAGGCTGCAAGGTCACACATGCAGCACTAGAAGCTATTAGTGGGGGAGATGCCTGGTGGCCTGGAGACAGGCTTTCCAGCCACAGCTGATGGCCTGCTTGTGTAGGACGTTCTACCTGTCTGAAGGGCAGACTCCCAGCCCCACTGGCCGGCCTCAATTCCCTTGTAAAAATAAGAATTTTTGAATTTATCCAAAAGCCAGAGGAGAACTATTCATCCAGTAGCCAATACAATCAGCATGGTGTGTGGGAGCTCTACTGGGCACTTACCTGTGGAGGTCAAATAAACCTCAAACCCTTGCCCCTAGCAAGTCCTGGCTGGGAGGTGGGCTTCCTCTGGGCAAATCTCACTGTAATCCTGCTGGGAGGCTGAACCCAGTGAAAATGGTTTTTATGTTTATTTAAAGGATACTTCATTTATACAACATAATACACTTTAGTATGCAAATATTTGTCTTTGAAATGCTGTAAAATTTTAATTAAGTGGAATTCTGGAAAGGTGTTGAAAAAGAACTAGACAGATGCGCCTATGGAACAGAGCCAAGATAGAATATGTGGGGCCAGGCGCTGTGGCACAGTGGGTTAACACCCTGGCCTGAAGCACCAGCATCCCATATGGACACTGCTTCAAGACCCAGCTGCTCCACTTCTGATTCGGCTCTCTGCTATGGCCTGGGAAAGCAGTGGAAGATGGCCCAAGTCCGTGGGCCCCTGCATCTGTGTGGGAGACCTGGAAGAAGCTCCTGGCTCCTGGCTTCAGATTGGTGCAGCTCCAGCCGTTGTGGCCAATTTGGGAGTGAACCACTGGATGGAAGACTTCCCTCTCTCTGCCTCTTTCTCTGTGTAACTCTGACTTTCAAATGAATAAATAAATCTTTAAAAAATAATAAAAGATAGCATATGAAAGGAAAATGTTTTAGGAGCATGTGAAACATTTTTGTTTTTAAAATGTTTATGTTTTGGAGCCAGCGCTGTGGTGTAGAGGGTGAAGCCTCTGCCTGCAGTGCCAGCATCCCATATGGATGCTGGTTTGAATCCCGGCTGCTCCAATTCCGATCTGGCTCTCTGCTGTGGCCTGGGAAAGCAGTAGAAAAGAAGATGGCCCAAATCCTTGGACCCCTGCACCTGTGTGGGAGACCCGGAGGAAGCTCCTGGCTCCTGGCTTCGGATCAGCTCAACTCCGGCCATTGCAGCCAACTGGGGAGTGAACCAGAGGATGGAGGACCTCTCTCTCCCCCCCCTCCCCGCCTCTGCCTCTTCTCTCTGTGTAACTCCAACTTTCAAATAAATAAATAAATCTTAAAAAAAAAAAAAAAACTTGACATGTGGTTATTGTTAATGATAACAGCACAGAAAAAAAACAAAAAAAAAGTTTATGTTTTGCATGTAGTTGTGTATGGTTAGAAAAAAGCCTTGAGATTGTGACTGTTGATGCTACTCATTCTTGTATCAAATGTCCATTTTCAGGGGTGGGCAATTGGTGCAACATTTAAAAGGTCACTTGTGACACTGTTACCGGAGAATGGCAGGGTTCTTGTCTTCCTGCAAGAAAGAATCCAGGCGTGAGACAGAGTAGTGGAAAGTAAAAAGTAGCAAAGTTTATTAGGGAAGGGACATCCGTAAGAACGGAGGGGCACTTCTCAGACAGGACATGAGAGAGAGTGCCCGGTCTACATTTGGGGGGGGGTGGTGGTGGTAAGGAGATGGGTCTCTGTCTTCACACATCTCCTCCTGAAACAAAGGATTTTATGGCTGTAAATGTTAAGAAGCTCCTATCTGAGTTTTCCCATGAAGGTGTCCGACAGGAGGAAGCCTAGCTGGTGCCAGCCTGGGTTCAGAGGAAGAGTGAGTAGGACCCCCTGGAGAATGGGGATCCGGAGCAGGGTGTTTGAAATGCAGATACTGGGCTGCATCTGGGAGAATGTGGAAGATTTGTCAGGGAGAAGGGGCGGGGACCCCCACCTGGCAAGTTATCAGGTAGAGGGGGCAGGGCAGGATTCGAATACCGGGCTGCCCCTCAAACATTATCGGGATGACTTTGAGATGCAGCATATGCTGGACATAGACGTCTTCTCTTTAGGCCTGTTACACACACATAAGCTCCTATCTAACTTCCTACCTAACAACACCTGCATCCCACATCACAGTGCCTATGTGGAGTCCCAGCTCCTCTTCCAGCCGGTCCAGCTTCCAGCTAATGAGCATCCTTGGCAGCAGGTGATGGCTCAGGCACTTGGGTCCCTGCCACTCCACATGGGAGACCCACACGGGGTTCCCAGCCCCCAGTCCAGCTGTCTGAGGCATCTGGGGCGTGAGCCAGCAGTCCAAGCTCTCTTTCTTTCTCTGGCTGTCTCTGTGTCTCTACCTCTCAAATAAATAAAATAAATAGTAATAATAGAACTGACATAATAAAATTTGCAGTCAGGACAATCATTCATGAAATAAATGTACAAGCACTAATTAACTAAAATAGTGTTTTGGGCCACTCAAACCGTGGGCTAGGGGCTAGCAGCACAGGTGATCCCTTATACTGGGTTCAGTGAACAGGCTTGCCATTGTTTACTCAGACAGCAACTTCAGTGACCTATAGGGAGATACTCAAAAAGTTCATGAGAAGGGATGGACACCCAGCACAATGGTTAAGAAGCTGCTTAGAGGACTGATGCTGTGTGTAGTAGGTTAAGCCTCCTCCTGCAGTGCCAGCATCCCATATGGGCGCCAGTTTGAGGCTGTCTGCTCTACTTCCAATCCAGCTCTCTGCTAATGGCCTGATAAAACCATGGAAGATGGCCCAAGTGCTTAGGCCCTTGTGCCCACATGGGAGACTCATGTGCGAAGAAGCTCCTGGCTCCTGGCTTCAGATCAGCCCACCTCCTGCTGCTGTGGCCATTTGGGGAGTGAACTAGTGGATGTAAGACCTCTCTGTCTCTCCCTCTGTCTGCTACTCTACCTCTCAAATAAATAATAAGAATAAAAAAAATTTAAGTATATTTTTAAAAAAGGAAGAAGAAGCTGTTTGGAATACCTGTATCCTATCAAAGTAGCCCAGCTTCTTGCTAACAAGTACCCTGGGAGGCAGCACATGACGGCATAGGTACTGGGTTCCTGTAACCCTTATGAGAGGCTGGTGTTGGGTTCCAGCCTCACTTTGGCCTGACCCAGCCCCGCCTATGGTAGGCATTTGAAGAGTGAATCAGTGAATAGAACATCTCTGTCTCTGTCTCTCTCTACCTCCAAAGTAAATGAAATAGATAATTTTTTTTTAAGTCCATGAAAGGGGCTGGTACTGTGGCATAGCAGGTAAAGCCATCTCCTGCAGTGCCGGCATCCCATATGGGCACTGGTCAAATCCCAGCTGCTCCACATCCAGCTCTCTGCTGTGGCCTGGGAAAGCAGTAGAAGATGGCTCAAGTCCTTGGGCCCCTGCAATGCATGGGAGACCTGGGAGAAGCTCCTGGCTCCTGGCTTTGGATCAGCTCAGCTCAACTCTGACCATTGCAGCCATCTGGGGAGTGAACCAGCAGATGGATGTCTCTCTCTCTGGCTCTGCCTTTCAAATAAATAAACAAATCTTTAAAAAAAAAAAAAAGTTCTTGGAAAGTGGAATTGGGTCAGTTTATTTTGGTGCAGAAATGTTTTGAAATCTGCATCTTTCTCACAATACATGCTTTCTATGACCTTTTTGAAGATCCCACACACATAGCTTTGGTAGGACTTGATCTCATTCGATGAACACTTCCTGGGAGGTAGGGCCCCTAAGCTGATAACCTGAGGAATGAGACCAGGTGGCCCAGTCACAGTGTGTGCACTGGAAGAGGGTGCGTGGGTGGTGAGGCCCAGGAGAATTCACCAGGTGGTAGGAGCAGCATATAGCTAGAGCCCTAAGCTGGGCATGGCCTGAGTGGGAGAGCTGGAGAGAGGGGAGGGGACGGCCCCAGCCAAGGTCAGATCAGGCAGCTCCTGGAAGGACTTGGTGAGCAGGCTGAACGGTGCCTTAGGCAATGAAACGCAGGAGAAGTGGAGGGTGTAATGTGACCTGTTCAGATTTACATTTTATAGCTGTTAAGCTACTGCTTGGGAGTCCTATATCCTGTAGCAGGGTGCTTGTTCAAGTCCCTGCTACTCCATTTTTAATCCAGCTCTTTGCTAATGCACGTGGGGAGGTGGCTGATGTTGACCCAAGTGCTTGAGCCCCTGCCACCCACATTTGAGACCCAGATGGAGTTCTGGGCTCCTGACTGTGGCCTGGCCCAACCCTGGTTGTTACAGGCATTGGCAGAGTGAACCAGCTAATGGAAGATCTCTGTCTCCCCTTCTCTCTCTGTCAGTCTGCCTTCTAAATAAATAAAATAAATCTCTCTCTTTTTTTAAATGAACTGTTTTAGGCTATAGATTGGAATGTAGAATAACAGGAAAGGGCAAAGGGAGATTAGTAGTTGAGGCAAAGAGATAACTGTAGCTTAGTGTGTGTTGAGTGAATGAGTGAATTTTAGAGCCAAAACATAGACTATAATGCTTGGAAAATCCTCAGAGATTCCATCCCCGGTTCTACATCTCAGTCAGCTAAGTCCCAGGGGCCAGTGTTGTGGCATATCTGGGAAAGCTGCCTCCTACAACACCAGTATCCCATCTGGGCTCTAGTTCATGTCCTGGCTGCTCTACTTCCTATCCAGCTCCCTGCTAATGGCCTGGGAAAGCAGCAGAAGATGGTCCAAGTGCTTGGGCCCCTGCACCCATGTGGGAGAACCAGAAGAAACTCCTGGCTCCTGGCCCAGTGCTGGCTGTTGTGGCCATCTGGGGAGGGAACCAGCAATGGAAGATCTTGTTCTCTGTCTCTCCCTCTCTGTAGCTCTGCCTTTCAAATAAATAAATACGTCTCTAAAAGAAAAGGAAGTAAATTGAGTCTCTGAGTGGTGCAGCAGAGGATTGGGTACTGTGCAGCTTTTCACAGTAGGCTAGCACTGCCTTCCTGCTCTGCCTTTTGCCCCCTTTCTGTCTTCTTTCAAGGCTCTTCTCCAGCGACTCAGTTCTTGAATTTTAAAGAAGCAGCACTTCACTACACTGAGACACAGAAGGCGTTCATCATACTGCTTTCTCTACTTTGATCTGTCTGAAAATGGTGATGACGGTCAGCAGGTTTACAAGAAGCAATGCTTTAGAACTGTTGTGGCACAGGCACAAGTTCAAGGCCTTTGGAGCAGTTTACAAGACTTCTTGGTGCTCCTATATTGGCACAACGCTCTCCAATTCCCAGTCCTATAGATTCAGGTGGGTGGTTTTTGGATTGATTGTGACAGCCAAACCCAGAGCCAGAATGCTGAACTCCATGGCTCTTGCCTGGGGTAAGCTCTCTGGCTTTTCTGTAAGATGAGACACAGAGAATGATAGACTGACGTGAGCTGATGGATGCAGAAGTCTCTGCCTGCTCTCCACTCTCAGAGCTTCATGCGGGTCTCCTACGTAGGTTCAGGGTTCCAAGTACTTGGGCCGTTTTCCTCTGCTTTCCCAGGCACATTAGCAGGGAGCTGGATCAGAAGTGGTGCAGCCAGAACTCCAACTGGCACCCACATGGGATGCCAATGCTGCAGATGGTAACTTCACCCACTCTACTGCAGCACTGGCCCAAATCTAGATGGATCAAGTGGTTGTCTATTCATGATTTGTACCAGGGTATGTAAAACATTTGTGGAAAAACGGAATTAAAAGATATGTACTTTGGTGCAAAAAATTCTGGAATCCATGCAGTTTTTTCCTGACATACATTTCCCATGGATTTTTTGAAGACCTTTCCTACTGCATATTGAAGGTTTTTGCTGTGTTTCTCTGGGGTCCTTACTCATTGAATAGTCTTATCGTGCAGATAGCAAAGATAAGGGCTTCTGTTATGAAAACAATGGCATGGAAGGTGTTTGGGGGTGAGGTCATACTGTTGGTTTTCAAGCCATGGAGTCTGCTGGTTGGCTGCTGAAGGGATGAGCTTTGGCTCTGTTTCTTGTCCAAGGTGAAGCTTGGAGGTGATCTGGGAGCTCTTCAAACTCTTCCCAACAGACTCCCTTATACACACAAGATTTTGATCAGTGGCCTTCCATTACCTTTCCTTTCCTTTTTAATTCAAAGAGGCAAAGCCAGCGCATTCTAAGTACCTATAGTTGTTGAGTAAATGAAGCAATTAACAAGCAAATTTGAGCCCTATAATTAAAATATAACATTGTTAGATGCATATTATATGACTACATGGTATAGGGAATGAGATACCCCTAATCACTGTGGCCGGTATGTTGACCACTTTCTATACCACGCATCATATTATGTTAAGATATTTTGAAAGATTTTGATCTTTGACATTTGTGAGTTACCACATTGAGTGACCACTGTAGATGTAATTACATTTGATTTTAAAGGTTTTGGAAGATGAAGAGCAGAGTTCACAAACGTTACCTGAAACATTAAAAACCACAGAGTTGGCGAACTTGTTTATAAAGTAGACACCAGACTAGGAAGACAAAACCTTAATAGCCTCTTAAGTTAGTGAAGAGTGAAGAAGCCTGAGATGAAGTTGTGATGAAAAGCATGTGACAGAATACCTTAAAGCAAACAAAAACTAATGAGGAAAAACATACAGTGTCGTAGAGGTGAAATCCTGTTGTAAAGGAATACCATTTCATGGCACTCTACAGTTCAGTTCAACACTCAGCAAACATTGCATGCCAAAACAAAACAAAACAAAACTGGTGAATCTAAGACCATCTACAAACATGAAACTCTCTAGTTTGCACTTATGGGTCTTGAATTGACTTGAGCAGGGGTTAATGTTAATATATTTTTTTAAGGTTTATTTATTTATTTGAAAGTCAGAGTTATACAGAGAGAGGAGAGGCAGAGAGAGAGAGAGAGAGGTCTTCTATCTGATGGTTCACTCCCTAGATGGCTGCAATGGCCGGAGCTGCACTGATCCGAAGCCAGGAGCCAGGAGCCAGGAGCTTCTTCCGGGTCTCCCATGCAGGTACAGGGGCCCAAGGACTTGGGCCATCTTCTACTGCTATCCCAGGCCATAGCAGAGAGCTGGATTGGAATTGGAGCAGCCGGGTCTTGAACCAGTGCCCATATGGGATGCCGGCGCTTCAGGCTGGGGCATTAACCTGCTGTGCTCCATGTTAATATTCTTAAGAAAGTCCAGGTACATGGATTCTGGTTGCACGTGAGTCACCTTTGTCTATAAAACTTTTCTTCCCTTTCTCATGGTTCAGAACTCTGTCTTGCAACTCCCAACTGTCTGTTGGCAGTTTCCCAATAAAGAGGACATGGAGGATAATCCTGGGTTTATTTGCTTCTTTGTTCAGTCTTAAGCACCTTTCACCTTTGGTGACTGGTGATTGAACAGCAGGTTTTTTCAAAACATCTTTTAACTTTCTGCTTCAAGTATAGTGACGTTTCTATAAATGCTAAATTTATTAAAGAAGTTGACCTAATATATTTGGTAGGCAATTCATTAAATATCAGTATCTGTCGCGCAATTTTTCATAGTTTGGGGCTATATAATCCCCTTGGGTGCTGGATCCCTAGAGCTCCAGGGGACCCCCAAACCTTAAAGAAAAAAAGTTTAGAGTTACCCAAATATTCTTG
This sequence comes from Sylvilagus floridanus, assembly GCA_949820135.1. Lineage (NCBI taxonomy): Eukaryota > Metazoa > Chordata > Mammalia > Lagomorpha > Leporidae > Sylvilagus > Sylvilagus floridanus. Next base: position 113,318,668 of record OX463238.1, on the reverse strand, counting down.
AGGTCCAAACAATTTCCTAAACTTTGGTAAATTGGTTGACATAGCTGATCTGGCCCAGAGATGATGGTGGCAGAGCGAGGCGTGCTTTGTTTTCTAGGCCAAACAGTCTGGTCCAGCAGACTTCAGTAACATACTGGGGGGCTTCCTCAGGGCAGATCAGGTGAGGGCATTTTCTGGGAACCACTGGGAGTTGGTGGCAGACAGTGAAAGCAACGGAGAAGAAAATGAGCTTTTCCTGGCTTTCAAACTGCCTATTGGCCATGCATACTTCACAAAGAAGAGTGGGACAAAGAAGCTGAGTTTCTGTGCAAGGGTTGCTCTCCTCAAACGTTGAGTAATGAAGCAGTGGATCGCCCAGGCCAGCAGCTCACAGCTGGGGCGATGTTCCCCCAGAGAGTTATCAGATGCAGTGAATACAAATGTAGGAACAGGGGGTGGGAGGGCAGGGATGGTGGGAAGAATCACTATATACCTAAAGCTGTATTTATGAAATTTGCACTCATTAAATAAAAGGTCTCATGGGGCAGGCGCTGTGGCTCAGTGGGTTAACACCTTGGCCTGAAGCACTGGCATGGGCACTGGTTCCAGACCCAGAAGCTCCACTTCTAATAGAGCTCTCCGCTGTGGCCTGGGATAGCAGTAGAAGATGGCCCAAGTGCTTGGGCCCCTGCAACTGCATGGGAGACCTGGAAGAAGCTCCTGGCTCCTGGCTTCGGATCAGCGCAGCTCCGGCCTTTGCGGCCATCTGGGGAGTGAACCAGCGGATGGAAGACCTCTCTCTCTCTGCTTCTCCTCTCTCTGTGTAACTCTGACTTTTATTTATTTATTTTTTTAATGAATCTTTTTAAAAAAAAATTTTTTTGACAGGCAGAGTGGACAGTGAGAGAGAGACAGAGAGAATAATTCTGACTTATAAATAAATAAATAAATAAATAAATAAATAAAAGGTTTCTTTGAGGAAAAGAAAATGCAGGAACAAAACACAAATATCACATAAGACATACATGTTAAAATGTTACTGGTTGTGAAGTGGGTGTTTGGCATAGCAGTTAAGACACTGTGTTTTGTTTTTGACAGGCAGAGTGGACAGTGAGAGAGAGAGAGAGAGAGAGAGAGAGACAGGTCTTCCTTTTGCTGTTGGTTCACCCTCCAATGGCTGCCGCATCACGCTGATCCGAAGGCAGGAGCCAGGTGCTTCTCCTGGTCTCCCATGGGGTGCAGGGCCCAAGCACTTGGACCATCCTCCACTGCACTCCCGGGCCACAGCAGAGAGCTGGCCTGGAAGAGGGGCAACTGGGACAGAATCCGGCTCCCCGACCGGGACTAGAACCTGGTATGCCGGTGCCACAGGCAGAGGATTAGCCTAGTGAGCTGAGGCGCTGGCCAAGACACTGCTTTGGACACCCATATCCCATATGGGACTTGTCTGGGTTCTGTTTCTGAATCCAATTTCCTGCTAATATGCACCCTGGGAGGCAGCAGTTGATGGCTCAACTGCTTGGGTCCCTCCCACCCATGTGAGAGACCCAAATGGATTTCCGGGTTTCTGGCTTGGACCTGATGCAGTCCTGGTTATTGTGGGAATTCGAGGAGTGATCTAGCAAGTGGCAGATCTCTGTTTCTCTGCCTTTCAAATATATAAATATTTTTAAAAATTATTGTTTAATTGAAATTCAAAGTTAACAGAATCCCTACATGTGGCAGTATCATCCCTGGGAGACACATGCTGATGTTTGGGGTCACAGCTAGGGAAGGCAGTGCCACTGGTATCTTGTGGGTAGAGGTCACAAAGCTGTTAGCACCGTACGGGACAAGGACAATCCCCACTTGGGTGGTGAACTCTCCGGCTCCAGATGTCAGTGTCAAGGTTGAGCTACTCTGATCTAGGCCAACTGATGTTCAAGGCACTCACTGGCTGATCCTGTATGCTTCTGGTTATAAAATAATAATACTCATTATAATGATCAGTAAGGAAAGCGTTATTTGAAAGCAGAAGTCTGTTGCCTTGAGTCCCAGACCACCATAAACCATTGGAAATGTTGTTCCAGATTATTTTTTCATAGCATATTCTTTTCCTTCTTTATTTATTTTCACTTTACTTGAAAGAAGGAGATACAGATAAAAAGAAATAGATCTTCCATTCATTGGTTCCCCCCAAAATGGCCTGGGTCAGGCCAAAGCTAAGAACCCAGAATCCAATCTACCTCTCCCACATGGGTGGCAGGGACCCAGTTATTTGAGCCATCATCTCCTGCATCCCAATATGCACATTAGCAGGAAGCTGGATTTGGAAACAGAGCCTGAACTTGAATCAGGCTCTTGGATATGGGATGCGGCATCCCAAGTAGCATCCTAACTGCTGATCTAACCACTAGGTGCTACCTTAAAAAAAAATTAAAACTGACTTACATTATATGTCTTACTCTGAAACCTACTTTTTAAAAAATTGCACAGTATGCTGCAGGTATATTTTATAACAAAATAAATTTTCATTTTATTTTATTTTTTAAAGACTTTATTTATATGACAAGTAAAGTTACAGACAGTGAGAGGGACAGAGAGAGAGGTCTTCCTTCCGTTGGTCCACTCCCCAAATGGCTGCAACAGCTGGAGCTGCACAGATCTGAAGCCAGGAGCCAGGTGCTTCTTCCAGGTTTCCCATGTGGGTGCAGGAGCCCAAGCACTTGGGCCATCCTCTACTGCTATCCCAGGCTACAGCAGAGAGCTGGAATGGAAGAGGAGCAACCGGGACTAAAACCGGCATCCATATGGGATGCCAGCGCCAAAGGTGGAGGATTAACCTAGTGGCCACGGCACCAGCCCCCCGTTTTATTATAAAAACATGTGGGCAAGTGTTTATCCTAGCAGTTAAGGTATAGCCCGTATTGGCTCTTGAGTCCAGCTTCCCTCTAATGCAGAGCTTGGGAAGCAATGGCGATGGCTCAAGTAGTTTGGTTGCTACTACCCAGGTGGGGGACCTGGATTGAGTTCCCAGGTCTCGGCTTCAGCCTGACATGGTCCAGCCCAGATCCTACTGTAGTGAACATCTGGGGAGTGTACTAGCAGATGAGACTTTTCTCTTTCTCTGTCTGAATCACTGTCTCCTGGCCTCTCAAATAAACTCAAGAAGGAAATTTTTAAAAATCCTATTAAGGGTCGAGCAGCCAGCATTGTGGCCAGCAGGTTAAGCCACCACTTGCAACACTGGAATCCCACATCTGAGTGCCAGGTTGAGTCCTGCCTGTTCTGTTTCTGATCCAGCTCCCTGCTAACACACCTGGAAAGGCAGCAGAGAATGGCTCTAGTACTTGGGCTCCTGCCAACCGGTATGTGAGACCCAGATAGAATTCCTGGCTCATGGTTTCAGCCTGGCCCAGGACTGGCTGTGGCCATTTGGGAAATGAGCAAACAGATGGAAGACTCTCTCCCTCTCTCTCTCTCTCCCTCCGTCACTTTGCTTTTAAAATAAAGAAATACATCTTAAAGAGAGACATCTGTGTTGATAATTTTTTTACATTGTACTTGTAGTGCTGCAGTTACCAAACTTATACAGATATCTTTGCAGATTTTTGCAAGTGTTTCTGTAAATTCCTACAAGAGGAATGGCTGGGACAAAGGGTATGTACAATGAAATCTTTGAGAGTCCTAGCCAGATTACCCTCCCAAGAGGTAAAAAACAATTTGTACTGCAAGTTACACAACATGAGACTCCTTAGAATGTCCTTTCCAAAGATCATTGTTACATTTACTTCACATTTTCAGCCTCTAGTATTGAGAAAGAGGGTACCTGTTCGTGTCCCAGCTGCTCCACTTCTGATCCAGCTCCCCGCTAACGTGCCTGGGAAAGCAGCAGAAGATGGTCTAGTGCTGTCTCTCTGTCTGTCTCTGTCACTCTGCCTTTCAAATAAAAAATAAGTAAATCTCTAACACTTTTTCTCCTGTTTCCTTCATTTAACTTTATACCATAAATAATAAAATGTAAACATATGTTTGAGTACTTTTAGTAATAATTGCATTCAATTGCTTATTTCTTGTTGATGTACCATGAACTGTTAATCTAATCCTTTAATGTGTATTTTAAGATCACTTGCAGTGAGCACTCAAAATCACTTTCTTGTTGCTGTGACAATAAATGTAAACAATTATAAACGAGTTGGTGAACAAACATGCTTTCGTTTCCTTGCGCTAAACAATTCTGGGATTGGACATAAACAACTTAGCTGTTTGCTGTATAAAATTCTTGCTCTGGAAGATACTCTGGCTCTGAGCCAACTGAAGAGTTCACTTACCAAAATTCACAACTTGTCACTAGACCTCAGCTCACTATGTTCACCGATCTTACTGTGTTACAAACCCTGCCCGTTCCCAGCTTCCTGCCTTTTTAAATTTTTACAAAGATTTGTTTTATGTATTTGAAAGGCAGAATGACACACAGAGAGGTCACCTGCTGGCTCACTACCTTAAATGGCCACAATAGCCTAGGCCAGGCCAAGTCAAAGCCAGGAACCTGGAACTCTGTCCAGAGCTCCCACGTGGGAGGCAGCAATCCAAGCACCTGGGCCATCCTCCATTGTCTTCCCAGGCACATTAGCAGGCTGTTCCTTGCTTTAAAAGTCATCGACTTGGAGGCAAGCATTTAGCCTCGTGGTTGGGAGGCCCCTGTTCCATCGCAGAGCGCCTAGGTCCAAGTCCTGTCTCCGGCTCCTGACTCTAGATTCCCGCCGGTGTGCACCCTGGGAGGCAGTGGGGAGGTCTCCTGGCACTCTCACAGGAGACCTGGATTGTGTCCTTGGCCCCCAGCTTTGGCCAAGCACAGTTCTGTCCATGGCGGGCAGTTGGGGAGTGAACAGAACATAGAACAGCTGTTCTCTTTGTCTATCTGCTTCTCAAAGAAAGAAAAATTTTTAAATTTTATATATATTAAAAAAAAAAAGTCATCCAACATGGTCCGGGAACCCCTGTAATATCTCCCCCTGACTGCTGTCCAAGTGCTGTTCTCTCGCAGTAGTTTCACACCTTAGCTTTGCTTCTTCACTGTGTGTTGCTGGAGGTCTTTTGGAAGACTCATGGTTGATAGCAACGATCTGTATCATAGGATTGTCTGGAGCACCTGTGCGTACGCAGTTACGTACTTTGCCATTGGGCTCTGGGGATTTCCTTTCTCCTCTCCAACCGGCAAGTCCTGTACGACCTGAGGAACTTGGAAGAGGAAGCCAACAGCTGACCGTGACCCAGCGCTCAGCCTGGGCCAGGCACTTGGCTGGGTGCTCTCCATCTGGGACCTTCTGTGATGCTCACATCAGCCTTCTCAGCTGGCCCCATCTCTGGTTCTCCAGAGAGAGAAACTGAGGCTGAGGGGCCGGCATTGTGGCCACTGGGTTAAGCCACCCCTTGTGACTATGTCAAGCCATAGCAGGGGACCGATTCCAGCCCTGGCTACTCTGCTTCTGATCCAGCTCCCTGTTAATGTGCCTGGGAAGGCAGTGGAAGATGGCCCAAGTGCTTGGCCCCTGCCACCAATGCTGGATCCCTAAATGGAGTTCCAGGCTCCTGGCTTTGGCCCTGGCTGTTGCAACCATTTGGGGAGTAGACTAGGGGGTAGAGGATCGATCTCTTTCTCTCTCTCTCTCTCTCTCCCTTTCAAATAAATAAAATACATATTTAAAAAAAAAAGAAGAAAAAAAAAAGAAATGAAACTGAGGCTGAGAAGTGAAAGTTCTCACAGTCACAGCAGAGCCAGGAGTCTCCCCGCCCCCAGATCCGTCTGACTCAGCTTGTACTTTCTCTACGGGGTTACTTGACTTCCCAGACTTAACACAGTCGTCCCTGTGTATCTGTGGTTTCCACATCCATGCTTTCAAATAACCACAGAGAGGAAAAAAAAAATCTGTACTGAACATGTACAGACTCTCTCTTGACATTATTCCCTAAACAAAACAAGCATAAGAGCTACTCACATAGCATTTCTGTTGCACCAGATATTACAATCTAGAGATGATTTAAAGTACATGGGCAATGTGTGTAGGTTCTATGCACATCCTATGCCTTTTATATGAGAGACTTGAGCATCCTCATAGTTTGATATCCAGGCAAGTCCTAGGACTAACTCCTTGAAGTGACTAGATAGCGGTTCTTAGAACTGTAGGAAGTTCGGCTGAGACTTCAAGGTAGGAGGCCGCTTGGTGCCTTTTATGGACAGCACTGACCATACAGAAACGGCATGCACGCACGCCACAGATGTCATGTAAAATTTCCTGGTGGCCCAAACCGAAAATCGTAAAAGGAAACACGTGAAATTAATTCTGTAAATTTTAATGTTTAAATGATCCTAGGCACACAGGGGAGGTCCTATGTCGCCTTTTAAGCACTTTCCCCCAATGTCAGCGTCGGACATAATCACCGCACAAAATCAAAACAAGGACACTGACCCTAGCACAGTCCACGGCCTCCTTCAGATTCTGCCAGATTCACATGCGCAGACGGCTGCTCCATCACTGCTGAGATTTTAGACTCCTTTACCCACCCCTTGCCTGGACATCCCCCCACCCCTACCCGGTGCCTTTACCACAGACAATGCTTAATATCCCTGCTGGATAAAACAGCTTTGCCCTCTCTGCTGTGTTTCTCTTATGCGGACATGGCCATTGGGTTTAAGATACACCCAGATAATCCAGGATGAGCTCCTCAAAGAGCCTTAATTTAATTGCATATACAAAGGTCTTGAGACAGGACCAGGTGCGGCCGGAAACCAGTGAGCAATGGTGAGAAGAGATGTTAGGGATGAGAAGTAGAAAGATATCATAATGTAGACTTCTAGCCGGTAAGACTTACTTATGGCTTGAAATCAAAGTATAAGTGACTTGGCAAGCATGGACTGGGAGTCAGGAGATAACTAATCTTTTTGTCATTTTAACAATTGAAAAATTGGTTTGTTTGATTTGTTTGACAGGCAGACAGAGACGTGCCATCTGCTGTTTCACTCCCCAAATGCCTGCAATGCCAGGATTGAGCAAGGCTGAAGCCACGAGTTTGTAACTCATCCAGGCTGCTGTTCCAGGACATGTGGGAGAGGCTCTTGACTTGTACTTAACATAACCTTTTTTTTTTTTAAGATTTATTTTATTTATTTGGAAGACAGAGTTACAGAGAGAGGCAGAGACAGAGAGAGAGATCTTGCATCCGCTGGTTCACTCCCCAGAAGGCTGCAATGGCTGGAGCTGGGCTGATCTGAAGCCAGGAGCCAGGAGCTTCTTCCAGGTCTCCCACGTGGGTACAGGGACCCAAGGACTTGGGCCATCCTCTACTGCTTTCCCAGCCCACAGCAGAGAGCTGAGTTGGAAGAGGAGCAGCCAGGACTAGAACCGGTGCCCATATGGGATGCTGGCGCTTCAGGCCAGGGCTTTAACCCACTGTGCCACAGCGCTGGCCTCTTTAACCACAGACACATATACAGTGCACAAAGTGATAAAGCGTATTTGAAAGTTAAGAAGACACGCACACACACGTGGGCATAGGTAGTGTGGGCCAGTGAGAGAAGGGGGTGGAGGAAGGGAAGTAGGGAGACGGGGACACCCTCAGCACCTTCTCCCATCCTTGTTTCTAAGGGAATGAGCACCTCCCAGCACCTCCTTTGAAGAGGTAGTGTGTTCACCTGGGAGATTTATGAACCTCCATAAAATTCCACGTGAAGCTTAATATACATATTTACGTGGTGACCCTTCCCCAGGTCCCGGATGGAAGTAGGCCATCCTAGGAAAGGGGGTGTTCTGACAGGATAGAATTACACGACCAAGGGCCTTGTGGTTTGTGACCTGCAGCTCAGCCAACTATCTTACCCCAAAACACATACACCAGGAGGAAACTGGACTCAGGAGCAGAGCCAGCTGGAACTGGGGACGGCCATGGATTATGTTGTGGCTGGTTTTGGAGAGTTCCGGTTAGACTTAGTCCAGGCTCTTGTCTTCCACACAACTAGGAGGGGCTGGCGCTGTGGCGTAGCGGGTAAAGTAGCTGCCTGCAGTGCGTCATTCCATATTGGCACTGGCTTGAGTCCCAGCTGCTCCACTTCTAATCCATTTCTCTGCTATGGCCTGGGAAAGCAATGGAAGATGACTCAAGTGCTTGGGGCTCTGCACCCACAAGGGAGACCCAGAAGAAGCTCCTGGCTTTGGATTGGCTCAGCTCTGGCCATCGAGGCCATTTGGGGAGTGAATCAGCGGATGGAGGATCTCTCTCTCTCTCTCTCTCTCTCTGCCTCTGCCTCTTTGTAACTCTGCCTTTCAAATAAACAAATGAATCTTAAAAATATATACAACTAGGAGACATTGATAGAGGTGAGAAGAAAAGCAAGATTCACTGAAAGGCAAAGGGTGATAAGCACTCAGACCACAGTGTGGGCAAACCTCTAGAGGGTGAATTGCTCCCCTACAGGCTGGGATCATTCTTTTGCGGAGTACGGGGTGGTGCTCAGGGCAGGTTCTGATTGAAGATCCAAAGGTATGGGGTGGGGTTGCTGCTCAACCAGTGACCTCCAAAAAGCTGTCCTGGCCTCTGGGCCTGATGTAGATTGAGGCTTATCTCCATAATGAGGAGAGGGTGTGCCGGGTCTTCAGCTCGGCTGAACGGCATGGAAGGTGATGGGATTAGGGCTGCATTTGTGGCCTGGGTGTTGGCTCCTAGTCCTGGTATTCTGTGCACAATACAGACTTCCTCACTGCTGAACGCACTGTGCGTGACTTGGTTCAAGTCCGGCTGTGAGGATTGGGTTGAAGTGCTGCACTTGTGCCTTCCAGGGAGCTGCATGATGATTTACTGAATAAGCTGGAGGGTGGGGAGTGGAAGCCACACCCAGCCATAAACGGGTGTCTGTCCTACCCTGATTCCATGCACTTCCACCTCAATCCTGTTTGCTCTCTCTTCCAGTGGGCAGCTCTCTGGCATCCCTTCTCTGGCCTCTGCACCATTTGGGAGCGACACCTTAAAGCAACTGATTCCTGTACTTTGGACTTGCCCTGTGTGAACTATGTCTGTGGGCTCCCTAGTTTCTGGCTTGACAAACTCCAGGCTTCTCCTTGAAGCTTGCAATTTCTCCTTCCAACACTGAAGTTGTTACTGACTGGGCTTTTTTTTTTCCCCCAGAAAAATTTAACAGGTTTATATTTATAATTGCTATAAAGTTGAACTGCTAAAACTTGTTCACTGAAGCATTGTGACTTGCATTAATGCTTTACTTCCCCACATTTATTTTACAAATACACACAAATGAAAATAGAAAAATTGCCAATACCAGATTTCTGTCTCCTATTTTTCCCACTTACCTGAGTATATGATTGACACCAAGGAAAAAGAGAATCTAACAGTCAGAACTACCAATAACAAGAGGTAGAGAAAAAAAAAATTGAGAATGAAAAGTTTCCGGTCAGAGTGGACTCTTGTTGTACCTGAGCAAGTGCAAACAGAGGGGCACCACACATTAATAAAATCTGATGGGCCTTTATTGCCAGTGGTGGAGAGCGGGCTCATGCCCTAAAGAACTCTCGACCCTGAAGCCCAAAGCAACAGGGTTTATAAAGGCAAAAACCACAAAAATGGGAGGGGGAATACATGGTTGTGAGGATCAGGGGGCATACATGGTACTGGGGTCCAGCTAACCTAAAGCCTATGCAAAACTGATATCAATTATAATCTTAACAGTACTAGTTACAATCTTAACAATTTTAATTATAATCTTGACATTAATCCAGGTATTGGCCTAAATCATATGTGGGACATAGACAAATTACAATCTTATCATTAACCCAGGTACAGCTATTTGTTTTGAAGCTTGAGCGATCATGCTAGGGGGTTTCTATGCTTTGCCAAGTGCGATGTGGTTTGCCAAGTGTGATGTAGTGGACTACTATTGTCTGAGTGTTTTAGGTCACAGTTTCAGACCAGAGTCTCATGGTGGTGGTGGTGGTAGGTGCTTCTCAAAATGGAGTCTCAGGTGCTCCAAAATGGAGTCCCTACTGTCAAGGTGTTACTTCATTCTTAAGCACGTTCTCCATGAATACAGCGTGCTACTTGGATGACTGTTGACGTAACTGTTACACGTTTGGTGTGGATAGCACACAGGTTGGTGTCTTCAGAAAGGCCAACCAGGTAGGCCTCACCTGCCTCCTGCGAAGCACCAATAGCTGCGGTCTGGAAGCGCAGATCTGTTTCGAAGTTCTGAGCAGGTTCTTGCATCAGACGCTGGAAGGGGAATTTGCAAATCAGAAGCTCAGTGAACTTCCATAACGTCTAATTTCAGGAAGTGACACAGTACCAGGCCTGTAACAAGGAGCATTCTTCACCCCTCCAGTAGAGGGCGAACTCTTGAGAGCGGCCTTTGTAGCCAATTGCTCCCTGGTGCTTTACCACGGGTCTATTTGCTGGCAGTCTGCCTTGTAAGAGCCGTGGTATAAAGATCTCCTTACTTACCCCCTTCCTCCTTTGGCTGAGGCTTGGCAAGTGAGAGGCAGAGCTGGCATTAGAGAGCAACAATGGTGTGGCGGTGGCAGCTGCCGACTGTGCTTTTACTAAAGCATGCTATGTTTTATTTCCCCAACCAGGTTATAAGCTGATGGAGAGCAAATCCCATTTTAAACTTCCTTACCTGTCTCCAATTCCCAATATTCACATGCCTTAACCAGAGAAGGTGCTTAATAAATGTCTGCTGAGAGGGTGGTGGAGGTGGTATGGTGGGGGTGGCATTTGGCACACCTGTTGATACTCTGGTTAAGAAGTCCAAGTTTGGGCCGGCGCCGTGGCTCAACAGGCTAATCCTCCGCCTTGCGGCGCTGGCACACCGGGTTCTAGTCCTAGTCGGGGCACCGGATTCTGTCCCGGTTGCCCCTCTTCCAGGCCAGCCCTCTGCTGTGGCCCGGGAGTGCAGTGGAGGATGGCTCAAGTGCTTGGGCCCTGCACCCCATGGGAGACCAGGATAAGCACCTAGCACCTGGCTCCTCCCATCGGATGAGCGCGGTGCGCCGGCCTCAGCGCGCGGTCCGCGGCAGCCATTGGAGGGTAAACCAACGGCAAAGGAAGACCTTTCTCTCTGTCTCTCTCTCTCACTGTCCACTCTGCCTGTCAAAAAATAAATAAATAAACAAATAAATAATTAAAAAAAAAAAAAGAAGTCCAAGTTTGACCTTCAAGGACATGGATTCAATCTCCAACTCTGGCTCCTGTTTCTACTTTCTTCCTAATGGGGATCCTGGGAGGCAATGGTGATGGCTAAAGTGATTGGGTTCCTGCCTTCCATATGGGAGACCTGGATTGAATTCCTGGTTCCAGGCTTTGGCCCAGCACAACCCTAGGTCCTTGTGGGCATTTTGGGGGGGAACAGTAGTGGGAAGCTCTCTGTCTCATAAAGAAATACCTGGTGCATACAACTTTAAGGATAGAAAGTGGGTTTTTAGTATGTAATAATGGAGACTATCAGGAGCAAAGAGGTCATTCTCAGATATGATATTTTGTCCAGGGATTTGAGCACTTAACCAAAATGCAAATAACCAAGACATCCACACAAACAGAAGTTATTGCCTTTTTGTAGTTATTTCAAAAGATTTATTGAGGTGTGATTAGCATTTGGTAAAATTCTCTGTTAAGTTGGTCATTTCTACAGATTTGGAACAACTTAGACATTTGGGTAGCTATCTCCAGAGCTGAGACACACATCACCTATGACACCCCCAAAACTCCCTTGTGGTCATCTTTCTCTTCCTCTTCTCCATCCCTTAGCAATTACTGATGATTTATGTCTGTATCTTGCTCCTGCCACTCAGCACAATGCCTCTGAGATTCATTTATGCAGCTCCATGGGTAGGTACTTAGTTCCTCTTCATTGTTTTTGAAGAGGCACAGGTGGTACATAAAACTTATGTTGAGCACGAAGATGTGACTTCCTGAAATCCTTTATCTCCCTCCACAGAGCCTTGCAGAAACACTCACAAGAAATCCATGGTCATAAATCCCTTCCCAGAGAGCTCTTATCTGGGCACCACACCTCAAAGACTATCACAAAGTGAGGATCTCTCAAAACCAGGGTTTGTCTTTGAAAAAGTTCATTTGTTTTCCCATAAATGCCCCTTGCTTCCCCTCCCCTCTTTAGGAAGTCCTCTGTTTTCCCTTCAGTGTCCTTCTGCCCATCCCCTTCCCGGTTAAGATGGTAGACAGACTTCAACCTCCCAAGTCATATTTTTCTTTTTCTTTTTTTTTTTTTAAAAGATTTATTTATTTATCTGAAAGGCAGAGCTACAGATAGGCAGAGGCAGAGGCAGAGAGAGGTCTTCCACTGGCTGGTTCACTCCCCAAATGGCTACAACAGCTGGAGCAGCACTGATCTAAAGCCAGGAGCCAGGAGCTTCTTCCAGGTCTCCCATGCAGGTGCAAGAGCCCAAAGATTTGGGCCATTCTCTGCAGTTGGCCACAATGGCCGGAGCTGCACTGATCTGAAATCAGGAGCCAGGAGTTTCTTCCGGGTCTCCCACGTGGGTGCAGGGGCCCAAAGACTTGGACATCTTCCACTGCTTTCTCAGGCCACAGCCGAGAGCTGGATAGGAAGTGGAGCAGCCGGGACTCAAACCAGAGCCTATATGGGTTGCTGGCACTGCAGGCAGCAGCTTTAACCGCTACACCACAGTGCCGGCCCCCTAACTCCACTTTTTTTTTTTTTTTTTTTTTTTTTTACAGGCAGAGTGGACAGTGAGAGAGAGAGACAGAGAGAAAGGTCTTCCTTTGCCGTATGGCCGCCGCGGTCGCGCTCGTCCGATGGCAGGAGCCAGGAGCCAGGTGCTTTTCCTGGTCTCCCCATGGGGTGCAGGGCCCAAGCACCTGGGCCATCCTCCACTGCACTCCTGGGCCACAGCAGAGGGCTGGCCTGGAAGAGGGGCAACCAGGACAGAATCCGGTGCCCCGACCGGGACTAGAACCCGGTGTGCCGGCGCCGCAAGGCGGAGGATTAGCCTGTTGAGCCACGGCGCTGGCCCCTAACTCCACTTTCTAAAAACTTCTAGAAGTTCCCTTGGAGGCAGAAGAGCAGGCAGGGAGATTCCTTCAGCCAGTGATTACCAGGGAGAATCAGGGAGGCAGGCTAGCAGACTGCAAAAATTGTGATGGGTCCTGAACTGGGGGGACCGCAAGGATGAGGAGGGTCCCCACAGTGAGCAGCTGTGATACCACGTTAGGATGCTGTAGCCCTTCATTTAGCAATTTCCTCCAGAGCGACCACCAGGTGATAGGCACTGAGGATAAAGACAAATCTGCCTACCCTTCTGGTGAGGGCAAAGACAATGACGAGGGTAAATGGATCAAATATGTTAGCATGCTGGTGATAGAAGCCCACGAGAAGGAAAGCAGGCAAGGACCACTGGATTAGTGCCAAGGGAGGGGATTATCATTTTAAATAATAGGAGGAGAGAGGAGGGCGCTGGGTGGTTCTTCAGACTGCCAACAAGCAGAGCCATGGATCTGAGTGTACAGTTGCCAGGGTTCAAGGAGGCTAGTGTGGCTGAATGGAAGAGAATGAGGAAGAGAGCAATCTTAAAGGGGGATCTCATCTCCAGCCCAGCTCAGCCTCAAGTTGTGTGCTCACCTCCATCCCTTGTGATAAGTGAGACACCCTCCTGCCTCAAGCTATAGATGCCACGGGGAACTGGCAGGAGCCGAGCCAAAGGTCAGAGTCCAACAGGCAGCAAGCTACATTCAACAGGACTGGACCAGGCTCAAATCCCTCTGTGTGCACACACCATCACTTTTTTTTTTTTTTTACGATTTATTTATTTATTTGAAAGGCAGTCATCAGTTAGAGAGAGCGAGCGAGCGAGCGAGAGAAAGATCTTATATCTGCTGGTTCACTGCCCCAAATACCTGAAACAACCAGATCTGGATTAGGCCGAAGTCAGGAGCCAGGAACTCCATTTGTGTCTCCCACGTGGGTGGCAGGGACCCAATCACTTGGGCCATCTTCTGCTGCCTTCCCAGGTGTATTAGCAGGGAGCTGGCCTGGAAACAGAGCAGCCGGGGACTTGAACCTGCCCATGTTGCAAGCAGAGGTTTAACTCACTGTGCCACAATGTTCAGCCCTCAAACAATGTTTTCAATTGTGTTGTAACTCTTAACTAAATGAGAAACAGAAACTGTGTTAATATAGCAAAAATGTCTTGGCTGGCAGTGAATTCCTCCAGGATTAGTTACCTGGGAGGAGCTTCCCCTGTGGGGTCGGAGGTGGGGACAGCGAAGAATGGGAGAAAGACCCCCAACTTCAGTCCTTCAGGGAGCAGTGTATTCCCCTGGCTAAAGAGAACACAGAGCAGACAGCAAACTTTCAGTGTCAGATGGACTTGTAATCAACACAAAGCAGGAGCAACAGATACATTTAAAGCAGATCACTGAATTCCAATGTAACATGAATGTGGGTTCAAATTAAGCTCTATTACAAAAAATGAAACACTTGAAATAAAAGGCCCATGGGAAGCTCAAAAACAATATTTTCCCAAATTTTTGAAATAAATCTCTAAAGGAAAATATTATTAAGCACACATAATTAAAAATTTTGGAAAGGACGAAATGAGTAAGAAGCAAAGAACTCATCTAAGAAAAGCAGAACTCATTCCCATTTCAAAGTCTATCTTGCGGATGACTTTACATTTTGGGTGCATCAAAGTACAATATAAACTCTTGGAAAAACAACGAAGAATTGAAGTTCATAGCACTAGCCACCCCCAAGGAAATATTCTATTGATTTGTAATTTGGCTTTGAATTTGACCTATGGCCTTCATGTCATGATAATTTGGGTCACTCTGAATATGCCATCCCTTGAACAAGGGCCTCTGCTAATTTTAAATGAATGCAGCTGCCCGTCTGCCATTCTCCCATTTGCATCACAATGTGTAGGAATAAATTAGCAATTAATAAAACATTTCCAGTAAGTGGTCAGACTGAGAAATGCGGAGGGGGGGACGTTTATCTGTGAAGTTTAAAAAGAAATGTTTCATTTTTACTTTTCTGGACATACAGAAGGGAAATAAAACAGTTCATGTGTTTTCAGTTGGTTTTTAAAAAAATCATTTGAGATGCAGATATAAAGAAAGGGAGAGAGAGAGAGAGAGAGAGCGCGCGCGAGAGAGCACACTCCCATCCACTGGTTCACTCCCCGAATTCCTCTAAGAGCTGGGACCCAGGAACTCAATCTATGTGTCCTCTGAGGGTGAGCCATCACCTGCTGCTTCCCAGGCTGTACATTAGCAAGCAGCTGGAACTGGATTTCAGAATTGGGACTTGAACCCCGATACTTCAGTACGGAAGCTGCCATTTGAACCTCGGCCTAGAAGCTAGGCCACCTGCCTGCCTCCAATCCATGTCTTTGGCAAGTTTGGCGGAATCCAGAATTGTTCCCTGGGCGATAGCATGGAACCTCAAATCATATTTTAGTTAAAAGAAAAAAGAATGAATGAATGTAGAAAAGTGTATACTAGGCCTTAAAATAGTTGGTTTTCTCTTTCTTTCCTCTTTGGTTCAATGAAGATGAACACTTTGCAAGTCTGATTTTCAGACTTCTTAATGGCTAGTGTTCGGAAAAAAGTCACTGAAAACTTCGGTAGGCAAGCACTTTGGGGAGGACTTGATTCCATCTTGCGTCCCATTCCATCTTAACCCACAGTCTGTTGTTTAGACGCAGGGAACAGAGTACAGAGGTGTAACAGGAAAACAAGAAATTAGGGAGCTGGGCGCAAATGGAAAGACCCGCAAGAGATGGCACTGGAGGCGCTTCCGGGGTGGGGTGATACTGGACAGCTGCTCTGGGACCCTGCGCCTAGCACGCTGTGTGCCCCCTGCCCTCCCTCTGCAGGCCAGGACGCACAGTGTTCTGCTCCGGGGGGCGCGCAGACCTCCCGGGACCCGTGTCCTCCGCTGAGTCCGATTCCCCGGGGCTTCCCCGCTCCACGCGGGACCCCGTCTCAGGTGCGCACCGAAGGCAAGAGGCGAAGAGCGCAGGCGTCGCCCGTCCTCGCCGGGCGCCCGGCAGGGCCACCCCGCCCTGAAGCCCGCGCCGGGGGCTCGGTCCGTCGCCCCCCGGGTCCCAATCCGCACACACGCCTGCGTCCCGCCCCCCCACCCCCCAGCTCGCGGTTTCTGAAATCTAGAAGACTCTGGGTCGTCCACGCTTAAAAAGGCTCCAGGAGCGAAAGGCAGCCGCGGCGGAGCCCCGAGGCGACTCGGCGGGGCGTTTTCCGGGCGCCGCGGGCCCCACAGGCCGGCGACCACGCGGCTCCGAACCCGCAGGTTTGGCTCACAACGGCTCCATCCTCCACGCGTGCACGCCCGGGGCCGGGGGCGGGGGCGGGGGCGGGGGGGTCCCGTCTGTTGTTCTGTGTAGGAAAGGAACGGCGAGACGCAGCGGGACCCGCCTGCCCCGCGACCGCTGGGGCCGGCGTGAGGCTCGGGGGGACCAGGTCCCGCGCTCCGGCCCGCGAGCGCGCCCCCGGCGGGGCCCGAGCGCTGCGCTCCCCGCGCAGGCAGGGCGGGGCGGGCGGGCGCGCGCGGGGGCGGCGGCGGGGGCGTGTCCCGCGGGCGCGCGCGGCGGGGGCGTGTCCGCGGCGGCGGCGGCGGCGGCGGCGGCGCGGCCCGGGTGCGCGGCGCGGCGTCCTGTGCTGGAATGTGCGGCTCCCGCGGGCTGTCGGCGCAGCAGCAGAGCAGGCGCCGCCGAGGCCCCGCGCCCCAGACCCCGGCGGCGGCGGCGGCCGGGACGGCGGCGCGAGGGCCGGCCGAGGCTTGAGCAGCGCCTGCAGCCTCGCTCTTTCGCCCAACTTTTCCATCCTCCCCTCCCCTCCCGGGAAACTCCGGCAACAAAGAAAAGCAGTCGGCGAAGGACGCGGCGACGCCGGCTCAGCCCGCGCCGCCCGGCCAGGCGAGGCCGGTGAGCGCCGCGCGCGCGCGGGGGGCTGGGGGCCCGGCCGGGGTGGGGGAGGGCGCGGGCGGACGCGGAGCGAGGCGCTGTCCAGGGCTGATCTGCAGATACCGAGGCTCCGGCGGCGGCCGCGCCGGGCGGGGGCGGGCGGCCGCGCGGGATCGGGTTACAGCGCGGCTGCCCGGGGGCTGGGCCGGGGGCGTCGGCGGGGAGGCGCGCGGCGCCGGGACCCCCGCCCCAGCCAAGGCGGGGCGGCCGCCCCCGCCGCCGCCGCCGCCCCGCGGAGCGCGCGGTGCTCTGGGGCCGGGCGCGGAGCTGCTCGGGGCCCTAGTCCTGAAACTTCTCCCGGCCCTCCCGCCCGCAGCCCCGCGGCCCCGCCGGCGCCCACCCCCACCCGGCCTCTCCCTTTCGCCGGAAGGCGCCGCGGAGAGCGGCCGGGCGGGCTGAGTCAGCCGCGGGCCCGGGCGGTGCCGCCCGCGGGGCTGGACAGCGATTTTGCGCGGCCCTGCGCGCCCCGGGCGGGCCCGGGCGGCCGCTGCGGGGAGTGAAGTTCGCAAACTTCCGGGGCGCGGGGGCGGCAGCCGGCCCGCGTGGGGCCCCCTCGGGCGCTCGGGGCCCGGCGCCTCCGGAGGGCGCCCGCGGAGCCCGCCCGGCCCGGAGCGCAGCGCGGCCGGGGGCGGCCGCTGGAGGTAACTTTCCGCCCTCTTGCCGGACTTGGGCCGGGGGCCGCCGGGGCGCGGAGTTGCGCCGCGTCCCCCGGGTCGGCGTGGGGGGCGCAGCTCCCGCGAGTGGAGGGGGTGAGTGTGCGCGGCGAGCGGGCCGGGCCGAGAGGAAGCGAGAGCGCCCGAGTTTGCAAAGAGCTGCTTTGTGTTTGGTATTTTGAGAAAATGGCCGAATGCCTGTGCGAGTTAGGAATGCCGCGGCCGGGGCCGGCGCTGGAGGCCGGGCGCAGAGGAATGCGTGCGGCACGCGGGGCTCCGGGGCCATGCGTGGCCGGCCCTGGCCGAGAGGCGCCCAAGCCGCTGGCAGGACGGCGCTGAGGGCGCCCGGCTGCGCGGCCCCGGGCCGGCCTGGCCTGCGCCGGTGTGATGGCATTTGGGGCGCCTTCCGTGGGCGCACGGGACCCTGCCGCCCGCCCGTGTGCGTGCACTTGGGCCAGGCGCTTGCTTTTTGTTTGTGAGTTTGCAGTGTAGCTTCCTTTCCGTTTTTTTTTTTTTTCCCCCTTTTAAAAAATTTTTTCCCAGGAATTGTCACTTTGCTTTTTGGCTAACGTGCAAGAGGACACCTTTGAGATTGGGAAGAAGCCTGGTTAAGGCCATTTAGAAAGGCCAACTTGTTTTCAGGAACGTGATCTTGTAATGGCTTCCTCGGGGCGACTAGGCCAAGTGAAGGCAGTGCCAGTACGAGTTGCTGGTAGCCGAGTGGAGTTGCAGGATTGCTTTATTGGGGGCTGAAAACACTGTTTCCTGCCGTGAAGTTTCGAATCAGCCAGACTTTGTTTTGCACACGAAAAAGAGTCCATGGGGTGTGTTCTCCACCCCCCCCCCCTTTACATTGGAGTCTTGGGAAACTCAAGAGGGACTAAGTGGTCCTTTTTGTTCACAGCAGTTTTATTCTTTTGGAGTTAGTTCAGTTCATATGAAATTCAATTAAGTAGACCAATTTTTACAGGCCTCCTACTTTATGGACGCATTTGTGGACTTCCCGGGGTTCTGATTCAGACCAGTGAACCCCCGAAGGGGAGAATTTGGAGGACAAATTCCTCACTCATCAATTTTTTAGAGTCATTTTAATTAACATTAACAAATGGAGGTTACCTTTCTCTCTTCACCAGAATTAAAGGGCTTGATGGAAGATTTGCCAGTGATAGATCAGTTGATGAATGAGCTCTGTCAAATAATTGGTAGAAGTTTTTTTCTAGGGATACTAGGAATTTTCTTGGTGACCGTAGGAGATTTGGGAATTGATGAATATTTTGTTTCTTTTTAGTACTAAATAAAATTATGTTTAATTCTAGTTTTCCACAGATTTTTAAAAGACTGACGTTTTTGTTTGAAAGGCCAGAGTGACCAGAGAGAGAGAGGGATTGATCTTCATCCTTCGGTTCATACCCCAAATGTCCCCAGTAGCCATGCTAGACCAGGCTTGAGGTCAGGGTCTAGGAACCCCTTTGGGTCTTCCATGTGGGCAGCTGGAAACCAAGTACCTGAGCTGAACATCACTTGCTGCCTCCCGGGTGCAGTAGCAGGAAGCTGGATCAGAAGTACTGAGCAATTGAAACTTGACCCAGCACATCCCAAGTAGCGGCCTAACCTGTGTCACAAAGTCTGTCCCTCTTTCTGGTGTTTAGTGAAAGTGATGTTTGTTTTGGATATTGTCTTGGGAAAAATATTTTTCTGAAGATTTATTAATTTTTTTAGGGGGGGACAGGCAGAGTGGGCAGTGAGAGAGAGACAGAGAGAAAGGTCTTCCTTTGCCGTTGGTTCACCCTCCAATGGCCGAAGCCAGGAGCCAGGTGCTTCTCCTGGTCTCCCTTGCAGGTGCAGGGCCCAAGCACTTGGGCCATCCTCCACTGCCTTCCCGGGCCACAGCAGAGAGCTAGACTGAAGAGGAGCAACTGGGACAGAATCCGGCACCCTGACTGGGACTAGAACCCGGGTTGCTGGTGCCGCAGGCAGAGGATTAGCCTAGTCAACTGTGGCGCTGGCCAGTTTATTAATTTAAAAGGCAGTGTTACAGAGAGAGACAGATCTCCCATCCATTGGTTCACTCCCCAAATGGCTGCCACGGCTGTGCCGACCCAAAGCCAGGAGCCAAGAACTTACTCCAGGTCTCCCACTGGGTATAGGGACACCCAAGCACATGGTCCATTTTCTGCTGCTTTCCCAGGTGCATTGGCAGGGAGCTGGATTGGGAAGTGGAGCATCCGGGTCTTGAACTGGCACCCACATGGGAAGCTGGTGCTGAAGGTGGGGCTGGTCTGAAGAATTAACAGTGGTGGCTTGGTTTGGGGTTAGTAACATTGTGTTTAAGCTGGTACTCTTGTGTGTGTTTGTTTTTTGTTCAGGACACAACCATGGCTACCCAGGTAATGGGGCAGTCTCCCGGAGGAGGGGGGCTGTTCGCCAGCAGTGGCAGCATTGGCATGGCCTTGCCCAGCGACATGTATGACTTACACGACCTCTCCAAAGCTGAAATGGCTGCACCCCAGCTTATCATGCTGGCCAACGTGGCCCTCACCGGGGAGGTGAATGGCAGCTGCTGCGATTACCTGGTTGGTGAAGACCGACAGATGGCGGAGTTGATGCCTGTCGGGGATAACAACTTTTCAGATAGTGATGGAGAAGGGCTGGAGGAGTCTTCTGACATGAAAGCTGAACCCAGTGGCCTGGACAACATGGAAATGAGAAGCCTGGAGCTCAGTGTTGTGGAGCCACAGCCAGTATTTGAGACAACAGCTACCCCAGAAGTGTATAGCGCCAATAAAGATCTTCCTCCGGAAGTGCCTGGAGCAGAGGACAAGTGCAAGAGCTTGAAGACCAAACCTTTCCGCTGCAAGCCGTGCCAGTACGAAGCAGAGTCTGAAGAGCAGTTCGTGCACCACATCAGGGTTCACAGCGCCAAGAAGTTTTTTGTGGAAGAGAGCGCAGAGAAGCAAGCCAAAGCCAGGGAGGCCGGCTCTTCCCCCGCGGAAGAGGGAGATTTCTCCAAGGGCCCCATTCGCTGTGAGCGCTGCGGCTACAACACCAATCGCTACGACCACTACACCGCGCACCTGAAGCACCACACGAGGGCCGGCGCCAACGAGCGCGTCTACAAGTGCATTATCTGCACGTACACGACGGTGAGCGAGTACCACTGGAGGAAGCACCTGAGAAACCATTTTCCCAGGAAAGTGTACACGTGTGGGAAGTGCAACTACTTCTCAGACAGGAAGAACAACTACGTGCAGCACGTTCGAACCCATACAGGTAAGAGCAGCTTTCAGCCTGTGAGTCGAGCGCGCACTCTGGCTGTTAGTTACGTGCTTAGGGACATAGTGCTTGGGAAAAGGGACAACGGGTTCAAGTCCAGGTTCCATTGTTTGCTATCGTCAACCATGAGCAAGTTATTTAACCTCTGGGTGCCCCATTTTCTTCATGGGGTGACAGCGTATAGGTTTAAGTGACGTAACGTGTACAGCGCTGAGGTTTATTTTCAAAAATAACTGTGAGAAGTCGTTCTTGTTTAAGACTTATATATTTAATCACTTGAAAGGCACAATGGTAGCAAGAGATCCATCTTCCTTCCACAGGTTCACTCCCCAAATGCCACCAATAGCCAGGGCTGGGCCAGACCGAAGCTGGGAGCTAGGAACTCCATCTGGGTCTCCTGTGTGGGAGGCAGGTGCCCAAGTACTTGGGCCATCATCTGCTGCCTCCCACGTGGCTTGGAGGGGAAGACTTTGGTTAGACACTCATGGGATGCTGCTGTCAGCTTAACCTGCTGTGCCATAACGCCTGCTGTGCCGTGAGAAATCTGACTGGTGCTCTGGCTGCAGTATAAATTTCAGCAACCTGGGACAGATGATTTTGTTAAATTAGGCCGCTTTTAACTTTGCAGCTGTATTCATGTTACAAGGAACATGTCTGAAATGTAGTGGTTTCCCGAAGGAATTGAGGTCTTAAACAAAAGTGAAACCAGTGATTAACCTTGCATAGCTTCTTTTAATGAAAACCTTGGACTTTAAAAAACATTTTGACTTAAGGCATTGAGATTCTAAGTGAAACAGCTTGTCTTTGTGTCTCTAAAACATAGAAGTAAGTTAGTTTTAGAAGATGAGTTAAACTGTTTTCTTAAAAAACCAAGCATACAGAGACGGAAAATAGGAACAATTATGTTTATAGTATTCTTCAACACACAGGTTAAAAGGACCTTTGTAGTCAGTAATGAAAACTATCAAAAAGGTTTTTTTCTGGCACTGTGGCTCACTAGGCTAATCTCCGCTTTGCGGCGCCGGCACACCGGGTTCTAGTCCCGGTTGGGGCGCTGGATTCTGTCCCAGTTGCTCCTCTTCCAGTCCAGCTCTCTGCTGTGGCCCGGGAGTGCAGTGGAGGATGGCCCAAGTGCTTGGGCCCTGCACCCCATGGGAGACCAGGAGAAGCACCTGGCTCCTGCCATCGGATCCGCAGCGGCCATTGGAGGGTGAACCAACGGCAAAGGAAGACCTTTCTCTCTGTCTCTCTCTCAGTATCCACTCTGCCTGTCAAAAAAAAAAAAGTTTTTTAAAAGATTTACTTAATTATTTGAAAGACAGAATGACAGAAAGGTATGGAGACCTTCTCCCCACTGATCCACTCCCCAAGTGCCCACAACAGCGAGGGCCTGCCAGACCAAAGTTTAAGAACTCCATCTGGGTCTTCCATATGAGTGGCAGGGGCCCAAGCACCTGGGCCCTCCTCTGCCGCCTTCCAGGACACCGTAGCAGGGAGCTGGATGGGAAGTGGAGCGGCCAGAACTCAAAGCTGGCACACTGGCTGGAGCTTGTGTCACAAGAAAGGGCTCAGCCCACTGTGCCACCACACTGATCCCGACGCTTTCTTAAACATACGACAGATTCCCAGCGTCTCAGAAGTAAAGAGAGTGCTACAATACACAACATACACCCATCACTGCACACTCAACAGTTATCAGTAGCATGTCACAAATGACATGTTTCAGGTACTCATTTTTTAAAAATAGCCTTTTGAGATATACTTCACTGTTATACAGTTCATCCATTTAATACATACAAGTATGTTTGTGGCTTTTTTTTTAGATTTATCTATTTTACTTGAAAGGCAGTTAGGGAGGGAGAAAGGGAAAGGGAGAAATCTCCCATTGGCTGGTTCACTCCCCAGGTGGCTGCAACAGCTGCAGCTTGGCCAGGTCAGAGGCAGGAGCCAAGAACTCCATCCCGGTTTCCTGTGTGGGTGTGGGAACCCAAATACTCGGGCCGTTCTCTGCTGCTTGCCCAGCCACATTAGCAGGGAGCCGGACTGGAAGTAGGGCAGCTAGGTCTCCAGCAAGCGCCTGGACGGGATGCTGGCATTGTAGGCAGCAGCGTAGCTGCTGTTCCATGACACGTGCCCCGGCGAACGTGTTTTTGGGGTACTCACATCGTTGTGTAGCTGATGTTGATGCAGTCAGGTTTAGGGCATTTTCATTGCTCCAGAAAGCGAGCCCTTTCTGTTAGCAACCGCTTCTCTTTTTTCCCTGATGTCCCTAAGTTACTCACTTTAAACTGTTTACTCGAAAGGCAGAGGAGACAGGTGTCTGTAAGATTGCTAGCTCTACAGTAACGTTTATGAATACATAGTAATCACTAGTTTTGAATATTTCATTTCATTTTGCATTTTAGTGCTAAACTTACTTGATCTTAGTGCTTTTTTTTTTTTTAAGGTCTTATTATTTATTTCAGAGGTAGAATTACAGACAGAGACAGAGAGAAAGGTCTTCTGTCCACCAGTTCACTTCCCGAATGACTGCGATGCCCGGAGCAGGGCCAGTCAAGCCAGGAGCCAGGAGCTTCTTTCCGATCTCCCACATAGGTGCGGGGGCCCAAGCACTTGGTGCTTTCCTGAGTCATCAGCAGAGAGCTGGCTCAGAAGAGGAGCAGCCGGGACACGAACTGGCGCCCATACGGGATACAGGTGCTGCAGGCTGAGGCCTGGACTACTACTACACCTCAGAGCCATCCCCGGTGCTTTTGTAAAAAGGATTTTTCACTCCTTTCCCTCCCCCCGCCCCCCCATGGATTTATTTATTTGAAAGTTAAAGTTAGAGTTACAGAAAGAGAGAGATTTTCCATCTGCTGGTTCACTCCCCAGATGACCACAACAGCCAGGCCGGAGCCAGGAGCTAGGAGCTTCTGCCAGGTCTCCCATGTGGGTAGCATAGGCCCAAATACTTGGGCCATTCTCTGCTTTTCCCAGACCATTAGCAGGGAGCTGGGTTGGAAATGGAGCAGCCAGGACACAAACCGGCACCATGGGATGGCAGCTCGGCAGGCAGTGGCTTTACATGCTGTTCTGCAATGCTGGCCTCAGGCCATAGCAGAGAGCCTCACCGGAAGTGGAGCAGCCGGGACTCGAGCCGCTCCCCGTATGGGATGACGGCACCACAGGTGGTGGCTTTTACCCACTATACCACAGTACCAGCCCCATTTTATTTCAAAGGTGGAAGGAGAGACAGAGGCAGATATTCTGTCCTCTGGGCCATTCCCTCAGTGGCCATAACAGCAGGGGCTGGGCCAGGCCCAATCCATGACCACCTTCTTGGTTTTCCGTGTGGGCACTGGGGTCTAAGGACTTGGGCCATCCTCTGCTGCGGCTCCAGGTGCATTAACAGGGAGCTGGGTTGGAAGTGGAGCCGCTGGGACTTGAACGGGCACCCGTGTGGGTTGCCAGCATTGCAGGTGGTGGCATTACCCACTACACCACGGTGCTGGCCCCAGTTTTGTTTTTTTAGATTTGTTTATGTGAAAGGCAGAGAAAGGGCCAGTGCCTTGGCTCACTAGGCTAATCCTCCGCCTGCGGAGGTTCTAGTCCCCGTCAGGGCGCCGGATTCTGTCCCGGTTGCTCCTCATCCAGTCCAGCTCTCTGCTGTGGCCTGGGAGTGCAGTGGAGGATGGCCCAAGTGCTTGGGCCCTGCACCCGCATGGGAGACCAGGAGGAAGCACCTGGCTCCTGGCTTCAGATCGGCACAGTGCACCAGCCACAGTGGCCATTAGGGGGTGAACCAACGGAAAAAGGAAGTCCTTTCTCACTGTCTCTCTGTCTCACTGTGCACTCTGCCTGTCAAAAAAAAAAAAGCAGAGTTAGAGGGAGAGAAAGAGTGCCCATCCACTGATTTACCCAGATGGCCTCAATGGCCAGGGCTGGGCCAGGCTCAAACCAGGAGCCAGGAGCTTTATCTGAGTCTCCTACATGGGTGGCACCGACCCAAGCAGTTGGGCCATCTTCTGCTGCTTTCCCAGGTGCATTGTCAGGGAGTTGTAGGAAGTGGAGCAGCTGGGACATGAACTGGCACCCATATGGGATGCCAATGTTGCAGGCAACAGCTTAACCTGCTGCGCCACGGTGCTGGCCCCTTCATTTTTTTCAGTTTTTAAGCAAGTTCATAATGCATACACTGATGTCTTGGTGATGTAGTTTGGAGATTATATCTGGTGTTCTGAAGATACCTCTTGAAATTCATGCAGTGCTGAGTAGTAGAGCCAGGAAACCACAGCAGGAGTCCCCGAGTGGGTAGTGTGTGGGAAGAGCTCATTGTGACTTGCCCTGCTAGGTAGCCTAGTTTTCAGGTTTGCTTAATGGGTTCATTCTTAGCCTTACTGAGCGCCCAGCGGTTTGATGCTTCTCTTCTACGCTAATCTTCAGAACAATCCATTGAGGAAAGCAGTCTCTGAGTAACAGTCCATGTGTATGGAGAGAGAAATTTTAGATTGAAAGCCTGAACTGATTCACTCGGGTGCACATTACAGGTAGCATTCAGAGTTGAGAAATCCTGTTACTCCACAGGTGAGTACTACGTGGTAGGAGAGTGGGGGAGTACAGTTGCTCAGTTTGGCACAATTGAAATTTACCAGTTCACAGACATTAAGGATAATCTTTCGGGAGCTGACTTTTGACATGGCAGTCAGTGTGTCTGTATCCCATGTTAGGGTGCCTATATTTGGGTTCTAGCTCCACTCTTCTGCCTTTTGTGCTAATTCACACCCAGGGACCTGGGGGCCAGTGGGTGATGGATGGCTTGAGTGGTTAGGGCCTTGCCACCCATGTATTAAACCTGGATCAGGTTCCCGACTCCTGGCTTTGGCCTAGCCCTGCCTTAGCTGTTGTGTGTATTTTGGTAGTGAACCAGTGGATGAGGAGCCTACTTTGTCTCATCTCCCTGTCTCTCTCTCTCTCTCTCTGCCTTGCAAATAATAAATAAAACTTTAAAAAAATAATGAAAAGTAACCTTTTGGCCTATGTGTGACTGAAAAACCAGTGCTTGACTAAGCTTTGTAAAAGAGTAATTATACAGGGCTGGTGCTGTGGCATAGTGGGGAAAGCCACTGCCTGCAGTGCTGGCATCCCACATGGGTGCTGATTTGAGTCCCAGCTAGCTGCTCCTCTTCCGATCCAGCTCTCTGCTGTGGCCTGGGAAAGCAGTATAGAAGATAACCCAAGTCCTTGGGCTCCTGCACCTGTGTGGGAGACCCGGAAGAAAGTCCTGGCTCCTGGCTTCAGATGAGCTCAGCTGCAGCCGTTGCAGCCATTGGGGAGTGAACTAACATATGGAAGACCTCTCTTTCTCTGTAACTCTGCCTTTCAAATAATAAATAAATCTTAAAAATAATTATGTATAGTTTGTGGAATTGCGCAGATAAAGTAACCTGTCCTTTTAAAGAGAATTTAACAGGGAATTATCCTTACTTGGTGCTTCCTGTTGGATCTGTAATGGAATTGACTTTTTCTCCCATTGGCATTTTTATCACATCTCTATTGACATAACTCCCATGGCATATGGTTCTCTGGGATGGCCTGCTCTGGACGGCTCCTGGAAGTGGAAACGTGCAGTGCAGGGTCCTCTGGTCCTGCCTTCTTTCACTGGGAGAATGTTGTCCAGGTTCACGCCATGTTGTCATTTGTACACTATTTGTTTGCTTATTACCAAATAACATTCTGTTTATCCATTCATCAGTTGATGGGTGTTTCCACTTACATTCTGTTATAAATAATGGTCCAAACATTCAGCTGTGGATTTTTTTTGTTGAAACAGGTTTTTTGTTTTTTTTTTTTTTTTTTTTTTTTTTTTTTTTTTACAGGCAGAGTGGACAGTGAGACAGAGAGACAGAGAGAAAGGTCTTCCTTTGCCGTTGGTTCACCCTCCAATGGCTGCCGCGGTCGGCGCGCTGCGGCCGGCGCACCGCGCTCGTCCGATGGCAGGAGCCAGGAGCCAGGTGCTTTTCCTGGTCTCCCCATGGGGTGCAGGGCCCAAGCACCTGGGCCATCCTCCACTGCACTCCTGGGCCACAGCAGAGAGCTGGCCTGGAAGAGGGGCAACCAGGACAGAATCTGGTGCCCTGACCGGGACTAGAACCCGGTGTGCCGGCGCCGCAAGGCGGAGGATTAGCCTGTTGAGCCACGGCGCCGGCCTTGAAACAGGTTTTTGTCTCCTGAATGTACAGGTAGGCCTGGAGCTGCAGGAGGGGATGTCAGCTATTCATTTGTGTGTAACCTTTTGGGTTGCTGCAGACGGTTTCCAGGCTGGCTGCACTATCTTACAGCCCCGCTAGCAGTGCCTGAGGGTCCCAGTTACAACCCCATCAGTGCTGCTGGTTTCCATCTTTCTGATTACAACTGTTGAAATGGATGGAGGTCTTCATCTTGTGGTGGTGTTTCCCCCACCCCCAGAGGCAGAGAGGGAGAGAGAGCAAAACTCCCCCACCCACTGGCTCACTCCCACCAGTGCCTGTAACAGCTGGGGCTGGTCTGAGGTTCAGCCAGCCCCGGATCTCCCCCTGGGTGGCAAGGACCCATGTTCTTCAGCTGTCTTTCTGCTGCTTTCCCAGGCACACTAACAGGGAGCTGGATGGGAAGTGGAGCAGCTGGCACTCAGGACTAGTGAGGCTTAACCTGCAGCCCCACAGTGCCAGGAGCCGGGGCTCAAGGCTTTGATTTCTGTTTTCTTCCAGTTTAGTGGTGAGGGGTTTCTTACGTGCTTATTGGCTGCATGTCTACTTTTTTTTTTTTTTTTTTGACAGACAGAGTGGACAGTGAGAGAGAGAGAGAGACAGAGAGAAAGGTCTTCCTTTTGCCATTGGTTCACCCTCCAATGGCTGTCACGGACGGCGTGCTGCGGCTGGTGCACCGCGCTCATCCGATGGCAGGAGCCAGGTGCTTTTCCTGGTCTCCCATGGGGTGCAGGGCCCAAGCACTTGGGCCATCCTCCACTGCACTCCCGGGCCACAGCAGAGAGCTGGCCTGGAAGAGGGGCAACCGGGACAGAATCTGGCGCCCCGACCGGGACTAGAACCCGGTGTGCCGGTGCCGCAAGGCGGAGGATTGGTCTTTTGAGCCGCGGCACCGGCTGCATGTCTACTTTTAAAGAAACACATGAACATTTAAACTCTTAATTCTTCCGAGTCTTAAGATATGCATTCTAGTCTGTTGCTGCAAGCTGTGTACAACTGATAGCTTCCAGCCAGTAATAGTGGAATCGTCCCTAGGAGCTCATTTACCACACCTCACTGTTGTTTTTATGCCGTCTTTCCTTGTCTCATCTCACGAGGCACATGTGTTACCGTAGCTTGCTGTACTGAGTTAGTAACTCATAGTTAGACTTCACTATGTGCCCAGCCCAGTGTTCAGTGCTTCCCATGTATTGTTCAGATTTCTGCAGCTATAAGAAATAAAGTTACTTTTTATTTTTTGAGATTTAAAAATTTATTTGAAAGGCAGAGTTACAGAGGGAGGTGGGGAGGAGACACAGAGATCTTCCATCTGTTGGTTCACTCCCCAAATGGCGCAATGGCAAGAGCTGGTCTGATACAGAGCTAGGAGCTTCATCCGGGTCTCTGATATGGGTGCAGGGGCCCAAGTACTTGGGCCATCTGCTGCTGCTTTCCCAGGCATCTCAGTAGGAAGCTGCATTGGAAGTAGAACAGCTGGGACTTGAACCAGTACATATAAGATGCTGGCGCCACGGGAGGTGGCTTAAATGTCATGCCACAGCACCTGTCCCTTTTTTAAGGTTTATTTAGTTTGAAAGTCAGGGTTACTTTATTTCATGTTTATTTGAAGGGCAGAGAGACTAGAGAAATATTCCATCCACTGGCTCATTCCCCAGATGTCTGCAACAGCTGGGCCAGACTAGGTCTCCCACGTGGGTGGCAGGGACCCAAGTACTTGAGCCATCATTTGCCGCAGATGCAAAAGGGTGTGCGTTGGCAGGAAGCTGGATTGGATGTGGAGGAGGAGCCAGGACACAAGTGGTGACTCACATGCTGTGCCATGGGCTGTCCCAGCACTGTTATTTTTGTAGATAGGAAACTGGGTTTTTAATAACTTGCCTAAATATTATGGCAAAAGACCAAATTAAAAATTATCCAAAATTTATTTATGTATTTTACCTGTTTTTGTGACCGACAGCCCATGTCCAAAAAAAGAACATACAGGTCTTACCTTTGAGTCTTACATCACTGGCCTCACCTTCAGTTACTCTCAGTCCCTGTGGCTTCATGGTTTAACTCTAGTGACATAGGTGTCTTATAAATGCTAGCATTACCATTAGAGCTTTTTTTTTTTAATATTTATTTATTTATTTGAAAGTCAGAGTTACACAGAAAGAGAAGGAGAGGCAGAGAGAGAAGGAGAGGTCGTCTTCCATCTGCTGGTTTACTCCCCAATTGGCTGCAACGGCTGGAGCTGTGTTGGTCAGAAGCCAGGAGCTTCTTCTGGGTCTCCCATGTAGGTGTAGGGGTCAAAGCACTTGGACCATCTTCTACTGCTCTCCCAGGCCATAGCAGAGAGCTGGATAAGTGGAGTAGCCGGGACTTGAACCATTGCCCATATGGGATGCTGGCTCTGCAGGCCATGGCTTTACCCGCTATTAGAGTTTTAGCTTAAAACAACAGCATTCCCTTTCAAATATGTAACAACCCTGTGAAAATTTAAAGGGATGTCAGAATTCAGGAAGCCAATGGTATTTTATCAGCCAGGTTGAAATAATGTAGTTAATGTTAATTATGAACTAAACCATTTACATTTGCAATAATGTGATAAATTGACTGTCTTGGCAGGAAATAGGAAAAAATCCTTGTGAAAAAGTGCACTGTACTGAATATTGTTACATTGTTAGAATTGCGTTTGGTTGATTTTGTTGCTTTGAAGCACTAACCTGTAATTTTGCAGGAGAACGCCCGTATAAATGTGAACTTTGTCCTTACTCAAGTTCTCAGAAGACGCATCTAACAAGACATATGCGTACCCATTCAGGTTGGTAAGAAGTGGGAACGTTCCTACCATTCTCAATAGACTGTCCTTATAAAGAAGTTCTTTCAGATTGGGAGCTGAGCCATTTATTTGTGATTTTATATATATATATAAAGCTTTTATTTAAAGAATATAAATTTCCAAAGTACAGCTTATGGATTATAATGGCTCCCCCCCATAATGTGATTTGTTTTTAATTTAAGGATTAAAAATTAAAAATCAGTGTTCTGTTAAGGTGGAGCTGTATTTAAATGCAAGTTCTTAACATGGAATCCAAAGGTGGAACTGGGGAAACTGAGTTTTGTAAATAAGTGAGTGTATTTGTTGTGGGAGGATGGTCTTAATTTCCATCAGATCTTCAAAGAGTTTGTGACTCCAGTAAAAGCTGTGCTAACATGGGTCTAGGCTGACTCATCCTGCCTCCCGCAGTGCCCCAGCAGCGTGACAATAAGCGTCAAGTGCTTATCCTGTCTCAAGCATCCCTTAGCTTCTCACCTGCTGAAGTTTGAGTTTATTCTGTTTTGAGTTGATAAGGGCTTTTTGAGGACTTGATTTTTCAAAAGCTGAACTTAAAATCATAGCATAGCATACCAGTTTATTAATCTCTAATAGAGCGCAGACTCATACAAGTGAAAGTGTCACAACAGTGACACAGTCATGTTAAGTTCAGAGTTGAGCCCTGGTGTGAGGTGGGTTAAGTGGCCACAGTGGACAGGTCACTGGCAGCACAGCTGGTCTTGAATGGTCGACTGCTTCATTTCGGTCCTGACTGACCTTGGCGGACTACTCCTTCTGCTCTCCTTCCAGATTTAGCATGTGTATCCCCATGGGGAAAGTATGCCAAATTCTTGCTGTTTACAAAAGTCTGGAGCCAACTCCCTTAAGTTAATAATTACCTGAGATCTGTCTGTCCATTTGGTAGCCACAGCCACATGTGACTGTTGAGCTTGTCAAGTGTGGCCAGTTTGAATTGAAATGAACTCATAACTGGATTTTTAACAGTATGCGCTAAAGCCTGTAAAATGACTTTTTAAATATTGATTGTATTTTGAGAATATTGAATATAGTGGGTTAAAGAAGCAGCAGAATTAATGTTACCTACTTACTTTTTACCTTTGTGACCAGTAGGAAATACAAAACGACATGTGTGATTTTTATTGGATTTTGCTGCCTTAAGTCAGTGATAAGAATAAGACTGGATGGCATCACATGTTCTGATTTACTTGAGCAGCTATGAAGGTGTCTCTGTGCTTTTTTGAAAGCCTGCCCTTGAGCCGACAGGCTTGTCATGTTACTGTCTAACTCTTGTAATAGTCGTGTCCCTTAACCAGAACCTGGTTGTGTTCCCTGGTGAAGCCTTGGGCTTTGGGGCTAGACCAGACATCATGTCCTATGACAGCTGAACTCCTGCCTTTTATAGAACATTTCAGAGCTTTACATGGCTAACTCCTGCTTGTCGTCCTGACTGTGCTACGTTGTATAAGTTCTGTTACCCCATTTTACAAGAAAAAGCCTTTTTTTCTCCTGTGGAATGTTTTATATATTTGTCTACTCTTTTCTCAAAGCATCCTTTAACTTTTCGCCTGTCCTATGTGTTGTAAACTGGAAATTAGATGCTTGGGTCACTTCTGGTTGACCCATTATTAGTGATGGTCAGGCAGTAGGTTAGAATGACAGCTCACATGTACCCTTTCATTGAGTTGTTTTTTATCACTGTCTAAATGTTCATGGTGTTTTACACAAGTTCATATCCCTGGAACAATTTTGTTTGGGTTTGCTAAATGTCATCTGGAGTACTGCTTGTCATTTTTAAGATTGCTGTTTCAGTCTAGTTAACTAATTTTATAGCCTTAATAGTTACAGCTACTAAGTAGTAGCTGCTACTACCTTATGCATTCTGGGTACTGCAAAGGTGTACTTAGTGTGAAGAGATGAATCCTCATTTACATATTAGGACATGGGCTCAGAGAGGGTAAGTGCTCTAAGGGTGATGGTCTTCAAAGTTGGAACGGGGAGTCCTGCACCCCTGCACACTCTTACTTTGATCAGAGAACAATGTACAATGCAGGAAGGGGCTCAAGTGAAGCCGCCACAGGGCAGAATTGGAAACATGTACACTGTATTTGAGAGCTTGTGAGTTACCAGTAATAGGCAGTAAAAATGGCTATTCTTTTTTTTTTTTTTTTTTTTTTTTTTTGACAGGCAGAGTGGACAGTGAGAGAGAGAGACAGAGAGAAAGGTCTTCCTTTTGCCGTTGGTTCACCCTCCAATGGCCGCCGCGGATGGCGCGCTGCGGCCAGCGCACCGCGCTTGTCCGATGGCAGGAGCCAGGAGCCAGGTGCTTTTCCTGGTCTCCCCATGGGGTGCAGGGCCCAAGCACCTGGGCCATCCTCCACTGCACTCCCGGGCCACAGCAGAGGGCTGGCCTGGAAGAGGGGCAACCGGGACAGAATCCGGCGCCCCGACCGGGACTAGAACCCGGTGTGCCGGCGCCGCAAGGCGGAGGATTAGCCTGTTGAGCCACGGCGCCGGCTCCAAAAATGGCTATTCTTGTGTATGCAAATGCTGAATCATTTTTGTGCACTTTCAACTATTTTTTCAAGATTTTATTTATTTGAGAGGTAGAGTTACAGACAGTGAGAGGGAGAGACACAGAGAGAGGTCTTCCATCTGCTGGCTCACTCCCCAGATGGCTACAACACCCGGAGCTAGGCTGATTTGAAGCCAGGAGCCAGGAGTTTTCTCGAGGTCTGCCATGTGGACTCTAAGCACTTGGGCCATCCTCCTCTGCTCCCCCAGGCCACAAGCAGAGTGGTGGATCGGAAGAGGAATGGCCCGGAAATGAACCAGTGCTGCGGGCAGAGGCCCAGCCTATTATGCCACAGTGTTGGCACCACTTTTAATTATTTTTAAGACTTAATAAAAGTTGCTGATAACGTGTAATAAGGTTGAGGCTACTTGAGGTAGTCTTTGAGACTGGATTGCAAGGGGTGACAGTCTTGTGTCTTGGGTGGTTTGGATCTGATCTTCACAGATCACCTTGGGCATTTGGCTCCTTCTTCAGGACTGGTATCCGGGTTGTCTTATTTCTGGAAGGGACTAAGCTCTGTTAAGTTACACTGTAGACAGTGACACTTTAAATAAAGCCACATGATGTGGAACACTTTAGTCTAGATGGCAGAACTTCTCAGGGCAAATTAATGAGGAATCAGAGTGTTGGTTTGATTAAAACAGAAGATTGTGTATTGGTGAAAATACAGACATACTAACTCTCCATTTTATTGGGATTCTGCCTGGTAGTGTTAGGACGTCCTCTGCTAGGTATCCCAGAAACACTGCCTCATCCTCAGCCTCTTTCCCAGCTCTCTGTGGAGATCTGCCATCCACAGTTGATTGGCCCATCTGCTGGCATAGGAATTCATTTAGCTTGTTTTCTTATTATACATGTAATGTTTTTGCTAAAGCAAGCTAACAACTTACCAAGATCCATCCTCCATTATGATTGTTTTTTTTTATTTTTTATTTATTTATTTCCTTTTGACAGGCAGTGTGGACAGTGAGAGAGAGAGACAGAGGGAAAGGTCTTCCTTTGCCGTTGGTTCACCCTCCAATGGCTGCCGCGGTCGGCGCGCTGCGGCCGGCGCACCGCACTGATCCGATGGCAGGAGCTAGGTACTTGGTGCTTTTTCCTGGTCTCCCATGGGGTGCAGGGCCCAAGCACTTGGGCCATCCTCCACTGCACTCCTGGGCCACAGCAGAGGGCTGGCCTGGAAGAGGGGCAACCGGGACAGACTCCGGCACCCCGACCGGGACTAGAACCCGGTGTGCCGGCGCCGCAAGGCGGAGGATTAGCCTGTTGAACCACGGTGCCGGCATGATTGTTTTTAAGATGCAAAAAAATACTCCACAGTAAATTTGCTTTTCAGCTATATGATAACTATCATGGAAGAATCATTTTGATACCTGAAGTTATATGAAATACGACTATATGAAATATGTCACAAGTTGAGAGTCTTTGCGTGGACTCTAGAATGTTTTTTTTTTTTTTAAGATTTATTTATTTTACTTGAAAGGAGAGGCAGAGAGAGAGAGAGGTCTTCCATCCACTGGTTCACTCCCCAGTTGACCATAACGGCCAGAGCTGCGCCGATTGGGAGCCAGGAGCTTCTTTTGGGTCTCCCCTGTGGGTGCAGGGAGGGCCATCCTCTACTGCTTTCCCAGGCCACAGCGGAGAGCTGGATAGGAAATGGAGCAGCTGGGACTCGAACCGGTGCCTACATGGGATGCCAGCACTGCAGGCAGTGGCTTTACCTACTACGCTACAGCACTAGCTCCTAGAATATTTTTTAAGGATTGATTTATTTATTAAGTTTTATGTGAAAGGCCAGAGTTACAGAGAGAGGAAGAGACAGGAAAAAATGTCTTCCATCCACTGGTTCAGTCCCAAACAGCTGCTATAGCCGGGAATGGACAAGGCCAAACCCAGGAGCCAGAAGCCTTTTTTTTGGTCTCCCACGTGGGTGCAGGGACCCAGGCACTTGGCCCATCCTCTGCCGCTTTCCCGGCTACATTAGCCAGGAGCTGGATCCAAAGTGGAGCAGTCAGGATTCGAACTGGCACCCATATGGGATGCTGGCATCACAGATGACTGCTTAACCCACTGTGCCACAGCACTGGCCCCAACATGATACCCAGACGTTCTTTGCCTTGTTGGGGCAGTGCCCACATAGGCTTTCCACCAGATGGTTTCTGACTTCTATCAAGACCATTATCATTTTCTTCCATAAACACCTCCTGAGATAACCTGTGTTGCACTATTTATCATAACTTGGTTTTTATTGCTGAGTGGTGATTCATTAATCCGTTATATGTCCCTGTTACTCTTTTGGTAAAAAATTTTACTATCCTTTTTGGATTTTTCCTGGTAAGAATGTGTCAGAGGCTTTAAAATGTTTCTCTCTTTTGACTTGGCATCTACTTGGAAGTAATTTTGGGAAAAATAAAAAAAGACAACTGGCATATTTGTAAAAATTAAAAACATAGGTCAGTGATAACCAGAATTTGAAAAGGAAAACTATTTGTTTAGGGCAAAATAAAAAATTGTAGTTAGCCAGGTACTCATAAGATAGGAATCCTTGATAAAAGCTTTTTTTGTGTGTTTTGTTTTCCTTATTTGAAAGGTAGTTACAAAGAGAGAGGAGAGACATAGAAGGATCTTCCATCTGCTAGTTTACTCCCACTTGACTCAACTGCCAGGCCGGGCCAGGTTGAAGCCAGGAGCCTGGTGGAACCCCATCCAGGTCTCCCACGTGGGTGGCAGGAGCCCAGGTCCTTGTACCATCTTCTGCTACTTTCTCAGACACATTTTCAGGGAGTTGGGTTGGAGGTAGAGCAGCCAGGACTTGAACCAGCGTTCATATGGGATGCCGACGTTCAAGGCAGCAGCTGAACCTGCTGCGGCATAACACAGGTTCTGCCCTCAAATTTTGTAAACAGAAAAATCTTTTTTTCCAAGACCATCTCTTAGACGTAGCCTTGTACTTTGAAGTGTGTTTGCTGTGTAGGTCCCCTTAGGGCCCGGCGTTGTGTTAACACCCTGGCCTGAAGCGCCGATGCGGGTTCGAGACCTGGCTGCTCCACTTCCAACCCAGCTCTCTGCTGTGGCCTGGGAAAGCAGTAGAAGATGGCCCAAGTCCTTGGGCCTCTGCACCTGCGTGGGAGACCGGGAAGAAGTGCCTAGCTCTGGCCACTGCGGCCAACTGGGGAGTGAACCAGCAGATGGAAGAACCCCCCCCCCCGCCGCCGTCTCTCTCTCTCTCTCTCTCTCTCTCTCTCTCTCTGTGTAACTCTGACTTTCAAATAAATAAATAAGTCTTTTAAAAATGCAGAATTTTAAAATTCTGTTTTTTATTAGCATGGTATCTTCATAAAGAAAATTCCATTAGTATGTTAACTTAGAAGTAGGGTGTATCTAGAGAAGGCCGGATAAGTACTTGAATCTTCCCTCTTACTTGTTTATTTGAAAGCAGAGGGAATCCACCAATTCCCTCTCCGGATGGCTGCAACATCCAGGGCTGGCCAAGCCAAAGCCAGAGCCAGGAGCCAGGAGCGCCGACCTGGTCTCCCCTGTGGGTGGCAGGGACTCAAGTACCCGAGCCATCCGCTGCTTCTTTCCCAGGAAGTGGATTTGGAAGCAGCTGGGCTTGAACCAGCACTCCCTTAGGGCTTGCCGGCAGGCGTCACAAGCAGTAGCTTATCCTGCTATACCACACCACCAGCCCTGGCTCTCCTCTGCGTTACCCATACTAGCAGTTACCAGTTACAGCTCAGGCATATTGAGTGTTTGCTGTCATGTATATCGCCAAGTATTTTCCATGGACTGGATTATTTACAGTTCTTTATACTTAAGGGAGTATTTTATAGATGTCAAGAATATTTTATAGATGAAGATACTGGGCCCTAAGGAAGTTTCAGTACCTCACCCAGGGTCTCCCAGGAATCAAATCGCAGAGCCCGTATGTTACTGCCCGGCTAGTCAGAACTTCAGAACAGGCTCCTAGCTATTATGCTCATCTGTCTTTTTCCATTCCAGCTCTACATGTTAAACAAATGTTTATCTCCATTTACATCACTCATTGCGCATTTTTAGGGCCAAGTATAGATTATTGTAGCATGTTGTAGGAATTACCGTATGTGTAGGTCTAATGGTAGACTACCCTGGGGAAGAGCTGTCCCGTTAGGCACATGTTTAATCAGAGATCTGGGTAAGTTTTTGCTTTTCTGATTATTTTATCACCAGACATTTTCTAATCATGTAAAACTTTAATGTCTACATGGTTTTGCTTAATGTCTGAGTTTTGGTTTATGAGACATTTTCATAAGATTTGGTGTGAATTTCAAAATGTTGGAGAGATGAATTTTCATAAATGTCAATTTCCATTTTTCTACTATGCATTCCATTGGACCAGTGGGGTGTGGATACCATTTGGTAATATTTACTAGAGTGTGATCTAGGTGGGTACGTATGCAGGTAGAATGTGTTACTCTTCTGCTTTTCATCGGGGGTGGGCTGGCTCTGGTCTTGTATGTATCTGTGATATGACTGTGATACTCATGTCATTTACCATATCTATTTGTATGCCACTTCTCATTTACCTGGTTTCTTTGCCAATTTTATGGACAAGGTGAGGGGAAAACCAAGAAAAGTTTTCTTGCCCCTGTTTTTGCTTCAAAATAGCAAAATCTGCCATTTGAAAAATTGAGGGAGTGGAACTTAGTGCTTGCTGTAATGGACAAAGGGATTAAATTTCAAGAAAAAGCCACTTATTGCGTCTGGAGCAAAATTTGCACCTGAGGCTGGGCATGTAGTCCCCAAAGAAAGATACTCATGCTTTAAAATACACGGGAATTTTACATTCTACTGCATTATATGTTTGTTTTGGTTAAGCAAGAAAAAATTTAAGATGCTTTTCAGTGAGTTTCCTTGCCCCAAAATTAACATGCAGAGTCCAGCTGCACTCCGCCAGTACTTGTGTGCTAACTGATGAGTCTGTGTCCTTGAACACTGTGTGAGAGCCCGAGTGGGCGAGCTCCTTTGAAGGTGCAGGTGGCTGAGATAATTCTCCTCCGCTTCCTTTGTGAGCCAGTGTCAAGGGCTAGAGAGAAGTTACACAGATGGATATGGTAAATGTAAGGTGCATGATGGTCTTCTCAGTAAATCGTCTGTGATGATTCCACACACACAGTCCTTCTAAGTAGATTCCCAGAAATCCGGAGTCTGTGTCCTAACCCGTGTCTTCTCGACCCCTCCTTCTTACCCTCAGGTGAGAAACCGTTTAAATGCGATCAGTGCAGCTATGTGGCCTCTAATCAGCATGAAGTAACTCGCCACGCTCGGCAGGTCCACAACGGGCCCAAGCCTCTTAATTGCCCACACTGTGACTACAAAACAGCAGATCGGAGCAACTTCAAAAAGCACGTGGAGCTCCACGTGAATCCACGGCAGTTCAATTGCCCCGTGTGCGACTACGCAGCTTCCAAGAAGTGTAACCTGCAGTACCATTTCAAGTCGAAGCATCCCACTTGTCCGAATAAAACGATGGATGTCTCAAAGGTGAAACTAAAGAAAACCAAAAAGCGAGAGGCTGACTTGCCCGATACCAGTGTCAGCAATGACAAAGCAGACGCAGAGAAGACAAAAACGAAGGGGGACACAGCTGGAAAGAAAAATGAGAAGTCTGTGAAAGTGGAGAAAAAAGATGCTGTTTCAAAAGAGAAAAAGCCGTGTAGCAATGTGTCGGTGACACAGGTGACCACCCGCACTCGCAAGGCAGCAGAGACTAAGGAGACGGACGGACATTCGGGGAGCAATTCGGAAAAGTCCAGTAAGACCAAGAAAAGCAAAAGAAAGCTGGAACCTGAAACCCGCTCCCCGCAGGATCCTCCGAACGAGGAGCAGCCTGCGCCAAAAAAGAGAAAGAAGGTAGAGAGCAAGTCTAAGACCGGTCAGGAAGCACCGAAGGGTGACGGCAAAGCGGAGGAGAGGAAGCACCAGCATGCCAGCGCCAAGAGGAGCGCGAAGAAGAAAACGCTGAGAAACAGAGCCAGTAAGAAGGGCAGCAAGGCTGCTCAGAAGGAGCCTGCGCGGGAGGCCCCTGCTCAGCCCGAGGCTCCTGCGGCCCAGGCTGCCCAGGCGGAGCTGCCTCCTCCCGTGGAGCCCGCTCCCGTGGCCCCGCCGCCGCCTGGAGAGTGTCCTGTTCCTGCTGAACCAGCTCCCCAAAAGTCTCCCCCCCGCAGAGACAGCAGAAAGGAGAAGGCTGACACGCAGAAGGAAATGGCACGGAAGGAGCAGGTCCTCATTGAGGTGGGCTTAGTGCCTGTTAAAGACAGCCAGCTGCTCAAGGCAGCCACGCGGGACCCCTCCCCGCCGCCCCCACTCCTGCCCGCGGGGGAGTCCCAGGCAGAGGAGTCGGGAGACCAGAAGTTACTCTGTGAAGCGGGAGGAAATGCGGGAGGGCCTGCTGGGGAGGAGGCAGCACAGGAGGCAGGAGCGTGCCCCGCTGGTCCTGTTGCCAGCAGCGACACGGGTGCCAGCGTTTCACCCCCGGGACAAGACCCGGACGCGCCGGACGGGCAGCTGCTGCCCCGCGAACCTCAGACAGACACGGCGCCTTGTGAGATGGAAGTGCTCGCTGACCAGGGCACTGCAGAGAGCCCCCCCGGTGCAGACCCAGCAGCGCAAGAACCAGCCTCGCCGTTGCTCGTCCCCCCGCAGGCAGAAGAGCAGGAAGCCGCGTCCAAAGCTGCCCCGGCATCACCTCCGGTCACCACGGCAGGAACCGAATCTCAGGAAATCGATGAAGACGAAGGCATCCACAGTCACGACGGCAGTGACTTAAGCGACAACATGTCAGAGGGCAGTGATGACTCTGGACTGCACGGGGCTCGGCCCGGCCCCCAAGAAGGCAGTAGGAAAAATACAGAGGAGACTTCAGCAGGCAAAGTGGCCGAGGGCGATTTTGTTTGTATCTTCTGTGACCGTTCTTTTAGAAAGGAAAAGGATTATAGTAAACACCTCAATCGCCACTTGGTTAACGTGTACTTCCTTGAAAAAGCAGCTGAGGGACAGGAGTAACTATGGACAGAGTTTTGGATCCTAGGTTGTAAGAGCGATTGCATTTTGTATTCATTTATAGTAGCAGACGCCCTTTAAGATTGCTTTAACTAGTGTCCGGTGTTGATTTTTAAGTGGCTTGCTTTTCCTTAGGACTTCATGTGTACCTGTTGATAGTCGTGTAACTTTAAGCACATCCGAGGGAGAACCGAACCAGCAGGTGCCTCGGTGCGGTAGCTCCCGTGTGTAAGTGAACAGAGACCACAACGGTAAGGTCGCAGCTTCGTTGTGTTGTCCAGCTACGATTTGTCAGTTTTTTTCTCCACGTCTATCTTCCTGTTTCACTTTGCTTCTAGTTCCTTGTTTAGGTCTATAGAAATCGGTTTCCTTATTAATAGCAAATTACTTGAAGAATTTGCCTGCTTTATAAAGTTAGCACTTTAAGGTTTTTTGTTTTGTTTTTTTAGAGATGAGAAAAGATTTAAATTGAAGAAAAAGTCTCCCAATAGTGGACAATATATTAGTCCAGGTATTTGCTTCTTGAGTTTTGATCAACATTTCTTACTTGTATATGTTAATTGTCATAAAACAGTGATTTGGTTTTTTTTTTTGGGGGGGTGCTTTAATGGCTTAAGATGTTGCACAGTTTTTTTTGTTAACCTATGCAGTTAAGTCTTTCTAGAGATAGCATTTGTGTTGAACAGTAACACTTTATACATATATATATATATATGCATGTCGATTTTGGCCTCTTTGGAGGGATGCTTTTAGGGCCTGTTTGCAAAAAGGGTATTTTTTTTCTTTCCTTTGCTGTGATTGTCTTTTTTACTGAATAATTGTGTGTGCAAGTTTGTGAGCAAATGAAATGTGCCAGTTCCACCCATTGATTTTTTTATTTTCTCATCTTGTATCTATGCCAGAATCTACATTTCTTAGAGATTATTTATTTCAAATGGCTATAGTAGATTCTCTCAGTTTTGATTTCTCAATAAACACACGACCAGGTTCCATACTGAACACATTTTTATCTCAGCTGTCAGCCATCAGTTTTTTTGTCTTGCCCATTTTGGTATAGTTGCTTCCTAATTGTAGAGCGTCGAACCATACCTTTGAGGAGAACTCTTTCTCATTGATTGTTGGTGTCCACGTGGCTGCTCAGCTGATAAAGAACAGTAAGTGCTACTTGGAAATTGCAAACCTGGAATTAGGAGAGGGAGCAGAATATCACCTGGGAGATTCCATGGCCGGAGGTGTTGGAGTGATGAAGCTACGCTGTGAGAGGCGGTGTGAGTGCTGCACACCAGCTCAGCTTCCCACAGACGCGGTGTGACTTGAGTATGGTCCCCGCTTCCTCAGGGATCTCGCAAACCTCGTGGGTGTTCTGCCCCTGTGAGCACTGCCGTCCACAGGGAGGCCTCCAGGGCAGCCCAGCTCTCCTGGCCTCCTTCCTGAGGCAGGTTTCGGGTTTTGTCAGTACACAGGAACAGTTAGGACAAGCAGTGATGTGTGAGTGGGAAACTGGGTCAAAAATCTGAGAGTGGAGTTTGAGGTAAAAGTTGTTTGAACTTGGCATTGATCGGGAGGCCAAAGATTTAAGAAACAAGATTCTCTTAAGACACAGGAGTAAGTTGTATAAGTGGTGTGTGTTTGTGTGTATGAATGAAGGTTTGTAAATGTTGAAATCTAGGCTCCGACAATCATTGTCAGCAGAAGATCAAGCTGCAAATATTTATGTTTTAAATTTTAAGTTATAAAACTAGTTCAATCTTTCTAACAACTAGTTATAATGCTCATGGGCGCATTTTACCTAAGTTAGCGTTTTACTTTTATAGGAAAATATTTTAAGCACAAATTAGAGATTGGGCATCAGTTTGGAGAAGAGATGTTGTGATTTTTTTTTTTTTTTTCATACTGCAGGTAAAACATTTGCCTACTAGGGAATCAACTAATTTCTGATCTAGTCTATAAGACTAGAAGGCTAAAAACAAAAATAGGAAGAAAACCCGTTATTAAATCTTTAAAAAACATTGTTCCTGGAAATCGACTGGGACCTGAGGCCTTTCTTCCAGAAAACAAGGACTTGTCAGGCCTATATTAGGTTCTGAGCCCTGATCCATGTATTTGTATTTATCATGAACGATGGTTTCAGTGAAAAGCGAATCAGTAACGATGATCCACTTGGGAATTCTTCCGTTTTGACAAATGTGATATTTGCATGGACCTTATTTCGTAGTCTTTTCCCCTGGCCTCTGACCCTCTCCCTCTGTAGAATTAAAGCTAGAATTTTTCCCTTTTGATCAAGGAACAAAGAAGAACATGATATCTGTAAATTGATGTTTAGTAACTAGTGGTAAACTTGAAATAGTAGAATACATTGTAAGCCTAATTCTAGGTAGTCATAGTAAATGTATCTCTTATCTTTTGAACCTATCTTCACATTGGTTTTTCAATGTATTTTAAGTTATATATATTTTTCTCTCTTTTTTTTTTCAGAGCTGCTTATTTTGGGGCTACTTTGTTTTTTTAAATTGAGGTGTAATTCACAAGGGTCTGTATTGTGTTGTTTTGGTATGGCTTCTTTGAATTGTGGCTCTGTGTTTTGTTGTAGTCTTCCAAGAAGAGCCATTTTATTTTTTTGAAGTCCTGTGGTCATTAACTTTGGGGACTGTTTTGTATGAGTGTTGATACAAATTGAAACCCAAGTAGACCTCATCACTTGCCACCGTGGAAGGAATGCCCTGCCTGTAGTGTACCGTCATCTCTGGACTGAACAGCTGGGAAGAAACGGAATTTTCTTCTTTTGCATAAATCAGAAAAGCTTAGTGTGCTGGGCTTCCTCGGCAGCCTCGGCAGATTAAGGGAGCTGGCAGTATGAATTCAGATTTAAGGAATTCTCTGATCTGGGTGTGTGTGGGTTCGCAGTCTACATCACTGCTCCTCCAGCTCCACAGAGGCTCCTGCTGCCCCCTTGCTCATTTCTTACGGAACTTTGTTAAACTGGCATTGAAACATTACAGCAATGTTTTATTGCACCGATTTTTATAAACTTTTACAGTGCAATACGTGTTACTTTTCTGAGGCAAACCAAAGGTAAATTTCTCAAGGTTTTTGCTGCCTTCTTGTGCAGCATTTGATGGAAGATCTTTTATACATTTGTAATAGGTAAAAATAAACCAGGCTGCAAATCTTTTTTTTAAGAATCTTAAACCATGTACCAGGTTTTTGGTAAAAATTGTAGGATAAGTTAAATTTAAATTGTGTTCTATTAACCAATACGAGTGTATTTCTGTAAGCATAGTTATGTTGAAATAAAGTTTAAAAAAGCATTTGGTCTCTCTTTCTTACTGGTATACAGGTGTCAAGGAAAGCCAAATTTATTTTGATGGTGTTTCAGGTATATTAGCTATTCGCAAGATTATTTTCCCAGGAGACCCACAGTGGTTGGAGATATCACACGGTCCTTGTTGTGTGAGTGATGGTCTCAGCCACTAGTGAGGACAGTGCACGAGGTGGAGGGGCAGAGCCTGGGTGGGTCTCCGCTCCTGTGCAGAACTCGCTTCCCCGACCACAGGGCCCCTGCACAGTGTGGGGGGCAGATCCCTCCGCAGGAACAGGCTTGGAATGAGCACATCTTGATTCCCCACTGGGGAAAGATGTCTTGAAGGAGGGTGAATTGAATTCCACTGGGTGTGGCCTGAGTTCCAGGGCAGTGCTTTGCTTTGCTTTGTTTGAAAGGCAGAGTTACAGAGGGAGAGAGATCGTCCAGCCACTGGTTCACTCTCCCTGACAGCCATAGAGCCCAGGACTCCATCTGGTGCTTACGTGAGATGCAGGCTGTGCCCCCGTGCTTGGCTCCTCCCAGGCGTGGTTCGGGTGACTTTGTTTTTTGATGGAGGAGGAAGTGACACTGTGTTTGCAGTTAACGCTCTGCTTCCTGTCAGTGGAAGACAGGAGAGCCGCATGTTGAAGGCCAGTGGGTTCTAGGTGTTTAGAAGGGAGGATGAGCAAAGACATTCACACTTGACCTGGTGCCCATTCTTGGACTCAAGCAGGCTTTGACCCCAGGCAGAGCTGTGTCTCCTCTAGGGTATTCCACAACTCTCAGCTCCACAAAGGCAGGCTGATCAGAGTCCCGAGAACCCTGCGTGAACATCTGCTCATCAGGGAAAGGAATTAGCTTTGCCAAGGGTTTGCTGCTGTATTTTGGGACCTGCAGTGGAAGCCGATTCACAGCGGGCTTCTCATTACAGTTGGGTGCGTCATTGTGCCTTTTTGCTGAGCCCTGAGGTGTAGATAGATTGGGCTGGGTG
Source organism: Sylvilagus floridanus (assembly GCA_949820135.1). NCBI lineage: Eukaryota > Metazoa > Chordata > Mammalia > Lagomorpha > Leporidae > Sylvilagus > Sylvilagus floridanus. Next base: position 113,274,813 of record OX463238.1, on the reverse strand, counting down.
TATTTGTGACAGGGACCAACATTGACGGGGCTTTTGAGAACACCAGCAGCCCATGTTGGGAGTCTTGAGTCCTGGCTGCTCCGCTTCTGTTCCAACTTGCTACTGGTGGGTCTGGAGAAGCAGCAGATAACAACCCAAGTGCTTGGGCCTCTGCCACCCACGTAAGACCCAGAAGCTCCTGGCTCCGGCCTGGTCCAGCCCTGGCTGTTGTGCCCATGTGGCTAGTGAAACAGCAGATAGGAGATGTCTCTCCCTAACTCTGCTTTTTGAATAAATAAGTAATTTTTCCCAAGATTTATTTTATTTGAGAGGTAGAGCTACAGACAGACAGGTCTTCATCCAGTGGGTCACTCCCCAAATGGCCACAGTGGCTGGTGCCGGGCCAGTCTGGAGCCAGGAGCTGCATTGAGGTCTCTAATGTGGGTGCAGGGCCACAAGCACCAGGGCCATAGGCAGAGAGCTGGATCGGAAGAAGAGCAGCCAGGATACAAACAGGCACCCATATGGGATGCCAGGGCTGCAGGCGGAGCCTTCGTCTGCTACGCCGCAGTGCTAGCTCCATAAATCTTTTAAAAGAAAGTGATGGCAAAGTGGAGTTAGAGAGAGAGGCTTATTTTTGTGTAAAAGATTTGAGGTCCATGGGCTGGTGTGGCAGAGGGGTAAGCTGCTATTTGGGACACAGCTTATAGCAGAGTGCTGGTTGAAGGCCCGGCTGCACTTCTGAACCAGCTCCCTGCAAATGCGTGTCCTGGGAAGCAGCAGATGATGGCTCATATACTTGGCCCCCTGCAACTTATGTGGGAGACCCCGAGGGGTTCTGGGTTCCTGGCTTTGGCTTGACAGCTCTGACTCTTGTGGCTGTTGGAGAATGAATCAATGGATAGAAAACCTGTATGTCTCATTCTGCCTTTCAAAAAAATTTTTAAAAAGATTATTTATTTGAAAGGCAGAGGTGACAGGGAGAGACAGATCGTCCATCTGCTGGTTTACTCCCCAAATGGCCACAATGGCCAGGAGTCTGCTTATGGGTCTCCCATGTGGGTGCAGGGGCCCAAGTGCTTAGGCCATCTGTCATTGCTTTCCAAGGCATGTTAAGGGTGAGCTGGATTGGAAGTGGAGCAGCTAGGACCCGGACCACTGCCCATATGGGACGCCAACGCTGCAAGCAGTGGATCACCTGCAACGCCACCGTGCTGGTCCCTCAAATAAATTGTTAAGAAAGTTGAAGTCCATGTGTAGTTTTTTTTTTTTTTTTCCCCTGAGAGTTTCTGTGTTAAAATCTGGGGGCCAGTGATGTGTGGTGTCCAGCATCGGCATCCCATATGGGTGCCCATCGCAGCTGCTCCACATCTGATCCAGCTTCCTGCTAATGCTCCTGGGAAAGCAGCAGAAGGCCCATGGCCCTTGGCCCTTGGCCCCTGCACTCGCGTGAGAGACTCAGAAGAAGCTCCTGGCTTCAAATCGGCACAGCTCGGAGTGTTGCAGCCATTTGGGAGATGACGGATCGGTCTCTGTGTGTGTGCTCTCTCTGTGCCTTTCAAATAAATAAAATCTCTGGGAGCTACAATGTTTTTATGTCCAATGTCTGGCCTTCAGGACGTCCATTGTAAAGATCCTTTTCTCTGTTTATCATTACTGCTGGTGGGAGGATGTGGTAGATAGTTTATTTCTCAGCACAGAAGCATCTGTTGATGCTTGAATTGACTGGAGGGTGTCTGATAGCTGCAGTTTCGTCTAAAAGCTTTCTCTGGTGTAGAATCTGATTCTTGACTGACCGTGTGGCATCATGGGAGACAATCATTCATGCCACCTCTCAGCCACTGCCCTTTGCAGCTCCCTGAACAAGATGACTGGAGGGTTCTTGTGTATGACCAAATTCTACTGTGAAACCCAAGTAAGTTGAACCTCTATTGAAGTCCTAATGGTATTATAAAATGTAAAGTTTATGTAAGGTCGACGGGATGTCTTAAAGGCTAAGCTGAAAATGGAAAAAAAAATTTTTTTTTTTTGAACAGGCAGAGTGGACAGTGAGAGAGAGGCAGAGAGAAAGGTCTTCCTTTTTTGTTGGTTCACCCCCCAATGGCCGCTGTGGCCGGCGCACCACGCTGATCCAATGGCAGGAGCCAGGTGCTTCTCCTGGTCTTCCATGTGGGTGCAGGGCCCAAAGACTTGGGCCATCCTCCACTGCACTCCCAGGCCACAGCAGAGAGCTGGCCTGGAAGAGGGGCAACCGGGACAGAATCTGGCGCCCTGACTGGGACTAGAACCCAGGGTGCCGGCGCCGCAGGCGGAGGATTAGCCTAGTGAGCCACGGTGCCAGCCTGAAAATGGAAATTTATTAGTGGTCAACATTGTCCTTTCACTAGAGGAGGCAAACTAAAATAACAGTAGTCTAATTCTTCAGTTGATTTTGAAATACAACTTTAAGGACTTTTTATGTGGTTTCCTTGTTCACTCCTAAAATGGCCACAACAGCTGGGGCTAGGCCAGGCTGAAGCCAGTGGGCCTAGAACTCCATCTGGGTCTCCCAGTACTTGGGGTCACTTCCTTCCTCCTCCCCTCCCCTCCCCTCCCCTCCTCTCCTCTTTTCTCCATCTGGCTCTCCTAGTACCTGCACTTGCTTCCTTCATTCCTTCCTCTCTCTCTCTTTTAAAGATTCATTTATTCATTTATTTGAGAGGCAGAGAGAGAGAGAGAAGTCTTCCATCCACTGGTTCACTCCCCAATTGGCCACAACGGCCAGAGCTGGGCTGATTCGGAGCCAGGAGCTCCCCCTGGGTTCCCATGTGAGTGCAGGGGCCCAAGGACTTGGGCTATCTTGTACTGCTTTCCCAGGCCATAGCAGGGAGCTGGATCAGAAGTGGAGCAGCCAGGACTTGAACCAGCGCCCATATGGGATGCTGACACCACAGGCGGAATCTGTACCCACTATGCTACAGTGCCAGCCCTTCGGCTTTGTTAAACTGCCAGGTGCTCTAGCAGGAAGCTGCGTTGGAAATGGAGTAGCCAAGGCTTGAACCGGTGCTGTGAGATGGGATGCCAGTGTCAGAAGAGATGGCTAAATGCCACAGCGCTGGCCCCCACTTAACTTAGTTTATTTTGTTTGTGTCTGTATGCGTATTGGAATGGAGGGTGTCTGTACTTTACACAGTGAGATCATTGGTACTGGTGAGCAGTTTGCAGAGTTCTTAGATCCTTGTCAGTTAAGAGACCTTCTTCATTCTTGAACGACTGCATAATATTGCATAGTGTGGGTGTGCCATGGTTTAATCACTTTAATGCCTGTTATTTCTGTGATTGTACTGCCAGAAGCGGTTGACAATCTGGAGGTATTCTGAAAGCATACGAACTGAAAGGCTCATAGTACCCACAATTTCTAATAATTCATTTGGGAGGCAGAGAGAGGGTGCTCCGGTCTACCGGTCCACTGTCCAAACGCCGCAAGGGTCAGGACTGGGCTGGGGTGAAGCTGGGATGGGGGAGTTCAATCCCCGTCTCCCACATGGGTGGCAGGAGCCCAGTTACTCAGCCAGCAGCGCTGCTGCTTCCTAGTATCTGTGACCGCGGGAAGCTGGGGTCAGCAGCCAGAGCAAGGGGTCAAACCCAGATCCTTCTGTGGGACATGGGTGACCTAAGCCGCTAAACTAAACATCTGTCTCTCCCCCCAGATTGTTTCTCAGAATCGTACAAGTTATGTTTGTGTGCTTACTAAGTTTTTATTTGAGAGCTCTTGCGTCCGTCGGTACACCCCCTAAATGCCGGCAACAGCCACAGCTGGGCCAGGCGAAAGCCAGGAGCTGCAAGCTCCATCTGTGTCTCCCACACGAGTGGCTGGGACCTGAGCATTTGAGCCTTCCCCTGCTGCCTCCCAGGATGCACAACAGCAGGAAGCTGGATTGAGCAGAAGCAGAAGGGGAGAAGTGACACCTTTTTAAAGACATTTAGTTATTTATCTGAAAGAGAGGAACACACATCCACTACTTCACTCTCCAAATGGCCCCTACGGCTGGGGCTGGGCCAGGCTAAAACCAGGAGCCAGGAGCTTTTGGGATCCCACGTGGGTGCAGGGGCCCAAACACTTGGGCCGTCATCCTTTGCTGCTTTCCCAGGGCACAGCAGGGAGCTGGATCGGAAGTGAAGCAGCCAGGACTCGGTGCCCATATGAGACGCTGGCACTGCAGACAACGGCGTAACCCACTGCGCCACAGCACTGGCCCTGGGGGTGAGACTTGATTGCAGGCACTTTGGTTCAGGTGTCGGTGTCCCAGAGGGTAGCTTATCCTGTGCAGCGCCCAGCCCTATTTGTCCTTAGAAATTTACCAATGGTGGGGCTGGTGCTGTGGCATAGTGCGCTGTGGCATGTGGTGCTGTGGCATTTGGGTGCTGGCTCGAGTCCCAGCTGCTCCACTTCTGATCCAGCTCTCTGCTAATGGCTTGGGAAAGCAGTGGAAGATGGCCCAAGTTTTTGGGCCCCTACACCCACATGGGAGACCTGGAAGAAGCTCCTGGCTTGGATCAGCGAAGCTCCAGCCGTTGTGGGCATCTGGACAGTGAACCAGCAGATGGAAGACCTCTCTCTCTCTCTGCCTCTCTGTAACTCTGACTTTAAAATAAATCTGTTTTTTAAAATTTACCAATAGTACTCAAGTATTACGGTCTCTATGATAACGGTTTTCACACAGAAGATAAAATTGGGCCGGCGCCGTGGCTCAACAGGGTAATCCTCCGCCTTGTGGCGCCAGCACACCGGGTTCTAGTCCCGGTCGGGGCGCCGGATTCTGTCCCGGTTGCCCCTCTTCCAGGCCAGCCCTCTGCTGTGGCCCGCGAGTGCAGTGGAGGATGCCCAAGTGCTTGGGCCCTGCACCCCATGGGAGACCAGGAAAAAGCACCTAGCACCTGGCTCCTGCCATTGGATGAGCGCGGTGCGCCGGCTGCAGTGCGCCAGCCGCGGCAGCCACTGGAGGGTGAACCAACGGCAAAGGAAGACCTTTCTCTCTGTCTCTCTCTCTCAATGTCCACTCTACCTGTCACAAAAAAAAAAAAAAGATAAAATTGAATTATTTAATGTTTCTTAATAAAATAATGAATAACCTTTAGATTTCCTTTATTGTAACATCTGAACACTGATTTTTATTTGCTGAAGACCATAGGAAGTTTACCAACAGTAATTATACCAATTCACCTTTAAAGTTTTGCTTCATGAATTCTCATTTTATTCAAAAGAGAAAAGAAAAAAAAAATACGGAGAGAGAGATTCCATCTGCTGATAGAGAGAAATGGTGACATTCCATCTGCTGATAGAGAGAAATGGTGAGATTCATCTGCTGATTCACTCCCTGGATGCACGGCCAGCAGCCCAGAAACTCAATCCAGGTCTCCCGGGTGGGTGAAGGGACCCAGGTACTGGAGTCATCACCTGCTGTCCCCCAGGATGTGTGGCGTTTGGAATGCCGCAGTGAGTAACAGGATAGCCAGGACCTGGAGCAGGCACTCAGCTATGGGATGTTGGCGTCCCAGGCAGCTGCCTCACTGCTGTGCACATGCCCGCCCCAAATTTCACCTTTTTGTGATAATAGTAAGTTGGATGGGTCTGTGTGGGGGGGTGGGGGGTGGTGTGGGGGAGGGGAGGAAGCAGTGTTCAGCGTAGCGGTTAAGACACCTGTGTGTCATCATTGAAGTACCTGGGTTGGATACCCAGCTCCGGCTCCTGACTCCATCTTCTTGCCAGTTACTGGGATCAAAAGTGATGCTCCAGTTCTACTTAGCAGGAATTCAAGACCACACAAGCTGGCTTTTTAATATTTTAAAGTTTCCATGTGAGAGAGAGTTCACATCTGCTGGTTCACTCCCCAACAGCTCAGAAAGGTTGAGGCTGGCCATGGCTGAAGCCAGCAGCTGGGAACTCACTCCACGTCTTCGGTGAGAGTGGCAGGGACCTAATTCTTTGAGCTGTCACCTGCTGCCTCCCAGGGTCTGCACTAGAAGAAAGCTGGAGGGTTCGACATTGTGGCGCAGTGGGTTAAGCCACTGCCTGCAATGCTGGCATCCCATATGGGCATCAGTTTGAGTCCTGGCTATTCTATTTCTGATCCAGCTCCCTGCTAATGCCTAGGAAAGCAGCAGAAGATGGCCCAAATCTTTGGCCCCTGTACCCATGTGGGAGACCCACCTAGATCTCAGGCTCCTGGCTTTGGCCTGGCCCAGTCCTGGCCATTGTAGCCATCTTTGGAGTGAACCAGTGGATGGAAGATCTCTCTGTCTCTCCCTATATCTCTGTAACTGACAAATAAATAAATAAAATATTAAGAAAAAATATGTTTAAAAAAAAAAAAGATAGAGTTGGGACCCAGAGCCAGGAATTGAACCCAGGCACTCCAATATGGGATGTGGAATTTTTTTCAAAGGTTTATTTATTTATTTGAAAATCAGAATTACACAGAGGAGAGATGAGAGAGAGAGAGAGAGAGGTCTTCCATCCGCTGTTTCACTCCCCAAATGGCTGCAATGGCCGGAGCTGTGCCGATCCGAAGCCAGGAGCCAGGAGCTTCCTCCAGGTCTCCCACCTGGGTGCAGGAGCTCAGCTCTCAATCCAGTTTTCCCATGTGGATGACCATTACCTGCTTCCTCCCAGGATTCGTTAGTGGGAAGTCGGGTCAGAAGTGGAGTAGCCAGGAGTCAAACTAGTGCTCTCTTATGGGATGCTGGCATCCCAAGCAGCAGCTTAATCTGCTGTACCACAACTCTTTTTTGTCCTTTTTATACATTTTAAAAAATATTTTATTTTTTATTTATTTGAAAGTTACACAGAAGAGGCAGAGAAAGAGAGGTCTTCCATCCGCTGGTTCACTCCCCAATTGGCCGCAATGGCCAGAGCTGTGCCAATCTGAAACCAGGAGCCAGGAGCTTCTTCCAGGTCTCCCACGTGGGTGCAGGGGCCCAAGCACTTGGGACATCCTCCACTGCTTTCCCAGGCCATAACAGAGAGCTGGATCAGAAGTGGAGCAAGCGGGACTTGAACCGGCGCCCATATGGGGATCCCAGCACTGCAGGCGGTGGCTTTACCCACTACACCACAGTGCCAGCCCCGTTTTTATAAATTTTTAAAATTTATTTGCATGCATTTCATAAATGCAACATTAGGAACATGAAGAAGAACCCAAGAATGATACATCTTTTGTGAGCACTTAGACTTAATTATCACTTATGAGACATAAAAATATCCTCCACTTAATGCACAAAAATGAAGTTATTCTATAAATGTTTTTAAAAGATTTGTTTATTTGAAAGAGAGAGAGGGAGAGACAGAAAGACCGAGATCTTCCATCTTCTGGTTCACACCCCAAATGGCTGCAACAGCTGGGGACAGGCCAGGCTGAAGCCAGGAGCCAGGGGCTTCTTCTGGGTCTCCCATTTAGGTACAGGGGCCCAAGTACTTGGGCCATCTTCCACTGCTTTCTCAGGTGCATTATCAGGGAGCTGGATCAGAAGTGGAGCAGCTGGGACTCGAACGTGTGCCCGTATGGGATGTCAGAGTTGCAGGCGTCAGCTTTGCCCACTGTGCCACAGCGCTGGCCTCTGTACCAGAACTCTTGTCCATGTTGTGAGCATCTTAAAAAATTGGTATATTAACCTGTAGGCAAAATACCTGCTGGTAAACTGGCATTTTTAGATAAGCCACTATTTTCATTATGGGGACAGCTCTTTAAAGCTGTAAGAATGTATCTAAAGATAAGTTCAGGATTTATTTGAAAATGTCTTTAGTTCAAGGGCCCTGTGATGCTGCTGCAGTGTTGTGTAACCCTTACTGATTGTCCTTTGAGTCCGCTCACTGTAGATTTCCAAGACCCCGGACGAATGGAGAGTGGTGGAAGCAACAGAATCTCCTCTGGACGGCAGGAAGAGATGAGAACCATAGAGTCTCCAGTGGGTTGTCTTCTGCCTGCCTCCTGGTGTACTTCCCTTCGTTTTCACCTTTTTAAAACGTGAGCTTCAGGGCGTTGTGGCGTAGCGGGACAAGCTGTCACCTACCATGCCATCATCTCATATGGGTGCCAGTTTGAATCCCAGTTGCTCTACATCCGATCCAGCTTCCCTGCTAAGGCATCGGGGAAAGGCCTTGGACCCCTGCATCCATGTAGGAAACTGGCTGGAGCTCCTGGCTCCTGGCTTCAGCCAGGCCCAGCCCTGGCCATTGTGGCCATTTGAGGAGTGAACCAGCAGATGGAAGATCGATCTCTCTCTTACTCTTTTGCTTCTCCTTCTCTCTCTGTAACTCTGGCTTTCAATTAAATAAATAAATAAATAAATAAATAAATAAATAAATCTTAGAAAGAATGTGAGCTGGGCTCACTCCACCTGTGGCACCAGCATCCCATATGGGCGCCAGGTTCTAGTCCCAGTTGCTTCTCTTCCAGTCCAGCTCTCTGCTGTGGCCCGGGAAGGCAGTGGAGGATGGCCCAAGTGCTTGGGCCCTGCACCCCATGGGAGACCAGGAGAAGCACCTGGCTCCTGGCTTTGGATTGATGCAGTGCCACCCATAGTGGCCATTTTGGGAGTAAACCAACAAAAGGAAGACCTGTCTCTCTGTCTTTCTCTTTCACTGTTTATAACTCTACCTGTCAAATAAAAAAAGAAAAAGAGAGTGATCTTCCCTGCGCCCACCTCTCCTTGGCCAGACACAGCAGTAGTAGCACAGCGAGCAGTTACAAAATAGATGTTTTTCTCCATTCATTTATACCTTTCTAGCTTGTCCTCATCTGCAGCACACATACACACACACACACCCCTACCAGCCCTGCTGCTGCCTGGATTCTTTTTTTTTAAGATTTCTTTATTTATTTGAAAGGCAGAGTTACAAACAGAGAGAGAGAGAGAGAAAGAGAGAGACCTTCCATCCGCTGGTTCAGTCCCCAAATGGCTGCAATGACTGGGAGTGGGACAGGCCAAAGCCAGGAGCCTGGAGCTCCATCTAGGTTTCCCAACTCCATCTGGATCTCCCACATGGGTGGCAGGGCCTGAAGCATTTGGACTCTCTTCCAGTGCTTTCCCAGGCACATTGGCAGGGAGCTGATTGGAAGTGGAGCAGCTGAGACTCGAACCAGTTCTCTGATATGGGATGCCGGCATTGCAAGTGGCAGCATAGCCTGCTATGTGGTGACGCCAGCGGCTGCAGGCTGGGTTCTAACTCTGGCCAGCGAATGCTCACTGGCAGCAAGCCCATGCAGATGAAATCGGAGGTGCAGATTTATTCCAGGGTCTTGGCCTCTCAACTCAGTGAACTCCAGAGCAAAGAATCCTTCTAGACTCCTGTGTTGTGCAGAAAAGTGCTTTGGGCCGGTGCCGTGGCTCAATAGGCTCCAGCACACAGGGTTCTAGTCCCGTTCGGGGCTCCAGATTCTGTCCCGGTTGCCCCTCTTCCAGGCCAGCTCTCTGCTGTGGCCCGGGAGTGCAGTGGAGGATGGCCCAAGTGCTTGGGCCCTGCACCCCATGGGAGACCAGGATAGGCGCCTGGCTCATGCCATTGGATCAGCGTGGCGTGCCGGCCACGGCGGCCATTGAAGGGTGAACCAATGGCACTCTCACTGTCCACTCTGCCTGTCAAACAAACAAACAAACAAAAAAAAAAATGGGGGAAGCCATTGTAATCCATAAGCTGTACTTTGGAAATTTATATTCTTTAAATAAAAGCTTTATAAAAAAAAAAAAGTGCTTTGGGCCAGAATCTGGAGAAAAAAAAAATCTCAGTCTGTACCCTAAGGCCTTGGTAGACCCGACTTCAGATCCTGCCAAGCATTTGGTCACTTTTTTTTTTTTTTTTTGGTCACTTTCACTACATACATTGAGTGGCACCTTCTAACTTAATTCCATAAGGACATGATGAAATTGATTCATAAACTTTTAAAGGTTGATTCATTTTATTATTATTATTTTAAGTTCTATTTACGGGGCCAGTCCAGTGGCATAGCAGGTAAAAGCCACTGCCTACAGTGCCAGCATCCCTTGTAGGGCACCAGCTGGAGACCTGTTATTCCACTTCCAATCCAGCTCTCTGCTATGGTCTGGGAAAGCAGTGGAAGATGGCCCAAGTGCTTGGGCCCCTGCACCTGTGTGGGAGACGTGGAGGAAGCTCCTGGCTCCTGGCTTTGGATTGACTGAGCTCCAGTTGTTGTGGCCATCTGGGAAGAGAACCAGTGGATGTAAGACCTTTCTCTGTAACTCAACCTCTCAAATAAATAAAATCTTCAAAAAAAAAAAAAAAAAGATTCTCCAGTGACTATAGCCTGCTGTGGCCAATTGAGATGGTCAGCAGGCTCCCAGCCACTCCCCTTTTAGTGAGGTTGTTAGGTAGGTGTTACATTGTGTTTCCTCCGTGTGATCAGCAGGCTGAGACTTTCTGAATGAGAATGGCCACACATTCCCAGCAGCCCCCGCAGCGAGCTGTGTGGCCGTCACACTGCAGCCGGCTGCACTCAGGCCTCCAGTGGCCTTACGGCTTCTCCTCTCCATCCTGTTCTGAACATTGTTCCCTTGTGAGCAAAACAAGACCAGAGGATGAGAGAGGGCAAGGACCCCGTCTTCCCAGCTGTTGCAGGCTGCCACGAAGCCCTCTGTTCACAGTGCATGTCCCCACGGTGCAGAGCACTGCCCCAAGCCCAGACTGACTTGCCAAGCCCATGAATGGGAGCAAGCTGATGCTTGCCTAAAGCCACCAGGTTTTGGGGTGACTTCTTATTCAGCAAAAGATAAGGACACAAACCCAACCATGTCCTCAAATCTAGTTTAAGGAAGCATTGCAACTAACAAGTGAACAACTGTACCTAGAAGTGACTAACCCCAGGCCCAGAGGGGAGCTGGTGGGTGCAAGGGACAGTTACACATTGTTCTCCTTTGCTGAACAGGCTCTTGTGCAGGCTCCCACTTCTCTGAGGGGCCAGAACTGTGGTGGAGCAGCTGGGACCCAACCAGCGCCCATATGGGATGCCAGCACTGCAGGCGGCTGCTTTACCTGCTATGCTACAGCGCCAGTCTCCTCCTTTCTTTTTTATAAAATATTTGTTTTGTTTGAAAGGCAGAGTTACAGGGAGACAGTGAGTGTTGGGGGTGAGGGGTGTTCCATTTGCTGGTTCACTCCCCAAATGGCCTCAATTGCAAGGGCTGGGCCAGGACGAAGCCAGGAGCCTGGACTTACTGCTGGGTCTCCCACGTGGGTGCAGGGACCCAGGCACTTGGGCCATCTTCCGCTGCTTGCCCAGGTGCATTAGCAGGGAGTGAGTGGATTCGAAGTGGAGCAGCCAGGACTTCGACCAGCACGCATACAGGATGCCAGTGTCTCAGGTGGCAGCTTAACCCACTGTGCCACAACACTGGCCCTTAAAATTTTACGTTTTAATTATTTGGAAGGGAGAGAGCATCCCCAGCCACTGGTTCACTCCACAAGTACCTGCCAGTGCCAAGGCTGGGCTGGACCAAAGATAAGAACCGGGAACTCCATCCAGGCCTCCCACGGTGGCAGGCACCCAATTACTTCGGCTATCACTGCTGTCTCCCAGGGTGCACATTACCAGGAAGCTGGAATTAGGAGCTGGAGCCTGTTATGGAACCAGACACTCCAATACGGGATGTGGGCATCTTAACCACTCGGCTAAACAACCGCATCTTTTCCATGCTAGTTACTGGTGCACATCTTGGGATGTTTGCATTCGAGTTCCTGCGTCTCTCATCCGCTCTTTCCTTCGTCAGGATTGTGGGTCAGCATCTGCACTCACGCTGTGATCTGTCCGTGGTACTTGGCAAGCTTGCAAAGCAGCGTGAGGAGTCCCAGCCAGTCAGCCAGCCAGCCAGCCAGCCAGCCAGGAAATCACAGTCCATTTACTGCGATGCGAGGTGGCGAGACAGCCGCCCATGAGTCACACGCCCTGGGGCAGCACTGCGGAGGGCTGGAGGGATGGCATGCCACACGTGTGTGCCTACACTCACAGATGCGCACACAGGCTCTGAGAAATGTGCTCAGGGAGGAATCGGATATCATGCGATTCCACGAGGTCAGAGAGTGCGGTGGTGGTAACAGGACTTCCAAGGAAAAAGTGTCCTCCTCTTTGGAAGTCTGCAGGACGGCTTTCCTCTCTTCCAGGTACTGTGTTCCCAACCCTCAAGCGGAAACGCCCCTGCCCTTGGGCAGGAAGTGCTGGCCGATGGTGGAGACCTGGGGGTTGGTTGGGTCTGCGCTGTTTCCTGATTATCGTGGTCATGAAGCAAAACCTACAGGTATTCAATCCGTAGGGCTGTACACCAAAACAAAGTCCAATTTAATGTAAAAAAACAAAACAAAACAAAACAAAAAAACAACCAACCCACAAGGGCGCTGGAGCCAGCTGCCTGGGCCTATTTGAATCATGCTGCATCACTCACATGTTAGCTGTTAGATCATGGGCCAGTGCCCGGTGCCTGTGTCCTCATTTCTAGCCGGGGGTAATCATAGCACTGCCTGCGTGGGCTTGCCGTGAGGACACGTAGCACCTAGCTCATGGGCGGAGAGAAGACTGACATGGCAGAGAAAACTCTAGAAGAGGCAGGGTCAATGCGGCCAAGTCGGCTCTTTCACAATTTTCCAGGGATGGCCAAAACCAACCAAAAAAAAAATCCTTCCCTCTGCTCATTCATTCATTCACTGACTGCCTGCTGTTTCCAGGGCCTCACTGAGAGGTTCCAGAGGACCCTGGGAGTCTTTCACTTCCCAAACCGCCTGGGGTGTGATGTCGCGCTCGGTAGCACATCTCGCTGTCTTTGTTGTGGTCTCCATTTTCCCAGACTGACCCCAGCCACTGGCCACAAGTGCTGACCGTGTCTGTGTTTAGACATCGCAGCTCTGACGGCATCTGCCAATGACAGTACTAAGACCAAGTAAATTCTTCCACTAGGTTGACAACGCAGAGTGCCAATTTTTTAAAAATTTATTTGAAAGGTGGAGAACAGAGAGGGCAGGAGAGAGAAAGAGAAACAGACACTTTTTTTTTTTTTTGACAGGCAGAGTGGACAGTGAGAGAGAGAGACAGAGAGAAAGGTCTTCCTTTTGCCGTTGGTTCACCCACAGTGGCTGCTGCGGCCGGTGCACTGTGCCGTGCCAATCCAAAGCCAGAAGCCAGGTGCTTCTCCTGGTCTCCAAAGCGGGTGCAGGGCCCAAGCACTTGGGCCATCCTCCACTGCCCTCCCGGGCCACAGCAGAGAGCTGGACAGGAAGAGGGGCAACCGGGACAGAATCCGGCTCCCCGACCCAGACTAGAACCCGGTGTGCTGGCGCCACAGGGCAGAGGATTAGCCTATTGAGCCACGGCGCCTGCCAAGAGACACTTTCCATCTGCTTGGTTCACTCCCCAAAAGCCTCCAATAGCTGGGACTGGGCTAAGCTGAAGCCAGTAGCCAAGAACTCCATCTGGGTCTCCCACGTGGACCCAAGTACTTGAGCCATCTCTGCTGCCTCCCGGGCAGGAAGCGGGACTGGAAGTGGAGGCGGAGGTGAGACTCAGCGTGGGAGCGTCCCAAGCAGTGACTTAACCCACTGAGCCGCATCGCCTGTCCCCTACTTCACTGGTAAATTCTGAGAATGACCTGGGAAGTGAAAAAAAAGCCTTTGAAAATACAGGAACCTGGGGGCTGTGGGTGTCTTGAGGATGACCTAGAGCGGCCTGGGCGTATGGGGATCATGAAAGTGTCCTAATAGAGAGACAAAGGATACTGTCTAACAGGAAGGAGCCAGGTTCCAATATGATGTTCACACAGCAACGGTGAGCCCGTGGCTTCCTCCCCGCGCAGGGGCACTAACACTCGGCCATTCCTGTGTGCTGGAGGCCTTGTTTTTCACTGGCTGAGCAGCACTCCCTGCCACCCTGACAGCTGAGAGCCAGGGATCCCCCTGGGAGGAGGAGAGCGGCCAAGAGGAGATGGAACAGCCTGAGAAAGAATGAGAATGATTCTCCTGCTCCGCGAGGCAGAGCCAAGTGGGAGATGAGCCAGGGTCCAGGATCACAAGCTGCCTGGACCCCGCCCGCCTCAGCCCGCGCGCCCGGTGCCCCTCCGTGGAGCAGCGCGGCTCCAGGTCGGGCATCTGTGGGACAGCGGCCGAGGCGTCTGGACCGCCAGACACACACAGAGCGTGTCTGTCCTCCGCTTCTGCCGGCGGTCACAGGAAGTGAGTGTTGAAGGCAACATCAACACAGTCAGACTCTGGGGAAGCACACAGTTAAGCCCTGGCTTGGTGGAGCCTGGCATTGATGGAGATTAAAAATACAGCATGCCTCACGACTTCAGTTTTCCACAGCTATTTTAGTTTGGCTGCAGAGATTTGGTCTCACTTTTTAGACTACGACTTGGAGCGTAATGTCAAAAAGCCCCTCGACGGCACTCACTGTGCTGCTTCTAGGTGTCAGGGTAATACGAAGCCGAGAGCGAGCTGCCCACCGCCCACCAGGCGGCAGAGCCAGGTCCTCAGGCTGGTTGTTTTCCTGCCACTGATCACAACCTCTCTATTCTGCATGGTCCTGACAGCTTACCGCTCTTCGCTCCTCCTCCCCTGGCCAAAAGGGCCCCCTCGCCCACCTCTGCACCCTGCTGTGGTGTGAATGAGGGTCAGATGGCACGTACCCCAGGCACCTCCGAGGAATGGAAGGTGCTGGCCCTGCACCCAGGCACTCCCTCCTGGGCCACCTGGTGGAACACTGAGATGAGGACAGCAGCAAGAAGGTGGCCGACCTTGTCCTCCTGACACCTGTGTCTTCCTAAGCCAGGCCAACGGGTTGACCTTGACCTAATGGGCTCAACTCTATTCCACTGGTCTTATTTTTAGAGACTGAGACTTTTTTTTTCTTTATTCAAGTTTATTTGTTTATTTGAAAGTCGATTACACAGAGAGGGGGAGAGACAGAGACCAAGAAAAAGAGGGATTTTCCATTCACTATTTACTTCCCAAATGGCTGCAATGGCCAGTGCTGGGCCAGGCTGAAGCCAGGAGCCAGGAGCTTCTTCTGTGTCTCCCATGTGGTTAGCAGGGGCTCAAACACTTGGTCATCTTCTACTGCTTTACCCAGGCCACTAGCAGGCAGCCAGGTCAGAAGTGCAGCAGCCAGGACGCAAACCAGTGCCCACGTGGGTGCCTGAGTTGTGGGTACTGGTTTAGCCTACTGGGCCACGATGCTGGTCTTGGTCTTTCTGTTTTTATGCCAGTAATTTACTTTCTTTTCTCCCATTGATCCTTTTCTAACACAAATTGAAAATTTAACTCAGATTTTCAATTCTTTTTTTTTTTTTTATTAGGCAGAGTTAAACAGTGAGAGGGAAAGAGAGAGAAAGGTCTTCCTTCCATTGGTTCACCCCCCAAATGGCCACTACGGCCGGTGCTGTGCTGATCCGAAGCCAGGAGACAGGTGCTTCTCCTGGTCTCCCATGGGGTGCAGGGCCCAAGCACTTGGGCCATCCTCCACTGCCTTCCTGGGCCACAGCAGAGAGCTGGACTGGAAGAGGAGCAACCGGGACTAGAACCTGGTGCCCATATCGGATGTGGGCGCTGCAGGCAGAGGATTAACCAAGTGAGCCACGGCGCTGACCCCTCAATTCTCCTTTAAAAATGGAAGTATGTAAGCCTGTAAGAGTTGCTTTAGCTGAATTTCATATACCAGGGTACTTCATTGTTTCATGGAAAAATGAAACAAAAAAGTGTGTTTCTGGACAAAGGGGAGGGAAGTGCATAATGGGACAGCTGGAGGGAGTTTCACACTGACATTTGAAAATAAATAAAAATAAATATGTTTAGGGGTGGGGCATTCGGCACAGTGGTTAGCACGCTGCTTGGGACGCCTGCTTTCCATGCGGGAATGCCTGGTTTGAGTCTGGGCTCCTCAGCTTCCAATCCAGCTTCCTGTTGCTGCTCACCTTTGGAGCAGTGGTTGACGGCTCAAGTGACAGGGTCCCTGCCTCCTACAAAGAAGACCTGGGCTGAGTTCTCAGCTTCCAGCTTGGCCCTGGCCCAGGCCTAGTTGTGGCATTAACGGAAAAAAGCAGCAGATGGAAGATCTCTGTTTTTCTCTCTGCCTTTAAAATAAGATTTGAAAAATGAGTTTATTTTGGCACCAAAATTGAAGTCTGTTCATAGTTTTTTTTTTTTTCATAATGCATTTCCATGAGTTTTAATTTTTTATGAAGATTTATTTTGCTTATTTGAAAGACAGAGTTACAGAGAGGTAGAGACAGAGAGAGAGATCTTCCATCTGCTGATTCACTGCCCAGGTGGTCGCAATGGCCAGAGCTGAGCCGATCTGAAGCCAGGAGCTTCTTCCAGTTCTCCCACGTGGGTGCAGGGGCCCAAGGACTTGGACCATCTTTCACTGCTTTCTCAGGCCATAGCAGGGAGCTGGATCAGAAGTGGAGCAGCCAGGACTCAAACCAGCAACCATATGGGATGCTGGCGCTGCAGGCCCAGACTGGCCCCTCCATGAGTGTTTTGAAGACCCCCTTGTATGCATGGCTTTCAAAAGTCTTTTTTTGCTGGGGCTGGCGCTGTGGTGTTAAGCCTCTGTCTGCAATGCCAGTGTCAAATAAGGGTGCTGATTCAAGTCCTGGTTGCTTCACTTCTGATCCAGCTTCCTGCTAGAATAAATGGAAAAGCACCAAACAGATGGCCCGAGTGCTTGGACCCTGGCTTCAGCCTGATCCAGCCCCAACTGTTGCAGCCAGGTCTGGGCCAGGCCAAAGCCTGGTCTTCCACATGGGTGGCAGGGGCCCAAGCACTTGGGCCATCTTCTGCTGCCTTCCCAGGCCATAGCAGGGAGCTGGACTGCAGGCACAGCAGCAGGGACTTGAACCAGCACTCTGCTCCCGGATGCAGGGTCACAAGTGGCGGCTTAACCCACTGTGCTGCAATGCTGGCCCCAGAATATGTATTAATTCCATTTTCTATGGACTTATTGAATTCCCCTAAATGTTGATATTCTGTTTTTAAAAAGATTTATTTGAAGGAAGTAGTGAGAGATCTTTTATCTGCTGGCCCTCCTAACTCCCCAGACAGCTGCAATGGCTCAGGCTGGGCCAGGCTGGAGCCAGGAGCCCATTGTTCCGCCCAGGTCTCCCACATGGATGCAGGGGCCCAAGCACAAGGGCCCTTCTGCTGCTGCTTTCCCAGGCACATCAGCAGGGAGCTGAATCAGAAGCAGAGCAGCTGGGACTTAAACTGTTGCTCCAACATGGGATGCCATCATTGGAGGCGGTCGCTTATCTGGGTGCACCTGAACACCAGCCCCAATGTTGTGTTTTTATCATTCATCTTTTTATCATGCATCTATCATCACTGTAAATTTTTTTATTATTATTATTTAGATTCATGAGTTGTTTAAAAATGTGTTTTGATCAAGGACTTCTGTTATTTGCAACAACATGGATGAGCCTAGAGGATATTATGCTAAGTGAAGTAAGCCAGGCACAGAGATACAAAGACCTACGATTGCACTGACAGGCAAATAGACGCTGCAAAGGTAAGATTCCTAGGAGAGAGTAAGAATGATGGTTCTGGGGGCGGGTGTGGTGTAGCAGGTTAAGCCACCACTTGTCATCCCATTTTGGAGTGCCAGTTTGCATCCTGGCTTCTCTGCTTTTTTTTTTCTAAGATTTTATTTATTTACTTGAAAGAGTTACACAGAGAAAGAAGGAGAGGCAAAGAGAGAGAGAGAGAGAGAGAGAGAGAGAGAGAGATCTTCCATTTGCTGGTTCACTCCCCAGTTGGCCGCAGTGGCCGGAGCTGCGCTGATCTGAAGCCAGGAGCCAGGAGCTTCTTCCCGGTCTCCCACACGGTGCAGAGGCCCAAGGACTTGGGCCATCTTCTACTGCTTTCCCAGGCCACAGCAGAGAGCTGGATGTGCCTCTTATCTGCTTCTTATCCAGCTTCTTGCTAATGTGCCTGGGAGGTGGCAGATGATGGCTTAAGTACTTGGGCTCCTGGCACCCACTTGGGAGACTCAGGATAGTGTTTCAGGTTCCTGGCTTTGACCTGGTCCAGCCCTGGCTATTGTGGCCATTTGCAGAGTGAATTATCAGATGGAAGTTCTCTTTTTGTTTCTACCTGTCACTCTGCCTTTCAAATCAATCCTTAAATGTGTTTTTAAACTTGCAAAAAAAAAAAAAATCAGAAATCAATGACTGATCAGTTTTACCTTTGGACACTGGCATCCTCTAGAGGTGTGTTTGAAGTACTGGGGGTACTTTTTGATTGTCCTGATGACTGAGGGGCAGGAGAAGTTGCTGCTGGTATTTAACTGTCTGGAGACAAGACACCAGGCATAGTGCAGTGGCTTTATATGTGGACAATGACCTTCCCTACCCTACCTTCAGTATTTCAAAACAGCTGTGGTGCAGTGGGTTAACGCCCTGAAGCGCCGGGATCCCATATGGGCCCTGGTTCTAGTCCCGGATGCTCCACTTCCAATCCAGCAGAGATGCTATGGCCTGGGAAAGCAGAAGATGGCTCAAGACCTTGGGCCCCTGCACCCATGTGGGGGACCCAGAAGAAACTCCTGGCTCCTGGCTTTGGATCGGCGCAGCTCTGGCCGTTGCAGCCAATTGGGGAGTGAACCATCAGATGGAAGACCTCTCTCTCTGCCTCTCCTCTCTCTAACTCTGACTTTCAAATAAATAAATAAATCTTAAAAAAAAAAAAAAAAACCAAAACCAGCATCTATATGAAACCTGCACCAGTTGCAGCTTAAAAAATTTCTCCTTTAGAGTCCCTGAGGACTTGGAAGCGGTTAGGGGATGAGGTGAAAAACAGGAGTTTGAAATACGAAGGGGCTCCCACCTGTTGGTTGGGAACATAAGGCTGTCTCTTCAGAAGTTCAGGGAACTAACTGCATTGCAACAAAGTATCTATCTCAACAGTAGGATCTGGGGCTCGGTGTTCCAGCTGCTGGCATACACAGCTGTGGCAGTACTGACTCATACAGGTGTTAAAAAGGCGAAGACTTGGCTGGCGCCGTGGCTCAACAGGCTAATCCTCCGCCTTGCGGCGCCGGCACACTGGGTTCTAGTCCCGGTCGGGGCGCCGGATTCTGTCCTGGTTGCCCCTCTTCCAGGCCAGCCCTCTGCTGTGGCCCAAGTGCTTGGGCCCTGCACCCCATGGGAGACCAGGAGAAGCACCTAGCACCTGGCTCCTGCCATCGGATGAGCGCGGTGCGCCGGCCGCAGCGCGCAGTCCGCGGCAGCCATTGGAGGGTGAACCAACGGCAAAGGAAGACCTTTCTCTCTGTCTCTCTCTCTTACTGTCCACTCTGCCTGTCAAAAAAAAAAAAAAAGGCGAAGACTTGTGATTGACATGACGTCCTGCAAGTACATACACGTGGGCGAGCGTTAATAATAAAGTGGTTAAAGTGAGCTCTTGGTTGCACAGATCTCAGATGCCAGCCAGAAAGATTAAGCGTGCCTACCCTTTCACCCGAGATTTTCGGGCACTTCAAATTGGGAAATCCCTAACTCTCTCTCTAGGGTCCATTGACCCCTTCTCCCCATACAACCCAAGGGGGTTCCCATTTCCTTTCAGTACCCAGCTTCCTTGGAGGGCAAGGCGTTGACCGCTGGCCAGTGGATCAAGCACACAGAGGCGAGCAATGCCCAGCTCCCCCTTCTAAAGCAGGGAGGCTGCTTCTTGCACCCTCTTCACATTTGCTGGGAAGGCAACTTGTGGAGATGGAAGCCACGGAATGTCCTCTCACAGCTGGATCCTTGGATGGCTGCAAGAACAGAGCCACCTACGCACTTATTGAAGCCAACGCATTTAGGAGACATTGATTTCCTGCCACTTGCTCGTAAGCCAATAGCTAAACCGCCCTGCTGGCTCCATATAAAAGAGGACATCTGGTCTCAATAAAAACTTGAAATGTAGCAGGGTTCTTTTTTATGTATATTGAGTCACACATACAGACTCTACAAGAACAACTTACATGGTCAGTACCTTACAAACAGGCATAGTTCTGAACGGTTTTATTATTTTTCAAAATTTATTCATTTATATGAAAGATGAGGTGACAGAGGAGACATCTGCTGGTTCACCTCCAAATGACTGATGGCTAAGGGTGGGTCAGGTCAAACTGGGGGCCCTAGAGCTCAGTCCTGTTCTCCCATGGGGGTGGGTACTTGAGCCATCACCTTCCATCTCCCAGGGTGCACACTGGTAGGGAGCTGGGATTGGAGTGATCTGGTGCTCAGATCCAGGCATCCTGTTAGGGGAAGCGGGCAACTCAAGTGTCATCTAGCTGCTCCTGCACAGGTCCCCACTCTGAACAGTTAATAAGTCAACGATTTTATTATAGCTGTAATTAACACAATTTCAATGTATATTGTTTTTAAAGATTTATTTGAAAGGCAGAGAGAGAGAGAGAGAGATGTCTTCCATCTACTGATTCACTCCCCAGATGGCCACAATGACCAGGGCTGGGCCAGGCTTTCCCAGGCACATTACCAAAGAGCTAGATTGGAAGTGGAGCAGCTGGGACCTCTGCAGGCGGTGGCTTAACTCCCTACACCACGGTGCCAGCTACATGAGCATACACTGTCAGGTTCAGTGAGTTAACACTCAATACAGACGAGGCCAGCCTCGTGTAGTCATTTGCTTTTCTTCAGATTGCACACGAGGGAGGGTGGCTTCTTGGTTTTATAGGCCACGCTTTTTCTGATGCGCTCTCCTTTGACGTTCACGATATGTGGCAAGAGAGGGGGCCGGACTGTCAGAACTGTCCCTTGAGGCGTGTAGCCTCGGAGGTGGAGCGTGTCGTTAAGGTGAGGTGTCACTGCGACCCAACCTAGGCGGGCACAAGAAAAGAACACAATGCTGTTAGCGACCCCTTCCTAGAAAGCACACAACACATTTGTGAAAAGTGCATGTTTTCAGGACAGGTTGTGTTTACGAATAAACTTGTGGTGCCTTGAAATCAGCCATCCTCATTTCTATCGCAGTATACTCTACGTCCACACGGCTACCTCACTTGGTTTTTACAAAGCGCTCGGTCTACGCTACCTACCTGCAGAGGAAAACTTGATGTCTGCCACTGCTTCAGATCCAAGTCCTTCTTTTAAGGTAATGTCTTCACCAACCAGAGGGGGGAATTCCGTCATTCGCTCTTCTCCGCCCATCGGAACCTTCCAGCGAAAGAAAATGAAGAGGTCCGGAAGTTCAAATTCAATCGCCAGGTAATTACGAAACACCCCAGGCTCAGGGCCACGAGACAGGCAAGGACACGTTGCAGCTTCACTGACAGTCTTGTAGCTCCTCATAGTGCTGTGCACCCCAAGGGTAAGGTTGGGCCCTAAGACAAGGAGCTTGGCTTTCACCATGTGGCCAGGAAGATTTACCCACGCTTCTTTCTAACTCAAAGATCCCTGCAGGAGGGTACTTCAAAAAGTTCATGAAACACATTATCAAAAACTGCATGGATTCAAACACTGGAGTCAAATAAGCCTATCTTTCATTTGTTATAAGATTTATTTATTTGAAAGGCAAGAGTTACAGAGGGAGGTAGAGACAGAGAGGTCAGTCTTCCATCTGCTGGTTCACTACCCAAATGGCTGCTATGACCCGGGCTGGGCCAGGCTGAAACCAGGAACGAGGAGCTTCTTCCAAGTCTCCCATGTGGGTGCAATGTGATGCTTTCCCCGGCCCACTGGTAGGGAGCTGGATTAGAACTGGAGCAGATGGGACACGGACCAGCCCCCACATGGGATGCTGGTGCTGCAGGTAGGAGCTTCAACCTGTTGAGCCACAGCGGGGCCCCTAAGCCGAAGCCTATCTTTTAATTCCATTTTCCATGAACTTTAAAAAAAAATACTTGAGCCGGTGCCGCAGCTCAATAGGCTAATCCTCTGGCTTGCGGCGCCGGCACACCAGGTTCTAGTCCTGGTCGGGGTACTGGATTCTGTCCCGGTTGCCCCTCTTCCAGGCCAGCTCTCTGCTGTGGCCAGGGAGTGCAGTGGAGGATGGCCCAAGTGCTTGGTCCCTGCACCCCATGGGAGACCAGGAGAAGCACCTGGCTCCTGCCATTGGATCAGCGTGGTGTGCCAGCCGCGGCGGCCATTGGAGGGTGAACCAATGGCAAAGGAAGACCTTTCTCTCTGTCTCTCTCTCCCTCACTGTCCACTCTGCCTGTAAAAAAAAAAAAATCTTTTTTGAAAGAGAAAGAGAGATATCATATTTCCCATATGGCCAAAATGGCCATGGATGAGCCAGATGGAAGCCAAGAGCTTCAACTAGGTCTCCCATGTGGGTGCACAGGCCCAAACACTTGGGCCATCTTCCACTGCGTTTCCCAGGCTATTAGTAGGGAGCTGGATTGGGAAGTGGAGCAGCCAGAACAGTGCCCATATGGGATGCCAGCGCTGCAGGTAGTGGTTTTATCCAATATGCTACAACGCCAGCCCTTCCATGAAATTTTGGAAGTACCCTTGGATAAGGGACAGGATTCAGCTCCTGTTTCCATGCTTTAGTAGTAACTGATAATCACTTGTTTATGCATTCATTAATGACTCCCTCCTGTGTTTAGCACTGGGGACTAGACAGATGTTCTCATCTGGTCCCTGTCACCAAGAGGTCGGAAGGGCAGATAACAGGAGCAGACAGAAGGTGAAAGGCATGATGAGTGGCCTCTTCAAAATACGTTTTGTGCAGGAAGCAAACAGGAATGCCGAGGCAGTGTAGGAGCTGTGGCTGGCGAGGGGCACAGGAGTCACTTATGAGAAAGGCATCCTGGTCAGCACATGCACAGACACACGCTGGGGCACGGAGGGCCTGGGGGAGTGTGGTTTAACTCTCCGTGGTGTGTTCCCTGTGTGCGCGTGCTGAGGGTGGAGTAGCGATAAGACTGTGGGTAGCTGGACTCACTCAGCAAGGAATTATAGAGAGAGGGCAGCTCAGAGCAGAACGCAAGCAGAGTAAAACGACCTGCTTTACCTCCGCAAGGGCCTCTCAGTAGGGTTTAATCCTGACATTCTGTGCTGAGCAATGCTCTGTCCTGGGTGTCTCCAGACGTTAGCAGACGTCCCCCAGGGGAGGATGAGCAAGTGCTCGCGTGGCTGCGGAGGTCAATTTGGGGGTGGAGGCAAGGGCTGAGCGAGCAGGAGGAGATAGGAAAAACTGAAGCTGAGGAGCTACTGAAGGAGGTAATGAGGTAGAAGTGACTGATTTGGGAGATGAGGAGGCAAATCAGGAGGCACCAGCGTCCCGGAGAGCATGTGTCACGCCCAGGCCCGGAACTGCTGCTTTGGCCAGCGCCAGCCACGTTCATGTGAAGACAACCCAACGCGTGAGAGCAGAGCTCCTGAGGTTAGCGGGAGGACAGCCACGCCAGGCGGCCCCAGGGGGCGTCCTTTCCCGAGTCTCAAGCTGCGTGTCCACTTGTGTACTCTTATTTTTTTTTTTAAACAGGCAGAGTAGACAGTGAGAGACAGACAGAGAGAAAGGTCTTCCTTTTGCTGTTGGTTCACCCTCCAATGGCCGGCGCACCACGCTGATCCGAAGCCAGGAGCCAGGTGCTTTTCCTGGTCTCCCATGGGGTGCAGGGCCCAAGCACTTGGGCCATCCTCCACTGCACTCCCTGGCCACAGCAGAGAGCTGGCCTGGAAGAGGGGCAACCGGGACAGAATCTGGCGCCCCGACCGGGACTAGAACTTGGTGTGCCGGCGCTGCAAGGCAGAGGATTAGCCTATTGAGCCCCGGCGCCGGCCCAATTGTGTACTCTTGTTCCACCCACAAAGTGAACAGACCTAAGACAACAACCATAGTCTAAGTGTAGGAAAACTGGCAAAGCCTGCGCTCCTGCCTGCCTTTAGGTGCACACTGACCCTGCACCTTCTAGAAGGCTTTGGAACGGTACATCCAGGGCAGGTATTTCCATCTCAGTGCAGTTTTCATTCCAGTCTGGCTTTCTTAGGAAGTCCAGAGAGAAGGAAGTATGTGGGTACTTCTAAAAGTTCACAGAAAAACAGAATTTTAAAGTAAGAACATATTTTGGTGCAAAAACAATTATGTGTGTTGTTTTTAAATAGATTTTTTTTTTAAGGTTTATTTGAAAGGCAGAGACTCTTCTGTCCACTGGTTCAGTCTCCAGATGGCTGAGATGTCCAGGGCTGGGCTAGGCCAAAACCAGGAGCCCGGAACTCCATCTGTGTCTCCCATGTGGGTGGTAGGGGCCCAAACAGTTAGGCCATCTCCTGCTGCTTTCCCAGAAGCATTAGCAGGGGGCTGGAAGTGGAACAGCTGGGATTTGAACCATTGCCTATATGAAATGCCTGTGTTGCAGGCAGGAGCTTAACTCGCTGTGCCACAGTGCTGGCCTGGCAAAAACGATTTTGAAATCCACACACAGCTTTTCCCATGAATTATGAAGAAAGTTTTTTGAGGCTGGTGCTGTGGTGCAGTGGGTTAAGCTGTGTCCTGTGGTGCCAGCATCTCATATGTGCACTGGTTCGAGTCCCGGCTGCTCTACTTGTGATACAGCTCCCTGACCACGCACTTGGGAAAGCAGTGGAAGGTGGTCCAAGTTTCTGGGCCCCTGCAGCCACGTGGGAGACCCAAATGAAGCTCCTGGTTCCTGGCTTCAGCCCTACCTGTTGTAGCCACTTGGGGAGTGAACCTGTAGATGGAAGCTCTCTCTCTTTCCTCTAACTCTTTCAAATAAATAAATACATCTTAAAAGAACTTTTTTGAAAAAGATTTATTTGATAAGCAGAGCATGGGGGACTGACTTCCCATCCACTGGTTCACTCCCCAAATGGCCATGACAGCCAGGCCTAGGCCAGGTTGAAGCCAGGAGCCAAGAACTCCATCTGGGCCTCCTACACGGGTGCCAGGAGCCGAAATATTTGAGCCACCACTGCTGCCTTCCCAGGGGCATTAGTGGGAAGCTGGGCTGGGAATGGAGCAGCCTGGAAACGAACTGGCACACTCTGACACGCGAGGCTGGTGTTGGGAGCAGCAGCTTCACCTACGGTGCCACAATTTTTTTTTTGGCACCAAAATAAACTCAAGCTTTTAATTCCATCTCCCCAAACTTAAAGAATTATTTGTTTTATTATTTGAGAGCCAGAGATTTCCATCTACTGGTTTATTCCCTAAATACCTGCCAAACAGCCAAGGCTGGGAAGCCAGCTCCCAGAAAAACTGTGTCTCTCATGTGGGCGGCGGTGACAAGCACACGAGCCATCACCTGCTCTGCCTCCCGGGTACAGGTCAGCAGGAAGCAGGAGCTGGAAGTGGGAACGGGGACTTGAACCCAGGTCCCCTGATATAGGATGTGGGTGTTCCGAGCAGCATCTCACTGCTGTGCTGAACACCTACCCCTCCATGCGCTTCCTGAAACCTGCTCATATCTGCTTTAAGTCAGGTTTGTGTTAACGTTTGAAGGGTGCACATTTTGTCTGACATATCTCCATTGCGTGAGCATCAACACTCGCCACTGCTGTGCTGCACGCGCCCAGTATTTTTGCGAGATGCAGTCCTTTTCTCCACCATCCTCATCCTCACCACCACCACAAATGCTAGCCTTGTTAACAGAATGCTGCCTGTCCCTGCATCTTCTCCACAGCCTCACCAGCTAAGTACAGCAGAGACCAGGGAAATTTGCTGAAAGTCACACATTTTTGTTAAGTGGTGCAGTGGAACAGGCACTGAACCCAGGTGGTCTGCTCCAACAATCTTAGCCAACGTGCAATACTCATTGTTCAACAGTGTGGATGGCCGTCTTCTCGAAGGGCTGAGTCAGCCAGTCTTTAGTGAACTTTACAGTAGGGACGATTTCAGCGCATGGTAAGGACCAAAGAGGGATGGCAACACAGAAGCAATGAGCGGGACACTTGAGATTTTTGTTTTGTCCTAGGATGACGCAGTTTTCCCTCATCTATAGGTCAAAGGAAGGTGGTGGCAGAGCAGCAGGGAAGAGGTAGCAAAACCTGTAAACTAGAACCCGGCGCATCTTCCCACTCAGACCAGGGCTTAATCCCTGCTGACGGTGTGGACCCGCATTTCTGCTGTGTGCCACAGGCTGTCCAGCATCTGCTGGGGCCTCCACCCAGTAGATGCCAGTCAAGCCTCTGGCTGTGACAAAACCTCTAACTTCTGTTCACTCAGCACTGTCTAACCCAAGTTTCCCCAAGGATGCCACTACTGGGCACTGGAAATGCGGCTAGAACCACTCTTCAGATTTCATTTAACTGATGAGGTTAAATTTAGACAGCCACACGAGGCTGGGGCTACCATGCTGGTCGGCGTAGCACAGAGAAATGCAGCCCTGTGGCCAGTCCACATCAGTCCCTTTCATTAAGAGCCTGTTGTGCTTTCCAGCCAGGATGTCCAGAGGTAACGAGGGGAGAGCCGGCTGATGGCTCACAGGCGGTTTTGTTCAACACAGGTCTTCTTGGCAGAACGACGGGCCCTCAGCCTTACCTGTAGTAATGTGTGTCCCGCATGCTTCTGATACAAAGCATCTGCCCTGTCCAAGGAAGTGACGTGCACAGGGAGGAAGTTGGAAGCCACGACGGTAAACCAAGCTGACTCCTTTCCCTGAAGAAAGGAATGAGGGATCTTACACAATGAAAAAAGCTGGAAAACCTGCACAGCTCAATGTACAATTCATTCACAGAGGCATAAATGAAACATCAAAGTTACAGTCAGATGACATTAATACCAAAATACAACAAAAAGGCACAATGTGGCAGCAGCTCATGTGAACAAGTCCCGTATAATGCTGACTTCTCTACACCTGTTGATAATGTTAAGGAAAGCGGGCTGCTTCAACAGTTCCTGTGTACAGTTAGGTTTAGATTATACGAATGATCTACACTGTGGGTGGCAGTTAAGCCGCTCGCAGTGCCTGCATCCCATACTAAGAGGGCCTGGGTTCAGAACCCAGCTCCACTTTCCATCCCAGCTTCCTGCTGATGCGGGTGGTGGCTAAGTACTTGGTTCTCTGCCATCCGCGTGGGAGCTCCAGATGGACTTCCTGGCTCCTTGGCTTTGGCTTGGCCTATCCCTGCCTATTACAGACATTTGGGGAATGAACCAGTGGATGGGAAATCTTTCTCTACCTTTCAAATAATAACAATAACAAATACCAGCACTCTATGGGCTTTGTTTCAAATAAATAAATCTTTAAAAAAAAAATCGTGGAAGAATGGACTTGAAAGGTGTTAATTTTGGTGTAAAAATATTTTGAAACACAGGAACAACACTGTGGTACAGCAGGGTAAGACACCGCTTTCAACACCAGCGTCCAAGATTGGGGTGCCCCGTTGAGTCCTAGCTGCTCTGCTTCCAGTCCAGCACCCCGCTGCACGGGAAGGCAGCAGGAGACCAGGATGGCCTGGATCGGCCTTGGCTACTGCAGCCATTTGGGAGCTGAACCAGCAGATGGAATCTCTCTCCCTCCCTCTGCCTTTCAAGTAAAAAGTAAATGGGATCTTCAAGAAGTCTGTGGAACTGTGCTTATGAAAAAATTGTGCAAGGATCTCAAAACTCTTTGGCACCAGAATCAACTTGCTTTTTAATCACATTTTCCCAGACTTTTAAGCGCCCTCATGTGTGTTTCCTTAAAGTGAATCCCAATATTTACTCATTTTTTTTTAATGGCATAGCTGTTTCTTACCTGCAGGAAATCTAATCGGCCTATAGCACCCAAAAAGAGGACCATCCCTGGTTTAAGCACAAAGGTTCTTGGAATAATGGACTGTGTTGGCAAAACAATATCTACTTCTTTTTCTGTCAGAAGATTTAAAATCTGTAAAGCAAATGATAGAATTTTAAAAAAATTATTTTTACTGAAAATACAATATATAGTGATTTGCCTGTTAAGATAAAGAGATGAAAAAAACAGTCTAGAATCTATATTCTATGTAATCCTCTGTCTAAATTAATCTCAGGGCAGGCATTCGGGGTGGTGGCTCAGCTGCCACTTGGGACATCTGGATCCCGTACTGATGTGGCTGGTTCAAGTCTCAACTATTCTGCTTCCGATGCAGCTTCTTACTAATGTACAAGGAGCAGGTGATGGCTTCAGTGTGGGTCCCTGCCACCAGTGTGGGAGGACCCAGACTGAGTTCCAAACTCCTGGCATGGGCCTGGTCCAGTCCTCCCTATTGTAGATTTGGGGGAATGAACCAGCAGATGGAAGACTTCTGTCTTTCAAATAAAATGAAAATAGGTAAGATAAATCTTCTGGCTTCTAAAGATGAAGAAGGGTTTCTAAAGGACTGGAGAAGACAGCAATGGGAAGACAGGAAGTGCAAGATTCAGGTAAGATTTCAGGAATCAAACTCTGATTAAAAGTAGACAAAAAATTGTAAATGTGGTTCCTAAAAGCCTAACAAGGAGCGGGTGTTTGGCACAGTGGTTAAGACACCTGCACTCCATATAGAATGCCGGGTTCCTGTCCCGGCCCTGCTCCGGATGGATTCCAGCTCCCTGCTAACGCACACCCTGGGAGGCAGCAGTGATGGCTCACTGCTCAGCCCTTGCCATCCAGGTGGAAGACCCGGATTGAGTTCTCGGCTCTCAGCTTTGGCCTGGCCCAGGCCTGGCTATCAAAGGCATTTGGAGAGTGAACCAGCCAACGGAAGACCGCTCTGTGTGCCTTTCAAATATTTAGAAAAAATTGAAGAAACAAAAAATATGATATAAATTTTTCTCATTATTTGTTTGAAAAGGCACTGTGTAAGCCACTTGCAGCAACAAAAATTTCCTACTCCAGAGTTCTTTGTGAGAATGAACAGCTTGAGAAATGGTGGTTTATATCATTAAATGCATGTAAAGTTTGCCTGTAAACTGATCCAGAAATAAACTGCCAGTGCTGAGTGGTTTTATATCTAAAAACTTGAAGCTCTCATTCTGTTGGCTAGAATATGTTGCAAAAGATTTCTCAACAGGCCCTTTTTAAAAAACATTTAACTTACTGAGGCAGAGAGAGAGAGAGACAGAGAAATGCCTTCCAGGCAGTGTTCACTCCCCAGATGGCTGCAACAGCTGGAGCTGTGCCGATCCAAAGCCAGGAGCCAGGAGCCTCCTCTGGATCTCCCATGTGGGTGCAGGAGCCCAAGCACTTGGGCCATCTTCTACTGCTTTCCTAGGCCATAGCAAACAGCTGGATCAGAAGAGGAGCAGCCGGGGCAGGAACCGGCGCCCATATGGGATGCTAGAGCTGTAGGTGGAGGCTTAGCCTTCTGCGCCACAGCACTGGGGCCCCCAGCAAGGTTCGTGACTAAAGCAACTGCTATGCCTGGTCTAACAGACTGAAAGGGAAGGAAGAGTTGGCACTGAAGCGATGGGATATCCTGAAGCAGCCGTCCAGGTACTTACTGCTGGGGAACAACAGACTGAGCCCGAGATGTGCTTCCAGGAGGGCAACCATGCAGACAGAAAGGTCTGCAGCATGTATAACACGGGGCACGGAAAAAATGCATCTGACAGTGAAACTGGAAGTGACTCTGGTGAGGCAAAGGCAAGAAAAGTACCTAAGAAACCTGTGCTGTTTCACGGGGAGATAGGGACGTCACGAGGAGACCGGGGGCTGCTCAGGCGCCAGCTGCAGAGGAAGCGGCGGATGGACTGCGTGAGAGCCTGCCGCGCCGCACACCTTAGTCCATCAATGACTTGGACAGAGACCAAAACTACCAGAGAAAAAGCTGTGAGACTGAATGAACACGTAAGAGAGTCAGGTATGGGGTGAGATTAACAAGACAAAAATTCGAGTGACCCGTGAGATCCTGCAACTGTCCTAAAAATAAATAAAATTAAAAATAAATTAAAGTGTGGGCCTGGGGGCCGGTGATGTGGTGTAGCAGGTTAAGCCTCTGCCTACAGCACCGGCATCCCATATGGCCTGGGGTTCGAGTCCCGGCTGCTCCTCTTCTGATCCAGCTCTTTGTTAATGGCCTGGGAAAGCAGTGGAATATGCTCTAAGTCCTTGTGCCTCTGAATCTACATGGGAGACCTGGAAGAAGCTCCTGGCTTCAGATTGGCTCCGGCCACTGTGGCCATTTGGGGAGTGAACCAATGGATGGAAGACCTTTCTCTTTGTAACTCTACCTCTCAAATAAATAAATAAATAAAATCTTTAAAAAAAAAAAACCAATTCTGTGGCGAGCCTGTGCGGATGAGCCGCCCGTCTCATGTTCTGGATTATGCCACTGGACAGTCAATGTTTGTTGGATGAAATAATGAAAGAGAAGAAAGGGCAGGGACACAGGAGGAAGAGAGAGCTACTTCCAAGTAGCTCCAGGTCTAGGGAAGTTGGTGCATGCAGCCCGAGGACATAAGGGTACAGTTACTGGGGGATGGCTCAGCTCAGCCTGGAGAGCAGTGGTTACCTTGGGAGCTGAGGGGACACTGCTCCTGCTCCCAGTGACTCCTGCCTTTGTTCCAGCCAGATGGCCTTACGAGGGCTACGACGTGTTAGGAACTCAGGCGTGGACGAGCGGGCTGCACTGCAGTGGTATCAGCCTCTACGGCTAGGAGTCTGTACATTCCGTGCAGCGACACAAGTGGGCTGTCAGCAACGAGGTCCACCACGCGAAGGGAGAACTTGAGGACAGATTCCTCCCCGACCTGCTTTTACCAGTGAATCAGAGCTGAATCTCAAGTGCAAGTGTGTCTCTCCTCCTGCTCTCTGCCCG
This sequence comes from Sylvilagus floridanus, assembly GCA_949820135.1. NCBI lineage: Eukaryota > Metazoa > Chordata > Mammalia > Lagomorpha > Leporidae > Sylvilagus > Sylvilagus floridanus. The sequence goes on along the minus strand of OX463238.1, from coordinate 113,244,135 downwards.
AAACACAGTGCCTGTGCTAATGAAAGTAAACGTGGGGGCCAGGGCTGTGGGGTAGCTGGTAAAGCCGCTGCCTGTGACGCGGGCATCCCCTATGGGTGCCGGTTGGAGCAGCAGCTGCTCTACTTCTGATCCAGCTCCCTGCTGATGTGCCTGAGAAGGCAGCAGAGGATGGCCCAGGTGCTTGGGCTCTGAACCCAGAGACCCAGAGGAAGCTTCTGGCTCCTAGCTTCAGACTGGCCCAGCTCTGGCTGTTGCAGCCATTTGGGGAGTGAACCAGCACACGGAGAATCTCTCTCTATCTCTTTCTCTGTGTCTGTAACTCTTCCTTTCAAACAAGTAAATATCAAAATTAAAAAAATAAGTGTGGATAGAAGAGACCAGACACATACACAATTTTCTTTTGAAATCCCAGGGGTGTCGTAGAACCAGTGGGCATCTTTCACGTCCTGTGGGGTCAGTTCCACTCGCTTGGTGGATCTGTCTGGAGTCAGCACAGGTTCATTCTCCGTGTCAAAGGCCAGTGAATCCGCATCAAACTCAAAGGCAGCCTCACCCTTCTGTTCCTTTGAATACAAGAATGTTCTTCCAACTCTTCCTAGAACACATTATACCGAGGTCATCAGTCAGTCCGTCAATGCTTTTGACTCCAGACAACTTACCAAGGCAATCTTTGGTGTACAGAAGTGAGAGGGGGTCTCTTTGCTTTGTAGGAGCAAATTAAAAGCAAACTTACTAATTCTATTTGGAAAACAGACCGAGAAATCATCTACCTGCTGATTCACTTCCTAAATGAACCCAACAGCTGAGGCTGGGCCAGATGGAAGCGCAGCAGCCAAGCCAGGAACTCAGGCTGGGTCTCCTAGGAGGGTGCAGGGACCCAAATACCCAAGACATCACGAGCTTGCACACAGGAGTTGAGCACAGGCATTCTGATAGGGGACATGGCCATCGTAACTACTGCTTCAAACGCCTGTCCCCAGGGCAACCTAATTTGAAGCTGCTGCATGGAGTCACCAATGTTTAGCATGTGTATCGGTCTGCAGTTCCAGATGGAAGAAGCCGAGCAAGGCAACCCCAGGCCCCTGAATTTCGGGGAGCCCAACAGAGAATTCCAGCATGGAACCAACAAGGGCTCTCCCCACAGGATGCTTACCCACCACGTATCCGCGTCTTTTCAGGAGCCGAAGCCGATTCTGTTCCTGCTCGCTGAGCTCTTCTTCAGCTTTGGCCGCGTCCTCTTTAAGTCTTTTTTGTCTTTCAAACATCCTGTAAGGAGTTGGGTTGCAGATAGGGAACTTGAGAAGGTTTAACGTAGTACCTGAAACACAGGGAAGGGAATAAGGGGAAGGAATGAACGCTTCTGAGGATACGCACTGTTGTGGGGTACGATGCTTTCTCTCACGCAACCTGCATGCTAGCCCCCTAGAAACTATTCCCACTTCACGGAGGAGTTGTAAATAAGCTGAGATTGGCTCGCAAGCTTAACCAGGATCCGTGTGCGTGTCTGATTGCTGTTTTCAACATCACCAGGTAAAAAGCAACTGTGGAGAATTCAACTCGAGCGCAAGGCAGAAGACCAGCTCACTAAACAAGGGTGAAGTCTGGCTTCAAGGGAACACACAGGGTTGTCGCAGTGCGCTCTCCCAAGTCCAACACGAACAGGGTCACAGACACAGGGACCCATTTTCCAATCACGCAAGTTTCTTACGAAGTCACCAACCGCCCTTTCTTCCCCACGCACACTCTGCACTACGGGTTATTCACGTGTTGTGCGTGGAGCAGCCGCTGGCCTCACGCCGGGAGTCAAAGCCAGCTTCAGGGGCACCGCCAGAGCGCAGGGGCTTCGGCTCTGTCCCGGCCAGGGAGGAGAGACCCCCGCAGGGCTGCACGCTTCCAGGCAAGGCGCCGCGCGTCCGCTGCTCGCACTCACCCGGCCATGGCGAGATGGTGGCCTTGTCGATGGCCTCTGCGCCCTTGGCGGTGCAGTAGTCGGACTCCAGCAGCGTGTTGAACAGCGTGGACTTGCCGGCGTTGGTGGCGCCCACCAGGTAGACGTCGCCGCGGTAGCGCCAGGCGCGCTGCAGCGCCGAGATCAGCTCCTCCACCCCGTAGCCGGTCTTGGCGCTGACCAGCCGCACGTCCCTGACCACCGTGCGGGGCGCGCTCTGCTCCGCGTCCCCGCCGGCGCCGGGCTGCGGCCCTCGGTGGCCGGGCGCCGGCAGCAGCCCGGCGCGCACGCACTCGTCCCACAGGCGCTGGCGGAGCCGCCGCCGGTAGTCCGGCGCGTCCTGCGGCAGCAGGTCCACCTTGTTGCCCAGCACGATCAGCTGCTTGGGGCCCACCAGCGCGGGGAGGTGGCGCAGCAGCGGGTCGGGCAGGTCCAGCAGGTCCAGCAGGTAGAGCACCAGCGCGGGCCCGGGCCGCCGCAGCGCCGCGCTCACCTGCTGCAGGTACTGCGCGCGGCTCACGCGCAGCCGCAGGGCGCGCCGGTGGTGCACCAGCAGCCAGCAGCGCTGGCACACGGCGCGCGCCAGCTGGCCGTGCTGCGCGGCGCGCGCGAACTTCTCGCTGGGCAGGTAGCCGGGCGCGCCGGGGTCCCGGCAGTGCAGCTCGGCCCCGCAGCCCGAGCAGGGCAGGCCGCTGGGCGGCACCGCCGGGTCCGGGCGCCCCGCGGCCGGGGGCGCGCGGAGGCTGGCCCGCGCCTGCCGCCGCTCCGCCCGGCGCCGCTCCTCCTCCCGCTCCCGCTCCCGCAGCGCCCGCAGCTGCTCCTCAGGCGTCGGCGGGGGCTCCGGCTCCGGGGTGTACTCGGGGAACTGGAAACGCTCCTCTGCGTCGTCCCCGGGCGCGCCGGGGCCTTGAGGGAGCGCCCGCCGCAGGCCCGACGGGGGCTGGGAGGCGGCGGCGGCCGCGCATCCCGTCCGCAGGAGGCGCCCCGCAGGCGCGGACCACCGCACCGCGGGGCGCAGCAGCCTCCCCGCCAGGCGTGCGGGCAGCATGGGGACCGCGGCCCCGCGCGAGGGGGCGGAGCCACCGCCGAGCACGCGCAGTGGGGCCCCAGGCGCCCGTTCTGCCCCAACCGGAGGTGCCGCTTCCGCCCACCTCGAGATCCCGCGAGTTATCGCGATGAAAGCGCCAAGACGCTCTGGCGTAGTGGGAAAGCCGCCGCCCGCGGTGTCAGCCTCCCATGAGGGCGCAGGTTCGAGTCCCGACTGCTGCACTTCCAACCCGGCTCTCTGCTGTGGCCTGAGGAAGGCAGCAGAAGATGGCCCGAGTCCTTGAGGCCCCTGCACCCACGCCGGGGACCGGGAGGAAGCTCCTGGCTCCTGGCTTCAGCTCCGCGGTTGTTGCAGCCATCTGGGGGAGCGAACTAGCGGATGGAGGACCTTTCTCTGCCTCGCTGCAAATCTGCCTCTCCAATAAATAAATAAGTTTTTGTTCAAGCTTTCTCAAGGCGCTACGGCCAGCACAGTCGCACTTAATCCCCTTTTTCAGTTGTGTGGCTTCCTGGTCTTTGGAGTGCAAACAATACAGCCTTAAACCTGCGCGCTCACGCCACGGCCAGACCTCTAACAAATCGACTTGGATTTTTTCCAGGCGGCGTTTGTTCAACGCGAAGCAGCGTAGAGCCGCCCCTCCGCCGCGCACCGGTCGCGCCCCTACTCGGCCGCGCCGGAGCGACCCCGAGCGCAGCCCGCCCTAAGCTTCAACTCGCGCAGGCGCAGATCCCGCCTCGGCGGCGGTGGGCGGGCCTTCGGGGACGCAGAGAATTGTGGGAACACCGGAACCGGAAGTTGCTTCGTCTCTGACTGCGGCCCTGCGGCGGCTGCTCCGTGGGTTTCTGTCTCAGTGCTTTTTCTCTTTGAGGGTTAGGATCTCCGTTTGCCAACATGTACGACGCGGACGAGGGTAGGTGACCACGCAACGCAGACTCCGCGGCGGGAAAATGGGGGAGCTGGACGGCCTTGCGTCGCCGCCCGGAGACCCCCGCGGTGTCCCCCCGCCACCCCCGGGCCGCGGGCCGAGCTGGGCGTGCGGGACGTGGCGGCGCGGGGGATGCGCGCGCGCAGGCTCCCGGCCGGCTGTGTTCGTCCCGTGTTGGGCTGGCGTGCGGGAGCGTAGGCAGATGGCGTCGTTCCGGCCCGGGAGCGTCCCGACGGTCCCCGGGCCACCGATGGGCGGAGCGGCGCCGGCCGTCCGTTAGGTTGTGTGCACGGCGGGAGAGGGGGCGGCGGCCGCGGGGGGCCCTCCGCGTGCTGTCCTGAGCCTCGGGGAATTGTCTCGAAACTGGCTGCTCCCCGGAGGGGCGCGCGGCCGCCAGGGATGCCTGAGCCTCTGCGGCTTCGTGTTCTGGTCCCAGGCCCGCAGCCACCCTGGCACCCACCCGCTGCCTCTCGGAGGCTTAGCGTTTCCGTGCCGGGGCGCATCGGGCCCGCCTGCCGTCCGGTTTGAACCGCTTCCACGCAGGTGGCTGCTGGTGCAGGTTCTCCTGCCCCAAGGTTTCTTTACGTGTGTGTGAGTGAACGTAAGTGGGATGGTGTCGTTCCCCGATTTTCAGACAGAAAGTGGCATTCGCGCTTTCCTGTGTTTTTATTTTTTGCATAGTGTTATGTACTGGGCTTTCCTGTCCGTGTGTGCTCGCTTGTTTAGATGTAGTGCAGCTCGGCCAGTCTCTCAGGGATGGGGCCTGCCTGGGCGCCTGCATCCGCGTGGGGGACCCGTAAGAGGCTCCTGGCTCCGGACCTGCCCGGCTCCGGCTGCTGCAGCCATTTGGGGAGTGAACCAGCGCATGGAAGCCCTTTCTCTTTCTGGAACTGCCTTTCAAATAAATAAAAATAGAGAATTGTCAGGTCAGACGGTATATTCATTTACCATTTTGCGGGATGCTGTCAAGTGACGACTGTGCTATTAACTACGAGTTTACATTCTCATTTGCAACGTATAAGGTGCCTGTGGAAGAGGAGAGTGGACAAGGCTGCTCCCCGTGTCCATGTGCCATTCCTGCCTGTTCTGAAGCCTGTTAGAGAGGAGAGTGGACAAGGCTGCTCCCCGTGTCCATGTGCCATTCCTGCCTGTTCTGAAGCCTCGTCAGTTACGGCTGCTCCTTTCAGATTACTTGTTGCCATGTGAAAGTGTCAGATCTCTCTTGGCACCTGCGAAGAAGTTAAACTCTGCTCAGTTGTTTCTTTCCTGGGAATATTTGACCTTTCTGCTTCCATGGAGGACCGGAGTTCTCAGGAGAGTTTCTGGGCTCTCAGGTTCTCAGCTCATTCTAATCTGATCTCAGCGCTGCTTCATGAAGATGCCCTTCCCAGCTGATAGAACCAGTAACGCCTTGTGAGCCTTGGGCAGGTCCTGTGGCATTTAGCATCATGGGTGACTGCCTTAGCACTGTCACTTGATTCTTACACCCATCAGACTTTGTCCCTTCTCATTCATTTCTGCTGTTCGCATTTTCTGTGGCTTCAGTTACTGTCTGTATGTGGATGACGTCTCAATGCATACATACACATTTCCAGCTCAGATGTCCAGCGTATCTAACTGAAGTGTCTCTGGGCTTCTGTAAATTGTCACTGCCCAGGCTGAGCTCACCGTGTTTTTTATGCACTCCCCGCTCCCCTCATCATCCCCACTTCCAAAGCCATTGGCTTCTGGGTTGTCTGTCTTAGAGCATGGTACCACCCTTCTCTTTTGTGGGAACCAGAAACCTGGGTGTCGTGTATTTTTATTTAAAAGTATTTTGATTAACACATAATATTTGTACATTGTATGCAGTGCCAAGCAGTGTTTCAGCACATATATGTAGTGTAAACTGATAGTCAAGCAGTTAGCATTTCCATGTCCTTATGCTTAGAACCTATCAGATCCTCTCTCCTGTTTATTTTTTATTTAAAAACATTTTTTAATCCTTTTTTAAGAGACAGAGTGGGGAGGGAAGAAGTGGGGCAAAGACAGTGACAGGCTTTCTGCATGAGTGACATTAACTCAGTCACTTGAGCCATCACTGCTGCCTTCCAGGGTGTGCATTAGTGGGAAGCTGGAGTTAGGGGTCAGGGCCAGGGACTGAGCCCAGGTACTCTGATGTAGGATGCAGGTGTTCTAACCAGCATCTTACCCCAGGCCAAACACCTGCCCCTCGTTGAGTTCTTTATGTAGTATACAATATATAATTTTTTAAAAAGATTTATTTATTTACTTGAAAGACTTACACAGAGAAGGAGAGGCAGAGAGAGAGGCTTCCATCCGCTGGTTCACTCCCCAGATGGCTGCAGTGGCTGGAGCTTCTTCTGAGTCTTCCAGGCAGGTGCAGGGGCTCAAGGACTTGGGTCATCTTCTGCTGCTTTCCCAGGCCATAGCAGAGAGCTGGATCGGAAGTGGAGCAACTGGGTCTCGAACCAGCGCCCATATAGGATGCCAGCACTGCAGGCGTTAGCTTTACCTGCTGCGGCACAGCGCCAGCCCCTGATCTGTTCTTTTGAGTGGTAGTCATGCTCTGAGCTGTAGAACTTGAGAACCTGCTACTCTTAGCTGTGTTTTGGTGCCCCTCATCCAACCTCCCCCTACCTCTCTCACCCCACCCTCCCAGCCTCCAGTCATCATGGACATCATTCTTGATTCCTCTTGCCCCATACCTGATCATTCATTCTGCCCTATTGGTTCTGTTTCCTAAATAAGTCCGATCTGGTCACCATTCTGTGTCCCCTCTGCTGCACGTCACCACCGTCTCCAAGCTTACTCCTAACTTGTGTGTGCGTTTTGTTTTCAGTTTTTTGTCTCTGCTGTGTACGCTGTCTCTGTTCACACTGGCCATAGTGATTTTTCAGAAATGGAAATCTGATCTAGCCACGTGCCTGCTAGAATCTTACAATGCTTCCTCAAAGTTCTTTTGGTAGAGAACAAACTCTTGCCCCACCTCCAGTTTCACACCTGTGTTCAGCCACGTCGGCTATCTTTCATTCTTTGAATGTGACAGTGTATTCATCCTGAGGTCTTTTGTACAAATTCCCTTTTCTGTCTGGTTTCCTACTTCTCTGCTCTTGCTAGCCTTACCTTCTTTTCCTGGTTTACTCCTGTTCACGTAACATGAGATCTCTGCCCAGCTCAGCTTTTAGGCCCAGTGTTGGCCCTTGTGGTCATCTGGGGAGTGAAGATCTGTCTCTGTGTCTTCCTCTCTCTCTGTAACTCTTTTTTTTTTTTTTTTTAATTTTTTAAATTTTTTATTTTTTTGACAGGCAGAGTGGACAGTGAGAGAGACAGAGAGAAAGGTCTTCCTTTGCTGTTGGTTCACCCTCCAATGGCCGCCGCGGCTGGCGCGCTGCGGCCAGCGCACTGTGCTGATCCGATGGCAGGAGCCAGGTGCTTCCTCCTGGTCTCCCATGGGGTGCAGGGCCCACGCACTTGGGCCATCCTCCACTACACTCCTGGGCCACAGCAGAGAGTTGGCCTGGAAGAGGGGCAACCGGGACAGAATCTGGCGCCCCGGCCAGGACTAGAACCCGGTGTGCCGGCGCCGCAAGGCGGAGGATTAGCCTGTTGAGCCACCGCGCCGGCCTAACTCTGACTTTCAAATAAATAAATATTTTAAAAATTGCTGTGTTTATGGATGCTGTGGATTGGGAATTTGGACAGGGCCTGGTATGCAGGACTTGGCACCTCAGTGTGTGTGGTCTGGGGAGGATGAAGGCTGGGGACTGGAGGATCTGGAGTGTTTATTCAGGCGTCGGCACCTGGCCTGGGATTGCTGATTAGAGCATCTGTAACATCTGTGAGTATCCGTTCCTTAAGGTTTGGGCTTTCTCACAGAGTTGCAGCCTGAGAGTGATAGTAGGACTTTATTGGCAGCTCAGAGTTCCAGAAACAAAGTGTTGTAGCAAACAGGATGGAAGCTGTATTGCTTTTTCTTTTTTCTTTTTTTAAAGATTTATTTATTTATTTTTACTTGAGAGAGTTACACAGAGAGAGGAGAGGCAGAGAGAGAGGTCTTCCATCTGCTGGTTCACTCCCCAGATGGCCGCAATGACTGGAGCTGCACCGATCCAAAGCCAGGAGCCGGGAACTTCTTCTGGGTCTCCCACGTGGGTGCAGGGGCCCAAGCACTCGGGCCATCTTCTACTGCTTTCCCAGGCCATAGCAGAGCTGGATTGGAAGTGCAGCAGCCAGGACTAGAACCAGCGCCCATATGGGATACTAGTGCTTCAGGCCAGGGCGTTAATGTGCTGCACCATAGCGCCGGCCCCTGTATTGCTTTTTCTGATCTAGCTTCTAAAATCACACATCATCACTTCTTTTGGTCATAGGAGTGTAAAAAATCCACCCAGATTCAAGGGGTGGATGGACAGACCAATCTGTTGTGATAGTGGGCATGTCAGGATCACTTTGTAGATGAACGTGTGGGATGGTAGATAAGGATGAGCCCCGCAGTCATGTCTGTCTGTATAACGATATGTTGCTATAACAGACCACTGTTTTTGGGTTTTGACCCGATGTTGGAAGCCTTTTCTACCTCTACCCCATTACCCTGATGTCTGACTCCAGTCCCCAAGGAGCTTGTTGATTGGAGGACTAAGAGCTTGCTACTAGTTATCATCTTGATTAGCTATAAATGAAAACTTTATGGACTTTCTTGAGACAATGGAAAGCTTACAGAGCCACACAATTTGCAGTGAACCTTTATAATAAAACCTCTTTGTATGTTGGAAAAAAATACCTATGTGATATAGGCATTTTATTAATGTACTGACATTTTAGAAAAGTGGGGTAAGAGAATTGCTTTTTATTCGTTAGAGAGTCAATTTGTTTCTGCTTTCAGTCATAGGAGTAGGCTGTTCCGAATGGAGTCTTACTGCACTTAAATTCACTGTTTCTGTTTTTGCAGATATGCAGTATGATGAGGATGATGATGAAATCACTCCAGATTTGTGGCAAGAAGCATGCTGGATTGTCATCAGGTAACCGTGTAGACCAAAGGCACTGCAGCAGATTAGGGGACTTCCTGCTTATTCTGATCTTGATAAATAGAAATTCTATATGAATATGCGGCATAAATCTTTTTTTAAGTTTTTTTTTTTTTTAAATTGAAGGAGTGTTGGAGAGAGAGGGAGAGACAGTGAGAGAGAGAGAGAGAGATCTTTCATCTGCTTGTCTACTTCCCAAATGCCTGTGATAGCAGGTGCTGGGCCAGGCTGAAACTAGGAGCCAGGAACTCCATCTGGGTCTCCCATATGGGTAACAGTAGTGGCTGGAGCTGAGCTGATCTGAAGCCAAGAGCCAGGTCTCCCATGCGGGTGCAGGTGCCCAAGCACTTGGGCCATCTTCCACTGCTTTCCCAGGCCACAGCAGAGAGCTGGATAGGAAGAGGAGCAGCTGGGACTAGACCCAACACCTATATGGGATGCCAGCACTGCAGGCAAAAGATTAACCTGTGCCACAGTGCCTGCCCCATGTAGGCACCAGTTTGTGTTCTGGCTGCTAACTTCCTATCTGGCATTCTTGCTAATGGCCTGGGAAATGCAGCAGAAGATGACTGGAGTGCCTGGGCCCCTGCTGCCCACGTGGGAGACCTGGATGAAGTTCATAGGCTTTGGCCTGGGCTATCCTTGGCTTTTTTTTTTTTTTTGGGGGGGGGTAATGAAACTTATATATACAGGTTTTGTAAAGATTTTTCATCTTAAGTTGTGCATAAAAAAACTTTTGCTGTTTATTTTACAGCCAGTGCCTTTCATGCGTTTATGTATCAATGCCTGACCCAAATGATCATGGAAATTTTATTTCTTGTTCCACAATCTCTTCTGAAAGAAATTGCCACAGCCATTCTTTAGGCTTTATCTTACATAAGGATGGATATATGCTGTGTTCTTTACCATGGGACCTAACTACCTCTAACGTTGGTGGCCATATTTGGATCAGAGTAGGCCCTGGCCCACAGCCAATTTGTAGACCTGCTGGTGAGCTATGAGGTGACCTGATGATGCCAAAAAATGGCTGTTGATTAGCTGGGCTCTGCGAATTGTCCCAGAATGTTAATGTGTCGGGGTAGGGGGAGGTGTCAGTGGTTAATAGGGAGAGGGAAGTAGAAGCTAAGAAAGTCTCCTAGGTACAAGGTGGCAGGGGTCACAGTCTAGAGGAGTTGAGCCCTAGAGATGTGTTGATGAGATATTCCCGTCCTTAGGGTTGTGCTAGAGCTCACAGCTCTTCGAGCCCCTGTGATGGCCAACTGTGCCGCTGTTCTGGGTGGTAGTGGGGAGTGATCCGCTGAGAATGTTCTTGGCTTCGATCTGTTTGTGTCTTTATTATGTTTATATCCTTGCTCATTCCTCACTTGAACAACTGACCATTTCTTGTAAACAGTAAAGTCTGCTCTTGGATGATCCATCCTTCTCTTAAGATGTGGCTTCTGTTGTGTCTGCACTACTAGCTCGGATGTCTTTCCTCTGCTCCACTTTTATCACCAGTCTTTGGAAGTGATAGCCACTCTCATCTCACCTTCAGCATTTTCAAAATAAAGCTAAACTTAAAATTAACACACACACTCTTTTTTTTTTAAAGGTTTATTTATTTGAAAGAGTTACAGAGAGAGATATTGATCGTCCATCCACTGGTTCATTTCCCAGATGGCTGTAGCAGCCAATGTTGGGCCAGGCTGAAGCCAGGAGCTTTATCCAGGTCTCCAGTGTAGCTGGCTGGGGCCTGAGCAGCTGGGCTATCTGTTATTGCTTTCCCAGGCCATAACCATGGAGCTGGACTGAAAGTGGAGCAGCTGGGATGCGAGCTGGTACCCATATAGGATGCTGGTCTTGCAGGTGGTGGCCTAACGTGCTAACCCCATAATGCTAGCTTCAGTAATGTTCTGCATTTTCTGTTTTAGTAATTGATATCACCATTTCATTCAGACCAGAGTTCTTGTTATCTTTAGCTATCTTTTTTCTTTAGATGTCTACTGACATTTTTTCAAAAAAAGTTTCAAAGAGGTTGAAGAGGTTGAATAAAATTTGTCTATAAAGGATATTTGTAAATCAGGGCTTCCTTTTTACATGGTGCTTTAATTATTTTGCCTGTAAGGTTTTTTTTTTTTTTTTTTTTTTTTTTTTTTTTTTTTTTTTTTACAGGCAGAGTGGACAGTGAGAGAGACAGAGAGAAAGGTCTTCCTTTGCCGTTGGTTCACCCTCCAATGGCCGCTGTGGTCGGCGCGCTGCGGCCGGCGCACCGCGCTCGTCCGATGGCAGGAGCCAGGAGCCAGGTGCTTTTCCTGGTCTCCCATGGGGTGCAGGGCCCAAGCACCTGGGCCATCCTCCACTGCACTCCTGGGCCACAGCAGAGGGCTGGCCTGGAAGAGGGGCAACCGGGACAGAATCCGGCGCCCCGACCGGGACTAGAACCCTGTGTGCCGGCGCCGCAAGGTGGAGGATTAGCCTGTTGAGCCGCGGCGCCGGCCATCTGTAAGTTTTTTTTTTTTTTTTTTAACAGTAAGTTCTACATAGGACATATTCCCAGCATTATACAGTTTTAAGTTATCTCATAGTTTCTTATGTAATGATTGCTATGTAGTGTTGGTTTCTTGAGTATTTTTTGAGTTATAATAAAAATGGAAAGGTGGACTAGAGAAGAGTGGCAACTGATTATAAACTTATTTTCCTAGTTCCTATTTTGATGAGAAAGGTCTGGTCAGACAGCAGCTGGATTCTTTTGATGAGTTCATTCAGATGTCTGTCCAAAGAATTGTGGAAGACGCTCCCCCCATAGATCTGCAAGCTGAAGCCCAGCATGCCAGCGGAGAGGTTGAAGAACCGGTAAGATGGTTCCTAATAGCATTACACAGGTGAAAGGAAGACTGGTTTCAAATTTCAGTTCCCTTACCTGGTTTAAAGCCTAAAACAAAGTCAGGAGGAGCATTTAGCAGTGTGCTTACAGCATCTGCAGTATCACCTTCTGATTTATTCTTAATAGTGGAGAGATGCATTTTTGCAAGAAATCCAGAACCGAAATGCCAAATAGTGTATATTTATTTTTTTTTTTTTTTTTTTTTTTTTTTTTTTTTTTTTTTTTTTTTTTTTTACAGGCAGAGTGGACAGTGAGAGAGAGAGACAGAGAGAAAGGTCTTCCTTTTTGCCGTTGGTTCACCCTCCAATGGCCGCCGCAGACGGCGCTCTGTGGCTGGCGCACCGCGCTCGTCCGATGGCAGGAGCCAGGAGCCAGGTGCTTTTCCTGGTCTCCCCATGGGGTGCAGGGCCCAAGCACCTGGGCCATCCTCCACTGCACTCCTGGGCCACAGCAGAGGGCTGGCCTGGAAGAGGGGCAACCGGGACAGAATCGGTGCCCCGACCGGGACTAGAACCCGGTGTGCCGGCGCCGCAAGGCGGAGGATTAGCCTGTTGAGCCACGGCGCCGGCCCCAAATAGTGTATATTTAACATAAGATTGGGAAGAGGAGATGCAGAAATATGAACAACTAACAGAAGCAAGCCAAAATAGTCATGGCCCTTCAGATAACTTTTGTGTTTCACAAGTGTTTGACTTTTTTCCCTCAAATTTTATTTATTGCATTAAGTACCTATAACCACATGGATTTCTCTCTAAATCAAATCTCAGAGGAGACCCAAACATATCAATTATTTATTTTTTCAGTTCCTTTTAGTTTTTGTTCATATTTGTATACTTTTTAGCATTGTTAAATCATAGCTAAAGTATCATAATTTAGTGGTTATGAAGAAATTAGTGGCCCAAAATAATGACTCCTTTGTTTTAGAGAAGTGGAGGAGGAGCTGTGGGAGTGTGCTGGGCTCTAAGAAACAGGGAAAAGTGAAAAACAGTATGAGGTAGGGGAAGCCCCAGGAATAAAAGCTGTTGGCGGGGTGGGGGTGGGGGGTCATTATTGCTGGCCAGTCAGTCCCTGCTCTCTCCAGCTTATCTCCTCAAGCTGGTCTGTTCTCATTTTAGCTGCAGAGACTGCACACACATTCTGCTGTTAAGAACAGAAATCTTTGGTTCTTCTGATACTGTGCTGGAAAAAGGGACATGAGGTTTTGTTGTTTTTTTGTCCTTAGGTTGTTTTCTCTTCATGGTCTTTGGTATAGTGAAAGTTGACGCCGTGACATAGGCAATTCAAAGTAATAGTAAGTTCTGCTGAAGGAGGAGGAAATCTCTTAAGGCTTGGTTGTTGGAGTGCAGGGGAGAAGATGGGAGAAGGCCCCTTAGAAAAGATGCTAAGGTATTTCAGCAAGAAAGCACTTGGTTATTTAGCTTACAGTTGAGATGGGGACCGCCATAAACAGTATGTGATTTCAAGCTATCTGTGTTTGATAGGGGTAGTAGGAGATTAGAAGGGACCAAGGCTTTGCATATCATTGGATTCATGAGGAATTGCTGAAAAATTGTCACAGGACATGTAAGAAGTGTTATTTTAGAAAGGATACTCTTAAAGGTGTTTACTCGGAATGGAAAGTGGTTGGAGTCAAGTGAAACCTTGTAATAGCTTAAGTTTTAGATGTGTCTTGGACAGTGTGAGAGTGGTGGTGAGGGCGAGTTGGCTTTCCTTTGGTCCATTGTCGCACTGTTCTTCTCTGCCCTTTGCCCACTCCAGCTTGGGAAACCTGGGTGTCAGCAGCATTCCCACGGGAAAGAGTCTGCTTGGTTCCAAGCTCTCCTTCTCTGAGATTTGATTTAGAGATATATCTGGTGTCCAGTCACCCCTGCAAAGCTGTTCTCATGGATCTTGCTTTGTTAGGCAGTAGGTAGATTTTTAACTGAAAATCTTTTTGTTTTTGTGTTTTGGCTTTGGTTTGGAAGTTCTGTCTTTTATATGGAATGATTAGTGTTTTTTGTGGATTTAATTGAGAGTTAGATTTACTTTTTTTAACATTCTATGTATTTCATAAGGACATACTTCTTTTTTTAATTTTTTTAAATTATTATTTATTTATTTATTTATTTTTTGACAGGCAGAGTGAACAGTGAGAGAGAGAGAGACAGAAAGGTCTTCCTTTTGCCGTTGGTTCACCCTCCAATGGCTGCCGTGGTTGGCGCGCTGTGGCCAGCGCACCGCGCTCATCCGATGGCAGGAGCCAGGTGCTAGGTGCTTTTTCCTGGTCTCCCATGGGGTGCAGGGCCCAAGCACTTGGGCCATCCTCCACTGTACTCCCGGGCCACAGCAGAGGGCTGGCCTGGAAGAGGGGCAACCGGGACAGAATCCGGCGCCCCGACCGGGACTAGAACCCGGTGTGCCGGCGCCGTAAGGCGGAGGATTAGCCTGTTGAGCCATGGCGCCGGCCAGGACTTACTTCTAATTATCTAAATTTGTTATCTTTTTTTCTTCTCTGGTTACTTTGCATTTTCAAAAACTTATTTATTTGAAAGCCAGAGACAGAGACATCTGGTCTCTATCTGGTTCAAGCCTCAAATTCCCCTGGCTAGGCTGGACAGAAGCCAGGAGCTGAGAACTCATTCCTGGTCTCCTGCATGGGAGGCAGGGACCCACGTACTTGAACCCTCACCTGCTGCCTCCCAGGGTGTGCCTTAGCAGGAGGCTGGAACAGGAAGCAGAATTAAACTTGAGCCTAAGGACTCAGCTGTAGGATGTGAGTTTCTCAAGTGGCATCTTAGCCACTGGGCCAAACTCCTACCTCCACTTTATACTTTTGATCCTAACTAAGGAGAGGGCACATGAAACTATATAGATCATTAATATAATTCCATTTTAACTGTTTATATAAACTCAGAACACAACGATGTGTGCAGTCTTTCCTTAGCTATGGTATGTTAAGTCTGCCATCTGGCTTCAGAAAACTTAAGAAAGTTGTCAGTTCTGCAATGTACGTGTTGACTTTGGAGAATCTCCATATCAGTAAAATGTATTAAATCTGACAGTTGTTTTGAATAAAATGTTGATGTCAATTGAAATGGAATCTTTAAAACTTATGTGAAAGATTATTCATACTTTTCATGTTTTTTGTTTAATTTCAGCCAAGATATTTGCTGAAGTTTGAGCAAATTTACCTCTCGAAGCCTACGCATTGGGAAAGAGATGGTGCTCCTTCACCAATGATGCCAAATGAAGCTAGGCTGAGAAATCTCACGTAAGAAAGGGTTCTGTTCAGCAGCCGATACTGAATAGACTTCAGGAAGTGAATTCTAATCAGTTGAAGATTTATGTTTTAGCTGTGATCTACTCTTACTTTTAAAGGTATTCTGCTCCACTTTATGTTGATATAACCAAAACAGTCATCAAGGAAGGCGAGGAACAACTTCAGACTCAGCATCAGAAAACTTTCATAGGAAAAATCCCCATTATGTTGCGTTCAACTTACTGCCTGTTGAATGGCTTGACAGATCGTGATCTTTGTGAGTTAAATGAGTGCCCTTTGGATCCTGGTGGCTACTTCATTATTAATGGATCAGAAAAGGTAGGCTAGCATTTTAAAAAATTACAAAACATAGCTAAAATTCAGATTGCTAAAGTTGAAACTAAAAAGTAAACTTTCATGCAGTATAACCTGGAAGTAGCAGTTGAATTGTGTAGTGTGACATAAACCTGTGTAAACGAAAGCTTTATTTAACTGTACTGGAAATTTGGTCAGCTTCGGTTTCTCTTTGCAGCATTTATGCAAGACAGGGTTTGTAATGTTCAGTACTGAGTGTTCTGCTGAGCCTGTATGATTAGATTACATTAAGGTGCAGATTTTGCTTCAATGACCTTTTGAGTTTTGTTACTGTAGCTTTTCTTTTTGTCCATCTAGGTTTTGATTGCTCAAGAGAAAATGGCAACAAACACAGTGTATGTGTTTGCCAAAAAAGATTCTAAATATGCCTACACAGGGGAGTGTAGGTCATGTTTGGAAAATTCTTCTCGACCCACCAGCACTATATGGGTGAGCATGCTGGCAAGAGGAGGACAGGTATGGAATGGGATGTGACAACGTTTGGCTTTTCTCCTTTGTTCTTTGTTCTGTAAATTATAATACTGCATTCTTAGTGCAAAGTAGCTCTGCTGGAGCATATTATGTGTGTTAGATGTCAGGCATTGTGTTTACCTGTTGCTGTGTGACAGATGACTCCAGGGGCAGCAGTTACCACGTCTTCGTTTCTGTCAGGAGTCTGGGGCAGCCTTGTTGGGTGCTCTGAGTGTCTCACAGGGTTGGTGTCATCACAAAGCTCAATCCCATGATTGCCAGCAGGATTCACTTCCTCACTGAGAGTCTCAGGTCTTTGCTGCTTGTGGACTGGAAGCCTCTCTTAGTCCCTGGCCACATGGGCCTCTCCATTTAGCAGCTGACAACACAGCAGCCATCTTCAGAGAGGGAAACAGAGCGAGCCATAGAGGGAGAGTGTGAGAAGGTGGAAATCAGTCTATTCATCATTTGTTGTGTGGAAGCAATTTCTTACTGTTTTTGTCATATTTTTATTAAATGCAACTCAGTATAGCCAGCCTATGCTGAGGAAGGACTTACACAAGGACAGTGACGGTAGGAGGCAGAGATCATTATTGTAAGCATGTTGCCCATAGTAGTGGAATCCAGTAATAGCGAGCATTTCTTGAATATTTGCTACATGCCGACCATGTTACTCAGATTAATTAATTTAATCTTTATAACTATCTTAGAAAGTAGTTGTAATTATCTTTATTTGATTTTATGTGTGTATATATATATATATGTTTTGCTTTGTTAATTTAAATTTTTAATAAGTTTATTTGAAAGGCAGAGTGGAACAAGCACATACAAGGCAGGGATGGGGGAGGTGGATAGATATATCTTTCATCTGCTGGTTCATTTCCCAAATGGCCATAACAGCTAGTTCTGAACCAGGCTGACGTCATGAGCCAGGAATTCCCTCTGGGTTTCCTACATGGATGCAGGGGCCCAATTACTTGGGCCATCTCTGCTGCTTTTCCAGGCACATTAGCATGAAGCCAGATTGGAAGTGGTGTGGTGTAGCCAGGACTCAAATTGGCACTCTGATACAGGATGCCAGTGTCACAAGTGTTGGCTTAACCTGTTGTGCCATAACACTGGCCCCTAATTTCGTGTGTGTGTGTGTGTGTGTGTGTGTGTGTTTTGTGTGTGTGTGTGTATTTATTTATTTATTTATTTATATTTATTTGAAAGAGTTACGGAGAGAGAGAGTCTTCTATCCGGTGTTTCATTCCCCAGAAGGCCACAACGGCTGTAGCTGGGCTGATCTGAAGCTTCTTCCAGGTCTCCCACATGGGTCCAGGGGCCAAGGACTTAGGTCATCTTCCACTGCTTTGCAAGGCCATAGCAGAGAGCTGGATGGGAAGTGGTGCACCCTGGACTCTAACCGGCCCCGCACAGCAGGTGGCGGCTTTACCCGCTGTGCCACAGCGTCGACCCCTAGAGTCTAATGTTACTTACAGAACTTAGGAAGATGAGCTACATAGAAATGTTGAATAGGTGTCTTATGGCATGAACATGTTTTTTATTCATAAATGGGACTAAATGTCTCTTGGCAATTGATATTTTCATAATATTTTATTTGTAAGATAAACATTGACTTCCTTCTATACAAACAATATTGCTGGGTATTGTGAGACATCATTAATTCACACAATCTTTTTTTTTTTTTTAAAGGATATATTTATTTATTTAAAATTCAGAGTTATACAGAGTGAGGGAGAGGCTGAGAGAGCGAGAGCACTTTTATCTGCTGTTTCACTCCCTAGATGGCCACATTGGCCAGGAGGAAGCCAGGAGCCAGGAGCTTCTTCCAGGTTTCTCACTTGGGTGGCAGGGCCTAAACACTTGGGCCATCTTCCACTGCTTTTCTCAAACCATTAACAGGGAGCTGGATCAGAAGCAGAGCAGCCAGGACATGAACCAGTGTCCATAAGAGATAGAGGCACAGCAGGCAACAGCTTTGCCTGCTGTGCCACGGCACTGGCCCCCACACAATCATGATTAAGAAGAAAATGGCTTTATTGGGAATACGGATTTTAGCTGTCAGACAAGAGTAACACAGTGCAGAGGTTAAATTCCATTATTTATTGTAGTTCTGTAGACTTGGAGGAGAATGAGATTATTAGAATGGTGTGGCTTGTGAAAACTTAATAAAAGAGGTGGACTTACATGTATTGTACAGGTTTATGTAAACAGAGAGAAATTAGAGGGACATTCTGGTGCAGGAGATTGGGATAAGTAGTGTGTGTATGGAGAATCACCAGAAAACAGCTCTGATAGGACTGCGTGGAGCGTGTTGAATAGTGGATGGCAGGTAGGTGAATCGGGTGGATCTGGATTAGTGGTTCTTAACTAAAGGTTCACCTCAGTAACCTTACGACTCTGAAGTACAAAATTTTGACTCCCTTTCCACGTTTGCTGACCAGAGCTGAGAGTAGTGGTGATGGAGGGGAGTAGGACCCAAGTACATGTATTTGGAAGTGGTTGGCAGGTGATTGTGGTACGCATTGTCAGGAAGCATGGCCTGGATTGTGGAGGGTGATGGACACAGCTATGGATTAGGGGAGATTATAGTCACAGCTCTGGAGTAAACAAATCAGAGGCACAGAAAGAATAATCTGAATTTGGTGAGTTCTTTTGTTTTAAAAATTTGTTTATTTTTATTTGAAAGGCAGAGTGACAAAGATCTCCCATTTGCTGGTTCACTCCCCAAATGACTGCAAAAAAGTCAGATCTGGGCCAGGCTGAATTTAGGAGTCAGGAATTCCATCATGGTCCCAAGTTGGGCCTTCTCCTGCTGTCCTTCCAGGTGCATTAGCAGGAATACTGGATCTGAAACTGAGCAGCTGGGACTTGACTGGCTCTCCAGTGTGGGATGCTGGCATGTAAGTGATGCTGGCCCCTGCGATAGGTTTGCCATGAGATTGGGTCTGTTACGATGCCGTGGTTTCTAACCTGAGGTTCTGGGAGGATGGTGATGAAAGAGAATTTCTAGGAATTGAATTTTGACAAAACATAGTTTTAGACAAGAAGACTTGGGGTGGGAGGAGGTGTTGGTGTGTGACGGACGAAGGCATTGTTTTCCATTATTCTTGTTCTGAAGTAAGATCTGTGGTGAATCAAATAGTAGACTGAATGGGATACTTGATATCTAAATAGAAATAACCAAATGGCAGTTAGAGATGTAGCGAAAGGATCAAGATGAAAATTTGAGTGTCACTTATTAGAAGTTATTATTGACAAAACCTGTGAGATGAGATAAATTAAGTCAAGAAACTTAGAATGGCAGGAGGAGGATGGTAGACGTCGTTATTAGGGATTACGATTCTTTAAGGTTATGAAGCCTCTGCTGACACAGAGGAAATAAGACTAAAACTGAGAAACTGGGTATGCCAGTATGGGCCAGTAGACCAGTAACATTTTAAAAACTTTATTTATTTGTTTGAGAGACCGGGGTTGGGGGAGAGTAGGGTCAATTTCCCATCTGCTCTCAAATGCTCATGATGGCTAGGGCTGAATTAGACTGAAGCCAGGAGCCCTGGATCTCCTCCGTGGCTGGCAGAGACCCAAGTACTTGAAGCATCATCACCTACCAGCTGCTTCCCAGAAAGCGATTTGCAGGAAGCTAGAATTGAGGGTGGAGCCAGAACTTGAACTCAGGCACTCTGATAAGCGTTGTGGGTGTCCCAAGTGGCATCTGAACTGCTTCATCAAACTCCTACCACATCATTTTTTTTTTCTTAAAGATTTATTTATGCATTTGGAAGATGGAGTTACAGAGAGAGAGGGAGAGACAGAAAGGTCTCTGTCTACTGGTTCATTCCACAAATGACCGCAATGGCTGGAGCTGGGCTTATCTGGAGCTAGGTGTCAGGAGCTTCTTCTGGGTCTCTGACTTGGGTGCAGGGACCCAAGCACTTGGGCCATCCTCTACTGCTTTCCCAGGCCACACAGAGAGCTGGATCAGAAGTGGAGTGGCTGGAACTCAAACCAGTGTCCATATGGGATGCTGGTGCTGCAGGTGGCGGCTTTACCTGCTACACAACAGCACTAGCCCCTTAGCATCTTTTCTTAAAAATTTATTTCTTTGAGAGATACAGATAGAATTCTCCCCTGCTAGACCTCCTCTCCTCTTCATTCCCCAGATACTGGTGGTGGCCCAATCTTTGCAAGGCCTAAGCCATAGGAACTCATCAATCTAGGTCTCCCATGATAGTAGGGACCCAAGTACTTGAGCCATTACTGCTGCCTTGCAGGGTCTGCATTGGCAGAAAGCTGGACTCAGGAGATGTAGGTGGGTATTGAACTCCCGACGTGACCATATGAGACACAGGTGCCTTGACTGCTAGGCCAATGACGTGTTCTGTTTTATGTGTGTAATCATGGAGGAAGGAAATGGGAACAAACTTGTATGCAAGTATCTGTTTAATTCTGAAATACTCAAGCAAGGATAGTTCACAGATGGGCTCTGATTAGAATTCATTTTCCACTCTGCTTAGCTTTTTCTGCATTGTTCCATCTCCATTTCCTCTCTTTCGTACTCTTTCTATATTTCTTTCTTCCAGAGAGAGTTGTTTTTTGTTTTGCTTTTATTTTTGTTTTTTGAGGTGGAGTGTGAAGGATCAGCATTCATATTCTTTTGCAGTGTAAAGTCGTTTCAAATCATTGTATTTGGTAATTCCGATTGGCTCTTTTTTTTTTTTTTAAGATTTATTTTATTTGAAAGGCAGTCACAGAGGGAGAGAGGGAGGGAGAGATAGAGCTCTTTCATCCTCTGGTTCACTCCCCAAATTATCACAACAGTCTGGCCTGGGTCAGGCCAAAACCAGGAGCTTCATCCGGGTCTCCTGTGTGGGTGCAGGGACTTGGGCCATTTTCTGTTGCTTTCCCAGGCACATTAGCAGGGAGTTAGATCAGAAGTGGAACAGCTGGGACTTGAACTGGCGCCCATCTGGGATGCTGGCTTTGGAGGCGGTGGCATAACCCATTAATGAGGTTAAGTCCAAGAGAATCTTGGCAGACAGATAGAAAATAATGGACGTTCTCTCAGGTGCAAGCTATCAGCTTGTCCATAAAATTAGTAACACTGTTCTGAAGGCTTTGAAAAGTAGCTGTGGGAGGTTGTCAGAGTGTGGAGGTGTGCTGTTTTTGAAATACATCTAGTTAGCAAATATATGAAGTGGTATCTTGGTGTTTTTATATCACTGTGAGCTCCTATGTATTCATGTTCTCATAATATTCTCTTTTTCAGGGTGCAAAAAAGAGTGCTATTGGTCAGCGCATTGTGGCAACTCTCCCGTACATCAAGCAGGAAGTTCCCATCATCATCGTGTTCAGAGCATTAGGCTTTGTGTCTGACAGGGATATTTTAGAACATATTATTTATGATTTTGAAGATCCAGAGATGATGGAAATGGTAACGTGAAAGTATATTCCTCATGTTTTATGAAGGAAATGGAATTACTGACTGCTGCTAACTTTAAAACTTAGCTGAAAGCTGCTCTGAGGGGCAGTTTAACTGTCAAGGGTGTCATGGCATTTACTGTGTAGGGAGAGCTGGCGGCCATGCCTGGGCCTCGTGATAGTGCTGTGTAAAGTTGACGTGGACCATGGAGGCAGCCTGAGGTCAGGGACAGCAGCAAGAAGGAACAGTAGGAAGGAGAATTGTAGCGCACACCAGACGGGTGCCATTTAGGCACAAAGGAAAATGAGCAGTTGCTGTCTCTGTATAAACTTCATTTTGAAATAGTTTCAGTCTTAGAGTTGCAAGAATAGTGCAGAGAACTCTTGTTCACTCTTCGCCTGGAGTCATATCGTTGCCTTGCCACTTTCTGCTTCCTCATTCTGTGTCTATCTGCTCATCACTGTTGTCTGGACTGCCCGAGAGTGAGTGACAGCCATCAGACGCTGACTCCTAAGTTCTTCAGTGTGTGTTTCCTGGGAATCGGCACCCAGTTTCGTAGGCAAAGCATTGTTGAAATCAGGAAATTTAACTTTGGTATGGAACTGTTAATGTACATGTCTTATTCAGATTTTTGTCAGTTTTGATAATGTCCTTAAATAGCATTTGTTTTTCTAGTCATGATTAGAATTTGGGAGTCTTAAACTCGTGGATCAGTGATAAAAAGATAGGAAGTCAAAGGCCAGGAAGGCAGTTCAGTATCTGTGATAGGACCAGTGGTGCTTAGAGATGCCGGAGTTACTAAATGTCAGCCCTCATTTCTCATTCTTGGAAATTGAGGATGTTAGAATGGAGGAGAATTAGAGATTATTTTACTTAACCCTTTTGTAGGAAAGGAAATTGATGACATGACTGCCCAGAGGCCAGATAGTCAGTGGCAGGTACGGGCTGCAGACTTTCTAACTGGGCTCTTAAAGTAGTGTCCTTTACAGAAATAATTGAGTGGTTTTATCTGTCAGTTAGAAATTTCTTCATACTAAGACTGAAAACAGTCTGGCACATATATTTGTTTGTAGCTCAGTAAGTTTTAATTAGACTATGGAGCTTCTCTAAATAGATTTTGGATCCTTGGAAGGAACTTTATTTTACCATTGGTCATTAGAATTTAAAAAGATAATGAAATATATACTGTTCTTTTTATGGTGGAGTTGTTTGTTTTTCTCAGAAGTATTACTGCTGTGCTAATGAGTGGGTTTTATCAGAGATCTCCAGGTCTCTGAAGTGTCTTCTAGTTCAAAGACTTTATGATTACTCGATTTTCTGAAAACATAAAAAGAATTTCATTAGATTCATAGGGATTTTTGGCATGTTATGAATTACAATAGACTCACTTTTTATTTATGGTATCTGATAGGTTAAACCTTCCCTGGATGAAGCTTTTGTCATTCAAGAACAAAATGTTGCATTAAATTTCATTGGCTCAAGAGGGGCAAAGCCTGGAGTTACTAAGGAGAAAAGAATTAAGTATGCAAAGGAAGTCTTACAAAAAGAAATGCTTCCCCATGTTGGTGTCAGTGATTTTTGTGAGACAAAGAAAGCCTACTTCTTGGGGTATGTTAACCTTAAATTGATATATATATATATATATTTGCCATTAGAATTGACAGAGTCATTTTTATTAAAGGTAAAGCTGTCAAAAATGATGTTTTAAATATAAAGTAAAGAACTAAATATTTTCTTCTCCCTTCCATTGCCCTGTTTTTTTAAGGTACATGGTTCACAGGTTACTTCTGGCGGCTTTGGGTAGAAGAGAACTAGATGACAGAGATCACTACGGAAATAAAAGATTGGACCTTGCTGGGCCACTCCTTGCGTTCTTATTTAGAGGGTAAGAACTTCCAGAATGAAATCACCGAAGCAGGGAGCTGTGTCTTTAGACTGGTTGATTGCACGTGGGGGTTGAAACTGTCGTCGTGTCCATAATGGGGACCTGTGAGGTTAGCTGCATTCTTTGGGCCATTTGCCCAGATTGAGTTCTGGTTCATGTCTGGAAATGTCAAGTTTGTGGGAACAGTTTATTGTTCATGTTGCTTTGTTCCTTCGGTAGCTTTGGAAGGGTTTGAGAAAGGTGATTTATTGCCTTAACTTTCTAAGTGCTAATATTGGAATTCTTACTGGTCTTGCTTTTGTATTTTATGAACACATATGCACAACCCGGAGCTAAATATCCCAAAAATATTAGCAGTAATTGTTTCATAGTATTAGGTTTGTGTGTGGTTTTTAATTTTATTCTTGATGTATTAACTATTTTAAAAAGATTTATTTATTTGAAAGTCAGAGTTAGAGACAGAGATTGGGAGCCTCATCTGTGTTTCTTATGTGGGTGCAGGGTCCCAAGCACTTGGGCCATTTCCTAGGGCCTTTCCCAGGCTGTTAGCAGGCAGTTGGATCTGACGTGGAGCAGCTGGGACGTGAACCAGTGCCCATGTGGGATGCCAGTGTTGCAGGTGGGGGCTTTACCTGCTGTTCACCACAGTGCCGGCCTCCTGTTTTTCATGTTTTCAGAAATGAGCTCATATTGTATTGCTAGAAAAAACTTTTTTTTTTTTTTTTTTTTTACAGGCAGAGTGGACAGTGAGAGAGAGAGACAGAGAGAGAGGTCTTCCTTTTGTCGTTGGTTCACCCTCCAATGGCCGCCGCGGATGGCGCGCTGCGGCCGGTGCACCGCGTTCGTCCGATGGCAGGAGCCAGGTGCTAGGTGCTTTTCCTGGTCTCCCTATGGGGTGCAGGGCCCAAGCACCTGGGCCATCCTCCACTGCACTCCCGGGCCACAGCAGAGGGCTGGCCTGGAAGAGGGGCAACCGGGACAGAATCCGGCACCCCGACCGGGACTAGAACCCGGTGTGCCGGCGCCGCAAGGCGGAGGATTAGCCTGTTGAGCCACAGCGCCGGCCTTAGAAAAAACTTTTTAAAAACAAAATATGTTGACAGTAAAAGAAGGATAATTAATACTAGCAGTGTTTT
Organism: Sylvilagus floridanus; assembly: GCA_949820135.1. Classification (NCBI taxonomy): domain Eukaryota; kingdom Metazoa; phylum Chordata; class Mammalia; order Lagomorpha; family Leporidae; genus Sylvilagus; species Sylvilagus floridanus. The sequence continues at coordinate 113,219,809 of OX463238.1, read as the reverse complement.
GCACATGTTTTATTTTTTAGTATATTGTAGGTTAGTCAGCATTTTTTGGTTACCAACCCACTAAGGAGGTTTTCTTTTTTTAAAAAATTTTTTTCTGCTAATTATTTCTCCTGCTGTGTGTGTTTGTGAACTGCATGGGAATCTGTGCTTTATACATAAGAAGAGTGGTGGCTTTCACTCTGTAGTAACCATTTGTTCCCGTTGTGGATGATATTTTCCCTGATAAGAATACATATCATAGACTTTTCTGTATTTAAAATTTTCTGTATTTAAAAACAATACTATTTTATTTGGCAGGATGTTTAAGAATTTGCTTAAAGAAGTACGGATCTATGCACAGAAGTTTATTGATCGAGGAAAGGATTTTAACTTGGAGTTGGCAATTAAAACAAGGATTATATCTGATGGCCTAAAGTACTCTTTAGCGACTGGAAACTGGGGTGACCAGAAGAAAGCCCATCAGGCCAGGGCTGGAGTGTCTCAGGTGAGGCTGTCACCATGACTGCACCTGTCAGAGGAACTGGTGACTCGTTTACTGAGTATAAGTCACCTTGTTTTCTTTTCCTTGGTTAAGTATAAAATTTCTGGGGGGCTTTTGAATTATGAAAACTAAATTTTACTTAAAGTAGCTAATAGAACTAAGAGAGACTTAAGTTTTTGGTTTGCAGTTTGGAAATTCTCGGAAGCTAACCCAGCCCTTCCGTTGTTGGAAATAGAGTCCTTCTGCCCTGGATCTCTTCCTGTTGGCCTGCTGTGCATACGGGGAATGCCAGAACTTCTCCCAGGAGGAGGCGTAGGGAAGAGCTTTTCACACTCTGTTTCATTAGGCATTTTTATTTTTCTGTGTATAAGATTGACTACCTTTGATATACTTATGTGCCAGAATAATCTGAAAGATTTGACATTCAAACACCAACTGAAAGCGTCTGGTTCCTAGGAATCTAGATGTTCTCGGAATTCAGGAAGGCTGCTGGTAGCCAAGTTAAATTTCTGAGTTCTTTTTAATTCATTAAGGATTTATTTGCAAACTTGGTATGTGTGATTCTGGATTCACAGACATGAATGAGATCCTATCCCAGGCCTTCAAGGACCTCATCCATATCTGGCAGAGGAAATAGATTGATTCATACATAGTTCACTTGCCCTGAGCCATATTATGATAGATACTCTGCTGTAGATTCAGTTCAGTGACTTGTTTGGGAACGTTGTTAGGGGACCTAAGAGTGTCAGGCGCACGTTGGAGTTGCAAAGATGAATAAAAGATGACTCCTGATCTTCAGTGGTTGGCAGTGCTTACTTGTTAGTAGATGTAAGCAGATGATTGCAGTGTGGCTCAGAAAGCGTTTAGGGAGAAAGAGGCACCAGTGCTCTGTTGGCGAGCTGGAGAAAGGCTCAGCCTGAGGGGAGGAGCCCAGCTGGGAGGAGGGTGGAGCCAGCACGTCATAGGCAAAGTGCGGCTGTCTTCCTAAATGTCCTCCATGGAGGGGTGGAGGCTGGAGGGAGCTGGAACATTCCTGTCGAAGTTAGGGGTTAAGAAGATGGTCGGAGAGGGGAGGTGGGGACAGCTCATAGCGGCATGAGCCATGATCAGTTTTGTTTTTTACATGGATTCATGGTAATTGGCAATGTGGAGAACAGGTTGTAAAGAGCAGGATTAGTGGTAGGAAGATTGTTTACAACAGCTTGGGTGAGAAGGAATAGGCCTGGAGTAGAGCAGTTTTATAGGGAAGGAGAGTGGGGTCAGATCTGAGAAGTAGTTAGGAAGTGAGTTTTATAGAGAAGGAGAGTGGGGTCAGATCTGAGAAATAGGAAGTGAGTTTTATAGAGAAGGAGAGTGGGGTCAGATCTGAGAAGTAGGAAGTGAGTTTTATAGAGAAGGAGAGTGGGGTCAGATCTGAGAAGTAGTTAGGAAGTGAGTTTTATAGAGAAGGAGAGTGGGGTCAGATCTGAGAAATAGGAAGTGAGTTTTCCAGGCCTTTGTGGCTGCTTAGTTGAGTGGTGGTAAACTCCATGTCACATGGAGGTGGTTGCAGTCCACCAGGCAGAGCAGAGTGGAGGAGTGGTTTGTCTTCTGTCTGTGACCGTGTGTGGTTAGCTGGGTAGCATGAGAGAGTGGCTGGAGGCTGGCAGGACAAGGTCATTTGGAACTTTGTCGAGAAGGGCAGGCTTTCATGTCAGTCTCTCCTGTCGTCAGTGGTCATTGCTGGGTGTTCCTAAAATGCTGAGTGATGTGGACGCATGCGTGCTGTCACGATTCCGGCAACTGAGGAGGGCATTCCTAAAATGCGGAGTGATGTGGACGCATGCGTGCTTTCACGATTCCTGCAACTGAGGAGGGTGGGTTGGAGGTGACACGGCAGGGACTTGGAGATGATGGAAGTGGAGTAGTTGAAATGCAAGGGTCTGTTGCTGTGCATGAAGGGAGGGCTAGATTTTTTTTTTTTTTTTACACAGATTGAAAATAGAATTTACAGGATATGTTCATCGATGTGTGGAAGGAGGAACTGAGGCAGACAGGATTTTGAGGTTTCCAGGTAGAGAGATCAAAGGAGGGGTAGCACCCTGACAGGAGGCAGCAGGAGGAAGGAGGTTTGGGTGGTTTCAGGCGGGGGAAGTGGGAATCAAGCCTGAATTGCCTTGCTGTCTCTAAGTAGCACCTCACTAATGAATATTATCTTGCTGATATTCTGTTCCATTTTTGTGTTGGGTTCAGAGGCCTCAGCCTGGAAGAGTCCTGGGATGGGTCATTGATATCTGCTGTGATCAAGGAGTGTGAGTTGGTAGCTTTGGTTGAGTACTCTGTGAGTACCTAATGCCTACCACGTAGTGTTCTAGGTACTGGGATGCAACAGAGCGCAAAACAGTTAAAGAGAAAACCCAACAGCGTTTGCATGTGATAGAACTGCGTCGCATATCTGCCATCCCTACTGTTAGAGGCAGTTGAGTTACGAGCGCTGTCAGGATTATCCCGGGAAAGGCTAGAGAAAGGAGGGATGGTGACAGTGTGATACTCTCTGGACTGTATATAAAACTGTGACGCAGCCTCAGTGTGACAGCGTGACTATCACAGAAATACCCACACTTTAACTACTTGCTGTTCCCTCCAGGTATTAAACCGCCTGACTTTTGCATCTACTCTTTCCCACCTGCGTCGGTTAAATTCTCCTATCGGTAGAGATGGCAAACTGGCCAAACCAAGACAGCTGCACAACACACTGTGGGGCATGGTGTGTCCAGCTGAGACCCCAGAGGTAATGCATGGGCATTTATGTTCAGGATCAGAAGTCTCAGGGCAGCTACATAGAACATAATTATTTTAGAAATGCTATTTTACTCATCTATGCATCATGGTTTAGAATTAAGATACTATTTGTGATTTTGTTCTTAGAAAGTAAAAGTTAATCTTGAAATCAAATGGAAGGAACAATGCTATGGAAAAGAATTCTGATGGCATATAAGATCAGAGTGAGTAATAGTTTGTGTATTCCTTAGGGCCATGCTGTAGGACTTGTGAAGAATTTAGCACTGATGGCTTATATTTCAGTTGGCTCTCAGCCTTCTCCAATTCTGGAATTTTTAGAAGAATGGAGTATGGAAAATTTAGAAGAAATTTCTCCTGCAGCTATTGCTGAGTATGTATAGGTGATAATTTCTTTGTAAAATATTGTTCTTCTTTTTAGCTGAGTACGGAATTGCTGAGTGCAAATTGTTTGTGGTGTTTCATTTTAGTGCCACCAAGATTTTTGTCAATGGCTGCTGGGTTGGAATACATAAGGATCCTGAACAGCTTATGAACACTCTGAGGAAACTGCGGCGTCAGATGGACATCATCGTGTCTGAAGTAGGGCTCTGATGAGTGAGAGGGCATTGCTGTGGGGTCTGTAAACAAGGTGTGGGGTTGCTCTGAGGCAGATTTGCGCTGGCTTCTTTTTTGAACTGTGTCCCCTTGAATTATAAAGCGTGTTTTCAAAAGCCGGGTGAGAGACGGGTGTAGCCTTACAGGTAAGATGGCAGTCGAGATGCCGGCATCCTTACTGTAGTGCCAGGATTTGCTGCCGGTTCCTCGCCTGATTCCAGCCTCCTGCTAATGCGGGATCCTGAGAGGCAGCAGGTGGTGGCTCGAGTAATTGGCTTCTTGGGTGTGGTTCAGGCTCCTGGCTTAGACCCCTGGCCTGGGGCTGTTTTGTCGTGCCTTTGGGGAATGAACAAGTGAATGAGTGCTCTCCCTATCTCTTTCTCTATCTGTATCTATCAAATGAATTAAAAAAGAAAAAACAAAACTCTAGGTGGTGTTTTAGAAATAACTTTAATTGTAGAGTCAGACAGAGGAGACAGTAGGTGGTGCGTATGCCAACTTTAGTTTATTTGAAAGTGAGAGTTACAGAGAGAGAGCTTCCATCCCCAGATGGCCACAACAACCAGGGCTGGGCTAAGCCAGGAGCCAGGAGCTGCTCCTGGGTATTAGGGGCCCAAGCACTTGGATATTCAACTTCCATTCCTTTTGCTGGCACATTAGCAGGGAGCTGGATTGGAAGTGGAGCAGCCAGGACACAAATCAGCACTGATATGGGATGCTGGCATTGCAGACAGTGGCTTTGCTCCTTACACTGTAGTGCCAGCACCCAAGTTACTTTTTAAGGACATGAAGCAGCATGGAACATTTCCTACCACTTGGCTTTTGGAGAAGAACCTAGTGTTTGTCATCAAGCATTTCTGGTTTGCCGTAGTTTCCAGCTGAGTAAACCAGATCTTTTCCTCCTTTTACCAGACCCAGTCCTTTCTTTTAGAAGAGATTCCACATACGATTTGATTCTTAGAAGTCCTTTTGAAGGGGGTATCAGTCTGTTTTTCAGTTCCTTGATGAACTGGCATTTCATGGTAAATCACAGAAATAAGTTTCCTTTTTGAATTCTTCAAAGTACAAGTACTTCAAAATTTGCAGTGTTTTTAATGATTCTTAAGTTCTTTATTGCAAATTTTCCCAAAATATTTCTGGTATTTCCTAGGAATGCATTTTAAAATATATTTTATATAGTACATCCAAAATATGACATTTGCAGTGTGTTGTCAACATAAAAATTGTTAATGAACTATTTTACATTCCTTTTTTTTCTTGGAAAATATCTTTTTTTTCTATTTTTTTTTAAAGATTTCTTTATTCGAAAGTCAGAGTTACAGAGAGAGGAGAGGGAGAGAGAGAGAGAGAGAGAGAGAGAGGTCTTCCATCCGATGGTTCACTCCCCAACTGGCCACAATGGCTGGAGAGAGAGAGAGCAAGAGAGAGAGAGAGGTCTTCCATCCAATGGTTCACTCCCCAATTGGCCGCAATGGCCAGAGCTGCGCCGATCTGAAGTCAGGAGCTTCTTCCGGGTCTCCCACATAGGTGCAGGGGCCCAAGCACTTGGGCCATCTTCTACTGCTCTCCTAGGCCATAGCAGAGAGCTGGATAAAAAGTGGAGCAGTCGGGTCTCGAACCGGTGCCCATATGGGATGCCGGTGCTTCAGGCCAGGGTGTTACCCCACTGCGCCACAGCGCCTGCCCCTCTGGAAAATATTTTATCTTTCAAATGAACTTCAGGCCCATCTCAGAATGGCTGCATTTCGATGTTCAGTAATCAGTAATCTCATGTGGCTAGGATCTGCTGTATTGGATAGCTAGCCTGTAAGCCACTTGTGTGCTAGGTGATTGTGAAAAGTCAGATTTCCAACTGAGAAAATATGGTCAAGACAAAGTGATATGGGGCTGGCTATTGAATGGGCAAAGAGCCAAAGTAAGTATTTGTTTTCTTCACTTTACCTCCATGATGCATTTACCAAATGCTCAGTTCTGTAATTTCTAAGCCTAGGTTTTGTTTTTATGAAATTTTAAGGTATATCTAAGTTTGAAAAAAATATTACTCTTAAAATTATTATTTATTTTTTTGAAAGGTAGAGAGAGAGGTAACTTCTGTCTGCATTTCATTCCTCAAATGCCTGCCAGAGCTGGGGCTGGGCCAGGCCAAAGCTCGGAGTCTAGAACTTAATGTAGGTCTCTCTTGTGAGTGGCAGGGACCCAAGTACTTGAGCCATCATCTGTGGCCTCTCTGCGTGCACATTAGCAAGAAGCTAGAATTGGAAGCGTGGCTTAGCCGGGACTCAAATCAGGCTCTCAGATATGAGAGATGCAGGAATCCTAAGCATCATCTTTGTTTTTAATTTTATTTTTTAAAAGATTTATTTGTTTAAAAGGCAAAGTTACGGAGAGAAAGAGACAGGCATGTAGAGAGAGATCTTCCATCTGCTATTTACTTCCCAAATGGCCACAACGGTCAGGCCTGGGCCAGACTAAAGCCAGGAGCCTGGAACTCTGTCCAAGCCTCACACATGGGTGTAGGGACGCAAGGAGTTGGGCCATCTTTTGCTGCTTTTCCAGGTGCATTAGAAGGGAGCTGGATTGGAATTGTAGGAACTGAGACTCGAACTTGCATCCTTGTGGGATTCTGGTGTTGTAGATGGCAGGTTAACTGCTGCACCACAACACCAGCCCTCCGAGTCTCATTGTAACAGTTGCATCAGATGTCTGGTGTTCCCACCCCTTTTTTTTTTTTTTTTTTAAGATTTATGTTTGTGTATTTGGAAGAGTTTCTGAGAGAGGGAGGGAGAGACAAAGCAGAGAGAGAGAGAGAGATCGATCGATCGATCGATCTTCCATCTACTGGTTCACTTTCCACATGACCGCAGTGGCCAGGACTAGGCTGGGCTGAAGCCAGGGGCCGTGAGCTCTTCCAGGTCTCCCATGTGGGTGTAGGGGCCCAAGCACTTGGGTCATCCTAACGCTTTCCCGGGCACATCAAAGGGAGCTGGATCGGAAGCTGGGAATCCCAACTGGCGCTCAGATGGGATGCTGACATCACAGACCACAGCTCAACTAACCTCTGCGCCACACTGCTGCTGCCCCCCCCAAAGCTTTTTTTTTAAGATTTATTTATTTACCTGAAAGGCAGAGTTACAGAGAGGCAGAGGTGGAGAGAGTTTTCCACCTGCTGGTTCACTTCCCAGATGACCGTAATGGCCGGAGCTGTGCCATTCAGGAGCCAGGAGCCATGAGCTTCTTCCAGGTCTCCCATGTGGGTGCAGGGGCCCAAGGACTTGGGCCATCTCCACTGCTTTCCCAGTCCACAGCAGAGAGCTGGATAGGAAGTGGAGAAGCTGGGACTTGTACCAGCGCCCATATGGGATGCTGGCACTGTAGGCGGCTGATTCACTCGCTAGGCCACAGTGCCAGCTCCAGCCCCTAAAAGTTTTTAATGCAAGGGTACTTCAGAAAGTTCATGGAAAATACAGTTTTGAATTCCATCCATAGTTTTTTCATAGTACACATTTTCCTTGAACTTTTGAAGATCCTTCTAAGATTAGTTCCTTTTATTTGATAATTGATTTCTGAGGAAATTTGTAGGTTTATGTATTTAAAAAAATTTATTTGAGAGCCTGAAAGAAGAATATATAAGCAGAGAGAACTCTCGCATAGTTGTCACTCCCCAAATTCCTGCAACTGCCAGAGTGGGGCCAGACCAAAGCTGGGATCTGGAAATTCAGTCCCTGTCTCCCACGTGGAGGGCAGGGACTCAACTCCTTGAGCCTCCAAGGGCCACACTGGCCAGAAGCCAAAGTTGGCAGCAGAGGTGGGACTCGAAGCCAGATGATAGAAAATGATACGGGTCTCAGGCATCTTGACCAGTGGCCTAACCACCTGCCCAAATACTGCCTCTGTTGTATTTTTTAGCTAAACTTTGATGATGTGGAGGAAATAAAATTTCATGGAGCTGTCTTGTTTGTTTTGGATGTAGGTTTCTATGATCAGAGATATTCGAGAGAGGGAGATTCGTATCTACACAGATGCAGGCCGTATTTGTAGACCGCTTCTGATTGTGGAAAAACAAAAGCTACTTTTGAAGAAGAGGCACATTGACCAGTTGAAGGAAAGAGAATATAACAACTACAGGTACAACATGCAGCGAGAAATATGTGTACTTTGAAAAAATTGAGATAGAATTTGCTTATCATAAAATTATAAACCATTTTTTTTAAAGATTTGATTTATTTGAGAGATAGAGTTACAGCCAGACAGAGGGAGAGATAAAAAGGTCTTCCATCCGCTGGTTCACTCCCCAAATGGCTGCAACATGGCCGGGGCTGCACTGATCTGAAGCCAGGGTCTAGGAGCTTCTGGGTCACCCATGTGGTTGCAGGGGCCCAAGGACTTGGTCTGTCTTCTACTGCTTTTCCAGGCCAGAGCAGAGAGCTGGATTGTAAGAGGAATAGCTGGGACTTGAACTGGTGCCCATATGGATTCCCAGCACCAAAGGCGAAAACTTAGCCCACTCTACTGGCCCCATAAACCATTTTTTAAAAATATGCAGTTCACTGGGCTGGCGCTGTGATTTAACAGGTAAAGCTGCCGCCTGCAGTGTTGGCATCCCATATGGGCGCCTGTTCCATGTTAAACCTATACAATATAAGTACATGTAAAAAATAGATGTTTGAGGTGATGGTTATGCCAATTTCCCTGATCTGATCATTTCTTATACAACACCGTGCCCCATACATATGTATACTTACACCACTTAAAGATCATGAGTGTAGTATATTGTGGGTAAAACAAGAAACTTAATAAAAAGATGAACTTCAATAATTTAATTTTAGTAATACATAAATGTATGTATTCTTACTGTAAAATAATTGAAATGATATGTAGAATGAAAAGCTTTCATCTTCAGAAATAAATACTGGTGACAATTAGGTGTATATTCTACCAGGTCACATTTGATGTGCTTCTATACTCACATTCTCGGTAAGTGCGGCTTCTTTAAAAACCAAGCATAACGATCTAATGATAGTAGTTATGGGGCCATACTTCATAGCATTGTTCAGCAACTCTCTTCACTGTTAGCAGTCATATATACCTGCGTTGAAATTCTTTCCATGCTGGTACATAGAACGTGGGAATGCAGTTCATTAAGCAGGGCCCTTGTTGAGCTTTTGCAGAAGCTCAGAAGTTGAGTGATGTTCTTTCAGTTGGCAGGACCTCGTGGCCAGCGGGGTAGTGGAGTACATCGACACGCTTGAAGAAGAGACAGTGATGCTTGCAATGACGCCCGACGATCTACAGGAGAAAGAAGTAGCGTATTGCTCCACTTACACACACTGCGAGATCCACCCGTCGATGATCCTTGGTGTCTGTGCATCTATTATTCCTTTTCCTGATCATAACCAGGTTGGTGCTACTTCTGTCTTCTGGTTGGTGGTGAGTTGGGGGGAGTAATAAAAATTAGAGGTTCATCTGCGGTCTCTGCCAGAGAAAAGCTATTCACCGGAAGACTGCGTACTGCTGCGGAATGAGTGTCTGCCTTGCTTGCTTTTGTGTTTCATTGATAAGAGCCATAATTGATTATTCCAAATGGTTGTCACTTACCTTCGGAAGAAATCTGGAACTTTGCCGGTCATGTTTTTGAGTTACGGTCAGTCTTTTCCTTTAGAGATACTGGATTTTCATTGGTTGTGCTTCTCATTTCTGTCTGTAGTCCCCTAGAAACACATACCAGTCTGCTATGGGGAAGCAGGCTATGGGGGTTTACATCACCAACTTCCACGTTCGAATGGACACTTTGGCCCACGTTCTGTATTATCCTCAAAAACCGCTTGTGACTACACGGTCCATGGAGTATCTGCGTTTCAGAGAGCTGCCAGCAGGTATGTTTGGTATTGCTGTACAGTGCTTTGAGGCTCTATCTCGCTTATGACACTTCTGGGTGCTTGGGAGGGTTAAAAAAAGTACATAAGACAGAGTGCCTGTTCCCAAGGATTTAATGTGGTAGGATCCGCAAAACAGAAGGGTATGTGGAGAGTGTTACTATTGAGGTCCAAAGAATAATGAGGTGACTAATTCCTGTTGGATGTCTAGAAGCAGTTTCTCTTAGATTTTAGACTGGAGTAAAGTTAGTCAGTGGGTACTTGGATTTGAGAGGTGGTTTGAGCAAGGCCCTAGATGTGGGAAGGTATGAGATCCAGGAACAGCAGTGGTTACTCAAGTTTAATGTGTCTGATTTGTAAACACCATGATATTCAAAGACTATTTGGGAAAATGGAACTAAAAGATGTTTATTGTGGTGCAAAAATTTTGAAATCCTGCCTATGCAGGGTCTTTGAAAAGTTCATAGAAATAATGTATTTATTTATTATTTATTTTTTTACAGGCAGAGTGGACAGTGAGAGAGAGAGACAGAGAGAAAGGTCTTCCTTTGCCGTTGGTTCCCCCTCCAATGGCCGCCGCGGTCGGCGTGCTGCGGCCGGCGCACCGCGCTCGTCCGATGGCAGGAGCCAGGAGCCAGGTGCTTTTCCTGGTCTCCCCATGGGGTGCAGGGCCCAAGCACCTGGGCCATCCTCCACTGCACTCCTGGGCCACAGCAGAGGGCTGGCCTGGAAGAGGGGCAACCGGGACAGAATCCGGTGCCCCGACCGAGACTAGAACCCGGTGTGCCGGCGCCGCAAGGCGGAGGATTAGCCTGTTGAGCTACGGCGCCGGCGTATTTATTTATTTTTTGACAGGCAGAGTTAGATAATGAGGGAGAGACAAAAAGTTATAGACAGTGAGAGACAGAGAGAAAGAAAGGTCTTCTGTTGGTTCACTCCCCCAATGGCTGCTGTGGCCGGCACACCGCGCTGATCCGAAGCCAGGAGCCAGGTGCTTCTCCTGGTCTCCCATGCGGGTGCAGGGCCCAAGCACAGGGCCCAAGCATCCTCCACTGCACTCCTGGGCCACAACAGAGAGCTGGACTGGAAGAGGAGCAACCAGGACAAATTCTTGTGCCCCAACTGGGACTAGAACCCAGAGTGCCGGTGCTGCAGGGGGAGGGTTAGCCAAGTGAGCCACGGCATTGACCAGAAATAATGTATTATTAAAAAGCTATGCATTATTTCAAATTTTTTGCACCAAAATACTGCTCTTTTAATTCTATTTTCCATGAACTTTTTCAAGTACCTTATATGGAATGAAAGCTTTTTTTAAAAAGGAAAGTTTTTGCTTGAATCCCAGATGATTCTTTAATGCATACTTTTGAATTCCCTGTAGGCATCAACTCAATTGTGGCCATCGCCTCGTACACTGGGTATAACCAGGAAGACTCCGTGATTATGAATCGTTCTGCTGTGGACCGAGGCTTTTTCAGGTCAGCCTTTTAGAAAATCTGTCAAAACACAGAGGCAGTGGAAATACAAATTTTTAATTGAAAGTGTTTAAAATAGGTTTGAATATGCTGTACATACTCTAGACAGCAAAAGGCCTGGTTGATGGCCACCAACAACTGAAGATACTGCTTGTGTCTCGGGATATTTGGATGTGAATAGTTTGAACCTTTTTTGGTAGACAATTATATTTACATTTAGATAATATAGAAGAATGAAAGTGAACTCCCTGGAAATGTTTGAGCAGACCTTGGGTGACCAGGGTGATCAGGTTGTTATGGAAGGGATTCTTGGGTTAGGTAGGAGCTTAGGCTCTGTGCCCGTGTGTCCTTCTTCCTCTCACCCATAATTCCAGTTAGTTGAGGTTATGTGTCAGATGTAACATGCATAGCCCTTATGATAGCATTTAGGATTTAACCTCGTCCCTTGATAGTTACTTTGTTTCAATTCATGGTTTAAACTGGGTCCAAATATTAATTCAGTGAAAAGTTGGTTGGAGTATTCTAAGCCCTGTTAGAAAGTAGAAGTTACCGGCCGGCGCCGTGGCTCAACAGGCTAATCCTCCGCCTTGCGGCGCCGGCACACCGGGTTCTAGTCCCGGTCGGGGCGCCGGATTCTGTCCCGGTTGCCCCTCTTCCAGGCCAGCCCTCTGCTGTGGCCCAGGAGTGCAGTGGAGGATGGCCCAGGTGCTTGGGCCCTGCACCCCATGGGGAGACCAGGAAAAGCACCTGGCTCCTGGCTCCTGCCATCGGACGAGTGCGCCGACCGCGGCGGCCATTGGAGGGTGAACCAACGGCAAAGGAAGACCTTTCTCTCTGTCTCTCTCTCTCTCACTGTCCACTCTGCCTGTAAAAAAAAAAAAAAAAAAAAAAAAAAAAAAAAAGAAAGAAAAAAGAAAGTAGAAGTTACCTCTGGAACCATGTATTTGTAGGTCTGTTTTTTATCGCTCATATAAAGAACAGGAGTCGAAAAAAGGATTTGATCAAGAAGAAGTTTTTGAGAAACCCACCCGTGAAACATGCCAGGGTAAGTGACACCAAGATTTAAATTCTGGAATTCATAGTTAAGTTACCGTGGTTTTCCTAAGTAGTTTTGCTGAGTGTGTCTCACTCTGCTCTTGTTAATTTTTGTAGTGTGGGAGTGTTTTCATGTCATTGCTAGTGTTCACATTTAAGAAAATGTTAATTTCCAGAAGGCCTTGCCCTTGGCCTTTTGTAGCAGGGCCTTGATTCAGACCTTCCCTGCTGGTAGGCTGGGAATGAAGGGGAAATTTAGGAAATCAGAGATGTCATGTGACTTTGGGGCACACCTCACAATGCCAGTCCTGTTCTGTGTCTGTGTTTGTTCTTCAGTTGACACATTGATATCAACCCTCTACACTGTGGTAAGAACATACTGATTTTTCAACCACAGTATTTGTAAATAGTAAAAATAAATGACAGGACATTTACCATTTGTCGTTTCTTCTAAAAACTCAAACTCCCCAGCTGCTTGTTTCATAGCAAGTAGTTCATTTAGGAGCTGCTTGTGCAGTGGGGTGGATGGGACGTCTCAGGGCTGAGAAGTCGCTGCTGTGATTTTGACTCCCGATGGCACTGCGTGGTGTGTAATGTGTTTTGTTCCCAGTAGCATCTTCCTGGTCCTCCATTTCTGCTGGGTGGTGCTCAGTGTTGGTGAATTGATACGTAGGGGAGTGCAGATCCCATCTGATGAAATGCACAGTTTCTGTGGAAGAGGTGCCCAGGGCATAGATACTGTTCCATTCCTCCCGTGGGGATCAGATGATAGCGGCTCACTTACCCAGAGTCACAGCGATGTCTGTTGTGCCAGTGTGCAGTGCGGTGTAACTTTTCTTTGTGAACTTCTTTCTTCGTAGACTGTGGTGTTACAGGGTTCAGAACAGTGTGTAATACTTGGAATAAGGGCAATACGTCATCATTAAGCATGGTTCATAGTGTTAGAGAGCTTCTCTCTGTCTTGCAGCTGATTCAGGTGTGTGGTTTTTAGTCTTTGTTGGCAAGCATGTGACTTTTCAGTACTTTCCTGTCTGGTAGCAACATCTCAGAAAACCCTGCATCCATCTCCCCACAGGCATGAGGCATGCCATTTATGACAAGCTGGATGACGATGGCTTGATAGCTCCAGGCGTTCGTGTGTCTGGGGATGATGTTATTATAGGCAAGACAGTCACATTGCCTGAAAACGAAGATGAACTGGAGAGTACAAACCGACGCTACACCAAGAGAGACTGCAGTACTTTCCTCAGGACCAGCGAGACGGGCATCGTGGATCAGGTCATGGTCACTCTCAACCAGGAAGGATATAAATTTTGCAAAATAAGGGTGAGTACAGGTTTAATGTGTAGGTGCTTTTAGAAAGTACAGCAGTTCCACTTAACCTATTTTTCTATGACTCCAGGTACGCTCTGTCAGAATTCCACAGATTGGAGATAAATTTGCTAGTCGCCATGGTCAAAAGGGTACTTGTGGTATTCAGTATAGACAAGAGGTAAGTTATCTTTGATCTCCCTCACCTCCACAAATTTTGTTTTAACTTACAAACTTAACTTTGTAATTTTCATGTTGAATAAGTGTATGGACATTCCATGTTGAACAAAATTCAGGACATAAAAAATTTAGGGGTAGGGTATTGTAATTTTGTAATGAACAGTAAGGAATGTAAGTGTCTGAGTCTCTGTAAAATTCTCTTTATAGGACATGCCTTTCACCTGTGAAGGCATCACCCCTGACATCATCATAAATCCCCATGCCATCCCCTCTCGTATGACTATCGGTCACTTGATTGAATGTCTTCAAGGGAAGGTAAGAGGTCTCTGTCAAAAATAAAAGTTGTAAAGCAGTGTTTCTGTCAAAACAGTGATAGAGTGTTTGAAGCACATGCCTGTTTTTTCCTTCTAGACCTAGGGCTCTGTGCAGGAGTTTCCAGGGATGCCAAAAGGCCTTGTGTTTCGAAAGACATTTTAAAAGATATATATATTTCTTAAACTGTTTTTATTCATTAAAAAGAGCTGGTATGCACAAGTGTTCCCGTCTGCTGGTTAATTCCCCAAATGCCCTTAATAGTTGTGGCTGGTCCAGGCTGCGGCTGGGAGCTGGGAACTCAGTCCAGTCACGTGAGCCAGCACTGCTGCTCCCAGGGTGCATTAGCAGGAAGCTGGAGTCAGGGGCCAGAGCTCGGATTGCACCCACCCACTGCTGTGTGGGATGTGGGCATCCTAAAGTCTAGGCTGAACACCTGCTCCCAGAGTTCTTTAAAAACCTGATATGGCACTTATTTTCCTACTTGAAATTGGTTCTGCTTCTACCTTTTTTTTTTTAAGAGATTTGCAAAGTTTTGGCCAAGTTAGAATTTTTGTAGGATATATGATATCCAACCTCTGCATACATGTATGGTTATCCTTTTGACAGGTTTTTGTGTGTGTGTGTGTGTGTGTGTGTGCGCGTTGATGAAGAGTTAATTCATTTGTGGTTAGTACAGTGTGAACTAACTAGTACAGCTGTATTACCAGGTATGCATGGATTTTTCAGTAGAAGTTTTCAATTTTTAAGTGCCTTTTAAGATAGAATGGCTAGAGCCTAACATGGATAGCTTGGTTTTGGGGCATTAAAATGTCATTTGTACCTGATCCTAGCCTATTTGAAGTCTTTATAATTGAGTTTTCCCTTTTTAGGTATATGAATTTATTATAAGTATTTTTCGTGAGATAATAAAATGGACTTTAATATAGATCAACTGTAACATAGATTTTAAGTTCAACATAGTCCCTTTTGTGGAAAGGAATTTTTAACTGAATATGAGGTCTGGTTTCTTAGGAGAAACGGTGAAGCATTATTTAAAGAGAGCTTTCTTTCAAAGGTATCGGCCAACAAGGGTGAGATTGGTGATGCCACTCCATTCAACGATGCTGTTAACGTGCAGAAGATCTCTAACCTTTTGTCAGATTACGGCTACCACCTCAGAGGAAACGAGGTGAGGCTCTTACTGTAGTTATTGGTTATGTGTGTTCTTTTTTGTATTTAGGTATTATTCTTTTTTTGGTAAGATTTATTTACTTATTTGAAAGAGTTAGAGAATCTTCCATCCACTGGTCCAGGCCAAAGCCAGGAGCCAAGAGCTTCTTCCAGATCTTCTGCATGAATGCAGGGTCTCAAGCACTTGAGTCATCTGCTGCTGCTTTCCCAGGTGCATTAGCAGGGAGCTGGATCAGAAATGGAGCATCCAGGTCATGCATTGGTGCCCATATGGGATGCTGGTGTCACAGACAGTAGCTTTACCCGCTGTGCCACAGCGCCAGCCCCAGGTTTTTTTCTTAAAAATAAAGCCTTTGATTGGAGTACAGCACATCAGATATATACACAAATCATGCACAGCTTGATGAGTTTTCATGAAGTGAGCACACTTGGGTAACTTGCACTAGGATGTAGAAGAGGGAATTACCAGAACCTTCTGTGCCTGGAAGCTCCCTTCTCATCACTGCTTTCCTACCCACTCTTGGGAGCCACTCCCTTGACTCCTGGCATTATAGGTTAGTTTTTTCTGCTTTGGTCTTGATATGGATGTATGGATGGAATTGTACCATATATGCAGTTGCAGGTATGTTCTTTGAGGTTGTTCGATGGTTTTAAGGCTGTGCCTCTCTGTGTCCGTCTCAGGTCCTGTACAATGGGTTCACTGGTCGGAAAATCACGTCGCAGATCTTCCTCGGCCCCACTTACTACCAGCGCTTGAAGCATATGGTGGACGACAAGATCCACTCCCGTGCCAGAGGCCCCATTCAGATCCTTAACAGACAGCCCATGGAGGGCCGCTCCCGGTATGGGGTTGGGGTGGTGGAGCGGAGCCTCTGTCTTACCGTCACTGCTTAGACTTTACTGCAAGAAGTGCCAGACCCTGTAGAAAGAGCATAGAATGACCGCCCATGTGTCCTCCCCGTCAGCAGTTATCAGTGCATGTGATTTTGTTATGTCTGTCTCCCTCCCTTCCAACCTGGTTATTTATTTATCTAAAAGTTTTAAAATCTTATTTTAATTTTATTTGAAAGGGAGAGAGAGAGAGAGAGAGAGAGAGAGAGAGAGAGAGAGAGAGAAAAGAGAGAAAAGAGAGAAAAGAGAGAAAAGAGAGAAAAGAGAGAAAAGAGAGAAAAGAGAGAGAGAAGAGAGAGAGAAGAGAGAGAGAAGAGAGAAAAGAGAAGCCAGGAGCTAGAAACTCAGGTACTTGAGCCATCACCTTCTGTCTCCCAGCCATGCATTAACAGGAAGCTGGAGTAGGAAATGGAGCTGGGACTGAAACCCACGCACTCTGATGTGGGGTGTGGGCATCCCAAGCAGTGTCTTTTTTTTTTTAAATATTTTTTTTTAAGAACTTTTTTTTTTTTTTTTTTGGACAGGCAAAGTGGACAGTGAGAGAGAGAGAAAGGTCTTCCTTTGCCGTTGGTTCACCCTCCAATGGCCGCTGCAGCCAGTGTGCTGCTGCTGACACACTGCGCTGATCCGAAGCCAGGAGCCAGGTGCTTCTCCTGGTCTCCCATGGGGTGCAGGGCCCAAGCACCTGGGCCATCCTCCACTGCACTCCCGGGCCACAGCAGAGAGCTGGCCTGGAAGAGGAGCAGCTGGGACTAGACCCAACACCCATATGGGATGCTGTGGTTGCAGATGGAGGATCAACCCACTGTGCCACGGTGCCGGCCCCGTAAGCATTTCTTTATACGTCTATAAGGGTGTAGTTCTCAAATCTCTTCTTCTAGAGTCCCAGAGTGCTTGTAGCAACTGATATTTATCAGCTAAGAAATTAAAGTTAAAAAAGATGTTAAGTATTATTATTTTAAAAAACATTATTTTTAAAAACATTATGTGCTAACATAATTTTTAAAAAAAAGGATGAATGTTTGACTTTGCAGAAGCCTCCAGGTTGGGACACCTGCATCCCATATGGGATTCAAGTCCTGGGTTCAAGTCCCGGCTCTCCTTCTGATTTGGCGTCTTGCTAATGCCTGCTCTGGGAGGCAGCCTGTGATGGCTCGAGTGGTTGGTTCCCTGCCATCCATGTGGGAGAACTGGATTGACTTCCCAACTTCAGCCTGTGGATGTTTGGAGAGTGGTCCAGTAGAAGGACATTCTCTTGTCTCACCGTCTCTTTACATCTCAAATATGTAATTAAAAGTAAACACTAAATAAGGATGTGTGTTGTGCAGCAGATTAAGTGCCACTTGGGGTGCCCAGACCCCTCATCGGAGTGCTGATTCCTGTGCTGGCGTGATCCGGCTCCTGCTCATGCATCTGGGAGCACAGATGGCTCACGTGCTTGTGCCCGTCACCCTCACGGGAGATCTGCATGGGTCTCTGGGCTTCTGTGAGCATGTGGGAAGTGAGCCATTTCTCTCTCTCCAGTGTTGGTCTCCCTCTACCTTTCAAATAGATGACAATAAGATAAACATTTAAAAGTACTTCCCACATAAATTTAGGGGCAGGAGTGACACTGTGTACATGTGCACGGGTCCCTCTAGAAAGCAGGCTTCCTGGAGGCAGCTGAGTTCTCGTGTTTCCTTCTAGATTCGTTCCAGGGCAGTGGTCCGTCTCATGTTCAGTATGTGAGGGAATCTGACCTCAGACAGACGTGTGGGAGCAAGAGGGAGAGATGGTCTGGATTTTCAGATAATTGCAGGAAGTCTTTGAAGTTGTACCACAACAAGAAGTTGTATGTTTTTGGTTTTGGGTGGTGTTTTTTTTTTTTTTTAATTATTTATTTATTTGAAAGAGTTACAGAGAGAGAAAGAGAGGCAGAGAGAGACAGGTCTTCCATCCGCTGGTTCATTCCCCAGTTGGCTGCAGTGGCCGGAGCGGCACTAATCCGAAGCCAGAAGCCTGGAGCTTCCTCCAGGTCTTCCCATGAGGGTGCAGGGGCCCAAAGGACTTGGGCCATCTTCCACTACTTTAGCTGGATGGGAAGTGGAGCAGCCAGGACTCGAACCGGTGCCCATATGGGATGTCGACACTGCAGGCGGCAGCTTTACCCGCTTTGCCACAGCGCTGGCCTGGGTGTGTGTGTGTGTGTGTGTGTGTGTGTGTGTTTTTAGATATTTATTTGAAAGGCAGAGTGAGAGAGAGGAGAAAAGAGCTTTCTGTTGGTTCATTGCCAAATGGCCGTGACAGTCAGGCTAAAGCCAGGAACTCCATCCTCTCACGTGGGTGGCAGGGGCCCAAGGACATGGGCCATGTTCCACAGTCTTCCCAGGTGCTTTAGAAGGGAGGTAGATAGGAAGCAGCGATGTTGGGACCCAAACTTTGGTGCTCTGATGTGGGATCTGGCATTGCATCTGGTGGTTTAACCAGCTGCACCACAATGCCCACCCAGAAGTTGTAGTTTTAAAGGTGGTTATGACAAAATCTGGAGCCGTTCTCAGTGAACCTTTCGTATACCGAGGGCCCCACAGTTTGAATCACTTCTGCACCACTTTTCAAAATAATGAGCTGGCCGTCCAACAGCCCCCAAGGTTGGCTTGGTTTTGTTTTGGGATACTACAACCAGCCGGTTTCACGTATTTTGTGTATTAAGAATGTTAAGTAAGTCATCACCATCTGCTTGCCTGGCCGTCTGAGCAGTGCCTGTCACTTCCAGGAAACCTGTAAATGTTGATCTAGATCGGCTTTTAGTTTCAGTTTTTAAGAGTGGGATTGTAGGAGGTTAAGTGAGGGGCCAGCATCCCATATGGGCCCTGGTTCCAGTCCTGGCTGCTCCATGTCCAGTCGAGCTCCCTGCTAATGCACCTGGGAAAGCAGCAGATGGCGGCCCAGTGCTGGGCTCCTTCCACCCACCCGGGAGGCCTGGGTGGAGTTCCGGATGCCTGGCTTCAGGCTGGACTGGCCTGCTCACAGCTGTTGTGGCTGTTTGTGAACCAGTGGAGGAAGTGGACGCACCCCATCCCGTCCCTGTCCTTCTGCCTTTCAAATAAGTAATCAGTCTTGCAAACAAGTTAAATGATAGCAAGGAGAGCCAGTACTCTGTACTTGGTTGTATGTTATGAGGAAAATTATGCTATATTGAGAATCCAGTGCACCTCCTCTTTTGGGGACCTTGTAATGCACAGCATGTCGTCAGTAGACTTCTCCCCTCCACACCAGGTAGAGAATGTGAGGACAGAAAAATTAGAGCCTCGTTTTCCTTTTCTTTGCCATTCGTCAAGGTGGTGTTTGTCATAAGTAAGCGCAAAACCTGTTACTCTCTCGACAGTGATGGTGGCCTGCGTTTTGGAGAAATGGAACGAGACTGTCAGATTGCCCATGGAGCAGCCCAGTTTCTAAGAGAAAGGCTGTTTGAGGCATCCGATCCCTATCAGGTTCATGTTTGCAATCTGTGCGGAATCATGGCCATCGCGAACACCAGGACCCACACGTACGAGTGCAGGGGCTGCCGCAATAAGACCCAGGTGAGTGTGTGCATCTGGGGGGGGCATTCAGGCCGACGCGGTGTGGCGGGTTTGTCTGAAAGCAAGTTTGAGTGTGGTCTGCGTGGCAGCTGTTCGTCTTCTGTACGTAACAGTGGGGAGGGGGGAGCAGCGTAAGGCAGGGGCCGGATGTGAGCCCCCGGCCGCTGTGGGCGCCTCCTCGGAGGAGCAGCTCTTTGTGGGGCAGGGACGTGGGCTGCGTCCCGCGTGCCCCAGCTCTGCTCACTGCGCCCTGCTCTCCCCTTTCAGATTTCTTTGGTGCGGATGCCGTACGCGTGCAAACTGTTGTTTCAGGAACTGATGTCCATGAGCATTGCTCCTCGAATGATGAGCGTGTAGCTCGTGGACTCAACAGATACTTCTCTGATTCAGCTTTAAAAAACGACAAATTGTACTGTGTTGCAATAAAAAGCATTTTATTTGTTGTGTTGAATGATACGCATGTTTTTCTGTAAATAAAGTTTTGTAGATAGTCTCGCTGTGTTATCCTGTGTTGGCACTGCTGTGTGAAACCAGTGGCTGAGTAAGCGCTAGCGGGCCGCGTGTTAGCCGAGAGCAGGAGCCGCAGTTCCCGGGACTGCGTGAAGCTTGCGGACTTGCCGACCTGCAGTGCTGCGGTTACAGCTCGGCGCCTTCCCCTGGGCATAGGAAGAAAACGGAAGCGGTCAGTTCAGACGTCAGGGCCTGACTTCCTGTCACGAGGCTGACCTGTCAGCGCCTGTAGTGCTGGCCTTCCAAATGAAGGTGTCAAGGGTGCACCTGAAGCAGGCGGGGCTGGGAGCCTCATTCTGCAGTGGCGTTCTGTTCTGCCTGCACTTGACTGCCGAAAAGCTGACGCATCATGGCAACAGCACACACACACACACACACACACACACACACAGCCAGCATTTGGGCCATTTTGGTATCTAACACCATTTGTGAGCCACACAATTTTTTTTTTTTTTTTGACAGGCAGAGTGGACAGTGAGAGAGAGAGACAGAGAGAAAGGTCTTCCTTTTGCTGTTGGTTCACCCTCCAATGGCCGCTGCACCGTGCTGATCCGACGGCAGGAGCCAGGTGCTTCTTCCTGGTCTCCCATGGGGTGTAGGGCCCAAGCACTTGGGCCATCCTCCACTGCACTCCCGGGCCACAGCAGAGAGCTGGCCTGGAAGAGGGGCAACCGGGACAGAATCCGGCGCCCCAACCGGGACTAGAACCTGGTGTGCCGGCGCCGCAAGGCGGAGGATTAGCCTGTTGAGCCACGGCGCCGGCCTAACACAAATTATTAACTTAAAATTGAGCCTGTTGCAGATTTACTGGGTTTGGAGTCCCACCTGTGGTCGCCTTGGCAGGCCTAGACCCCCATGATTCCGTGGGCTGGACGTTCCCCACCCCTGGCCTAAAATACGCTCGAGGAGTTGAGATCTGTGTAGATCTGGGGCACAGAAGAGCGGGCAGCTCCCCTTCCGAGTTTGAATCGGGGGAGTCACTCGGGGCAGAGCTGAGACCCCAGCACTTGGCTCGTACTGCTGCTCTGCAGGCTTCCCTGCCGGGCTGAAGAGACCGCGAGCAGACCACCTTGGCTCGGTGTCCATGCCGCAGCTGCGTGACCTGCACAGTGAGGTGGGCTGGCCCAGGCCGGCGCTGTGTGTGTGTGTGCGCGCTGTTCCTTGGCCTAGGGGAGAGCCGTGATGCTGTCAGCTTTTTGGCGGTCAAGTGCAGGCGGAACAGAATTCCACTGAAAAGCTCAGCGTGGAGGATCAAGGAGTTCCCACAGCCATTTCCTTTTAGGTGGGAACTTCACACAGGGCCATGCGGTGGTGTAAGAACGGGCACATGGGGCCAGGCCAGGAGAGTATAGGCAAGTGAGAGCCACGGCGTTCCATCGCTGGTCTGAGCCCGCGTGCCGTGGGTGCCTGCGGCGTTCCACCGACCGATGGTCTGACCCCCAGGCCCTGTGGGTGCCTAACGTGACAGGACTCCACTAGCAGCTCTCCCTCCTGTGAGCCACAGCGCTGCTCACTCTCCCATGGCGGGGACGTGCACGACATACCTTTCCTCACTGGGATCTCGTGCAAGGTGTCCACCACCGTGATCTTGGCGGACGCCGACGCCTGCCCCTGGGAGTTGGACGCGTGGCACTCGTACTCCCCCGTGTCCTCCTTGCTCAGAGGCGACACCTGGAAGAGGAAATGCGTGTTCCAGGGTGACCGGTGCCCCTCATCTGTAGCACTGCCCGCTCTGGAAGGGGCCGCCCAGAGGAGGTGCACGGGTCCTGAGGCGGGGGCAGCACACCCCTCAGCATCAAGGGTCAAGTGCGCAGAACGAGGACTCACTCATCCATCACTGATGGGTTAAGGCTCGGGTCGCTCAGCTCCCCGTGAGGCCTTGGAACTCATGGGAAGAAAAACAGTTCTTCCTTCACTGACAGTTTCTAAAAGCATCCTCACCCAAGAACCCTCAATCAATCAGTCGGCCTCGCCATCCTGGTCGGGCTGTGCCAGGGCAGAGGAAGACCGAGTGGTTTGCGGCTGGCGGGCCCCGCCCACCTTGGCCAGCTCTGCTCGGGGATGACATTGTCCCCAGCTCCAGCAACTTACCAGCACCCAGCCGGTCACTTCATGCTTCTCTGGGCCACCGCGGGTCTGAATGGCCAGGTTGTCCCTGTCACCAGGCAAGAGCTCTGTCCTTTGGATTCCATAGTGCCCCCTTTTCACCTGCAAACACCAAAGGGAGGGTTTCATTCTCTGCCCCTTCCTGGGCACGCCAGACCTTGCCATGAGGCTCAACACTTACCCCTGTGCTTCCGTTTCCTGAACACACATGCACTAGAAAGGCTCTCCTTTCTCCCTGCTTCCCTCTAAGCATGCGTGTTTTGAACGAACATGCTTTCCTGCACGTGTGGGGCATCCCCATGGCGCCCTTTCCCTACAAGGGCTGGCATGGTTCTTTCCGGCCCCTGGAGATTATGCTTCTTGGTACTGGACAAACTCACCCAGCCCTGGGCTCCACGCCTGGGGCCATGGTGATCTTCATGCAACAACCCCATCAGTGGGAAGTGGCCGGCTGAGTCCACAGCCAAGGCCACTGCTTTGTTCTGAAGGCCAAGGGACCGCTGGATGGTTTCCTCAAGAGCCGGGATGGAAAACGGAAATGCCTGTCGGATCCACGCTGCTGTCATCGTTCTCTGGGGACGAAACGTCTGCCTCTCCCTGCGTGTGTCCTGAGATGCTGAGAGAAGGCCTGGGATGGAAACCATCCATCCACTTCCCCTCATTTTGAAGAGCCAGCTCTGCTTGCTTATTGCATAAACTTAGGGAAATATACAAAAATGTTTGTAAATACTTGGAAAGTACTTGTAGCCCTCCACACCTACACATTCAGCAGCTGAGTTACAGAGCACCAGTGCAGTGACTTGTGATACTGGTAAGCCTGGAAGAAAATTAACAAGGGCTGCAGAAGCAACGCGTGCTCAATCCATCCCAGACTTCTTTTAAAAAGAGCCAAGTTGTGGGGCCCACGTAGGTCAGCCAGTTAGGCTGCCACCTGTAATGCCGGCACCCACGAGCATCAGTTTGAGTCCCGGCTGCTCCGCTTCTGATCCAGCTCCCTGCTAATGTGCCTGGGAAAGCATCGGATGATGACTGAAGTACGTGGGCCCTGCCACCCAGCGGCGGACCTGGATGGAGTTCCAGGCTCCTGGCTTTGCCCTGAGCTGTTGCAGCCCTGTGGGGAGTGGACCAGCAGATGGAAGCTGTCTCTCTCTTCCTCTCCCTCTATTTTTCAGATAAATAAAATAAATCTTAAAATAAAAAGGCGCCAGGTCGTGTTTATTGTCATGTTTGTAGGCAGAGGGGCTTTGCGATCTTACAATTTCCTTTTCATTTCCTTCTGCAACAAGTACATCTTCAGACAGACGGGGCCAGAGCCGGGGACTGTCTGGCCTGTGGCTTTTCCTGTGCAGGGTCCCGAGCTACTGTCTCAGCTTCCAAGCTGTCCACATTCGCTCTGGGATGCCAGGCCTGGGACTCTGAGCCATGTGCGCTCTCGGCCAACTCCTTCTCTACCAAGAATTCCCACCAGGACTGGCTGGACTGCCTGTTTTCTGTTTGTTTCGAGGACTTCCCCACATTGCCACTGTTTGCGAGGGAAAATCAGGTGACTTAGTATTTCTCATATGAACGCCGTGAAAACCAGCAGATGCTTGTACTCAGCATGCATCATTTTTTTTTTTTAAATAATGAATTATTAGAGAGATAGAAATCCTCCGTCCACTGGTTCACTCCCTAGATATCTGCAATGACCGCAGCTGGGCCAGGATGAAGCCGGGAGCAAGGAGCTTCTTCTGGGTCTCCTACACAGGTGCAGGGGCCCAACACTTGGGCCGTCCCTGCTGTTTTTCCCAGGCGCATTAGCAGGGAACTGGTCAGAAGTGGAGCAGCCGGGACTTGAACCTGAGCTCATGTGGGATGGCTGGTGCCACAGTGCTGGCCCCACCATGCATCTTTTTCCTTTGTTTCCCAAGAGGCAGGTAGAAAGTTTATGCTACTGCAGCTTTCTGGGATAGGTGCAGAGGGACTTCAAAAAGTTCATGGAAAAATGGGATTACAAGATCCATTTTGTTAAAAAAAAAAAAAAAGTGGAATCCATGCATGTGGAGTCGTTAGAATGGCAATGTCTATTAAAAAAAAGTGGACTTTGATTTTGTTGGCACCAAAATCAACGTCTTTTATTCCGCTTTGGCAACTTCCTGAAGCACCCTCGCACTATTATGTTTTAGCGGTGCCGTGCTAGCCTACAAGGGTTTTATGTAGGAGCCAATCAGAAAGTCAGGAAGGCTGCGGCCGAGGAATCCCAGGGATCTCAGCACCCAAGGTGCTGATCGTCAGGTCCTGCAGCTCTTAGGAAACAGCCTTTTGGGGGTGGGCGTGGGAGCAGTTCAGACGCCCCTTGGGACCCCTGCATCCCACATCTGAGCACCCACGTTTGAGTCCCGACTCTGCCTCCAGTCCAGCTTTCTGCTGACGGGCATGGGGGAGGCAGCAGTGATGGCTCAGATAGTTCAGTCTCCGCCCTTCACATGGGAGACGCCAATGGAGCTCCTGGCTCTGGGCTTCCTGCTTTGGTCTGGAGCGACCCCAGCGGCTGTGGGCATTTGCACAGTTAACCAGTGGATGGGAGCTCTGTCTGTCTCCCTCCTAAATAAAATAAATCGGAGCCAGCTCTGTGGTACAGAGGGTAAAGCTCTGGGCTGTGACACCAGCATCCCATACGGGCGCTTGTTTGAGTCCTGGCTGCTCCACTTCCAATCCAGTTCTCTGCTAGTGCTCCTGGGAAAGCAATGGAGGGGCTTGAGTCCCTGTACCCATGTGGGAGACCTGGATGGCGGCTGCTGGCTTCAGCCTGGCCTAGTGCTGGCCCTTGTGGCCATCTGGGAATTGAAACAGTGGGTGGAGGATCTCTCTCTGACTTTCCTTCTCTTTGTTGCTCTACCTTTCAAATAAATAAAAGATTCCTTTAAGATGAGTCAATCAAAATTAAGAGGGTGTTTCGTACCAATGAGCATGATCTCACTCTGCAAAGAAATGGCTTTTGTTAAATGTTCATACAGCTCCTGGCATGTTTTTACAGTGTATCATGATGTCATTCAGCATATGGAAAACACGTAGAAAGAAAGGCCAAGCATTTTTATATGGGGACTTTGCCTTATCTGTGTTAGGAAGCTTTCTGTGTTGAGAGCTATGTTTTGCTAAGCGTAGTAGCTTCCAAGACAATCCCACAAGGATGCGGTGGGCTGCAAACGCCCCCAGGTCTAGACTTAGGAATCCAAGGGCAGAAAGCACTTCCCACGGCCAGCGCTCACTGTAAGGATGGCCTGGCGGGAGACTCAGAGAGGGACCCAGCAAGTCAGCTCAGACCCCAGCTGCAGCAAAGGACGCTCGTCTGCTGCGGGACAACGGGACTGATGGGACCAGCCCAGGATGCCCAAGGCCGTGGAAGCAGCTCCTGAGGTCAGCACAGCCTGGCCAGGAAGCCGTCTTTCCTCTTGGAAGCTGTCACCGCGCGGCAACCACAGCTCAAGGCGGAGACGTCGCGGAGCCCGGCACTGGGGTCTGGCTTCTCGTCCCTGGGAGATGAGTCCTCCGGGCCCCCAGGACCACCAGCCCTGGTGTGCTTGAACAGCCCTGCAGAGGGGTGCTCGGGCCCTGGGGATCTGCCCCACACGGTCCCTGGGGAAGGATTCCCAAGGCAGATCTGTCCCTGGTCCCTGCACACAGCAGAGCGAGGACTGAAGAGAGTCCTGGAGCCACCACCTGCAATGATATGAGCTCCTCTCGGAGTCCCAGCTGCTGCACTTCCCATACAGCTCCCTGCGAATGCCCCTGGGAAAGCAGCAGAGGATGGCCCAGGTGCTCAGGCCCCTGTTCCCATGTGGGAGACCCGCATGGAGTTCTGGGCTCCCGGCTTTGTCCTGGCCCACTCCTGGCTGTTGTGGCCATCTGGGGAATGAACCAGCCGATGGAGGGTGTCTTTTTCATGGGGTAGGTCAGCGCACCCTCAGCCTTCGCAGTCCCTGCCCGTGGGAGCCCGAGGAGGGATCCACACCCAGATGTCCATCAAGCTGGGCCACACGGGGGAGCCAGAGGCCAGCAGGTGAGCACCCTCAGTGGGGGCTGCTCCAGGACAGTGCAGGGAAGCTGGAAACTGGCACCAGCGTGCCCAGAGGGCAGGGTGGAGCCGGCACTTTGCTCCCACTCCCCGCTGTCCCTGTTTGCTTTGGGGTTGGTTGGCCTAGGATAGTTTGAAACGAGCTCCTGCAAACTGGACCCGCCAGGCACAGGGAGGGAAGAGAGGGAGAAAGCGAATGAGCCCGAGGGCATCAAGAGCCCCAGAGCTGGCCGGGAAGCGAGCCAGTCCCAGGTGCCTGCGTGACTCAACGTGGACACACAGAACAAAGTGCAAAGAGGCAGCGGCCTGGCGAAGCGCCATGGATCTGGCCAAGGCCCATGTCCACTTCCCGTCCACGCCCAGGCTGAGGCTGTGTTGTCCTTCAAAGGCGAACGGGAAGACAAAGCCAATCCCCGGGGGATGGAAGAAGTTCCCTGCTCCCACTCCCCGGAGCCAGACTGAGCGATGACATCAGAGCGATGTCCCAAGCGGCCCCACGCCACTCTGACCTTCAGGGGATGGGGCGGGCAGAGGGCTGCCAGCAGGGTTCTCCATTGGGTTCCCCCGGGGTCGGGGTGGGCGCTGCTGGGCACGGGCCATGGAGGGCATCTGCGCAGCCCTGGCGATGGCCCCGGAGTCCTGGAGCCAAGGCTGGGTGTCTCGCCCATTCTGTCCCACACTGCAAAGTCCCTCCGCGGCGGACTTACTACAGCGCTGCGCTCTCCCTCACAGGCCGGCGGTCAGCACGTTCCAGAGAACATTCTGCTTCCACGTTGCTTCTCCGTGCTCTGCCCCTGACCTCCACCTCACTCCACAGCCCCGGCCCAGCCAGAGCCAGCCCACCCACGCCCCACGGCCCAGCGCTAGGGGATCTGAAAGAGTCCTGCACACAGGAGATGGCGAGGGCTTCCAGAGGGTCACTGTCACAGAAGCAGGCATGACCTTGGGCAGCTGCGGCATGACCTTGGGCAGCTGCGGATCCGGGGTCACTCCCGTCTCTGTGCACAGCAAGGGAGCCTGCAACCTGGGACCGTCTCCCCCACTCCTGGGCCACTGACCTTGTTCCAGATGAGGACAGGGGTCGGGATGCCGATGACCTCGCAGCTCAGGTACACCTGGGCGCCTGTGACGTTCCAGATGTCCTTGGGCGGCGTCACTATGGAGGGACCTAGGAGAGGGCACAAAGCAAACCCCTCTTTGAGTAGCCATTAACAGCAGTGAGCCATGTGGGAAGTACAAACTTGACCCCGTCGGTGAGGCGCCCCCTCCGAGGCCAGCTTCAAAGACCAGGCTGGGCTCGGCCCTGGGAAAGCTCAAATTTAAGCAAACAAACCAACTAGGAACAATTAGGAAGAAAAACTTGCTGTTGTTAATATTTTCTTTGCTCAAAGCAATTTATTTTTAATTTACCAGCTGTTTTGTATTATCTTGGACCTTCCTATTAACACAGTGAATTTTTTTGTTCCAAATGTTTTTCTTCTTTTGTTTACCAGTGTCTCTGTCTTTTTTTTTTTTTTTTTTTTTTTTTAAAGAGGCGGAGGCAATGACCAATCACTCCTTGGAAAACAAAAAGAGAAAAAAAATCAGGGAGCGGGCAAGATGCCTGTATTGCACATCAGAGTGTCAGGGTTTAGTCCCTGGCCTGGCTCCCGACTCCAAGTTCAATGCGGACTCTGGGAGACAGTGAACTGGACCCCTGCCACCTAGATTCTATTCCTGGGACCCAGCTCAGGCCCCAGCCCCGACCTGGCTGTTGGAGGCGTTTGGGGAGTGAACCAGCAGATAGGGACACTGTCCATCTGTGTGTGTCTCTCTCTTGCTCTCAAATAAGTAATCAACATCTGTAGGAGGATATCTGAAAGCGTGCTGGGTACCAGACAAGGTCAAAGTCCCCGTCTTCAGAAGCGGAGGTTCTCAGACTGACAGGTGGGTGGCGGTGCGGCAGGGCTGAAGAGACACACACGCCCACTGGGGGTCAGAGGAGACGGTGCATGGCTCCTTTCTCCAGGGCAGCCCAGGGAAGGCAGCTGGCCACAGAGAGGCGGGGGAGGGCTCCTTTCACAGGGCTCTCAGTGTCCACGTCCCTGGTGTGGGGGGGAGAAGGGGGTTGGCAGCGCACTAGCAAATAGGGGGCACCCTGAGGGCAGTGCCTGAACGCAGCAGGTTTGGGGCCGCCCCAGGGAGGCCAGAGCGGCCCCTCCCCACCCTGCAGTCCTGGACCACAGCACACCCTTGTCTGTCACAGCATTGGCTATGGGCAAGTGCATAATTTGGGCCACTAAAGGGGAGTGACTCTGGGCCTTGGGTTCGCTAAAAACTATGGCTCCTGGGCCAAACCTGGCCCAACACTGGCTTTTGCATAGTCCACAAGCTAAGAATGGTTTTTATGCTTTTATTTATAACTTAAAAATTCAGGGGCTGGCAGTGTAGCGTAGCAGGTAAAGCTGCCGCCTGCAGTGCCGGCATCCCATATGGGCGGTGGTTCAAGTCCCTGCTGGTCCACTTCTGATCTAGCTCTCTGCTGTGGTCTGGGAAAGTAGCACAAGATGGTCCAAGTGCTTGGGCCCCTGCACCCACGTGGGGACCCGGAAGCAGCTCCTGGCTCCTGGCTTTGGATCGGCACAGTTCCAGCTGTTGCAGCCATCTGGTGAGTGAACCAGCGGATGGAAGACCTCTCTCTCTCTGCCTCTGCCTCTCGGTAACTCTGCCTTTCAAATAAATAACTAAATCTTTAAAAAAATTCAAAAAAGAGAGTGAGCGAGCGAGCTCCCATCTGCTGATTCACCCACATGCCTGCCATGACTGGGTCTGCACCAGGGCAGAGCCAGGAGCGGGACTCTCAACCCACGTCTCCCGCATGGGTGGCAAGAACGCAACTGCTCGAGCCACAGCTGCTGCCGCCCGGGCTCTGCACTAGTTGGGGTTTGAGGCAGATATAGAGCCAAGGCGTGGATATCTTAGCCAAATACACATTCCTTTGGGTTTTTAAATGGTTAAAAACAACTTTAAGGGTAGTATTTCATGACATGAGAGAAATTCAAGAAGTTCTCATTTCAGTGACCATGAAATAACATTTTATTAGGACCAGCCACGCCCCTTCCTCTACCCATCTTCTGATACTTTCCTGCCACCACAGCCGTGTGGGGCAGGTGCAGCTGAGACTGTGGCCTAACATCCTGGCATCTGGCCCTTTACAGAAGGTGTGTGATTCCTGCTCTACTCAAACACAGGGAGACGCCAGCCTAAGGCAGGTGTTTCCGGAAAGGCTTGGGATGCCCCGCCTTCACGTGTTCCCAGGAGCTGGCATGAGCAAGTCCCCGGGGTGCCTCTGGCACAGCGACACGGTGGTGCTGGGGGAACCAGCAGACGCTGGCTGCACTCGGGGCTGTCCCGCTGCTCCTCCCTACCAGGGAGGCAGCTTGGGGAGAACACACGGACCTGCGCACCTGCTTCTCCCGGTCAGTGCTCCCTTCTGCCGGGATCAGCCCCAGGACCCTCAGAGCGGAGGGCAGCTGTGGCCCAGCCTGGTCTTGCAAGGGTTAAGGCTCCCTTCTGAACGTCCAGGGGTCTAACTGTGGGGCCATGTTGCGTCAGAGTCCTGGGAAAGGCACAAGTTCACCAGGGGGCCTGGAGCGCTTCCCGGCCTGACCAGCTTCCGGGGGACACGCGGCCTCCCCCTGCAGCGGCCGCTTCCAGCCCACCCTTCGTTCCTTGAGATGGAAAGGAAATGACCCGGTCTGCTCAAGAATCAGAAGTGGATTATTATTTTTTTTAATCCCTCGGGAGATTTTTATTTTTACCCTGGGTAAGAATGTGCCGAGCCAGCCCAGTTCTGCAGGACCTAAATATATTCGCTGCTTCCTCCAAACTCTAAGTCTGGCTCCCAGGGATCCATCATCTTGGCACAAAGCGGACGTGGGCAGCGCAGCGCCGGGGCAGTGCTGTCCTGGGCTTTCCTAGTCTCCATGTACCAACGTGGCCCCCTCACCTCCCCAGGCTGCCCTCAGCACCTGGGGACCCTAGGATTTGGACACTTCTGTGCCAGACCTGGAGGGCTCTGAACCCCTTTGTCCCGTGTCTCTGAGGGTCCCAGGCTGCTCCGTCTCCTTCCCACCCACAGGCCTGGCAGGAGGCGCTCTGAGCTCAGAGATGTCCAGGGAAGGCTCTGGGGAGAACTCAGCAGTGCACACCGCAGGCTCGGGGCCACGGCTCCCACAGCAGAGCAGCGCAGGGCGTGCGAGATGCTTGGGTCAGGAGACTCTGCGCCTTGTGGAAAAGCCCTGCTCCTAGCCTGGTTCCATCTGCCCACGCCAGTCCCAGTGGCGGAGTCGTAAGCCTGGGGCAGGGGCAGCGTCTGGGGTGCAGCTGCAAGAGGTCTAGCCTGGGACTCTCCAGATACCCTGAAGCCAGCCACGGAGCCCGCCATGGCCTCACTTGAAGCAGCTGCTCTTACTTAATACAGCCCTGTGGGCTTCTCCGGTCAGTGCTCCCAGCCAGGGTCCTGTGTTAGAAATCTGCGCCCAGCCCAGCGCTCCAAAGGGCTCCTGTCTCCTTCCTCAGCCTTCACGTTCCGTCTTTCCCATGTAGGAAATGTTTCCAGCCCACCTTGAGTCAATCTGCACTTTTCTCCCCCAACAGCTATGCAAGTACATTTGTGGAAAAGACCATCCTCGGGGCGGGCATCTTGGGCACAGTTGGTTAAGCTGCTGCCTCTGATGCCATATCAGAGCGCTGGTTCAAGTCCTGGCCGCTCCACTTCCAATCAGCTCCCTGCTGATGGGCCTGCGAAAGCAGTGGAAGATGGCCCAAGTAGTTGGGCACCTGCCACCCACATGGGAGACCCGGATGGAGTTCCAGGCTCCTGGCTTGGGCCCCGCCCAGCCCTGGCTGTTGTGGCCATTTTGGGGAATGAACCAGTGGATGGCAGATCTCTCTCTCTCGCTCTCTCTCTCTCTCTGTAATGCTGCCCTTCCTATAAATAAATAGATAAACCTTTGACAAGAAAGAGACAAGACCACCCTCTTCCTGCTGAATCATGACTCGTGCCTTGGCAAACCCACTGGTCTCCTTCTGAGCTCTGATTCTATCCTCGCACCAATGACCATGGAATAATCTAGAAATCAACCATGATAAAACTGAAGCAGCGGACAGGGGCTGATCTCTGAGTGCAGTCTCCCTTCCCATTCTCTTCTTATTCCAAGAAGCAGAACGTTCCAGGAGAATCAGGGATACCCATGGAACCCAGGAACCTCTCTGAGTCACAGCTGAGGCTGCAGGATTGGGAGAAAGCAAGCTGTGGGCTCCCCCTTCTCAGCCCTGCCAGCCTTTGGGGTCCACAACAAAGCCTTGGACAATGGAACGGCACTCAAACTAGTCTGAGAACACGAATGCATTTTGTCAGCTCTGCCACCCGGCTGTTTCTAGAATGCTACAAGATCTCTGTGTATTCTGATTGCCGGCGGGGTGACAGGGCAGCAGGGGCCATTAGGAACAGCAGCTGCATGTTTACAAAAACCCCTGGCTATTTCAAATATCCGCAAACGCAGGCTGGATTCAGTAACGCCAAGAGAAATTCGATAAACAACATCTAAACGGCAGAGTGGCCTGGCGGGTTTGGTAGGCAGCCTCTAGCTCAGTGCGGAGGCTGAGTGGGAGGCGAGCCACAGACCACCTGGCACAGGTGCAGGCAGGGCGGCCTCACCTGCACTTCCTGTGCCCTCGGAGTCCAGAGGAGAGCAGCTTTTCCCACTCCCTCGGTTCCGAGCCAGCACCTGGAGGACTCTGCTTACTAAGCTCCGCCTGGTTCTCTGCAAATGCTCGCGATAAGCGGGGGGAACACAGCAACCCCTTGTGAAGGCACACGTGATGTGACGTGACATGACGTGACAGCGACAGGCAGGGCGCCGCCGAGGCGCGTGCAGAAGAGGCGGTGAGAACGTTCTGACAGCACCACACCCCCCTCCTTCTCTCCAAAAACCCAGCACCCCACGCACGCCGCGGATGAGCAACCTCACTGCTCGCTGACACCTCGAATCCACGGCTATCCCGCATGGCATTCCAGAAGGTTCTACCTGGGGCCAGCGCCCGGCTCCGTGACTCTGTAACACACCACTGCTCCTTCCCCTCCACTTTCCTCCGAGGAGGCCACAGCAGATCCAGAATTTGTCTCCTTTAAAGATAAAGGCGTTTTCCGTGGCCTCGGCCCATCTTCTCACGTGGGAAGCTCACGCTTGGTGCTGCCCGGGGTAACGACGTGGCCGTCTGAGTCACGCGCAGGGTTGGGATTCCACTGAGAGCAAGTCACAACGCACAGGGACCCAGGTGAAGGCCAGGCCCTCTTACTTACTTTCCCATGCTCTGGGTCCATTCAGGAGCTCAGGCTGCTCAGCCGTGCGTCCGGCAAACATCCTGTCCACGGAGTGGCTGACCGCCCGCTGCCTTTGCCCTGTGTCTACCTCGGGGCTGTGCCACAGTGCTGCCTGGGGCCGCCCCCAGGCCACGGCCATGCCACGGCCCTCCCCACTGCGAACCCACTTACACCCCTCTGCCTCGGATGACTGTCCCCTGAGCCAGTGCATCCCGCCCTCCTCTCTCCTCCTCACAGAGCTCGGTCTCTTCCAATCTGTCTCAACCCTCCAAGTTCATTTCCTGGCTCCACTATTTTTAGTATCTCTCGCCCAGTACCCGCTCTCCACCTCTTCTTTTTAAACTCTTCTTCAAGGGAAAGAACAAGACAGGGAGGAGGGCAGCAGTGTGGCAATCTGCCCCCTGTGAGGCCAGCATCCTTTGTGAACACAGGTTCGAGTCCCGGCTGCTGCACTCCCAGTCCAGCTCCCTGCTAATGCGCTTGGGAAAGCAGTGGAAGATGGCCCAGGTGCTTGGGCCCCTGCTACCCATGTGGGAGACCCGGATGGAGTTCCAGGATCCTGGCTTCGGCCTGGCCCAGCTCTGGCTATTGTGGTCATTTGGGGAGATGGAAGACCTATTTCTCTAACTTTGCCTTTCAAATAAATAAATACATCTTTAAAAAAAAAAAAAAGAAAAAAGAAAAAGAAAGAAGGGAAAAAGAAGTAGAGGAAGAGAGGGAGAAAAAAAGAAAACACAAAATAAAGATGGCCAGACAGTGACGTTGTGGCCAGAAGAAGCAAGCAAGCTGGAAGTTAGGGAGGGGATGAAAATTCAATTTAGTGAATCAGTGCCACCTTAGCTTAGACGGATGGGCGTGTGGCACAGTGGTTACCATGCTGGCTGGAGGCCTGGTTTGAGCTCTGGCTCCTCTGCTTCCAATCTAGTCCCCTACTAATGCATACTCTGGGAGGCAACAGGTGACAGTTCAGGTACTTGGATCCCTGCCACGCGAGTGGGAGACCCAGGTGGAGTTCTGGGCTTCTGGTCCAGCTCCGACTGTTGAGGGCATCTGGGGAGTAGACGAATGGATGCAGCCCCCCTCCCACTCTCTCTCTTACTCTCTCTCTCCCCACCTGTTTCTGTCTCTCTGGGCTTCAAGTATAAATAAATAAATAAATAAATAAATACAAATCTGTTTTGAAAGGTACCCATATGTAGAAACTGTGAGAGCTCCCGTAGGGTCTCCCCCAGGTTTGCCACCTCCTCCCCAGCTCCGCTCTGTGTTCTACCAGACACCCCTCCCCTGGGGATGCTCGATCATATTCTGGGAGCAGCCACGTCACTGGAGACACACAAGGGATGGGTTTAAATGTGGAATCTTACAGCCGGGTTCTGGGCAGTCCTCATGCAACACTCAAATGTCAGGAAGAAAAGACCCTGATACAGAACTGACCTTGCATTTAATCACCGATTAACTCATTCAAGCAGATTTTCTTTTAATTAGAAAAATAATTTATTTGAGAGGCAGAGAATTAGAGAGAAAGAAGGTTTGAGCCCCCAGTGGTTCATTCCCCAGATGCTTTGATGGCCCCGCCGGCCCAGGCGGGAGCGGGGAGCGGGGAGCTGGGAACTTGATCCATGCCTCCCATGCGGGTGGCAGGAACCAAACTCCTGGAGCCGTCATTGTTGCTTCCCAGGGTGCTCATCTGCGAGAAGCCGGACTCAGACTCTGGAGAAAGACCCTGAACCCAGGTCTGCCCTACGGGATGTGGGTGTTTGCACCGTGAGGCCCCACACCTGCCTGCCAAGCTGACTGTCACAGAGCTGTGACGGAGAGGACAGGGTTAAAAGCCATTGTTCTATAAAAAGCGCAGGGAGTGATAATGTGAAAGAGGCATGCGAGCCATTTCCTAGTCTCCTCCCGATCACAAAAGCACAACCCAGCCATGACCCGGGATGTCCTCGGCCCATTACTGTGAGTAAAAAAAATAGACAGAAGTTCTTGGGGGCAGAACACATGGCTCTGGATCCTGGTCTACTGTTGAGAACCGGCCCAGCTGCTCCACGACGCCACTCCACCAGGACGAGCCGCTCCAGCAGTCTGTGGCCGTCTGGGTAGGGAAGAACCCGCACCAGCATGAACCCGTCCGAGGCACGGTCGTCCGGCAGCTTTGGTGCCTGGGAAGCTCTGGGGTCCCACTGCCGGGCCCTGGAGCGCTCGCTCCCTGGAAACTGGCCCGATGCTCCCTCCACCTGCCTGGGTGCAATGTCCATGCCTGTAACAGCTCCCTCTCCTAGGGGTGGAAGGAAAAAACCACCCAGAACTCGAAAAGGCAGCACCTGTTACCTGCTTCGCTGACTTTAGCTCATGTTTCAACCTGAAAGAGCGGAGCAGGAGAAGTGAAGAAAAGTCACGTTTTGAAGGTCAAAAGTCAAATTCTCTCCAAAAGTGTTTGCAGCCTCCAATGTCACGGCCAAGGGCACACTTAACCACTTCAGTGCCTTCCTCCTTCTCCCATCACCTCCTCCAGTTTTTTTCTGCCAACTCTGTCCCCTACTTCCACCCATGCCCTCCTTCCACTCCCGAACACCGAGCTCACCCACCCTACACGCTTGTTTCCACTCCCCACATCCTGGCTTGGATGGTCTTGTCCAGCCTCCACCTCTTCTCTGGAGTCCCAAGGCTCATGCTTCACTTTACAGTCCCAGTTCCCACTTATTTTTATCTCCGAAATCCTGCTGGGTCAGAGTTAGTTCCATACAGCTTAGTGCATCATGGTTCTCTAATGCTTTCCCCCAGCTGGGCCAGCAGAGGAGGCCAGTATACCGACAGAGTCAGAACCCAGCCAGGAACTGTGGGATCAGATCCAGGTCACTGGAAGCAGGGAGAACCAGACTGTGTAGCAGCCAGTCGGTAAGAACAGATCGCGAGTGTACAAACACGGCTATGAAGATGCCCACTGTCTCGACCCTGTGGCAGTGCATGGACTGCCCAGCTGTGCCGTGGCTGCCTCTCACACACCAGCTAGCAGATTAACTTTATCTCAACATGTTATCACAACCTTATCTCACACTTCACTTTCTCTTGCCATAGCGCTGTTTCCTGGTTGGCGCCCACTCACCGCTGGTTACAGTATGACCAGGAGACGGAATGTGATTTGAACACCTGTCACTCAAAGCCTCCCCCACAGAGAGGGCGGGTCTGCTGGGGAGAAAGGCTCTCCAGTCATCCCACACCCAGAACAAGAGGGCTTCTGCCTCCCGCTGGGTTCCAGCACCCTGGG
The DNA here is from genome assembly GCA_949820135.1 of Sylvilagus floridanus. Lineage (NCBI taxonomy): Eukaryota > Metazoa > Chordata > Mammalia > Lagomorpha > Leporidae > Sylvilagus > Sylvilagus floridanus. Next base: position 113,183,844 of record OX463238.1, on the reverse strand, counting down.
GTGGTTCTCACTGGGCACTTACACGGCTAACACAGCGGGTGCAAGGACTTCTCCAAGTTGGGGTAGGTGTGCAAACCACGCTCACCACATGATGCTGAGTTCTGGAAAAGTCCACACGAAGTCTGTGCACTGACACCAAATAAGGGCTGAGTGAGCTCAGAGACCACACATGGAGATACGGCGTTCAGACAACTTGGCTTAAACCTTCCGATTGAGCTGGGATTCCGAGAACACATGGAAGGGAAAGGGGCCAAACAAAAGCACAAAATGGGAAAAGAATACTAGGAAGGCGCAGTGGCCACCAGGGGGAAGGGGATGAAGCACGCGCGGACTTCCTGGTATTACATGGCGGGAAGCAGCCGCTGCACGGCTAATCAAAGGGCAGAGCCATCTGCCAAGGCAGTCACTTTGGGAACTTCCAGAGGCGTGGTGACAAAGCCCCAGAACCTTGGAATCAGTCTCAGGGGCACCAGCGGAGGCCGGCAAGGGGAGAAGAAAATACTCAGTGTAAGTTGCACAGCCAGATTTAAGTTCAGGGTTTTCGTGTAAGACAACCTCATCTGGCCATGGTAGCCACTGTTAGTCATTTACACTTTAGTACGAATGAGGAGCCAACGGGTGATCATGACGGGGCTCTGCCAAACAAGGGCACTATCATGTAAGAACTGCTTCCTCTTCTCTTCTGCACACAATCTGTGGAGGTGGGGTAGGCGAGAGCCTGCTGGGAGCAGGTCGTGGAGAACAGTGAGTTTAGGGCATGCAAGTGGAGTCGGGAATTCTTCAGCCCTGTGACACGGCACAAGTTACTCAGCTTCCCCCAATTTGTTCATCTGTGAAGTGGGACAACAGCCAAGTCATAGCATCAGAAGGCTCAAGGCACAGGTATTAGCACAGCACCTGGTGTGGGCTGAACATTCCACACGCATTAGCTACCGGCTCGTATTTCAGCTCAGGGCTTGCCTGAGCAGGGGCTGGAGGCGGGACAGCGCCAGCGCACCCTGGAGCAGCGAGGATGCCAGGCCAGCCCGGGGAAGGGCAGCCGAGACCCATGGGTGTGGGGTGCAGCCAGAGGCGGCAGAGGAGGGATTCAGGTGGCCTCTTGGAAGACTGTTCTGGAAGTCTCTGCCGCAGGGTAGGGACGGGGCAGACAGGAAAGACCTGCCTCCAGGGGCAGACGCAAAGGGCAGACTGGAGAGCCCGGTTACTCAGGAAGAGCCGACACGATCCAGGACCCAGCTGCACGTGGGCAGACAGGGATGAGCTACAGGCTGTGGCCCTGTGGGTGCCGTGCTGTGGGACAGCGGGCAAAGCCACCACCTGCGGTGCCAGCATCCCATATGGGCACCGCTTTGAGTCCTGGCAGCTCCACTTATGATCCAGCTCCCTGCTAACACACCTGGGAGAAGCAGCCAAAGATGGCCCAAGTACTGGCAGGTGGCCCTTGTACCAACAGGGGGGACCTGGATGAGGCTCCTGGCTCCTGGTCCAGCCCTGGCCATTGTGGTGATCTTGGGAGTGAACCAGCAGATGGAAGCTTGCTCTCTCTCTCTCTCCCGCCCTCTCTCTACTCTGCCTTTCAAATAAATAATAAATCTCAAAAAAAAAAAAAAAAAAGAAAAGAAAAAGAAAAGAAAAGAAAAGAAAAACAACTCCAAAGGCTGTGGGCCTGAGAGGCCAGAGGCGGCCGCCACAGCAGGGCGGGAGCAGATGTCAGGGGAAGACGGGTGCCGGGTTAGAGAAGGGAAAGGATGGGTTTGGGCTTCGATGCGCTGCATTGGGGCATTGTCTGGGCAAGGAGGAGGCACTGAACCCACGGGGAGAGGAGACAGGCACAGAGCGGCAGGATCACAGCGCCTAGGCAAACACGGCGCTCAGCGCTGCAGCCCTGGAAGGCCCGTGGGCTCCTCCGTGTGGGCGGGGCCAGCTGCAGCACCCCTGGGGGAATTCCTTCAGCCCATTGCTGCTGCCCAGCTGGCCACTGGCACCCCGCCTGGGGGTGGGGCAGAGCTGAGGCCCAGCTCAGCCGCCAGCCACCTCCTGGCAGGTGCAGGCCACCTGCAGGCCGACAATGCAGCATAGGACAAGCCATGGCGACACGGCCGTTGGGACTGGGTTAAGAAGGTACCCTGTTCTGGCTCCAGGCTCTGATGCTGCACTAGGAATCTTCCCAAGTGCACACGATGGCCGTGAATCTCTCAAGGTTACCAGCACAAGTCTGAACCGACCGCGGAACACAAGCAGAAAGCGCCTTCTTGCAATTTATGGCTTGCGAGCCAATCTCTTATTTGATGATTTTTAAAAATTCCTCTTCCTTGTAGGGGGTCCAACCCAGGAGAGTGTGGGGTATAGGCCAGGGTTCTGATGCCAGGGTACGGTGCCAACCCTCAGAGCATTCTTGGGGTCATCCTTACAGGGCCCTGACATGAGCTAAAGTGACTCACAGGAACCGGAAACACTATCCAGCAGGTGCAGAGCTCACGCTGTTGCCCCCGTGTGAGATGAGCGGACACGAACCCGAGTGGGCACCACTGCCAGATAAACGCTGACTGACTCAGCAGAGCTGGGCGCCGGGGGGGAGCAGCCCGGGCTGCCCACGTCACACCCCACTGATAGATGCCCACACAAGTGATGCAAGCAGGCTGGGTTTTTCCATGGCTGCCGCGAGTGGAAGAATTGACGGTAGGGCCAGCCTGCCCGCGGGGCACTCCCTAGCTACCTGGGTGTTTCTGGTCCATGTTTCTGCAGCCTCGGAAATACTTCGTCTGCACGAACCAGAGCCTGCCTGGACTGCATGATGACTCACCTCAATGCCGGCGCAAGCACGCTGCTGTTCACTTTTTCCTGCTGAGCAGAGAGCCGGGGTGGGTGCTGCTGGTGGTGGCGGCTTCCATGGGGCAGCACTTGTGGCCAGACCACGTGCATGGCCACACCTGCTTCTGGGGCGGGGGTCCTGGAAGTCGACCCTGGGCTCTTCACTGCCAAGCCTGCACCCACCTGTCCCCTCCACCCGCAACCATGGAAGTGCTTCTTGGGCTGAGCTGATCCCCTCCCCGGCTCCCCCGGCGCTGGTCTCCACTGCAGGCCTGGCCCTTCCCAGGAAGGGGGGGAGGCTGGTCAGGAAGAACTGACCTTGAACTCTGTCCTGTGAAGGACATAAGGGACTCCCATGTGGCCTTCAGCTTCAAGACTTGCCACAGCTAACACCTACCACATTCCAGAAAGCTGTGGAAGGTCGAGGCCTGACCTCCCAGGAGGCCCTGAGAGGCCGTGGCACTGGGGACAATTCTGCCCCTTGTGCATTCCGACGACAACCCGGGGGCACCTGGGCTCTCAGAAGACTGAGGTCACTTAGCCCCCCAAGAGCTGGACAAGCCCTCAGCACCACCCTTTGTCCAAGAAGAGATTCACAAGGTAGGATCCCAGCCATCCGGCAGGACTCTAACACGGAACCCAGGTCAGCCTCAGGCCAGGGGTCACACGGCTGCAGAAGACGCCACCAAGAGGTGTCTGCAGGACACCGGCTGGGGGGAGGCACCACAGCCCTGGTGGCTCTGGCCTGAAGGACTTGAACCCTGGCTGTGCACCGGCCCCCCCGAGGCTGTGTACAAAATGCTCACACCTGGGCTATCCCTGGGTGTGGGGTCTGGGTGACACTCTCAGTGCAGACCCAGCCTGGGGCGGGGGTTCCTTGGCTGATGGGAAGATGCATGGATGGAAGTGGGACAGGAGAGAGGATGGCGGCGCTGAAGAAGTACCGAGCCTGCATGGGCAGTGGGCGGCCGCTCACCCCTCAGGACAGCGGGGAGCCCCGCGCTGGCTGCAGGTGCAGGTGCAGGGTGTCCACCCAGACCCCACACCTGGGGATGACCCAGGTGTGAGTGCAGGGTGCAGGGCCTGAGGATGACACAGTGTCACTGCTGCTCGCACTCAGCCCACGGGGCAGAGGAGCCCGCACCTGCTCACCGGCCTCTCCGCGCTGAGCTGCGGGCTCCAGGCTCTGCGTGGTTCATCTCCTGGGCCATTTTCCATTTCCACAAAGCTGAGAGTAGGTTCCCGCCTGCCCCGCCCTCACCATTCCCACCCTTACTTCTGGTACAGAGACCTGCTCTGTGTCCTGACTGTGTGGGTCCTGGGGAAAAGCCTGCAACTGGGGCCTGCGGGGGGCGCTGTGGTTCACCTGCGGCTCTGAACACCTGCATCCCACAGGAGTGCGCCTGGGTTTGAGTTCCTGCCCTGCTTCCAGTTCTAGCTTCCTGCTGATGTAGCTCAAGTACCTGGGGCCCTGCCACCCATGTGGGAGGACTCCCGGATGGAGCTCCAGGCTCCGGGCTACAGCCTGGCCCAGCCCTGGCCATTGTGGCCATTTGGGGAGTGAACCAGGGGATGAAGATCTCTCTCTCCCTCTCTCTATAAATCTGCAATTCAAATAAACAAATAAATAAAATCTTTTAAAAAAAGAACTCATAATAACGACAACGCCTTGGCCATGGACCCCTCCCCTGCTGGGTTCAGCTGCCCGTCCAGGGCCGGTCTCAGCTGTTGGAGAGGACGGATGAGGCAGGCTCGTGTGAGATGGGCCCTTCAGGCCTCTGCAGCGTGGCTGGTGGGGGCTGGTGTCTGGCTCTGTCGCTGGTCCCGTTTCTGCCTCGGGCCTCATTGCGTCACTGAGAGCTTTGGTCATCACAGCCGCCTGGGCCGGCGCCGCTGGCAGACAGCCCCAGACGTGAATCAGCGCCTACGTCTGCGCTCCCCTGTTCCCAGAGAGGCCCCTCAGGCTGTTTCCTGTGCCCTTGTGTGAGGTCCCTCTCAGCCACGGACCCCAAGCCGTATCCATAGTGTGGCTGCTCCTGGCTGAGCGTCCTCAGGGTCTTCCCCAGCGTCTCCCCATTTTCTGTTCTTCCCAGCACTGTCCCCAAGGCTTCTTGGCCTGGAGCACATGCGTCCCAAGTACTTGAGCCATCGCCACGCCTCCCAGGGTGCACACTGGCAGAAGGCTGGAACTCAAGCCAGCTGCGTGTGGAGGGGACGCTGGCGTCCCCAAGTGGCGGCATAAGTGCTGCACCACAGCCGCCGCCCCTCCATTAATGTTTCCCGCAGAAGCCAGCGTGTGAAAATGCACCCAGCGTTCACCTGCAAACCCTGGGTGGGGATGCCACATGCATGGCATTCCCCGTGTGTGGCGGGGCTGCTCTGAAAACCACAGGAGCCAAGGCCAACGCCTGGGGAACGCTGCCGGGCACGGCCCAGCGGCCTCTCTGGCATCCGCGTGTTTCACAAACACATTCTGACCACCAGGGAGGGCATGAGGGTCCTCCTGAATGATTTTACTAAACAATAAAATCCAGAGTAAGCAGGTTTCTCACCCTGTCCCTCCTCGTCTCAGAGCTGTCACCATCGGGACCTCTCCGTGATTCCTTGGACACATCCTGCTCTCCCCAGTCCGTGGCCTTTGCACATTCCCTTCCTTTTTCTAGAACATTCCGCCCCCTCCCCCCTTTGCCTGCTTACTAGATATTCTCTAGGTTTCACTGTTGTTACCCTTTGCTTGACAAACCTCCTTGGTTCATTCTCACTCCCTCCAACCTCATTCTGGTACCCACTGCTTTAAACTTTTACTTTTATTTGAAAGGCAGATGGACACAGAGACACAGTCATAGAAAGATTCTCCATTCATGAGTTCACTCCTCAAACACCCACATAATCCGGGGTTGGGCCAGGCCGAAGCCAGGAGCCAGGAGCCAGGAGCTCCATCCTCGTCTCCTATGTGGGTGCCAGGGAACCAGGACTTGAGCCATCGCTGCTGCCACACTAGCAGGGAGCTGGAATGGGAGGCGGGGTGGGGACTTGAATCCCCATGACTCCCCTGTGGGAGGCAGATGTCACAGGCGGTTTCTTAGCTGCTGCACCAAGCGTCACCCTTGCCCCCTGCTTTAGGCGGGCGGCTCCCTCCTGGTCCTCACGTGCTCCTGTCCACTAGCCGTCACCAGCGCACTGCACAGTGCACTTTCCTCGTCTGCATACCGATTAGCCCACGGGCTCCGTGCTGGGGAAGACAGCCAACTGACTCTCCCTAGTTCCTTTCGGTGTCCCAGTGCCTCGCCCTGAGTCATCAACAAACAGCCGAGTAGTTGAATAAACCAATGTCACAGGCAAGACACACACCAGGTTTCCTATGTTCATATAAAGGTTCAAACAGCAAGCGTTTAGGAGCCATTCCAAGAAACGGGCTTTCTGTGCCGCTCGTTATTTAACAGACTTGGGCAGGCAGCAGTTCCGCACTGTGCTGGCTGCAGCCAGCCATGGCCGTTTTGATTCCAGTTCATACAAGGCTGTGCTTTGGCATTTGGGAAAGGGTAAAGGGCAGCGAGTCTGATGAACCGCAACCTATTTAAAAAGCCGGCCCCCAGCTGCTCGTGGTCCAGGGAGGCAGATGTTTAGGTGTGCCCTGCTCACATTCCTGACGCGGCGATCCCACCGGAGAGGTCTCCCAGCCACAGCTGCTGATTTGTGCTTTTCCGTGTGCATTCACACAGCTCCCAGGCTACAAAGGTATTTTAAAAAGCAGCGACCCCATCTAAAAGTCTGGAGAAAACCCAGGAGACAAAAGATCTTTAAAGATTGGCTCTGCGGGAAAACATCGCCCGCCAGTCACTCTGTAAGTCACTGGTCAGGCCAGGCTTCTGGTGGGAGACTGGAGAACCAGGGCTCGGCAGAGATTTCGAAGCACAGGGGTGCAGCTCTGGGCTGAGAGCAGTAACATTCCACAGCAAAGGGCCGGCATCAGGACGCAGTGGGCAAAGCCACGGGCGTCGGGACATAGTGGGCAAAGCTGCCGGCGTCAGGATGCAGTGGGCTAAGCCGCAGTCTGTGACTCCAGCATCCCGGTGAAGGAGCTCCACTTTGAGTCCCGGCAGCTCCACTTCCTATCCAGCTCCCGGCTGATGCGCCTGGGCGAGCCTTGGACCCCTGCATCCACGTGGGAGACCTGGATGGAGTTCCTGGCTCCTGGCTTTGGCCTGGCTCAGTCCGGCCATTTGGAGAGTGAACCAACAGATGGAAGATCTCTGTCTCTATCTCTAATGGTTTCAAACAAATGAAATGAAACTTTAAAAAAATAGTATACTGCTGAAGATGGTTCCAAACGAAACCACCCAAGGAGAAGCCCCAGTTAAAACGCTTTAAGCAAGGGCTTGAGGGGAAAACATTAACCGACTGACAATATGTTTCCCAACAGGACAGACGAATCGCTGATCTGGGAGGGAGGCCCTGGCTGAGGGACAGGCCCTCCAGCCACAGAGTCTCCTCCTCCTTTTCAAGTCCTATTATCCCCCCCCCCTGCCCACCTTTTATTACAAAAGGATTTAGTTATCTATTTGAAAGGCAGAGAGGGAGAGAGAGTCCCTCCATCTCCTGGTTCACTCCCCAGATGGCCAAAATGGCCAAGAGCTTCACCTGGTTCCCCTATGTGGGTGCAGGGGCCTGACACCTGGGCCCTCGGCTTGCCCTCCCAGGCACATCAGCAGGAAGCTGGATTGGAAGTGGAGCCGCCAGGACACAAGCCAGTGCCCACACGGCATGTTGTGTTGCAGGCGGCTCTTCAATCCACTACAACCACAATGCTGGCCTTTCTGCCTTTCTTTTTAAAAAGATTATTTATTTGAAAGGCAGAGTTATTGGTGGGGGGGGGGGAGGGCACAGGAGAGAGAGAAACAGAACAGCTTCCATTTGCTGGTTCACTCCCCAAATGGCCAGAACCTGGAACTCCATCCAGGTCTCCCACGTAGGTGCAGGGGCCCACGTACTTGAGCCATGCTCTGCTGCTTTCCCAGGTGCATTAGTAGGACGCTGCTTTGCAAGTGGAGCAGCCTGGCAGTGGGGGAGGGGAAGTTAAACACCTGCCCACACTCATTCCGAGATGGTAGCAGAAAAGGCGCTGAAGGCCAGGAATTCCTCTCCTCCCGAGTTACTAACACCACCAGAAATACGCTCCACTCCCCATCAGCTGGCTTCCACCGCAAAACCAGAAAAAGCCAGGAGCCCCAACATGCACCTTGGAACAGCAGTGGCGCCCACAGCCGCCCGTGCCCGGCAGAGGGGCAGTGAGGGCCTTTCCTAGCTGTACGAACGGTACACAGACTAGTGAGGCAGGCCTGGCTCTGGGGAAGTCACTTCCCAATTCCCTGGGGCCTTGGATTTGGAAAACTGCAGCCCATTCTGTAATTCAAGAAGAAGACAAACAGTTCTGGGCAGGATGCCATCGCCTGGGACCTCAGCCCACGCGTGTCTGGAGGCTTGTCGAGGTCCCAGGTGCCGGCTCGTCCACGGGCTGGGGCCAGGATAGAAACACAGGGAAAGAAATCCTCTCAAACACACCGCCAAGCCTGTCTTCCTGGCTGCTCTGCCAAGATTGCCGGAGGGGAGGAGCGCCTGGATGAGCTGAGGACCCGGGTGCGTCGGTGCATCCGGCAAGACGAAGGCACTCGGTTAGCAGGGCAGCTCGTGAATGCAGCAAACGAAAGCTCGGTTTTGGAGAGAGGGGCTCTGCTCTGCAGAGAACGCAGGTGCCATGCCTGGAAATTAACTCCACAGAGAGGAGACAGAGGTCTCCCAACTCCAGGGCGGGCGAAGATGCCAGGGCCAGCCGCAGGTGCTTCTCCCCGGGGGAGGAGGGCTCCCAGCACCCTTTGCTTTCAGGGAGAGCATGGGAAGTGCTCCCTGCAGGAGTGCCCGCTCCTGGGCTGGCCTGGAGTTTCCTTCCCAGGCAAACCCAGGGCCACCGGCCCCGTCTCAGATCTCACACCCTCTTCCAGTGACTGCTATGGCTTGGGTATGAGGTGGGTGCTGCCCAAGGCCTGTGTGTTAGAGGCTGGAGTCTAAATTTTTATGCCAATGTGACTGAGGACAGAAGCTTCACCCACCAGGGTGCTTAGACACAGGGCCTTGGGGAAGCGACTGGAATGGCCCAGGCTGTGGGAGTGGCCCTCCTGATCGGGTCCTGCTGGCCACACAGACACAGATGACGGCACGCTCTGTCTCTGCTCACTGGCTCACCACGGCCATCCTCCAGCCACCTGCTCTTAGACTGTGCACCTCCAAAAGCCGGAGCCGAGACCAGCCCCCTTCCTTCCTAACCAGCTGGTGGGAGAGCTCAGCCACAGCGCCCAAGAGCTAACACAGCCACTGACTCCCTGCCGTGTGTTTTACAAAATTTGTTTCTAAATTATAAATTGACAAATTAGAGTATACATATTTATGGGTACAAGGTAATGTTATGATTTACAAATACGGAGTGGAATAAATTAAGTCAAGCTAATTAACATATCCATCACCTCAAATATTATTATATTTATTTGAAAGGCAGAGCTAGAGAGAGAGAGAGAGACAGAGAGAGAGAGAGAGAGGTCTTCCACATGCTGGCCCACTCCCCAGCTGGCTGCCACAGCTGGAGCTGGGCCAATCCTAAGCCAGGAGCCTCCCACAGGTCTCCCATAGGGACCCAAGGACTTGGGCCACCCTCTGCTGCTTTCCCAGGCCATTAGCAGGAACCCAGAGCAGAAACAGAGCAGTCAAGACCCCAACCGGCGCCCATATGGCATGCCGGCACCACAGGTTCACCTGCTATGCCACAGCGCCAGCCCTGTATTTATTATTTTTTGTTGTGAGAAGATCTGATATTTAGTCTCTCAGCAATTTAAAAATCCATATTATTTACAACATGCACCATCCTGTGCAAGCTCAGAGTTCAAGTCAGAAATGACAGCGCCCCCCTCCCATCTAACCAGGCTTTGTCCCCTGGACCACCAGTGGACCCCAACCACTCTGCTCTCTGCCTCTTGAGGTTGATGGCTCCAGCTCCCACCCGTGAGTGAGAACAGGCTGATCAGCCCACGCGTCTGCCCTACTCCGTTTGCACCGAGTCCTCCAGCTCCATCTGCGCTGGTGCTTTCTCTACCACCCCATCGTGCACGTGTGCGACGTCCTCTCTATCTGGTCCTCTGCGGGTACACACCTGGGCTGACTGTAACCTGGCTGCTGTGAGCAGTGCTGCAGGGGACAGGGGCGTGCAGGTCTGGACTGCTGCAGAGCCGTGGCAGCCAGGTAGCGAGGGCTGGCCGCAGGTCATGTGGGCCCAGCAGCGTGGCAGGGCAGCAGAGAGGCGAGCATGCAGGAGGGTCTTCGGTGGGTCCCTGGGAAATGCCTCTGATGCAAAACTATGCATGGACTTAGTGTTTTGGGCACCAGAGTAGGCGTTCCTTTGAGTTCCGCTTTCCACAAACTTCCTGCAGGACCCCTGTGTGCACAGCAAAACTGTCACAGGGCTTTGTACAGAAAGAAGGCAAGAAATTCTGCAGGATGGGAGGGGGCAGCAGGGAGGCTGGGTGCTCACTGTCCTGCGGCAGGACACGGAGAGGAGAGGCGGGAGGACACCAGGTGCTGTGGAAGCACTAGGAGAGCGGGCTGGCCGGGGTCTGAATGCAGACACTACGGCTCTCCGTGTCCATCCAGCTGGGACAGGCCGTCCCCGCAGTCACTCCCCGATCTGCTGCCTTTTCACACAGATGCTAATTGGGTGATGCCACCCTGGACCGATTCTAGGGGCAGAACATTCGAGAAATGCCCAGGCTGCAAGGAACTCTTCTGGGCCAAGCCTCGAAAAACGCTCTGAGCCCCTGACCCAGACATCAGGGAGGGCCTCCGGCATGGTGACCATGGCTGGGCTGGCTCAGCCAGCTGACCCTGGGCTTCCAAGGGTGAGGACAGGGGAGCCCTTATGACCAGCCCTAGTGCTATTCCTAGGCAGAATCAAACCCTGACTTGCGCAGTGAGGAAACTCATGAGAGAGGAAGTCTGTCTGCCCATCTGGGGCCTTGGGCCCATGAGCCACGGTGGGCAGCAATTACAACTACCAATTCCAGCAGCTTGGGGATCCCTGGGTTCTGCACCGGCAGACCCAACGTGGATGGAAAACGCGCAGGAGAATAATACACCTGTACTGAGCATGGACAGACCCTGTTTCTCATCGTCACGCCCTGGGGCCACAGGTCAGCCACTAGTTCTGCAGCAGTCATATTGTACTGGGTCCTAGCGGGAAGCTGGCAATGGCGTGGAGTGCACAGGAGGATGTGGGTAGGTCACACACAGATGCTACACTGCTGTACAGGTGGCTGAGATGTTCTTTCTTTATGTATTTGAAAGGGCAGAGAGGGAGAGAGAGAGAGAGAGATCTCTCATCTGCCAGTTCACTCCCCATATGGCTGTACTGGGCCAGACTGAAGCCAGGAGCCAGGAGCTTCATCTGGGTCTCCCATGTGGGTGCAGGGGCCCAAGCACTTGGGCCACCTTGGCCACTTTCACAGGTGCATTAGCAGGGAGCTGGACTGGAGGTGGAGCAGCCAGCACTCGAACTGGTGCCCATATGGGAGGCTGGTATCGAAGGTGGTGGTTTAACCTGCTATACCATAATGCCAGCCCCCGACTTCTGAGATTTCTACCTTGCCAGGCTGTTCCTGGCCCCACACAACACAACGATCACTGGGGTCCTCGGCAGGAGTCCTGAGTCCCAGCTATCTCTGGGTTTCCTGTGGGAATCTCGGGTGGAGTTTCCCCCTTTCTTCTACAAGTTCTCTCCGAGTGTGGCCTTCTCCCCTCAACTTATGGACTGGGCTTATGCATCATGCTGTCTTATTAAGAAAATAATTTTATAAAGAGGATGCTAGTTTAAGTGGGAACTAAACCAAAGAAGCACTCATTGCACACTGGACACAGCTCTTCTCTGTCCTGTATCTTGACTCCTCACCTCCCGACTAAAAAGAGTTTGATTGCAATCCCACTCCTGGGAATCCACCCAAAGTGAAACCAGCACACGAAAGAGTCATCTGTATCCCCTTGTTTACAGCACTCAATTCCCAACAGCTAAGACATGGAATCACCCCAGATGTCCATCAGCTGTTGACTGGATAAAGATATTGACAGACAGACACACACACACACACACACACGGAGTACTACTCAGCCATAAACAAGAATGAGTTTCTGCTTTTTGGAACAAAACTGATGCAACTGGAAACTACTTCGTGAAATAAGCCAGTCCCAGAAAGATATCCTGTTTTCCCTGATCCGTGGTAACTCAAAGAGCACCAGAGAACGTGGTATATAGGAGTGAAACTGACGTTTTGAAATTCGATGACTGTTTACAGCCCTTGTCTCTTCGGTTTAGGAACAGTAGATTTTTTTCTTCTTACTATTTGTTGAATTCTTTACTTACTGTAGGGTTAACCTTGTGAATATAGAATAGAGTGGATCACTGTAAAAACTCAAGGAAGGAATGGGAGAGGAAGGAGGAGGGGTGGGAGCACGGGTGGGAAGTAGTACCAGGCTCCGAAATCTGTATATTTGAAATACACGAAATCTGTTTACCTTAACAAATTTAAAAACAAAGAATTCACAATTTTTATGCCAAAATAAATTCACACTTTTAATTCCAATAACTAAATAAAGAGTTTGACTGACTTACGCGGGTTAACACCAACTCTGCTTATCTATGCGCTTCCACCATGGCTAACAAGTTGGAAAAAGTTTCTGCTGAACACCCCTCAGGGGACGGCAAAGCGTGCAATCCTTTACACAGATCAGTCTGGGGGAGGAAGCGGGCAACCCTGAGCACGCCTCTGCTGTCCCCTCTAGTTAAAGGAGCCGGGCGTCCCCCGCCACACAGCCAATGGTGGACCGTTCTCGGCCGCTCACTGCAGGCCTGAGCCGTCCCCCTTCTCAAATCGAAGGCGCAGAATGTCAAGGCAAAAGCTGGATAAGCAAGCCTCGGCTTCCTTCTGAACAGCTAAGACAACCCAATCCAGCTCCTGAACCACCGGGAGAGGCGACGGGCGCGGGACACAAGGAATCCCCAGCGCGCTTCCCTATTTAATGAAGACCGATTGATGCTGAAAAACAAGCGTGGTAAGTCTCGTGGGTCAGAGCACACACCTTTCAATGTCTCAGATGAAACATTTAGAGAAATAGGACTGCTAAGTAATACGGGCCACTCCATACGTGGCCTATGTGATGCCGCCATCCCATATGGACACCGGTTCAAGTCCTGGCTGCTCCACTTCTGATCCAGCTCTCTGCTAATGCGCCTAGGAAAGCAGTAGAAGATGGCCCAAGTCCTTGGACCCCTGTACCCACGTGGGAGACCTGGAAGAAGCTCCTGGCATCTGGCTTCAGACTACCTTGTGGCCATGTGGGGAGTGAAACAGTGGATGTAAGATCTTTCTAACTCTGCCTTTCAAATAGATAAATCCTTTTTTTTAAAGGTGCATAATGAGTAGATCGTGGCCCAAAGTGATGGTCTTCAATGCCAAGAAAAAATGCATTGTGCAAAAACGAAGCCCCCAGCACCCGTGCCTCATCTGGTGTATCTGACCTTGGACGCACCAGATGCCCTCATGGTAGAGTTGCACTTTGAGCTGGGACAGGGAATCGGGCTGGAACTCAAGGACAGAACAGTGTCCTGTGGGGACATCCACATGCTCGGACCCTGGACGGATCCCATCTCGAAGCCTGGTGCTTTGCTGCAAGGCGTCTTCCCTCACAAAGATGCACCCCTATCACTCAGACCTTCTGCACACACCACGGCTTTGAAGGAATTTGATGGTGTGCAAATTCAAAGTTGAAAATGAAAAATCCGCAAAGCAGACCTGAATCCATTTACTCACGGCCCAGTGAAGACAGCTTTGACAAGTCCACCCTCATTAGTCTGATCGCACGGTCAGCTGGGGTCTGGGGAGCGGTCGCTCAACCCACCTCATGCCCTCCCGGGGCGGGGGAGACCCAATCCTCACCCCAGCTCTGTCTTCGTGGGAGCAGGAGATGCCAAGGAATAACACGACGGGAGTGCACTTCTCGTCCGAGTAATTGCTCATCGCTTTCTTAATCAATGCTAATTGCACTTTGCCAGCCTGAGAATGCCTCCCCTCCCCCAAAAGCATGAAAATCAATGGTAGCCCACGCGGGAGCGATCAAAGCATCCCGACACAGAGGAACGGCCGCTGCTCCAAGCGTGGGGCGTTTCCTAACTAATGAACTAGAGTACGCCAGGCAGCTGGTGGCCAAGTAACACATTAAAGTGCTTTCCTAATGAGATTCCTGCAAGGTTACTGTGAAACCACAGACATCACACCCAGCCTCACTGAAGCGGAGACATTTCAGAAACTAACCAGAGGCCTTTAAGGGAGAGAAGAGGTCAACACTGCAGTGGGAAGAAAACGCTGAACAGAATCAGGCACTGGGAAGAAAACGCTGAACAGAATCAGGCACGGAGCAAAAATACGGGCCAGGTGATTTTCCCATCTAGGGAAACGGACGGCAGATGAGCACGGTCCGCAGGTGCAGCTGCTCCGACTGACTACGCCCACGCCCAGCCGGACCGTCTCTTCCAGGCTGGGCTGTTCCCGGAGGATGCAGGAAGGGTGCACAAACATCTCTGTGGACCGAGCTGCCATGACCAAGTCTCATCCTCAAGGCTGGGAATCCGGCACGGCCGGGCTCTGGAGAGGGCCCAGAGAGAGATCACCGCCCTCGTGTCTCATCCGGGCCCTCTTCCCTCCACCCTCGTGACCCGAGTCCCTCCCAAAGGCCCCACCTTTCCGCAAGTACCTCCCACTGGGGCCCCCACCCGTGAACTTTGGAGGGACATAAACATCCAGAGTGTAGCTGATCTCTCTCTCTCTCTTTTGTTTTTAAAGATTTATTTATTTATTTGAAAGAGTTATAGAGAGAGAAGGAGAGACACAGAGAGAGATCTTCCATCCATTGGTTCACTCCCCAAATGGCCGCAACAGCTGGGGCTGGGCCAGGCAAGAGCCAGGAGCTTCACTTGGGCCTCCCACGTGGGTGCAGGGGCCTAAGCACTTGGGCCATCTTCCGCTGCTTTCCCAGGCCATAAGCAGGGAGCTGGATTTCAAGTGGAGCAGCCGGGACTTGAACCAGTGCCCATACGGGACACCGGGACTGCAGGCAGCAGTTTAACCCACCACACCACACAGCAAGGGCCCCACCAACCTCATTAAAATCCCTATGATGGGGATCACTCTCCCTTTCCTATATAACCTCAGTGCCAGCCCAACACCAGCGAGGTGAAGCGGCCATCTTGGCCTGCATGGGCAGGGGCAGGGGGAGTACACAGCTCCATGTTTGGTCTGCAACGATTTGACCCCTCCTGCAGCACTGGTCAAGACTGGAAGTGACCCAGTATAGGATGGTGCCAGGTCTGAAAACCAACAGAGAAGGTGATGTGGGCCAACAGCGGGGCCCGGGGTGGGGAGACTCCTGGTAACTTCCTTCCACGTCTGCAGGGGGCTGTGCCCAAGGATGAGAAGCCCGGATGAGACACACCACACATCCGTGACGTCTGTCAGCAGTCAGATGTCCAGCAGCCGAGCGAACAGCCGAGAGCTGCTGGGGATCGAGCCTTTGTTGTAATCACAATTGTGACCGACACAATCAGAGGATGCACTACTCCTGAGGAATTTTGAAAGGCAGAGTTACACACACACACACACATAGGGAGAGAAAGATATCGACAGCTGGGGCTGGGCCAGGCTAAAGCCAGGAGCCCGAACTCCATCTGGGTCTCCCACGTGGGTGCAGGGGCCCAAGCACTCGGGCCATCTTCCACTGCCTTCCCAGGCCACAGCAGAGAGCTGGACTGGAAGAGGAGCAGCTGGGACTAGAACCGGCGCCCATATGGGAGGCTGGTGCTGCAGGAGGAGGATTAACCAAGTGAGCCACGGCACTGGCCCCCTCCCAAGGAATTTTTAAATACTTACTGTTTCTTTTAAATAGTGACCTCATGGTCCTGGAAAATGACTTATTTGCGAAAAGCAGGGGGAAAGCATGTTTCAAAGACACGGTGCTCTGGATTGCACGGAGGACAGGCGTCGGGAGGAGGCCCGTGCTCACGAGCCCCATACGCCTCCTTGTGAGAGCACAGACCACAGCAGAGCAGGCCCCTCTGCAAACACGTCTTCACCAGTCAGACCGCCGGCAGCACTTAGCCGGCACCACAAGTCCAGCACAAAGGCTGGGACGCGGCCTGCAGCTGAATTCTCACACCCGCTTCAGTCTTCAGGAAGGAAACAGACCACAGGGAAAGGCATTGCCATGGGGCTCGCGTCATCTCCGGATTCAGACAGCTCTGGGCTGTTGGGTAAATTCTGTTAATCAGCCTCAGCTTTCTCATCTGTAAAATGGGGTAACAGACATGCCTGAGCCTCTGGGACTGCTGTGAGGCATACACAGGGCTTCCTGTGTTGTTGGCATACAGCAAGTGCTTAATAAGTGGCCAATGTTATCTAGATTCCTAAGTGATTAAAATGCTGGAGGACACGGGTGCCTGGCAAAGCGGGAGCTGGACCGGCGACGTGCGTGGTTCCTCCCCGCTTCTACATTCCGTGGTCCTGTCCCGCTGCTTCCTCCCGCTCACCCCACTCCCTGACTGCGCACCTGCCCACTCAGCCCTGGCAGATTTAATCCTCCCAACAGCCCTGGCAGCTGGGTGCTGTCTCCCATTTCACAGAGGGCAAAACTGGGGCAGAGACAGGCTGAGTAACTTACCCAAAGTTGCAAAGCTCATATGCAGCAGGAACCAGATGAAAAACTAGGCTGGGTGATTCCAGACCCCAGACTCCTGGCTACTATCCCATGTGGGCCCATGGGAGACCCCAGATTCTTGCTTAGGGCAAGTGTCTGGCACTGCAGCCCATGCTGGAGGGTCTGGGTTCGAGTCCCAGCTTCCAGCTAATGACCACTCCGAGGGACGGCTCAAGTACTCAGGGGCCTGCTCCCATCTGGGAGACGTGGATTCAATTTCTAGCTTTCAGCTTTGGCCTGGCCCAGCCCTGGGTGTTGCAGGGATTTGGGGGACTGAAGCTGGAAAAGCAATGAGCTGGGACTAAAACCCAGGCCTTCTATGTGGGACACGGGCAACCCACAGCATCTGAACATCCAACACTGGTCCTTTCAGCTCCGAATCTTATCTAAGAGCTGCATTCCTTTCCTCCTCTCTCACAAAACACCCTCACCCTTGATGGGGCCGGTGACAGAGAAATGCATTTCCCACTCCCTCGAGGGTTTAGAGTTCAGAAAAATTTCCCATGTTCCTTTGATCTCTGATTTAAACGCACACTGGGTCGTGGAACGCTGGCTAAGCCGGAGCCGGGAGCGGTCAGGCATTTCAGAAATGCACTCAGAGGGTCACATGGAGATTTCCCAACAGAGCTTTTCAGGGGCCCGAGAGGCCCAGCGCCACAGCCCAGCCCTGCCCACTGCCAGCTCCTGCCCACGGGGCTGCTGGTCCTCCCAGCCCAACTCAAGGCCTCCTGCCACTGTTGCTCAGTGCGGTTTGCCAGCAGGTGCAAGGCACGCTTTCCAGGTCGGGTGAGGAAAAACACCTTGCGGTCCATGCACGCGGCGATGGCGCATTCCACCTGCTGAAGCAGCACGGCTCAGCGCACCATTCTTCGCTGCCCTCTCTGTTCAGCCCCATTATTTCTCCAAGCGAGGCCGACACTGTCTCACCATCCCCTTTCTACAAGCTATAGGTGATTCAGCGCCCTGGGCTGCTGAATTTCACATCCTGCTGTACATCATTAGTGAAAGTCCTTTTTCTCCCATCTTTTAGCACCATCGGGTGAGACGCGACTGGAACCCTTCCAGTTTGCCAGTTGAACAGTCACGGGAGAAAACGGAGCAGAGTCTGGCTTATCTCCTTGTTACACATTAACACGGTCCTCCTTGGTAGAAGTTTTCCAAGGTAGGCACATTTTTCAAAAGTCAAATAATTGACAGAATAATTACCCTGGCACTCCAAGGCCATGCAAAGGGGAGGCCAGAAACCCCGGCTGAATTCTAGACCGAAGCTTTGGTCTTCGGGAATGTGAGGGACAACAAAATGCAAAGGGAATTCCCTGATTTCTCCGAAATGATGGAATTCAAAACAAGTAACAGAGCTCAAGGGGAAAGGCGTTTCCTAAGTCAAGTTCTATGTGAAATCTGCCCAGACACGTAACCGCATTGCTCCGCTCCCCCTCGGACTACCGTCCTCTTTCGTGGTGACTGCTAATAGTACAGATGGCCACTGCCCTGGTCCCAGCAGGAGTACAGAGATATACTGCCTGCTGACAATACTGACTTGTCCATCACTGCCACCCTAAGGAGCCCCATCTCACAGATGAGGAGCTGGATGCTCTGAGGGCTTAATCAGCTTGCACAGAGCCACCCAGCTCAGCAGGGCCAGGGTTCCAGGCTGGGGCTGACTCCAGAACTTTCATCTTGACCACAACTCCCAGTTTTCTGGGTATTGGCCATTGACATAGCCCTTGCCGTCCACACAGATCCTACCCCAAGGCTTGGTGGGCACTTGAAGGAATGAATGGATGGACGAATGAACCAACCATTGTCTGGACCTTGTGCAGAAGCCACTGGGTGCTGGGAGTATGCACCATCACCCAGCCACAAGCAGGAGCTGAGCAAGGAACCTGGGTGGGCTTCCTGATGGTCGTAGGGGAAGAAGTAGCAAGCAAATGAATGTGCTTTCTGGAGACTACATGTTTTATGAAGATTCATTTATTTATCTGACAGCCAGTGTCTCGGGAATGGGGGAGACAGAGAGAGAGAGACAGAGAGCGAGAGCAAGAGAGCGAGCGAGCGAGCAAGGCGCAATAGCTATCTCCCATCCCCTGGTTCACTCACCAAATGGTTACAATGGCCAAGGCTGGGCCAAGCTGAAGCCAGGAGTCTGGAACTCCGTCCAGGTACCCAACGTGGGTGCAGGGGCCCAAGCACTTGAGCCACCTTCTGCCGCTTTCCCACGCACATCAGCAGAGAGCTGCATTGGAAGTAGAGCAGCTGGGACCTGAACCGGTGCCCATACGGGATGCTGCATTGCAAGGCAGTGGCTTGGCCTGCTGTGCCACAACACGAGCCCCTGAAGACCACATTTTCAAAGTAACACACATGGGGCCAGCACTGTGGCACAGTGGGTTAATCCTCCACCTGCAGTGCCGGAGTCCCCTAGGGCACTGGGTCGAGTCCTGGCTGTTCCACTCCGATCCATCTCTCTGCTATGGCCTGAGAAAGCAGTGGAAGATGGCCCAAGTCCTTGGGTCCCTGTACCTTCACGGGAGACCTGGAAGAAACTGCTGGCTTTGGATCGGCCCAGCTCTGGCTACTGCAGCCGTTTGAAGAGTGAACCAGCAGATGGAAGACCTTTCTCTCTCACTGTGACTCTACCTCTCAATTAAATAAAAAAATCTTAAAAAAATAAAACTAAGTAATGTACTTTATCTCAGAAAACAAGGAAATGTCTGAAACAGCATGGCCTATGTTTTCAAAATGAGATGGGCCCTCCACCTGTGGAAGATGCGGAGGAAGGAACGGATGGTCCACACTGCGTTCTGCTCACGTGGGCGCCAGGGCTCCAGGCTCCAGGGTTAAGGGCTGGAATAAACAAAGCTGACAGATTCAAAAGCATTTTGATTTCAGACACCCAAAGGGTATATCAAAGATCACTGCTGTAGCGCAGCAGGCTAAGCCGCTGTCAGTGATGACGGCATCCATGTGGGTTCAAGTCCTGGCTGCTCCACTTCCAATCTGGCTCCCTGCTAATGCACCTAGGAAACCAGAGGAAGATGGCCCAAGTGCCTGGATCCCTGTCACCCACATGAGAGACACGGATGGAGTTCCTGGATTCTGGCTTTGGCTTGGTCCAGTCCCGGCCACTTGGAGCTATTTGGCGAGTGAACCAGTGGATGGAAGACCCCTCTCTCTGTCACTCCTAACTCCTCATTTCGAATAAATAAATAAGTCTTAAAAAATTGTCCAAATTGAACCCCAGCCTCCACACTTGGAGGGAGCTTGTTGAGTGACATTTACTGTTCACTAGCATTGGCCAGAGAGCACACCAGCCCTGCCCAATCTGGGGAGAAAAGCCCAACAACAGGCCACAGGCAGGAAGGCAGCGAAGACGTCAGATGGACCAGCACTCCCCACGACAGCACCTGGGGTCAGATAACTGCCTTTCATCTGTCTGGCCTGCGTCCCGCCCCGTCCCAGAATCCCTGGCGCGGGCAGAGGATGCCACCAACATGGGGCCACCTCACCTTTCCTCTCCCAGAAGCCAACGCCCACTTCCCCCTTCTGTCAGCACAGGAAGTGGCCCCACCTGGGGCCTGAAAGTGGGCAGTCAGTGCAAACCTGGAGCCATCCCTGACCCCTGGGCGGGTGAGGGGCCAGGGACCTAGCCCTGCTCCGTCCCCAGGCTCCTTTGAAATGTGCTTGACCATCATCTTGCAGTGGTCCATTGCTCACAGAACCCCCCGCCCCTCCCTGTGATGAGCAGGAAAGCTGTTAGGCTATAAGAAACAGCCTCTGTGAACACACACTGCAGGGTTTCGAAGGGAGGAAGCTGTTGTTTAGACTGCTCCCCACTCCCCCTCCCACGCACACCACAGACCACATATTCCCCGCTCCCTGCCCCTCCCCCATGAAAGCATTCCTGACTCTGTTTAAGTGTTTATCAGAAGTTGTCTGGACTCGCTGTCTCTCTGAAGTCACACTATTAGTCACCTCCTCCTTGCTGTGTGGGGTGAACCTGCTTCAGGCAGCAGGAATGCCTGGGCCTTGTGCACAGGCCCCTGGGGACGGGAGCAGCCACTGCTGCCCAGGGTGGGTCGTGACCCTCAGCCCAGACAAGAGCAGGAGCTGAGCAGAGAACCCGAGCTTCCTGAGGGTGCCAGGGCTCCTGATTGGAATTGGCATGGGGGCAAAAAAAAAAATCAACACGCTGAGTTCCTGATCCTGGGCCCTTTTTTTTAATCTATTTTTTTTTTTATTTGACAGGTAGAGTTATAGACAGTGAAAGGGAGACAGAGAGAATGGTCTTCCCTCTGTTGGTTCATTCCCCAAATGGCCGCTACAGCCGGCACTGCACCGATCCAAAGCCAGGAGTCAGGTGCTTCCTCCTGGTCTCCCATGCAGGTGCAGGGCCCAAGCACTTGGGCCATCCTCCACTGCACTCCCGAGCCACAGCAGAGAGCTGGACTGGAAGAGGAGCAACCGAGACTAGAACCCAGTACCCATATGGGATGCTGGCTCTACAGGCAGAGGATTAACCAAGTGAGCTATGGTGCCAGCCCCGATCCTGGGCCTTGAGAGGAATACGAAGGCTCTGGGTCCAAGGCTGGTCCTGGCTCCAATCACATGGCTTCCCTAGGCCTTGGACGCTGACAACTGAGTTTGCACCTGGAATTTTCCAGAAACACTTGGCGCCCGACAGGCTCTGCGTGGAGGCAGGACGGGCACTGTATGGGGTGCGGCGAGGCAACGCTGTGTGTGATCCGAGAGGGGGAGCGGCTTTGGGGGGTCTCACCACATTGTGCTCGGTCCTCAGTTGTTCTCGTCTCTGAGGTGGGAAGATAACAATGATCTAGAAGGTTCTTCTGGGGCCAAGAGTCTCTTGAACCTTTGTTTCTGAATTTCTGATGTGGAGTTGGCATGGGTCCCAGTCAGGAAGCCTGCTGGGGTCATCTGATCAGTGTATCACATCCCTATCCCTCTCCCTCTCCCTCTCCCTCTCCCTCTCCCCCTCCCCCCCCCCCCCCCCAAATCAGTTCCTTGTAATAGCTTGAAAACATCCCATGTGGAGCTATTTCAGGAACATCCAAGATGTTTGAGTCTTAAACTCTGACTCAACATTCTTCTATGTACGTCCTGACGTTTTACTTCTCTGTGTCTGTGCCACAGGTTCCCAGAAATGAGGCTGCCGGGTCAAAGGGCGTGAGAGAAGGCTGAATGTCAGTCGGTCCTCCCTGAGGACTCTGACAAAGCCTGCGAGGAATTCTTGGCCTTGGCCGCAGCGGGCGAGGGTGCTGGCTGTCTCACACATTTCCTGGTGCTGGGGTGGGGGTGGGACGCACTGCAGGTTACTGTGGTTCCAACTGCATTTTGGGGACCATTGGTGAGGTTCAGCCACAGTTGACATGTTTACTGCATGTGGTCTGCAGTGGCTTCTCTTGATTCTCTATAATTTTGGCTCATTTTCCTATCAACTAAGACAAGCTCTTGTTGACTATAGAGACTTCTCTTACTCATCACCTATTTTGCAAGTAACCTTCTCCAGGCTCTCACAGCCACTGTTTGGTGAATGGCACAGGTCGCTACACAGCACATGAACTCCAGGGGAGCAGCAATGCTGGCTGTATCCTCAGCATCTTGGCACACGGTACACTCCCCATGAAAGCGATCATGTAAGGAATGAATGAACAGGTGAGTGTACAGCTTAAAGCGTTGATGTGGGTAAGGCTGTCCGTCTTTTATAGTCTCTGGAATCAGGATACCTCTATTCCACTACTTTTTCACAATGAACCCTTCAATTTCTCTTGAATTATTTTTATTAACCCCATCTCCTGATTTGGAGCCCTAATCCTCTTACATTGGTTTTGCACGTGAAGCAGGTGCCCTTTATGTCGGTCACCACTTTGTATGGAAAGGGTTCCAGGAAATGCAAATGCTTTTTAGAATTTACAAAGTTCTATACACTAAAAGGCACATCTACCCACCGTCCACCTTTATGCCACTAAAATATCTAAAATTATGCAAACAATAAAGATACATATTCATGGTTTTCTCGGAGGCTGGAGTTTCGAGGTTGCTACATACACATACACAGAGCATTAAGTCTGCCGCTTACCGTTGCTATTGCAATAGAACACTGAATTGTGCAAATGTATTTGATTGAAGTCTCCATCAGATTCACAGAATAAAACATTCAAATTCCAGTGTTAAAAATATTTTAGTGAAAAATGATGTGCTTTTTCTAAAAACAATGAATATGGGGGCGGGTGCTGTGGCACAGTAGGTTAATCCTCCTCTACCTGCACAGCACTGGCATCCCATACGGGCACTGGTTCAAGTCCCAGCTGCTCCTCTTCCGATCCAGTTCTCTATTACAGCCTGGGAAAGCAGTAGAAGATGGCCCAAGTCCTTGGGTCCCTGTACCCTTGTGCAAGACCCTGTCCATATTCGTTTTTTTTTTTTCAATATTTTATTTATGGGCCGGCACCATGGCTCAAAAGGCTAATCCTCCACCTGCGGCGCCGGCACACCGGGTTCTAGTCCCAGTTGCCCCTCTTCCAGGCCAGCTCTCTGCTGTGGCCCGGGAGTACAGTGGAGGATGGCCCAAGTGCTTAGGCCCTGCACCCGCATAGGAGACCAGGAGAAGCTCCTGGCTTTGGATCAGTGCAGTGCGCCAGCCATAGCAGCCATTGGAGGGTGAACCAACGGTAAAGGAAGACCTTTCTCTCTCTCTCTCTCCCTCTCTCTCTCCACTCTGCCTGTCAAAAATAAAAAAATAAAATAAATAAAGATTTTATTTATGTATTTGAGAGGTAAGTTACAGACAGAGGCAGAGACAGAGAGAAGTCTTCCATCCGCTGGTTCACTCCTCAAATGGCTGCAATGGCTGGAGCTGGTCCAATCAGAAGCCAGGAGCCAGAAGCTTCTTCCGGGTCTCCTATGTGGGTGCAGGGGCCCAAGGACTTGGGCCATCGTCTACCACTTTCCCAGGCCATAGCAGAGAGCTGGATTGGAAGTGGAACAGCAAGGACACGAACTGGTGCCCATATGGGATGCTGGCACTGCAGGCAGTGGCTCTACCTGCTATGCCACAGCGCCGGCCCCAATGCATTTTCAACTTCCAGCATTTACCACTGCAGTGGGTTGACGGGGAAGTAACCCCAGGGTATGTCCATTCCCACCGCTGTGCAGTCCATCTCCAGGACTCTCTCCATCAGTATTTTTTTAAGATATATTATTTGAAAGTCAGAATTAGAAAGAGAGAGAGAGAGAGACAGAGAGAGAGAGAGAGAGACAGAGAGGGAGACAGAGAGGAGGAGGGGGAGGGGGAGGGGGAGAGAGTGTGTGTCTTCCATCCACTGGTTCCTTCCCCAAGTGACCCCAACAGCCAGGCCTGGGTCAGACCAAAGCCGGGAGCCAGCAGCCACAAATGCAGCATGGTGAAATTTCCCCAGAAGGCTCATTTTCAGTCAAACTGAAAACTCGTTCTTCACAAAGTTCTTTGCTCTGCAGCGACACAGCTTTTGCTTTTAGAAAACGTGAGCAGCAGCTGATCTACCTTCCTGAGCGAGTCCGCATCTTTCTCAGAAAATGAAGCAATACGTTTGTCATCCGGGCAGGGTGGGCTCTGTGGACCATGGACCCCCTGGGAGAACCCACCCACAGGGAGGTGGGAAGCATTTCATCACACCCCTGGACAACAAGCACTGCCCGTACCTGGGACTCAGGTCATTTGATCAAAACACCAGCCCCGACTCTTGGGATGCTTCTCTGCAGACACACACAGACCGCTTAACCACACAAGCACGGCACGTGACGCCTACGCACTGGCCATAATCAGGATAATGGGGACGTTGCACATGTAGCGTGCTAACCACACAGGTCGCAGGACACACAAGAGACATGTGTGGGGCTGGCGCTGTGGCACAGCGGGTTAAAGCCCTGGCCTGAAGCGCTGGCATCCCATATGGGCGCCGGTTCTAGTCTTGGCTGCTCTACTTCTGATCCAGCTCTCTGCTATGGCCTGGGAAAGCAGTGGAAGGTGGCCCAAGTCCTTGGACCCCTGAGCCCACATGGGAGACCTAGAAGAAGCTCCCGGCTCCTGGCTTCGGATCAGCGCAGCTCCGGCCGTTGCGGCCATCTGGAGAGTGAGCCAGTGGATGGAAGCCCTCTCTCTCTGTCTCTACCTCTCTGTAACTCTTCCAAATAAAATAAAATAAAATCTTAAACAAAGGGACATGCATGTGGGAATGGAAACAAATCCATACACTAACCTCAAATGAATGGAAGGAGCAGCTCAAAAAAATTATTTTTGAGGGAAGTACAGTTTAAAAAAAGATATCTTTATTTGAAATATTTAGACCAGAATCAGCCCTCAAGGCATTTGGACCTGGCTGAAAAGCCCATGAGAGCATTTCAGGCATGGAAAGCCAAGACACTGTGGCAAAAATATCCTACATGAAAGATCCCTGTGAGTGAGACCCCAGTGGAAAGAAGGGGCCATCAAAGAAGGAAGTACTTTTCTCTGAAGGGAGGAGAGAATTTCCACTTTGCTCATGGCCCTGTCTAAATACTGATGGAGTCTGTGGTCACAAAAGGCTTCCATAGCGCTGGCAGTTCATGACAAGAGCGTTGGGTGATCACTGATGTCATAAATAAGAATGTCAATTGTTAAATCAACAACAGGAGTCACTGTGCACTTGCTCCCCATGTAGGATCTCTGTCCTTAATGAGGTGTACTGTGAGAATTAACTGTTTGTCTTCAAACAGTACTTTATACTTTGTGTCTGTGTGGGTGCAAACTATTGAGATCTTTACTTACTATAGAGTTGGTCTTCTATATATTAAGATAATTAAAAATGAATCTTAATGAAGAATGGGATGGGAGAGGGTATAGGAGGTGGGATGGGAGTGGGGGTGGGAGGGTGGGTACGGGAGGGAAGAACCGCTATATTCCTAAAGTTGTATCTATGAAATTTGCATTCATTAAATAAAAGCTTTAAAAAAATAAAATGAAAGACAAAAAAGATTTAGAGAGGGAAGGAGAAAAGGAGAGAGGGGGAGAGGGTGGGGGGAGAGAGAGAGAGAGAGATCGATCTTCCGTTTGCTGGTTTACCCCTCAAATGGCTGCAACAGCTGGGTGGGGCTGTGCCAAAGCCAGGAGCCAGGAAAAACACTCGGAAGCTGTATAAGCTGAAATAAAGTGAACTAAGAAGAATGCATGAGGAAACTTCAAAAATTTGTGGAAGAATGGAATTAAGTTTATTTTGGTGCAAAATTACTTTGAAATTCATGCATAACTTTTCATAATATGCATTTCCACAAACTTTTTGAAGTCTCTGCATATTCAGCCTAGAAACTTGCAGTCAGTCCACTGTGGTCTGCACAAAAGCTCAACACCTGCCAGTGACCCCTGCAGAGCACGGGGAAGACAGCATCCTCATCGTCTCCACAGGGCATCACACCCACTTAAGATCCTGCTTTTAGGGACAGACACTGGTGGCGCCGCTGCCTGTGACACCAGCATCCCATATGAGCCGGCTGCTCCCCTGCTGATCCAACTCCCTGCTGACGCACCTGGGAAAGCAGTGGAAGACGGCTCAAGCACTGGGCCCCTGCTACCCACGTGGGAGACCTGGAAGCCCCGGCCATGGTAGCCCTTTTCGGTGGGACCCAGCAGAGTAGATCTCTTTCTCCTTTGTAGCTCTGCTTTTCAAAGAAACAAATTTTTTTTTTTTAAATGAGATTTTGCTTTCACATTTTCAAGGAACTAGGCAGAGCAAAGTGCATTTACTGCGTATTTTTTTTCATAGCGCTTACCAAGGTATTTAAATAGAGTCTTTTAAAATTCTTTCGGATCAATATTCAGCTAACTGAATTCTGAGCGAACAGAAGATCCACTTGTCTCCACTCTTGAATGTCGATTCAGACAAAGTGATAACCATTTCTGTACCACGCAAGTACCCATGCTCAGAATCTTTATAAGCTCACACAGTGCATCCTAAAATTGTAATGTACACAAGGGCCACATGCACCTCTGTAGGTTTTTTTTTCTCTTCCAGAAACAGCACAGAATAATATGCTTCCAACGACTAACAATCAAGGGTGGAGAGGTGTTGAGCTCCTCGTGCCAGTGGATTTCAGTGGCTTGGGGAGGCACCCTGTGACTCTCACTGCCTCTTCTGCTGCAGGGAAGTGCACACTTCTCACTGGTGCCTTCCAGAATGGAAGCCCCACTGCCGTGGGGTACAAGGCAAAACCAGGCTGTCACAGGGTAGTGGACACGGGGACAGCATGTGCGTTTGCTAAACTGGACCAAGAGTTAGTGCAACAGTTAATTCCTGGGGCCGGTGCTGTGGCGTAGTGGGTAACCCTGATGCATGCAGTGTCGGCATCCCATATGGGCACTGGTTCGAGTCCTGGCTGCTCCACTTCCAATCCAGCTCTCTGCTGTGGCCTGGGAAAGCAGTAGAAGATGACCCAAGTCCTTGGGCCCCTGCACCCACGTGGGCAATCTGGAAGAAGCTCCTAGCTCCTGGCTTTGGATCAGTGCAGCTCCGGCCATTGGGAAGTGAACCAGCAGATGGAAGACCTCTCTTTTTCTATCTGCCTCTCTGTAACTCTGCCTTTCAAATAAATAAATCTTTACAAAAAGAGTTCATTCCTAGACACCTGTGCTCAGAACTAGGAACACACTGGGGGGCACACGAGGGAAGCATAACCCCATAACCCATACATGGGTTCTGCTTCGCTGTCTCCTGGCCACTTCCAAACAGGGTCACTGCTTGTGGTTTGCCTAAATCCGTCTTCCTGTGTGTGAAGCTGTCTGCTTTGCTAACACTTGTCTGTCAGCCCCAAGTCCACCTGTGCACAGACACAGAGCAGTGATGAGCGAGAGTGTCCTGACGGGCAGCTCCCAGCCGAGGCGGAACAGGCACCTCTCAGCCCTCTGGTTCCAGCGCTCACGCTGGTGCCCGTTTTGCCAACTTTGTGCCTTCTGCAGCCCATGTCGCTGTCTCGAGTGGCCCGAGGGGACTGCGGGCACTGTCTCGTGCTCCGGAGAGCAGGAAGGCGGTGATCCACCTTTCAGACAATCCGCGTTGTCAGACAGGCTCCAGTCGTGAGCCTCGGCGCTGCTGGTTGTGAACCTGACGTTCATGCATTTATAATGTACTTCAAACAAGGCGTCTTTAAACAGAAACACACAGAAAGGGAGGCTACATCAGGACTGGTTGGCGAAAATATGGTCGGAGGCCCCCAGACCTAACGTGCTGTCCTCGGAGCAGTGGTTCCAGCCCCCAGTTTACGTTCTCAGAGACGTCACTCTCCACAAGGCTGCAACATCTAGAGCTGGGCCAGGCCAAAGCCAGGAGCCAGGAGCTTCTTCTGGGCCTCCCACCATGTGGGTGCAGGGGCCCAAGCACTTGGGCCATTTCCCACTGCTATCCCAGGCACATTAGCAGAGAGCTGGATTGGAAGTGGAGCAGCCAGGACTCAACCTGGCACCCATATGAGATGCTGGACCCATTACGCCACAATACCGGCCCCCTTAAATGGTTCTTTATGTAAAAAGTGCAATAGGAAATAGTGTGACATTGAGTTGGAAGATGGAAATATTCCATGCCTCAAAGCACAGAAGAGCAAAGCCGGGGTGCGGGCCATCAGACAGTCTGCACCTGGCCTCCAGCACCTTACAAGATGGGGTCCTGCCCTAGAATTCTGGCAGAGCAGGATGGACGCTTCTGGGGATCTGTCCATAAGACTACGATCCTGCCATTTCACTCAGAGAGGGCAACACAGGCAACGGGCGCAGCTGCGCCAATCTGAAGCCAGGAGCCAGGAGCTTCTTCTGGGTCTCCCATGTCGGTGCAGGGGCCCAAGGACATAGGCCATCTTCAAGTCCTAGTGCTGTTCCAAAAACACAGAGTTTGTCTGCAAGGTGCACTTTCCATGAGCTGTTTGCCAGCCCCTCATACTCCCTCCCACGTGCTGGCCAAGCCTCTGCAGCTGGGTGACCTGCACAAGAAGCTCAAGGCAACTGGTGGGGATAGCGCCAGCGCCCAGTGACATCCACGGTTACCGCGGGGCTGTGGGTCTATCCCTCACCTCCTGGGCTTGTCCTGAGAGGGGCTGTGGCTTTGGTGCTTGTGTGCTGAGGGGATTCAGGTTCTAAGACGTTGGCAAAAACTGCACCCCAAGGGAGCGTCAAGAAAAGGGGCGGCCTTCTCTCCTGGGCGGTGAGGACTGGGCGGGCTGCGTTCGGGGGCGGCAGCCAAGTGCTCACTTGCTGTCTCAGGAGGGAACATCAGGTGTGGCTCCAGAGTCTGGGGATGGAGCCAGAGCAGTGAACTGAGCAGGCCTCACCGTTTATAAGTTTGCTGGCAGCCAGGCTGCATAACTAAGAAAGGGTCGGGGAAGGGGGGAGCGGGTGGAGAAGCCAAACACATTGCATTAAAGCCACCAGCGCCGACAGGACCAGGCCGGCTCAGCTTCTCCCTTGCACCTGAGCAGAGGGAGGGCTGGGACTCCCAGGTCTGGGTCTCTCCAGCCCCTGGCTCAGCCCCAGCCTGCCCCCTCCCGCTGGGCTAACAGCTGCACGGCTTTGCTGCATGGTTCCCTCTAAAGCATCTCTCTCCATCAAAGCCCTGGGGTTTCCCGAGGGATCCCCTGAAGCCATTGCTGATATGCTCTGTGGGGTTTCTGCTCCCCGGGCAGAAAGTTCTGCACCCCCCCCCCCAAATCCCCGGAGCAGGATGGGCTGGAGCTGCTCCGGAGTATTCCGGAAGTCTCTTCTCTGTGTGGTCATCTTCAAAGCCTTGCGAATGCTCCAGGAGATCTATTTCCTGATGCGTTTTTCTTCCTGGCTTGGGGTCAGGCCAGAAGAGAGAAGAGCAGATGTCGGATCTGAAGCTTTCCCATTCCAACCACTGGACTCTGCCGTGGTGGCTGGTGATGTGGATGACGTGCCTCGGGGCGCTTGTCACGCAGGGAGAGGACAAGGCCCTGCCACACCAGCCGTGTCTCTGCCCGAAGGGTTCTTTCCTTCCCCTTTTAGACACTCAAAACCGCACTGGCACTCTGGTGTAATGGGCTAAGCAGCCACTTGCAGTGCCTGCATCCCGTATCGAGTCCTGGGGCTCCACTTCCCATCCAGCTCCCTGCTAATGTGCCTGGGAAAGCGGCAAAAGGATGGCCCAAGTGGTTGGGCCCTGCACCCGCATGGGAGACCTGGGTGAAGCTGCTGGCTTTGGCCTGGGCACTGCAGCCATCTGGGGAGTAAACCAGCAGGTGGAAGATCTCTAACTCTGACTTTCAAATAAACAAACAAATCTTAAAAAAAAAAAAAAAAGACCTTCATTCCCTAAATGTAACGTGATGTTTAGGATAAGGCACATTGCACGCACCATGCAAAGCCAACTGAACTCTGACATGAACTTGGTGATCGCACAGAGCTCTGATTTGAGGCAAACTGACAAAAGAGCTCCTTTAGTCCTGTGCAGACACGGACGTATTTTATAAACAGGCCCCTTGCTGACTCGTCAGAAGGCAAACCTAAGGGAAATAATTTCATGATGGGATTCTGAAGTTTTTCATATCGAAGGGTTTGACTCTTTACTTCATCTTATGTTTTAAATTTTAAACTTTTTTTTTTTGGGGGGGGGGCGATTTCAGATTTATAGAAGGGAAAATGTAGAGGGCTCCAGCTCCTGGACTGTGTTCACAGATATTGAGCGCTGGAGCTGCTGGCCAGCAGGGGGCAGGCTGACCGACAGCATCTCTACCCGGAAACTGGATAACACCTCTCTCAGCTTTTGTGTTATTTCTTTTCTTTTTAGATTTCTTTTATTTTTTTGGAAGGCAGAGAGAAGGAGAGAGAGAGATCGAGAGATCTGTCTGCTATTTCATTCCCCAAATGGCCACACAGTCAGGGTTGGGCCAGGCTGAAGCCAGGAGCCAGGAGCTTCACCCGAGTCTGGGGCCCAAGCTTCCCGGCTGCATTAGGGGTGAGCCAGACTGGAAGTGGAGCAGGCAGGACTTGAACTGGTGCTCTGATATGGGAGGCTGGCATTGCAAGTGGTGGCTTCACCTGTGCGGTACAATGCTGGCCACCCCAGGCTGTTGAGCAGCAAATGAGGAGACAGCTACGGAAGCCACCTGTGAACTGTAAAGAACCACAAAGTATGTGGACATCAATGATCATGATTACTCACCACAACACGTGGCTGCAGTCTTTGTTCCCAGGAGGTAGATGGTATGGGAGGGGGGAGGATAGGGAAGCCTCTTTCCCCAAGGGCCATTTGGGTATTTATAACATCATGCGTGGGCCAGACACAATTATCAACTTAAAAATTAACCTTGGGGCTGGCACTGTGGGTGGCGGGTGAAGAGAGAAACATTCTCTCTCTGTTCTCCGGATCTCCCTGCTCAGAGGTCTTGCTGGGGAGAGGGAGGCGGCCTTGAATGATGGGGAAAACCCACAGGACAGGCCATGGGGACATTCCCTTTGGTTATTTCTGGCCCTCCCCTCCCCTCCCCACTCATAAAGGGTCAGGGACTCCTGGGGAACCTTTCAAATTGCCTAGAATAATAGCAGGTGCGTTAATTTACCCGTCTCCCTCCATTTCTAAGTCTTCTGCTGTGCCCACTCTATCCCTCTCATCCGCCCTGGCTTAGGGATCCTGTGACAATAA
The DNA here is from genome assembly GCA_949820135.1 of Sylvilagus floridanus. Lineage (NCBI taxonomy): Eukaryota > Metazoa > Chordata > Mammalia > Lagomorpha > Leporidae > Sylvilagus > Sylvilagus floridanus. The sequence goes on along the minus strand of OX463238.1, from coordinate 113,152,525 downwards.
CTCAGGGTCTCCCTTTTCACAGTCAGAAACACAAGATGCTACTTGTCCCGTGGTTAACACCTATTGTGAGGTCAGACACTGTGCAGGGACCTGAGGCAGAGAATCTCAGCAGAGAATCCTATCCGATGGCGGAAGACGGAGGAGCCAGGAAGGCGGGGGTGGGGGGGGTGGGGGGTGGTTCTGAGAACTTTCCAGAAGACAGCCTTATAAGGCAGTTTCTTCTAGGCTGCCGTGGCTCCAGGGCAGGCCAAAGGGTATTCCAGGCTGTGCAGAAATGCCGGCTCAGCTGAACCACTCCACCGCAGAGCTGCCCCGTGTGCGAGGAGGCGGTGTCACAGAGCCCTCCTCCTCCTGACTGGCCCGTGAGCACGTGAGGGCACTGGACCGTTCTCCGGGGCTGTGTGCCCATGGGTACTTAATCCCAGGCGTCTGAATTCTGTCTCCCTGCACGGCAGTAGGCTGGGGCCCACCCCTTCACTCGCTGGTTCCTTAACTCTGCAGAAACCCTAACTTGTGCTTGGGATGGCTTCCTTCCCAAGGCATCTGAATCCCTCCTTCCAGGCAAGTGCTTTCCCACAGCTGCTCCAGTCCCTTAGGTCTCTCCCACAATGCCGTGACTAGGGCCACCACCTGCGACACTGGCATCCCGGTTCAAGTCCCGGCTGCTCCACTTCTGACCCAGCTCCCTAATGCACCTGGAAAGCATTGGAAGATGGCCCAGGTGCTTGGCCCCTGCACCCATGTGGGAGACCTGGAAGAAGCTCCTGGCTTTGGCTTTGGCTTGGTCCAGCCAGGGCCATTGCAGTCATCTGGGGAGTGAACCAGCAGATGGAAGAATTCTTTCTCTCTCTCTCCCCCTCCCCTCCCTCTATGTAACTCTTTCAAATAAATAAATAAATCTTTTTAAAAAAATGCCACGATTAAAGGTATGCAATGCTATAAGAAAGCAGCCTGTGATTCACTCACTGTTCTAGAAGTTTCTCTGCTCCAAAAAAGTAAAATTTTATTTTTGGCAGGCAGAGTGGACAGTGTAAGAGAGAGACAGAGAGAAAGATCTTCCTTTTCCGTTGGTTCACCCCCCAATGGCTGCTGCAGCCGGCGTGCCACACTGATCCAAAGCCAGGAGCCAAGTGCTTCTCCTGGTCTCCCATGCGGGTACAGGGCCCAAGCACTTGGGCCATCCTCCACTGCACTCCCGGGCCACAGCAGAGAGCTGGACTGGAAGAGGGGCAACCAGGACAGAATCTGGTGCCCCAACTGAGACTAGAACCCAGGGTGCCGGCACCACAGGTGGAGGATTAGCCTATTGAGCCGCGGCACTGGCCGCAATTTTTTTTTTTTTTTAAAGCATCTTCCACTGCTTTCTGAAGGTGCATTCAGTAGGGAGCTGGATCAGAGGTAGAGCAGCTGGGACACAAACCCACGCCCACACGGGATGCTGGCACCGGGCCTGACCAGGAATGCCATAGCGTTGACCCCAAGAAAAGCAACTGAGAAGAATTTTACAAGCGTTTCTATTGAGCCAGGGCAGACCCTTGGAGAAGCGACCTCTGTCTTTCAGATCTGAGGAAGCCAGAGACGGGAGCAGCCCCTGGAGACACAGTATTGCAATGGGCTGGAGACACACGGGCGGGGACCAGGCTCTCACTGTGGCCACCCTGTTGCAATCCGCACTCCTGAGGCTGCCAAGGGTCAGCTTCCAAAGCCGGGATCCAATCCCGCGTCGGCTCCCTCGGGGGACATGGGGCCTGCCTGCCCCACCCCTCACCCCTGGCCTGGCTCGGGGGAGCATGGTCACCGCCACCCAGCTCTCCCCACGAGGCACAGCCTCGTCCTTCCACTCACAGCGCTCTGCTTGGCTCCCGTATGTGACAAGTAAAAACCGTGCGCACTATGTGACATTTTCCATATGGGGACCTCGTGGAACGGCTGAGTCCAGCTAACAATGGGTGCGTCTCCTACAACACTGAACAGCTACTCTGCCAGCTAGCTTCAGCAGCACAGCACACGGCTACCGATCGCCTGCACCACGATGGACAGCAGCTCACTTGAGTTAACTCACTGAAATGTTCTGTTCTTTCAACACATGCCTGCAATGGCTGGGGCTAGACCGGGGCCAGAGCTGGGAGCTGGGAACTCGGGTCTCCCATGTGGGTGGCAAGGGCACAAGCCCGTGGGCTATGCTCTGCTGCTTTCATAGGCGCATTAGCAGGGAGCTGGATCGGAAGCAGAACAGCCGGGACTCAAACCCCTGCTCCCACATGGGCTGCAGGTGTTATAATCCGTGGCTTAACCCAGTGCCAGCCCCAGTGGGATTTTCCCCGATTCCACCCATCATGCAGCATTCGTCTTTCTGTGCCTGGCTCAATTCTCTGGGCTTAACGCCCTGCTGGCTCACCTATGCTGTCGCAAACGGCTGGAGCTCCTTGCTCCAGGCTGAACAGTACTCCCTTGTACATGCACGGCACATTTTCTGTACAGATGACCTCCACACTCGCTCTTCTCCTCCTCCTCGTCTCAGTTAGGATGTGACCCTGCTTGGTGACCACAGTCCTGTACCAACTCATACACCCCTGAGATAATCAGACCATATGACAATGTCATTTAATTCCCGAACCCTCGTGTCAACTGTCCATGAAGTCCCTAAGTGCACTGAGGGACCATCACAGAATACAGGCGTTTAAATGGCATATTAACAAGATGAAAATAAAGTGAGTCAAAGATGAGCTTCCCAAAGCACAAATATTTCAAGCTCACCCTACAAAATGAGTTTCTGGAATCTACATGATGGCTGAAGCTGTTTCCAGTGTCCTAGGCAGTGAGGGGAGTGGAGATTTGGGATGGGCTGGGGGAAGTGCCCACCTGGGATCCGCATCAGGAGAGTGGAAGACGGGGGTGGGGAGGCGCGGGAGCTCACAGAGCTCAGGAAGGCTCGGGGAGGCAGAAGACAAGACAGCAATGGGCAGGAGCGTCCACGCCCCTGCGTCCCTTGGGAAGGCACTTCCTTGCGGGAACTCCTTTGTCTACCCAACAAATATTTACAAAGTGGCCAGGGACAAAGCAGCCCGAGAGTCTGGAAGGAAGCTCAGTCTAGTCTCGGACAGCCAAACTGGTAGGTCCCCTGCCCTGCCTCGCGCTCCCTCCGCTGGCTGGGACCCTTGGCGGGCGCGTGGCACGGCTCTGCCTGCCCCACCTCTAGCCCGGTTCCCTGGGGTTGTTCATCACAGCACACACGATTACAGGGACGTATCTGCTTCTGTCTGAAGCTCACACTAAAGTGTGAGAAGGGGGCTCGTCATCTTATTCCAGGCCACTTACGCTGAGAGGAGAGCAGCGGCTGTCACATCATTCATTCATTCATTCATTCATCCCACCGGTGTCTCAAGCATACCAGGCACTGATACAGGCCTTGCGGACATACAAGGGTACTTCAAAAATTTGGTGGAAACTGGAATTTAAAGATAAGCTTATTTTGGTGCAAAACAGTTTTGAAATGCGTTGGGGGGGGGTTTCAAAAAAGATTGTGGAAAATTCTTATGATGAAAAACTATACATGTTAATATTCATCAGGGGCTCTCTGTGGACAGTCTTTAAGGGCAGCCCTGTGGGACAGGCGTGGTTACAACTGCATTTCACAAGCCAGGCCACCCATGGGCACGGAGATCAGAAAGGGCTCAAGGCTATGGTTTGCAAGTGGTTAGGATTCACACCCAGGGAGTCCTGGGTGCAACCGTGCTATGGTGCGTCCTGCAAACAGACACAGCTTGTGTGCACGCAGAGCGCTGAAGGCCAAGGACATCATCACGGGGCAGAGTGCATCACAGAGCAAGTGGCCAGGTCAGAGTTCAAAGGGAGGAGAAAGGTGGGCATGTGCAGAGGTGGGGACGTGGTCCAGGCCAAAGGCACAGCGTCTACACAGGCACAGAGGCAGGAAGAAACCAGTGTGGAAGTGAGAACGGAAATACCTCCTGTAGCCAGAGCATCAACGGGGTTGGACGCACGTGGCCAAAATGGCAGAATGCTGGCATACGGTGAAGACTCTATGCCTGCTGGCGGCGTGAACTTGGTCACGAAGGTACAATGAAGGGGCCAAGTCCATCAGTGAAAACGAACTCCGAGGGAGAACAGAGGATGGTACCCAACGGGATCAAAGTGGCCAAAACGGGACGACCAAGGAACTCAGGTCTCGGGAGCCGTGGAGACAGAGGCTCGGCCAAGAACAGGAGTAATGGAATGCCCTGTTCTCCACCTGTGAGGTTCAGATGAGCCCTCACTTCTCTGTACCCACTCCATCTCATCTACGTCAACGGTCCAATCCCCCTCCTAGTTCCTGTGGCTCAGGGACCTCGTCAGATCTACTGGCACGAAGTTCACGGGATAGTGGCAGGGCCTGAGACGATTCGCTCATTATCTCACAGACCGATGGTGGGGAGGACAGCTTGGCCTTGCTTCCCAGAGACATAGACAGCAAGCAGACCAAGATGTCCCCCCAGAAAGAAAGTCGTGACCCCAGGAAAGAAGGGGCTGGGCCGGTGTTGGGGCACAGCAGGCCAAGCCGCTGCTTGTAAGGCGGCATCCCACATCAGAACATGGGTTCAAGCCCTGGCTGCTCCACATCTAATCCAGCTCCTGCTAATGCACCTGGGAAAGCAGCAGAAGACGGTCCAAGTGTCTGGGGCCCTGCCACCCACGTGGGAGGCCAGGCTGGGGTTCCTGGCCATTTTGGCAGTAAGTCAGTGGACAGAAGATGTCTCTCGTTCCTTCTCTCTGTCACTGCTTTCTGAACAAATCTTACAAAAGAGCTTTAAAAGCAAAAAAGGGGAAGACTGGGATTCATTCCAGGGTGTCTGCCTCTGGTGGACAAACCAGCAAGACCTGATTCTTGGTGCGCTGGCTGCACAGCACAAAGCACAGTGCTGACACCAGCTGGCTGCTCATTCAGTGTGCGTTAGCTGAGACCAAGAGAACCTAGAGCAAGCTGACCCAAACTCCCAGTGCCTCCTCTCTCTCCTTACGGTAACTCAACCTCCTTCTGGGAAACAGCCAGAGGAGTGTAGAAAAATGTGCTGTCCCAATCTTCACAAAGCCCCAGGGCAGAATGGCACAGAAGTAAAGGGTATCCTGTCCCGCCTGCTTCCACCACTGTCCAGATACAGCCAGGGGTCAGGGCACCCAGTCTTCTCCCATCTGTCTCTGGGGTGGAAAAGCACACACCGGTGGACGCACACTGGCTTCTGCTGTCTCTGGAATTCCCCTAGAATGAGTGGTGGGCACACAACCCCATACCTCTTAGTCCACGTTGGAAAAAAAGGGTGCACTTATGTCAAGGTTTCCAGTGTTTGATGCTATTTCTCCTAACGTCCTCCCCAAACAGAAAGAAAAGGCAGGTGCACTCGCCCAAGGCGCTTTGCAGCCTGGGGAGGTGGGAGGAGTGGCGTGCCCATGGTCAGCAGGGAGCCTGGGCCCGTGTTTGATGTTCTATTGCTGTACAGTGCGTTTACAGGAGAGGAAAAGGATAAGACGTGCTACGGGCTACCCGAGGAGGAAGCCCAGCTGAACAATCACAAAGCTAACCTCTCACTCTGGCAAGGCCGGCGTCTGCCCTTCATGCTGACAGGCTGTGGGGAAAAACTCCTTGTAACTCCCCCAACAACATCGCCATATGTGGAATGAATTCTTAGGGTGCACGAATCTCACCCTACGACGGAACTGAACGACAAGGGAGACAAAAGGGAGGAATGGCTGTTTGATGGAAGCCCAGATTACTTGCAGCATGATTATTATTATTATTTTTTTAAGTTTAAGGCGACGATACTGCAAACAGTTAACAGTGAGTTACTCCATTTAAGGCTTTCAATGGTGAACTCTCAGACAACTGACACACAACCCCGTAGGGTCTGGCCTTCTGGGAAAAGCTCTGAAGAAAGAATCATTATCTAGAAAAGTCTGAAGCAAAGAAGCAACAGCTCTGTCTTCTCAGAACGGCCTCCCCCTCCCCTCTTCCACCTTGGCTGGGAGCAGCCGAAGGGCTGCCAACGGGGAATTTCGACTTTCCCTGGAAACTGCTGCTGATGGAAAATGTTATTTCAGGCATGAGAGTCGAAGCTGGTTTTCTTTTTTGGAAGTCGGGACTCTCCTTGTTTTCCTGTTTCATTTATGGCAAGCTCGGATTTGTCGGGGATAAACTAAATCGCCCAACACCCTCAGAGGCATCCCCGCTCAACGGTGCATCCTGGAGACAAGTGCCGCAAAAGGAACAAGAAGGAAAAAACAGCCATGAAGTTCCCAAGACAAACTGTGCCGCAACAGCCTTCTTCCAAGTCTGCATCTTATTTTTGCCTAGCCAGCCAGGTTGCCGTTCGGGAATGGGTCATTTCCAACGAGCGAGTTTTCCCTTAATACTAACAAATAGGAAATCCGATTGCAGAAACCCTCAAAACCCAGCCAGCGAGCGCCCCCCGGAAGCCCCGTCTCCGGTTTCACCAACTTCGCCCTACCCTCCCCAAGGAGAGAACTCCGGGCTTCCACCTCTCCGCCCGCGCACCGCCCGCCCGAACGCAGAGCACCGGGAAGAGAAGCAGCCGGCCGGAGGCCCCGCGCGTGCCCACCTTGCTCGCAGGTGCCCTTGCTGACCTGGCTGATGGGCTTCTCCCCGCGGCTCTCGGCGCGCAGGCTGGCGGCGCGCAGCTGGCAGCCGCTGGGGTAGGTGGTGCCGTCGCTGCCGCACACCGGGTAGCGGCTCTTGCACACGCACACGCCGCTCACCGCCGGGCCGCCGGCTGCTGCCCCCGCTTTACCCTTCCGCCTCTTGCGGCTCTTCACGCACTCCATGCCCGGCGCGCAGTGCCCCCTGCCGCCGCCGCCGCCCCCGCACGGCTCGCCCTCGCCGCGGGCGCACACGGGGCAGCAGCCGCACGCGTCGCGCGTCTCGCCCAGCGGGCAGCCCCGCGGGGGCAGGGGCGGGCAGGCGGCCGGCTCGCAGGGCCCGCAGGCGTCCGAAGAGGAGGAAGAGGAGAGGGGCAGGAGCAGGAGCAGGAGCAGCAGCCCGGCTGCGCCGAGGAGCAGGGCGCGCAGAGCCGGCCGCTCCATGGCGAGGCGCGGTGTCCGCGGCGGCTGCGGCGGGGCGCGCGAGTGGGGCGGCGCGGGCCGGCCGGAGCCTTAAACGCGCTGCCCCGCCCGGCCGGCCCGCGGGAACCACTCCCCGGGGCGGTGAGAGCCGGCCGCGCCGCCCTCCTGGGCCTGTGGGACTCGCGCGCCGCTGCAGGCGGGGCGGGGCGGGCGCTGGCACCGGCCCGGGGTCCCCGCCCTGCCAGGCTCCTGCGCAGACCCCGGGGCCCAGCTCTCCGCCTCGGGGCCCCTGCCTTCCCGGGTCGGCTCTTTGTGCTCTTTGGGACGACCCGGCGTTTAACCTGCTAGATTCTCCGAGGCCCTGCTACACCTGCGTCCTGGGGACCGCCTGTGGGTGGGTTGGGGGAGTTCTTTTAGGAACCAGGCCGCTGGGGGGTACGGGGGAGCACTCCCACCCGCTGATTTGGCGTCCCCGATGGCTACAGGCGCCACGTAGTCTTGGGTGCCAGGCCGAAAGGGTGCGTCCCCTGCCAGTCATTACTTGGGGCGGCGGCGCACGCGGGGGTGGGGTGGGGGGGGGCTCTGACCATTCTCTGCGCCCCGCACTCTGCCCCATTGTGCCTTCCCAGGCCAAGTCGGGTTGGAAGTGCGGGTACTGGAATGCCCTAAACTGGGCGCTGCCGGCGTCCGTCCCCGGGAGCCCAGCCCCTCAGTACAGGTACCCCGGAGATACCCAAAGCACCCCAAGTTCCACCCGTGAGGTTTTAGGTAGAGACGGTTGAGTTCACCGCAGTCTGTGCAAACTCCACGTCGAGGGAACAATAATGACCCTTCACGCCCCCTTCCTCTGCAGACGCTGATTTTTTTTTTTTCCAATTTTTGATGAAACACATAGCGCTTTCGTATTATATGAGGGTCCTTCAAAAGGCACAAGGGAAAATGGAATTACAGGAGAAGGGAGTTTGGGTGCAAAAGGTTTGTTGAAATTCATGCAGTCTTTGAAGATTTATCTGCACCATTCTGCCTATCACATTGTAGTTTTTCTTTAAGATTTTATTTATTTGTTTGAGAGGTAGAGTTACAGACAGTGAGGGGGAGAGACAGAGAATGGTCTTCCGTTTGCTGGTTCACTCCCCAAATGGCTGCAACTGCCAGAGGTGGGCCAGGCTGAAGCCAGGAGCCAGGAACTCCATCCAGGTCTCCCATGGGGGTTGCAGGGGCCCAAGCACTTGGGCCATTTCTCACTGCTTCCCCAGGTGCATTAGCACGGAGCTGGATCGGAAGTGGAGCAGCTGGGATCTAAACCAGGGTCCATATGGGAGGCTAGCATTGCAGGTGGTGGCTTAACCCATTACACCGTAAGGCCGGCCCCTATGGAACTTAAATCAGCACAAAATTGGAGGGGCCTCAAATGCTCTTTTAATTTTTCAATCAATATTTTCACAAGATGAGTTAAATATAAAAACAGTAAGTTCTGCGTTTAAATTAAGAACAGTGATCTAGGAGCTCTTTAGTGTGTTCTGGAGAAGTGAGACTTTTTTTATCATCAAAAATGACAAGAAGTGTCTTCGGAGCAGTGTGCCTGCACACCGCTGCCTTTCCCCCACGGTGCTGGCTACGTGCCCCAGAACACAGTCCCTGTTGAAACAGAAGTAGAGCGTGCACACCATTTCCTAGCCCCGCTGTAGTAGTTTGCTGGTCGAGATCCACTGCATGGATTCAGCCAGCTGTGGCTCCCTTTCCTAATTGTAGGTTCTTAGCAGTTGACACCGCGACGTGAATTCTGGTAGAGTTGGTTTTCCAGGGAGGCCGTATCAGGACAGCTGGTTGGGATTTCACGGGGTTGGGGGTGGTGGAGCAGGAAGGGAAGACAGCTGACCAATGTACTTCTCCCAGCAGCTGGCGGAAGCCCCAGGCTGTACAGAGTGTGTGTGTGTGTGTGTGTGTGTGTGTGTGGCGTGTGGCGTGTGGGTGGGCTGTCACCAGCACCTGGATCCCAACCCCATGCTGTGATTCGAATGTTTGTGTCTCCCCTTTAGCCCCGAAGTCCAACGTTATTGGCACTAAGAGGATGGTGACTAATCCAGCTACGGTGTTTAGAGATGGGAAGAGATGAGAGTGGCTCAGGTGGTTAGGGTGGAGCCCCAGTGATTAAATGCGGGGGGGGGGGGCTTTATAAGGAGAGAGGCTTCTCTGGCCACAGGACCGCACCTGCAGGAAGGCCATTGGCAGAGGCTGAACCCGCGGGCTCACCCGGCTCGGATTGTGACCTTCCAGAACAGAGCCAAAATAAACTTAATTTGTTGTAGTAACCAAGGGCTGCGTCAGAGCCAGAAGGGAGGCCCCAAGGACAGGGGACAGTAGAGCGCTGCTCAGCAGGTGGAACAGAGTGAGCGGGGTTCTCGCCACAGGAAGGGGCCCCTGGACTGCGTGGAGGCCTTGACAGATGCGTTTATTCACAGGGAAGGGAGCAGGAAGCCACGGAGCCTGCCCTGAGGAGTTGGGCCGTCCCCTGCTGCTGAGAAAGATGGCGTCACCATCTTAATTCAATGAAGAGCCTGGATGTGGAGGCAGGGTTACGCCTCTGAAGGCAGAGATACTCTTACTTCGTCCTATTCGATCGGATTGCCTTTTGCTGCTTCGTCTTGCCTCACAGCCCTGGTTTGAATCTGATGCTGAATCCGGGTGGCGAGAGCCGATGTCCTTGTCTAGGGAAAGCGTTCAGTCTCTGGCCCCCAAGCGTGATGGCAGCTGTGGGGTTTCCACAGGTGTCCCACCAGGGGGAGGCGCCGCCTTTCTCCTCCAGGTGTGTCGAGGGTTTTTCTCACCAGGCGGTGTTGAAGTGAGTCAGAAGTCTTCGTGTGTCTTTTGAGAAGATCGGTAAAGAGGCATTAATTTTTACGGATACGGTGGATGCCGCGAGTGGATTGGTGGCTGTTACACCAGACTTGCATCCTGGAATAAATCCCACTTGGTCAAAGAGTACGATCCTTTTTCTCTGTTTCTAGATGTGCTTTACGAATATGCTGTTCAGGATTGGTCTGTAGTTTTCTTGTGACTTCTGGGTGCTAGGGTAAGAGTGGCCTCACAGGGTGAGTTAGGAGGTGTTTTCCCCTCTTCCCCCCTTTTGGGACGAGTATGTGAAGAATTGGTATTAATTCTTCTGTAAATGTTTGGTTGATTTTACCAGTGAAGTCAGCTGGGCCTGAGCTTTTACCCCAGAAGTTACTTGGCCACAGATTCAACCTCTTTGCTAGTTAAAGGTCTGTACTAGTTTGCCAGTGCTGCCATGGAAACATGCCACAGACAAGGAGCAGTGTAAGTGGCAGAAATTTTATTTTCTCATTGTTCTGGAGGCTGCAAGTCCAAGTTCAAGGTGCTGGCGGGATTGGTTTCCTCTCGGGGCCGTAAGGGACAGATCTGTCCCAGGCCCTGGTCACCCCTTTGCGTGCACCAACTCCTGAAACTGACCCAGGGCACACTTGTTACGGCTGAGTCGTGTCCCCTTCCCCGTGTTCATGTGTGAGGCCCCGGTATCGCAATGGGACTGTGTTTGGAGAGTCTTTAAAGAGATAGTGGGATTGCAGGGAGGCGGAGTCCTAGTAAGGTTACTGAGCGCATGCACACAGAGGAAGGGCTGGGTCAGGAGCTGGTGAGAAGCCAGGGAGAGAGACAGCAGAATCGTCAAGCCTGCTGATGCCAGCCTCCAGAACTGTAAGAGAATAAGTGCCCAGGGGCCGGCGCTGTGGCATAGTGGGCTTAAGCCTCTGCCAGCAGTGCCTGCATCCCATGTGGGTGCAGGTTTGAGTCCCGGCTGCTCCACTTCTGATCCCGCTCTCTGCTATGGCCTGGGAAAGCAGTGAAAGATGGCTCAGGTCCTTGGGCCCCTGCACCCACGTGGGAGACCCAGAAGAAGCTCCTGGCTCCTGGCTTCGGATCAGCCCAGCTCCAGCTGTTGCAGCCATCTGGGGAGTGAACCAGCAGATGGAAGACCTCTCTTTCTGTTTCTCCTCTTTGTAACGCTACCTCTCAAATAAATAAATAAATAAATCTTAAAAAAGAAAATCAGTGCCAGTTCAAGCCACACTGTCTGCAGTAACTTGCTTTGTTTTTGTACACCCACCCTATCCCTATAACCTGACAGTCTAGAGGCTTTAGGGAGCTAAGGGTGGGGTCTGTTTCTCTTGCCCTCGCCTGCTCTCAAGGCTAGGCCCAGGAGAGCTGGGGGAGGAGGGGAGGAGGCATCTCCTTAGGAACCCGGCTGCCTACAGTCTTCCTGCTGTTGGTGTAGCCGCTTTCCTGGGTAAGGCGGCCTCGTCACTAAGCCCTGCTTTCTCGTGGGGCTTGGGTGTCGATTCCTGAGTGGCCTTGGTGCCTTATCCCTGCACAGTTGACTATCACAGAGAAGGGAGCGAATGTGCAGCGTGGATGTGCAGGACCTGGAGCAGCCTCACAGGGGGAGCACCGTGTTGTTGCCGGTGGGTCTCCCAGAAACAGCTGGGCCTCAGCGCTGGCACAAGCCCACCCCGTGCTTCCGGCTGAGCCAGGCCGCTCTTGGGACATAAACAACCTCACACGCACCCACTTTATTTTTATTCTTAAATAAAAATTTGTTATTTAAAAGGCAGAGCAACAGGGAAAGAGGAAGAGAGAAAGAGAATGGGAGGGAGGGAGGGAGAGAGAGAGAGAGAGAGAGAGAGAGAGAGAGAGAGAGAGAGAGAGAGACATCCTCCATCTGCTGGTTTGTTCCCCAAAAGGGTGCAACAGCTAGGTCTGGGCTGGCTGAAGCCAGGAGCCAGGAACTCCATCCCGATCTCCCATGTGTGAATGTCAGAGGCCCAAGCACTTGGGCCATCTTCTGCTGCTTTGCCAGGTGCATTAGCAGGAAGCTGGATTGGAAGTGGAGCAGCCGGGACTTGAATTGCAGGGTCTGAGTCCACCCGTACAAGGATGCACTGGGTCCGAAGAAAGGTGAGTGCGCTGCTCGCCCGTTCCCCAGCCTCCCGATCCCGGAGATAATCAGACACAGCGGGGAGCCAAGTCTAGCAAGGACTCATTTATTCCACACGAAACCGAACCTTTTATAGCACAAAACTGCAGAGCTAAGAACCAACCTTTTCTAGCACAAAACTGCAGGGCTAAGGACCAACCAATCACTTAAAAGATCACTTTACGGGGGGATTTCTTATAGGACTAGCCATATGTCTATACACTTGTTACTAGTCTTGTTACCTCCCCTGATGTTGCGTAGCCAATTAGCTTTTGAGTTCCGCCCATCTTACTTCCTCTGGGCGCCATCTTTTTTTGCCCCTCCTTGGCGCTACCCGGTCTGGGGGCCACGTGCGCGCACGCCGGGCCCCTCCCTGCGCTGCCATCCCCAGGACACCTGCCGGCTGGCTCCGCGGGCCCTGGCTTGGGTTAGGTCATGGGCTCGGCTCCACGCGGCTCCGTTCCGCGCAGCTTGGGCGGGGACCCCCCCGCGCATGCGGAGCCCCTGGGCCTGGCCTGGCCGCACCATGGCCGTGCTCATGCCCTGCATTGAATGAGTGCTCTGTCTGATATGGGATGCTGGTGTCACACGTGCTGGCTTTACCTGCTATGCCACCACACTGGGCGCTCAGCACACCCACTTTAGACAGGGTCACTGTGCCACTCACAAAATACCCAGCACCTGCCTCCCCCACTACACCTGGCTGCTACTTCACCACTCACTGCTTTGTCTTGCTCCGGTCTGCCTCCCCATCCCTCAGATTTACTGAGACACAATTCTTCCCCTTGTCCATGAAGGCTCCATCCATGCCACCCGTGGGTACCTCGGACTCAGAACGGCACTGAACCTAAATACACAATTTGTTCCTGCACCCACACCCCTGTGATAAAATTTAATTCACAAATTAGGCGGATTAGAGAGATGAATGACAACAGCTAATACTAAAATAGAGCAATTATAACCCTAAGCTTTCATAAAAGTTACTTAAAACATCTGAGTTGTTTGTGGAATTTTCCATTTATTTTCTTTTTTTTTTTTTTTTTTTTTTTTTTTACAGGCAGAGTGGACAGTGAGAGAGAGACAGAGAGAAAGGTCTTCCTTTGCCGTTGGTTCACCCTCCAATGGCCGCCGCGGTCGGCGCGCTGCGGCCGGCGCACCGCGCTCGTCCGATGGCAGGAGCCAGGTGCTAGGTGCTTTTCCTGGTCTCCCCATGGGGTGCAGGGCCCAAGCACCTGGGCCATCCTCCACTGCACTCCCGGGCCACAGCAGAGAGCTGGCCTGGAAGAGGGGCAACCGGGACAGAATCGGTGCCCCGACCGGGACTAGAACCCGGTGTGCCGGCGCCGCAAGACGGAGGATTAGCCTGTTGAGCCACAGCGCCGGCCCTTTTCCATTTATTTTCAAGCCTCACTGGGCCACAGGGAATGGGAGCTGTGGACAAGGAGGGCTCCTGCCCTCAGTTCTAGAATTGTCTCTGCCTTCTGTGAGCACCCTGTCCATGGCAACCTCCAACTGCTTTTTTTTAATTTGACAGGTAGAGTTTTTTTTTTTTTTTTAATTATTTGACAGTTATAGACAGTGAGAGAGAGAGAGAGAGAGAGAAAGGTCTTCCATTGGTTCATTCCCCAGATGGCTGCAATGGCCGGAGCTGCGCCGATCTGAAGCCAGGAGCCAGGAGCTTCTTCCTGATCTCCCATGTGGGTGCAGGGGCCCAAGCACTTGGGCCATTTCTCCACTGCTTTCCCAGGCCACAGCAGAGAGCTGGACTGGAAGTGGAGCAGCCGGGACTAGAACCAGATGCCCATATGGGATGCTGGTGCTGCAGGCAGAGGATTAACCCACTGTGCCACGGCACCGGCCCCACCTCCAACTTCCTTACGCTTCCCCCCTTTTTTCCCCAAAGATTTATTTATTTGCTTGGAGTCAGGAAGGCGCCAAGCTTCAATGGAGCAAGTTCACGGGATGCTGGCAGCACCCTCATCTGAAGATACGTTGCCAGGCCTGCGTCCTCGCATGTCCACGGGAGACATGAGCTCGACCATCTGGATCCAGCTTATAGAAATGAGACGTCTGGGGCCTGTGCTGTGGCACAGCAGGTTAACGCCCTGGCCTGAAGTGCCAGCATCCCATATGGGTGCCGGTTCGAGTCCCGGCTACTCCACTTCCGATCCAGCTCTCTGCTGTGGCCTGGGAAAGCAGTAGAAGGTGGTCCAAGTGCTTGGGCCCCTGCACCCTCATGGGAGACCCATAAGAAGCTCCTGGCTCCTGGCTTCGGATCGGTGCACCTCTGGCTGTTGCAGCCATCAGGTGGGAGTGAACCAGCGATGGAAGACTTTCTGTCTCTCTCTCTCCCTCTGTAACTCTGTCTTTCAAATAAATAAAATAAATCTTAAAAAAAAAAAAAAAGAAACGAGACGCCTGTCATCAGATACAGAACAGGAAAGCAGAAGCAAGAGGAAACGAGTCAGGAGGACGGTCAGCTTCGAGCAGCTCTCAGGTAGTGGGGCGTACAGTCGGGAGGAAGGCGGAGGGGCGTCAGGTCAAGTCCACACCTTGGCCTGGAGACGCTCAGCCTCCTTCACCTTCTCACGTGAGAAGACGCCGGCATCGGAAAATGGTAGCTCTTCCGACGGCTGTAGAAAAACTCAAGAGCAAAGTCGTTCCAGAGGTCAGAGGTCTGGGTCAAGGCCTCGTCCACATTCCCCAAGTTGAAGCCGTGAAGGGTCCAGTCTTAGGAAGAACGCAGTCGGTCTTGGGACAGAGAAGGACGTCAAGGCAGGGGTAAATGGACAGGGAAGAGGAGGAAGGCAAGGACGGAGTGACAGCAATGAGTGTGGGCAATCCACAGGCACCCAAGCTGGGTTAGAACATCTGCCCCCAGCTGGGCAGCCAAAGCTGCTGCAAGAGCTGGTGGAGCCTTGAAGGCCAAAGAAGGAAATGAGGAGGAAGCGAAGGGAAGAAAGGAGGGAGACCAAGCTAGCCGGGCAGAGCAGGGGAGAGGAGTTGAAGAGGTGGCAGGTGTTGAAAGTGATCCTTTGATTGAGCAGACGTTCAGGTCGGGTGAAGCAGCCAGAGAGGCCGGGGAACCTGCCGAAGAGACACACGCAGCTTCTCCATCAAGACCAGCATCAGAGGTACCGACCCCGCCAGCGCTCGGAGAGCCAGACGCTCTCGGCATTCCTGCTGCCGTCGGAACCAAGATGCCAAAGCTGTGGCCCGTGCAGATTCACTTGTTGACAAAGCTGACGCTGGGCAAAGTGGTTCAACCCATTCATTGCGCTCCGCTGCTACAGGAAAGACCAGTGCGCAGTGCAGTGGCTTCATGGGGGATGTGTGTGTGCTTGAATTGACAGTGACACTGAAAACTTAGGTCTTTAAATCCCAATATTGACTCTTTACTATTAGAATTTAGCAGAGGGAATCTCATTTCCTTCTCTCTTGTAGGCTCAGGTAGTTGTTGATTTGCATTGAATCAAGCACTGTGAATTTTATAATTAGTGTAAAATTGAAGAAGCATGAAAATATTTTACTATTGATAAAGTCATAAAACTGTCAACACTAAAAAAATGCTGTATTTATTTGAAAGGCACAGTTAGAGAGAGAGAGAAAGTGACAGATCTTCCATCCCTGGTTCCTTCCCCAAATGGCCACAAAAGCCAGGGCTGGGCCAGGCTGAAGCCAGGAGCCAGGAGTTTCTTCTGGTTTCTCATGTAGGTGCAGGAGCCCAGGCACTTGGACCATCTTCTGAGGCTTTCCCAGGCACATTAGCAGGGAGCTGGATTGGAAGTGGAGCAGCCGGGACATGAACCGGCATCCACGTGGGAAACTGACATCATAGGTGGTGGCTTAACCCGCCATACCACAGTGCTGCTCCCCCACCCTTAAATTTCTTAGCAAAGTCCAAATCCTATAACAGATTCTTTCTAGCACCTTCCTGCATTGCCACCCTGCAGCTCCACGTGGTGCCCCTTCTCTTGTTATTGGGAGCAATCAACCCAACTTACTCCACACCGTGTGTGTTCCTGGTGAGGTCTGGCTGGAGGGCAGCGGTGTGCGAAAGGCTGACCCTCCAGTTCCATCCCATCTCCTCCTCGGCGTGCTCCTCTCCCCCAACCCAGAGTATGCTCCAGAACTGGCTGATGGGTCCTCGTTCCTGGGCACAAACTCCTTGAGAAGGAAGCAGCCACGATCCTCAGACCAGCAAACTTCCTGGTGTCATGGGAACCCCAGGTGCCAGGCAAAGCCCCCTGCCGTGTCCTTCTGTGCCTGGTCCGCACAGAGGCAGGCAGCAGATGGCCACCTGGAGAGTGGAAAACATGACTCCCCCACTTTGGCTTCTTGGAGCAGGAGCAGGCGTGGGTGGGGTGGGAGCACTCCCTCGCATTCCCCACTGGCCCTCTTTTGTCCCCAGCCTGTTTGTGTTGTGTGGGGTTCGGCTGCTTATGCTGCGGACATTTAGACAAAGGCCTGCTCTGGTGGCTATTTTTCAGCCTCTGGAGCACACAGCAGCCGCGGTTTTGTGTTGTGGGTCCTGGTGCTGTTTTTAGGCCAAGGAAAAGTTGTTCCGTTCCACAGTTGGTTACAGAGCTATCTGTGGTCCTTATCATTACTTCACTTTTTTGTCCTGTCCCTCCATCATCTTCTTAACCATCATCATTGTTAGCAGCAGCAGCAGCAGCAGCAGCAGCGGATATGGGAGATTAGCAGGTGTGGGCTGCGGTGTGGATGATCGGCCCAACCAAGGGACTGGGCCAGTGCCAGTCAAATTGGCACATTCCAACAACCTGAAAAATGGGCTTGTTGAAGCAAGGTGTGTGTGGGGAGAGATGAGCCTGGAGAGAGGGCAGGTGTCCAACGACCGTGACACTTACACAGCATGTCCTGGACTTTGGACTGGATCTTAACTGATGACAGTAAGTCATTAAGGAAAACAGGAGAGAGACAAGGCCAGCTCTGGTGCACAGGGCGATCACTACAAAAGTAACAGGGGGATGGATCAGAATAGGGACCAGCTGTTAGGACAATGTAATCTGCACAGTGCAGGGGCTACTGTTGACATAAGTTGTGTTCTTACGGGCATTAGAGGAAAGTACCCTCACTGGTTAGATGCAGCGCAGAGGGTTCAAGACTAGGCAATTGGGTGATGCTTTTGTGCAAATAAGAAGGGGTTTCTTCCCCCTTGGAGGGAGAGCCCAGCCCACACAAAGATTCGTGGCCTGGCAGGGCGATGGAGGGCTGAGTTCCAGGCTCCTTTGCTGCCTGATGCAAACAGTACCATCCCACCTGGGGCTGACATTGTGTGAGGTCCAGGACTGGCACTCAATTACAACTTTTAAAAAAGATTGACTTTATTTGAAAGGCAGAGTTACACACACACAGAACCACAGGCACACACATATTTTTCCATCTGCTAGTTTACTCCCTAAGTGGCCACAAGGGCTGGATAGGCTGAAGCCAGGGGCCAATGACTCCCATGTGGGTGGCAAGGGCCCAGGTACCTGGGCCATCTTCTGCTGCTTTCCCTAAACCCATTAGCAGGCAGCTGGGTCAGAGGCCGAGCAGTCTGGACTCGAATCGGCTTTCCCATGTGGGAAACTGGCATCGCAAGCTGCAGCTTAACCGGCTGGTCTACAACACTGGCCCCTCGATGGCAATTTAAACAAAGCGAACAGAAGGAAAAATCACTTGGGCAACTCCTACCTCGACATTTCTGTGAGCAGAAGGAGGCACTGTTCTGCTAGGACAATCAGCATAAAATCGAGACCGTCCTGGGCAAGAGGGACACGGGGTCGCCTCTCCATGCCGGCCTTGTAAAGTAGCTGACTGTTGGTTGGAGTCATGAGCAAGCCCAACATTTCTCACGTGGGTGATGCCACGGCTTGTTCTGGGGGCCGATGATGAGCCTGACTTTGGACTTGTTCATTTTGGACATGGTGGAGAGAGAAGGCAGAGGCTCTCCCTGGTGCTTATATAGCATTGTTCTGGATTCATTGTGGGGCATTTGATGCACAGTAAGCCCGAGTGTAAAGTCCCTCCGTGGTAACACCTCACGGTGTCAGAAAGCACAATGCTGCGTCCCTAGCCCTACACCGTGTCTGATGTTCTGGAAGGGCCCCTGCTGGGTGGTAGCTAATGTTGTACTTGAAGAGGCGTTAATGGGCTCTAAAATCCAGTATCAGACACAGAGTTTGAAGGGCTCCATGGAGGTCATTTGGAGCTGGAGGATGCTGGAGCGTGTCCTGATTCTAAGACGTCAGGGATGCAGAAAGACCCAAAGGGCACTTCGGGACTGGCAGGAAGAGGGAATGGCACGGGCTGCCTTGGCTTCTGCTCTGTCATCTGACAGCCTGCACATGGGGAAGATTCCAGAAGGTTGCTGCATTAGCAGCCAACTTCCACATACACGGAGCTGCACAGAAAATTTAGGTTTTACAACGGTACTCTTTACCAGATGGCATCCTGCGAGGCTGCCTCACGGCCCGCCTTCCAAGTCATTATTTTACACTTGAACTTCCCATCAGCACCAACGTGGACATGTACGTTCCTCCAGCAAACAAGCAAGGGAGCGTTGCTTTTTGTGCCCGGGAGCAGAAACAGGAACGAGTTTGGGTGGATTGGGAATTAGGCTGCATCCTCCTGTGGTGGTGCGGGAATGGATTCGGTCACTTGGTGGCAAATGAGGTAGTGTCCCCTCTTCGTCTCCCAGTTGCCCAGTTTCATAATTCACCTTGTCAAAAGCAGAAGAGTAAAAAAAAAAAAAAAGTCTGCTCATTGTTCTGAGAGGCCTGGGAGAACATCAAAGAAGGAAGAACAAAATACTCCCAGCAGCTCAGCCCTTGGCTGTGAGTAGAATGTGTCTGGGGAGGGGAGTCTCAGGGGTCTCGGGCAGTTTGTGAGGGTACTTTTCCTGAACAGGACATCAGCTGGGGTGTTAAGATGCTGAGTGACAACAATCTTTTCAACCGATACTGGGATTTTCTATATTTTTTTCTCTTATGCCACAGCACCAGCCCCTTAGGACTGGATTTTTTTTTTTTTTTAAATTTTGTTAAGGTATTAGCTTAAAGATTCACTGACTTGTGTGTGTGTCTCTCTCTCCCCTTCCCCATTTCAAATCAATCAATCAATCTTTAAAAGGGGGGGGGGCATTGTGGTGTAGTGGGTAAAGCTGTCGCCTGCAGCACCAGCGTCCTGAATGGGTACTGGTTCGAGTCCCAGCTGCTCCACTTCTGAGCCAACTCCCTGCTCATGGTCTGAGAACAACAGCAAAGGATGTCCCAAGTGCTTGGGCCCTGCTACCCACGTGGGAGACCTGGATGAAGCTCTTGGCTCCTGGCTTCAGCCTGGCCATTGTGGCCTTCTGGGGGGTGAACCAGTGGATGGAAGATTTCTCTCTGTCTCTCCCTTTCTCTGTGTAACTGTGACTCTCAAATAAATAAATAAATCTTTTTTTTTAAAGACTGCTTTATCTGCTGTCGGGTGTAGTTACCTGGCGGGAGTGTCAGATTCTCTGACGAATGACAAGCTGACTCAGCATTGTCACAGTCTATAGCCATTGACATCCTCAACAATGCAGACAGAGACTCTTGAAAGGATAATGATGTTTATTTGAGACTAACAAAGCAATGGGGATAACTGTGCCATTATAAAAGACAATGGCATTCAAAGAGAGTGATGTAGGGGAAGTTTTATTTTTTTAAGGATTTATTTATTTCAAAGATGGTTACAGAGAGAAGGAGAGATCTCCCATCTGCTGATTCACTCCTCAGATGGTTGCAACAGCCAGGGCTGGACCGTGCTGAAGCCAGGAGCGGAACTTCTTCCGGGTCTCCCATGCAGACAGCAAGGGCCCAAACACTTGGGCCATCTCCTGCTGCTTTCCCAGCAGGGAGCTAGGTGGGAAGTGGAGCAGCCAGGACTTGAACTGGCACCCAATGGGATGCCAGCGTCGCAGGTGGTGGCTTTACCCGCTATACCACAGTGCTGGCCCCAAGGGGAAGTTTATAAGGGCAACATGAGGAGGATTACTAATAAAAGTTCTTTTGAATCACTGATCCTTGGCTGCAAGGACCCCTGACAAGGGTGACGTCAGTCGCAGGTTACACAAGCGGTGATGGGCTCTTCTCTGTGTGGGGTTGGGTGACCTTGTACAAAGCTGTGGTTCTGGAGGAGTCTTTGTGATCATTTTTGTTATCAGGCCTATGTGATGAGATGTCCTTCATCAACCCCCAGCTTTATCTTATGTTTTTGTTAGGGCTTGACACAAGCAACTCCATTGAATTTTTAAAAAATTTATATAAGGTGAGCAAATTTCATGTATTTCATATACACAGATTTAAAAGCATAATGATAATTCCCACTCTAATCTCCCTGCCACCCACGCTCCCAATCTCCCTTTCTTATTTTTTCTCTTAAGTTTTACAATGACATGCTTTCAGTTTATTTTATAATCACAAGCCTAACCCTCCACTAAGTGAAGAATTCAGCAAGTGGTAAGTAGAAAAACCACTGTTCTTCAAGAGTTTAGACAAAGGCTGTAAACAATAATCAAAACTCAAAATGTCAGTTTCATTTATAAATGTTACGTGTTTTGTACTCTGTATATTAGTTACCGCCAGTTGAGGAAAACGTATCTGTCTTTTTGGGGCTGGCTTATTTCACTAAGTGTAATGGTCTCCAGTTGCATCCATTTTGAAGCAGCTCCATTTTGATTGTGATAATATTCTCATTGTCAGGGTTCAGATTCAAGTTCCCTTGTGCTAAGTCATCCATGTGTAATAAAAATGCTTGCTTTTAAAGAGAAGTTCTGGGACCAGCGCTGTGGTGCAGTGGGTTAAATTGCCATCTACAGTGTCAGCATCCCATATGGGCACCGGTTCTAGTTCTGGCTGCTCCACTTCTGATCCAGCTCTCTGCTATGGCCTGGGAAAACAGTAGAAGATGGCCCAAGTCCTTGGGCCCCTGCACCCATGTGGGAGACCCAGAAGAAGCTCCTGGCTCCTGGCTTCAGATTGGCCCAGCTCCAGCCATTGTGGCCACTTGAGGAGTGAACCAGCAGATGGAAGAGCTCTCTCTCTCTCGCTCTCTCTCTCTTTCTCTCTGCTATTCAAATAAATAAATTAAAAAAAAAAAAAACCCACTGGTGTCCTGTTGGCCTTTGGTAGAACCACTGGTGTCTGTGTGTAGTCTCTGGTTCAGGAATTCAGGGGACAGCTTAGAGTATGTGTGAAGCCAGGGAGTACAGTGCAGGCTTGCACAGCCCCCCAGGTGGGAAGCCGAATGACCTCCGATGCTCTCTGTAGTTCTTGCGTATTGCTGCTGCTTTCTAGAATGTTCTGGGGAAGCTGAACACTTACTTCTTCCTAAGAAACTGTTCTCTCGTAATCAGAACCCTGGCCCTTCTGCTCGCCTTCCTTCTCATCATGTGTCTTCTGAGCCACAGCCAAGCCTGCCGCCCACCACCCCATGTCACGCCTACCCATGGAGACGTCTGCATGTAGTCTGTGAAGTTCCCCGGGCTTGCTGCTGGGCCGCCTGCTCTTGGACTGCGCTCACCTACCTCTGCTCACATCGTCCACATCCAAGTCCATGTTCAAGGCTTGCGCGCCCAGCTGTCACAGCTGCCCCAGGGCAACTCTTAACCTCCCATCTTCCCGCTTTCCCACTCTGTCCATCCGGCTCCGCCTCGGCCAAGCCCTTTCTCTTTCCCTGGAGGCTTTTCAGGGTCAGAGGAAAAATCAACTCGATGACTGGGCTCATTTGGAATTTGGCTGTTGGAGTTCAGTTCTTCTCTTCTTTTGGGTCTGTTTAAAAAGCATTCAGAGCCCATGGGAAGGAAACGGGCTTTCCAGAGGGCCAGGGCCGTGTGCTGCTCCGCCAGAGCACTCTTGTCCGTCCTTGGGCTCTCTGCCAGTGAGTTTTCTGCAATGCCCAGGCCTGGCAGGGGGGCCCCTCCGTGTGCCTTCTTCACCTTGGCTGCCTGGCACAGGGTCTGCAAGATCTCAAGGGTCAAGGCTCTCTTTAAAACCTGATTCGCCCCCAGCTCCCAAGTCCAGCTTTCTGCTAATATACACACCCTGGGAGGCAGCAGGTGGTGGCTGAAGGGCTTGGGTCTCTGCCACCCACATGGGAGACCTGGGTGAGTTCCTGGCTCCCAGTGTCAGCGTGGCTCAGCCCCTGCTGTTGTAGGCATTTTGGGGGAATGAACCGGCAAATGGAATCTCTCTCTCTCTCTCTCTGCCTCTGAAATAATAAATATAAAAATAAAAACCAAGCAGGATTCCCAGGTGCTAAGCTCAGGAGTTGCATAAACAAATGAATAAGTGATCTTCCCCCTGTGAGCTCTCTGGCTTGTCTTTGTCAGACCCGGGGCTGCCTTAGGCCAATGCCTGTGTGTTAGCTCCTTGTTACTTTGACTAAGAAGCTTCTTGGGAAGGAAGAGGCTTATTCTGCCTGACTGTTGGGAGCCTCACGGTTGAGCATCCAGTGGCCCCGTCGGTCTGGCATCTGGTAGAGGCCGTGGTGGACCAGGTGCAGAGACACGGTCACATGGTCATGAACCAGGAAGCAGAGAGCGAAGCCAGGCTGAACTCAGCTTAAATAACCTCCCCTCTTGCGAGCACTGCTTCCCAAAAGCAAACCCCCAATGACCTATAGGCCTCCCATGGGAGCCGCTGTCTCGGGCGCCGTAATGGGATCAAGTATCTCCCTTTAATCCATCAACCCTTGACATTAAGACTTCGGAGCTTAAACATCTGCGTGTGCGTTTGGGGAGCCAAGTCCTCGTCCATCCCCCGCAGCTCTGATGCTGGAAGCACAACAACCCCCCCCCCCCCCCCCCCCCCCCCGTTTCCCTGGACCACACAAGGAGAAGCAGACGACAGCCAACAAGCCCTGGTCAGCCCCCAGCTCTGCGTGTGACCAGGACCTCTGCAATTGCCGCTGTAGTCACAGACCGACAATTATCTCAGTAAATAACGTCCCGGACCTTGATTTAGCCACTATGAAAGATGTTTTGATAAAGAACATCTGGTGTTGTTTTTTTAATTAAATATGGTACCACTAAACTTTGATTAAAAACTGATTTAAAATTTTAATAGCCTCTTCTCGAGTAGATAGCTAAATGCAAAGAAGAAAAATGTCACTTATTTAAATTGTTTTTCCCCCTCCTTTGTTTCTCTATTTTAACTGGGTTTCCATTAATGACTGTTTAAAATCCACACAGTTTTGGCTGCAGTAAATTGAGATGCATAAATAAGATTACCATACCCACATTGCTGTTCTCACTCTTTTACTATTGATACCTCATTTTATTTTTATGCTTTAATTAAATGGAGTATATTTTATGTTTCAGTTTGCTTTAAAACAACTGCAGTGCATATAATTGACACTATTTCATCCGTGTTAGAAAGTGCTGAGTTGAATTAAACACACAAGTTCCATTTCCTTTTACATTTAATCTGTGGGAAAGCCAAGACAGAAATAATATGAGCTATATTTCTTTCCCGAGTTGCCATGATAGGTGAAAATAAGTAACCACCTGGTAATTACTAATAAAGACTGAAATGAAATGTTTATAGTTAGCATAACTCTTATCTGTATAAAAGTAGATAGTTAGTCATGTAAGCTAATTTATTTAGTAATTTCCCCCCAAATGGTATATAACAAATAATAGTTACATTATTGTTATTCCATGTACTCCATATAACACATAAATCTTCAGATGCTTATTTTAATATATGTGTACTCAAGCCTTCAGGTTTAGCCTAAATATTTATGATGGGGAAATGAGATTATGCTATCTTTCTGTTGAGTAGGGTTTGGCAAATTATTTGGGAGAAAGGTAGTAAGTATTTTCAACTTTGCAGCAAATAAAATATCACAACTACACAACTCTGTTGTTGCAATAGGCAGGCAGCTGTAAATGATATGAAAATGAATGAATGTGGCTGTCACAATAAAACTTTGCTTAGAAAAACAGGTGGTGATGGGGCTGGCATTGTGTCACAACAAGTTAAGTTGCTCTCTGCACACTGGCACCCCATATAGGTGCTGGTTCCAGTCCTGGTTGCTCCATTTCCAATCCAGATCCCTGCTAATGTGCCTGGGAAAGCAGTGGAGGATGGCCCAAGTGCTTGGGTCCCTGCTACCTTACTTGGGAGACCCAGATAGAGCTCTGGGCTCCTGGCTTTGGCCTAGCCTGGCCCTGGTCATTGCAGCCATTTGGGGAAGAGAATGGCAGATGGAAGATGTCTCTCTCTCCCCCACCCTCTCTCCCCCACTTAAATACACAAATAAATCTTTAAGTATAAAACCACGCAGTGGGCTGGATCTGCCTCTTGGCTCACAGCTTGATAACAGTTTGCTCACCCTGCTATCAAGAATAATGACCCAGAGTTAAGAAAAAAAAAAATCAGTATGTTAATTGAGGAGTTAGGGTCCTGAATACACCTTTGTCGTCATGGATACTGGTTTGTTTGTCTTGCAATAATTTGTGAATTTGTTGATTCCCACACTGGGATTTCCTCCCACATCCTGTATCTGGAAGCTGGGACTTAGGCTCGGCATTTCCTCAGGTCTAATTTAAGTTGTCAAATAATTATCCTGATGAAAACTTGTCCCTTGCTTTTCTGGAGTGCAGCCCAGAAGTGCAGCCTGTTTGTCTCACACGGGCTGGACTTTGCAAGCTCTCAGTTTCTTATCATTTTGGATATGGTTCCAGTTTTGGGTGTGGAGAGAGTCAAGTTAAGCGTGCACAAAAGCCCAGGAGCATCTCTTTAAGGGACTTTGGAATCTGGCTACTATTAGTTTGGTAACAAAAACCAGGAAGAGAAGTGAGCATTCAGCCCGGGGTTTGGGATGCCCGTGTTCCACATCGGAGTGCCCAGGTTTGATTCCTGGCTCCAGCCCCTGATACCAGCTCCTGGAGGCAGAGGGGATGGCTGTAGTGGCTGGGTCCCTGTCTCCCACAGGGGGAACCTGGATTGCATTCCTGGCTCCCGGCTTCAGCCCTTGCTATTGTCAGCATCTGGGAAACAAAGCAGCAGATGGGAGTCTCTCTCTGTTCTCAAGTAAATAAATTTAAAAACCACCAAATCCAGGAAAGACATTTTTTCTGTGCTTGATGAATGAAACAGCAGATAGGAGGCTTGTCACTCTATCGCTCTGCCTCTCAAATAAATAAATAAATAAGACAGAAACCCAGGAAAGAGATTTCTTCCATGCCCAATGATGGTTTTTCCCTCATATACAAATGTGCCTGGGGCCAGTGTTGTGGCATAGTGGGTTAAGCCACTGCTGTGAGGCCAGCATCCCATATGGACTCTGGTTCAAGTCCTGGCTGCTCCACTTCCAATCTGGCTCCCTGCTCATGCTCCTGGGAAGAGCAGTGGAGGATGGCCCCAAGTATTTGGGCTCCTGTACCCACATGGATGACCTGGATAAAACTCCTGGCTCCTGGATTCAGCTCAGTCCAGTCCTGGCTGCTTCAACCATTTGGGGGAGTGAATCAGCGGATGGAAGATTCTCTCTCTCTGTCTCTCTCTCTTTCTCTCTCCTACTCTCTCTGTAACTCTGTCTTTCAAATAAATAAATCATGTATAAAAAACAAAACCAGGCATGCCTGAACGCTCTGCTGTACACCAGCTCTCATGCCTGTGCTTTCCCACGGTGCCTTCGCCACCCCTAGCCCTCTGTAGGCATAGCGTTCTCACCCAGGAGCAGCTGCCCACCTCCGAGTCAGTGACTTTGTGGTCCCCTAGCGGCCTCCTAGTCTGTGGTGGCTGCCATGAACGGTACTTAGCAGGGGGTTCTTGCCTTAGTGAAAAGCCAGGAGTGCAGATGTCTGTGTGGCTGCTGAGTGGCTCTCCTGGATGGGTGGGCTGCAGAGGCCCCCGCACAAGCAAAGGAGTCCCTCCTCTGGCACCGAGCTGGTCATGTGGGCTCTGCTGTCCTGGAGGTTGAGAGCAGTGTCCAGCGTCACTCTGCTACAGGCTGTGGGCAGGAGTTCCAGCAACCACACGTCATTTCCAGGGTGATTATGTCCAGAGGATTTTGACCACGCTTTGTCTAATCCCTGTAATAATCGCACGAGGTAAGAGTTTGTAGCAATTGGCTGGTGTAGACAGGAAGGCTTGGGGGCTTTTAACTGACTGGCCGAAGACAGTGAAGCTGGTCAGTGGGGGACTTGGGATTCATGTGCAGGCTACCCTGGAACCAAAGCCCCTGTGTTTTGGAATCCGTGTTGATGCAGCTCCGGGCCAGTGGTGCTCCATACCTGTGTCCTGTTGTTGCCGGCCCCAGGTTCTTTGGCTCACTTGCATACAGAGATTGACAAGAGGCCAACATGCAGCCCAGACGATGTTTACTGGGGCTTTTGCTCAAGTACAAGGGACACAGCACCGTGGGAAGAGCTTCTGCCAGCTGGCTCCCTGACGGGAGCTGAGCAGGTGCCTTCGTGGGGTTGGGAATCCTGGCAGTGCCCAGCCTGGCACATAGCACTTTGATCTGCGCCCAGCCAGGAGTTCCAGCTCATCCCCCTGAGCACACAGCACTTCAGTCTGCACCCGGCTCAGTGCTCTGCATAGGGGCTGTTGGTTTTTGTTTTTTTTCCACATGACATGCTCGAAATGGCAGTGTTGCCCATACCGCCACCCCAGAAAGGCCTCACATTGGTCACACTGGGCTACTGGGCGTGAGTGCAGTAGGGGAAGTCCCTAACAGGGCAGGAGGGCGTCTTCTGTAGTTAGGGTCTGGACTGGTTTGCTCCTGATTGGTTAGGAGCTGTAGCTGGATTGGGAGGGGCTTGGCGAGTGCGTCCTGCTGCTGTCCTGTCTCATCACCCTCACAGTCTCCAGGGTGGGCGTTGGACGTGGACATCTACTTACAGAGTTCTATGACTTAAAATTTTTTAAGATGTAGTTATTTGAAAGGCAGAGTGATGAGAAAGAGAAGAAGAAGGAGTTAGAGATCTTCCGTCCACTGATTCACTCCCCAAATGGCTGCAGCAGCCGAGGCCAGTCTAGGTCAAAGCCAGGATCCAGGAACTCCATCCTGGTCTCCCATGCGGGTGGCAGGACCCCAGCACTTGGGTCATCTTCCACTGCTCTCCCAGGTGCATTAGCAGGGAGCTGGATTGGAAGCGGAGCAGCTGGGACTCGAGTTGGCTCTCAGACAGGCAATGCCAGCATTTCAGGCAGCAGCTAACTCCCTGTGCCACAACACTGCCCCCAGGATTTAGGTTTTAAGATCAGTGTTAGGTCCACAGCAAGGTTGTGTAGAACATACAGAGTTCACTTACCCGCTGCCCCATGTCAGCGGCTGTGAATGAGGTTGTTGTCACCCAGAGGTGGTTTGCATTGAAATTCCCTCTTGGTAGTGTAGGCTCTGGGACTGGGCAAACACATAGCGACGCGTACCCCGCATCACAGGCTCAGACAGAATAGATCCACTGCCCTCAATGCCCTCTGGGCTCCATCTTCTTACCGCTCCTTCCCCACAGACCCGGAAACTGCTGACCCTTCTGCGTGTCGGCATCGTTTTGCCCTTTCCAGAATGCAGTGGCGCTGGAATCACAGAGGACATAGGCTCTCCAGAGGGACATCCTTGCACAGGACTCGCGTTCACATCATCTCCAAGGACGAGGGTAGTTTCCAGAAGCTCCAGGGGCGATGTGAATGTGCAACTGAGGCCGAACGCCGCGGGTCTCAGAGGTCGGTCTAGAACAACTGCATTTAGTAAAGACGGGGCTTCTGCTGGTTGCCATGGGCAAGGATGCCCCTCATCCCCCATCTGCATCTCCCGGGCCACAGGTGCCTTCTTCGGGAAGTCTCTCTGTGTGCACATCCATCATGACCGCTGTCTCCTGTGAACAGTCTGCGTGTCACCACTGTGGATGGTCTTTGGGTGGCATTTTGTCATCCGATCCTTACCTTTCTCTTGGAGAGATGTCTGGTGTCAATTTCTACTGTTGGTTGAAGCAGGGAAGCCCCTGACAGGAGACTGGGCACAGGGACCAAGGTCAACGAACAGAGAGACAGTCAGTTGGGGCAGAGTCCAGGATGGAAGCAGAGGCGACAAGGACTGTGTGTTCCCTGAGATGTTTTGGGAGCCACAGGTCATTCCTGCTTGAATTCTGGTGACTTTGAGTCCTGGGAGTATTTCTTCCTTTGCATTCTTTCAGTCTCTCTCTCTCTCTCTCTCTCTCTCTCTCTCTCTCTCTCTCTCTCTCTCTCTCCACACACACACACACACACACACACACACACACACACCCCTTCCCTTGAGCTAGCCTTGTGTTTTGCATGCCAAAGTGCTTAAACACAGGGTTAAGCTGGGAACATTTCTAAGCGGCCACCTGTGGTTTTGGGCTTTTCTCTGTCTCAGAAAGGGTTTTGAAGCAGTGGAGGGCGTCTCTCTGCGCTGGTGTCAGGGAAAACACGTGCCTCTTTGGAGACTAGAAGGTCACTGGCTGTACAGATGCGTGCATGCCTGTGCCAGCTGGAACAAGAACAGCCACTACCCTGTGTGCCAGCAATCTGTGTGGTGTGCTGAGCTTAAGCGGGCAGCTCCATCAGTACCTGGGTGCAAAAACATCCTGCATGTCTCCAAACCCCATAGCCAGGCTATCGGAACAGCATGTTGGTCAGGAAGCCGTCATTGTGTCCACACCGCCTGCCACTGGCTGGGTGTCAAGGGCAGCTCCACATCCTGTTGCCCCACGTGCCTTCCATGTGTGTGTTGCCGGTGGCCAGTGGGGCTGGGCTTCTCCCCCAAACCAGCTGTGAACAGGCTGCAGATGTGTGAGCGGAAAGGGAAGAGCCACCCCGTTGCTCGTGTTTTCCGCAGGGAGCGCTCTGGCTGATCACAGTGGGGGAGCCTGAGGTGGCGGGTGAGTCTCATCTCTCTTTGCTGGCTCCAGAAGGCGCATGTGTCAGCCATCACCCGGGGTCTCCCCTCTCTCTATTTCCCCCTTTCCTGCACCCGTGTGGCAGCAATCAATAGCTGACCTACCAGGGCGGAGCAGCCCTTGCCCATCTGGGCTACCTTGGGAACAGGCGGGTAGTAACCACAGAGACGCCGAAGACAGTCTTTATTTTACAACTGCGGGATGTAGCCTTCCTGCAGGGGCAGGCCTCTTCTTCGGTGGTCTTTAAACTTTGCACAAAAGTCAAATCCTTTAGCCGAGTGAATTTGGTAGCTCTGGATTAAGAAGCAGGTCAACCGAGCTATGTCCTAAGGAGGTAGCCATAAGGGGCGCTGGGATGAATCAGAAATACACTACTTAAAAAAAAGTTTCTTTTGTTGTTGTTGTCTTGTTCTGTTTTGTTTTGTTTTACAAACCCTCGTGTCCAGCTGTAGCTGCTGCCCTGCTGTGTGGGGAAACCCTGACCCAGAAGCAGGTCGTGTACGAATGGCTTAGCCCAGGTCCACCAAGAAGTAGCTCCTCTTACACTCACATTTCCACCTGCTGTCGTTTTCAAAAGCATCCGAATGAACACTGTGCCTGCTGGTAATGAAGTGGGGGCCCATGAAACACAAGCTAAGCACTCTTGCATGGAAGCGGTCGACTTTGTCTGGATGTTTTGATGACTCCAGCGTGTATGCAGCTCAGCTGGCCCAGGCCACCCCAGCACACCAGCCCACAGTGGCCTGCACTTGACCGTGGCAGTCAGCGGAAATTCTGGAACCCAGCAAAGCATCCCTGAGTCCCGCTCAACTGAAACAGGTGACCTGTGTTACCATATACATGGGAAGCCCTTCAAATGTCTCCTGAAATGTGTCTGGTTTGGGAAAGTCTCAGACATCTCAAATGAGAAGATGCATTTTGTAGGAGAGAGAGTTTTGTTAGCAACAAAGACAGAACAGAGTACAATAAAAGCAAAGTGAAAAAAGCCATGTAAGCTATTTCCATCCCCAGTGACTCTGAGGGACGGGGCGTGAGTGAATGGTGCTTTGTGGTTAGGAATAATGGAAAATCAGCGAAATGAAAGTTATGAACAGGTTAAAATAGTATGTTGATGATAAGTGTGTGTAATTGTCTTGCTCTGAACATAAAGAAGTATATAACTGTTATCAGTAGAAGTCAGTTGGTTTCTCTTTTTAAAGATTCACTTGTTCATCTGAAAGGCAGAATTATAGAGAGAGACAGACACAGAGAGAGATCTTCCATCCACTGGACCACTCCCCAAATGGCTGCGATGGTAGGGCTGCGCCCATCTGAAGCCAGGAGCTTCCTCCAGGTCTCCCACATAGTGCAGGGGCCAAAGCACTTGGGCCACCTTCTACTGCTTTCTCAGGCACATCAACAGGGAGTTGGATTGGAAGTGGAGCAGCCTGAACTCGAACTGGCACCCATATGGGATGCTGGCTCCGCAGGCAGCTAGCAGCTTTACCCACTAAGCCACAGCACCAGCCCTGATTTCTTTTTTTTTTAAATTAGGATTTATTTATTTATTTGAAAGGCAGAAACAGAGAGAAAGACAGAGAGAAGGAGAGAGAGAGAGAGAGAGATATCTTCCATCCACTGGTTCACTCCCAAATAGCTGCAAGAGCTAGGTCTGGACCAGGCAAAAGTCAGGAACCAGTAACGCTATCCTGGCTTCCCACATGGGTGTCAGGGGCCCAAGTACCTGGGACATCTGCTGCTGCCTTCCCAGGAGCATTAGCAAGGAGCTTCGTGGGATGCATAGTGGCTGGAACTTGAACTAGCAGTAACACACGGGATGCAGCAGTTAAGAGATGCAGGCGTTGCGAGCAGGAGCGTGCTGCACCACGCCAGCTCCTGCACTCAGCTGATTTCTGCCCACGTTGAGTTAATATTTACATTGGCACAAACCATCGGTCGTCAGGGAGCCTGAGTGTATCAGACCAGGTGGATCCCAATGTGGGTCGGACAGCGTCGCACGGACCTGACGGGACATGGGCGAGCTGCCCGATGCCCCAGGTCAATTTGCGCTTTCCCCAGGGCCGCGCTGTGTCAGGCATGGCTGGGAGGCTGGGCGAGAAGTGATCACCACTTGGGGGAAAGAGAACGGTCATACTCCAGAGTACCCACAATGTGCCTGTTGCTTTCAAGAGATCCTCCAAACTAGATTACAAAATGCAGCCATTGGCCCATCCTTTACACTTCCTGCATGGAGAGAGGGTTGAGACATTTAGCTGGGGGAGCCTGATGCATATAAAAGATACTTCAAAAAGTCCATGGAAAATAGAATTAAAAGACAAGATTATTTCAGTGCAAAAAACTGGGAGATCCCCACATAGCTCTTTGGTCATATGCAGTTCGTTCGCACATCCATCATGTTTGGCGGCTGAGGAAGGAGGGAGAGGGGAGCCAGGTTTATGCTGGGAGTTGTAGGGATAGAAAGTTAGAATTTCAAGAGACAGCAGGAGGCAAGGTGGCCGAGACCCAGAGAGAGGGAGGTGGTTTCTGGGAAGGGCAAAAATATAATACCCACCCTGAGCTGGGTTCAAAGATGGGACGAGGGCTAATGAGAGATATCAGTGCAGAAGCAGTGGCTTTATCCCCAGGCAGGGTTGTGCAGAGGCCGGTGGGTTCTGTGACAGAGGGAACACTGGGTCATTTTGGAGGGACTCAGCTGCCTTTTATAGCACAGGTGATCTGGCTCTGTCAGCAGTAGATGGTGGCAACAGAATAGATACACATTGCCCAGGTGGGACGAGAGAGTCCACGTCACCTCTGTCTATCACTGTCACCTGAAACATGCCGGAAAAGAGTTAGTGATGTTGGGAGCTCCAGGAGGTCACAGGATCCATTCAGAGTGGAAGAATCTCCATCATGACACAGAAGCCAGGGTGAGAGTCGCAGCCTTAGTATGGGTTACACGTAGGGAAATCGACTCTGCCTAGACTCCAGGGAAGCAGAAAGATGATTAAGTTATTAGTTAGACAAAGCCAGAGCTGACACCAATGACAAAGCTTTGCTCCATGGGAGGGGATTTGTGTGTGTGCAGCAGTAATGGGAACTTCTATACGTTTTTCAAAAAAAAAAAAAAGCAGGTGGAGTGGACTGGTTGATTTTGCAGACTCTATGAAGCGCTGAGAATCTCGTTCATGGCACCTGATTATGCTGACCAGCATGTTCTTCTCTTCAAGTCCTTCTTGCTCAGTCGAGTGTGTCTGCCTTGCTAGTCCTGCTTCTTGGAGTGGGCACCGGGTGGCAGCCCATGGTGCGAGATACAGGACGGAGAAGGCGTGAAAATCCATTCTGCTTCCAGAAACTCCACACAGAACCTCATCCCTCCTATTCTCAGGACATTTCTTTGGGACTGGTTTCTCTCTCTCTTTTTAAAGATTTATTTTAAAAATAAATAAATCTTTATTTATTGGTGGTGAGGCAGAGATAGAGAGATAGAGAGAGATTGGTTTCCCATCCACTGGTTCACTCCCCAAATGGCCGCAACAGCTGGGGCTGCACGAGGGGGAAGCCAAAGCCTGGAGCTCCATCCAGGTCCTGTGCGAATCTCCGTATTTGTGTCTGAGCTCACCAGAGCCTGAGGCGCTGGCTGCCGGGGTCTGGCGTAGCCTGGAGTTGCTGCACAGACAGACTGATATCTTCCTCTGGAAGCCACAAGAGCCAACCAGCCACTGTATCCCGGATTTCCATGTATTCTGGAAGCCAAATTAGCTAGCAATGCTGAACCCTTTTAAGCATCAGCAGGTGAGAAAGAAAGAAAGAAAGAAAGAAAGAGAGAGAGAGAGAGAGAGAGAGAGAGGGAGGGAGAGAGGGAGGGAGGGAGAGAGGGAAGGAGGAAGGGAGGGAGAGAGGGAGGGAGGGAAGGAGGAAGGGAGGGAGAGAGGGAGGGAGGGAGAGAGGGAGGGAGGGAGGGCCCAACCGTTGCTGCATTTGAGGAGCTTGCATGAAGCTTGGTCCAGCCTGGGGAGAGATGACATCGGGTGTGTGTGCTGGTTTCCATGTGGCACCACCTACAGGCGAGCAGAGAGCACACACAGCCTAGGCTGGGTCAGGTCCCCGGAGCTGAAGTTGTTAAATGGTGGTTGGGTCCGGGAATACGGGATGACTTTTGAAGAATTCAGTTCTGCAGAAGATTAAAGAATACGACGGTGCTTCATCTGAGTCAAATGCAGGCAATCCATCTGTCCTTTGCGTGCGATAAACGGATCCTGTAGACGTGAGGATTAAATAGTCCAGGACGGAAAATGGACTGGGGAATGTCTGGCCTGCCCTGGCTGCAGACAGCTCTCCTGCCTGTCTTGTCTCAGGCTGCAAATCATCACGCAAAGCCTGGGCACCAGCAACTTCGGTTCTCACACGTTTGAAGGATGGTGACTTCAGCATTATCCATGGTGAAGTTCACAGCCAACAATCAATATGTATTTTCAGGCAAAGGGCCATCATTCATATCTGTTATCGGACAATTGCAGGCAGCAATCATATCTTTTGTGACTTGAATGCACAGCAGTTTTAGCTGCGAGAGCAGGCGTTGCTCTGGCTGGCTTTTGGCTGCTGAAGTTTTCTGGGCTGCTGTTTCAGTGTGGTCTCCAGGACAGACAAGTATGCGTTGTAGAGGGAGGAGAAGAAAAGAAAAAAAAGCTGTCTGGCTATTTTGTTAGCTCGAAGCAGCTTAATTTGTTATCACCGACAGTGAGTGCGGTGTTGATTTAATTTTGCATGGGGGATATTGACTTTGCAATGAAAAGCCAGACACCGGCCATTGTCTAACACTGAGCCAACACAGTCAGAATTCCAGACCCAGCATGATGTAGAGGGCGGAAGTCTGCCAGAGGACAAAGGGTCTGTCCCAGCTCTTTGAAGAACTCCTTGTGTGACATTAGCCAAGTCACTTCAGCACTTCAGGCTCCAGGTTTTGCATTTGTAAGAAGAGAGAGTGCTTGACCCAAGGTCCTTTCTAGCTCCAAGAGTGTTTGTCTCTATGATTAGTCTTGTTTTCTACTCTTCTACTAACGTTCCAGGAGGCAGGTTTCTGAAAGCCGGGAACACAAGCCTATTTAAAACTGCTGCCCGGTTTTTAGTTTCAAAATCATTTATCGAGTTGGAAATATAGTGGAGCCATTAGTCAGAAATAGTCCAGCTTCTTGGCACTTTATGGAGAGTAGTAATGGTGATCACCAAAGCTTGTCCAGTTCCGTGCAGTAGGCAGAAGGCTCCACACGTGCCATCTCCTTTGCGTCTCCCTTGACCTAGCGTGCAGTTGAGGGAGGAGTTGAACATCGTTAACCCCACACAGAAAGATTTTTTTGTGGGGGCTGGCGTTGTGAAGCAGCAGGTCAAACCACCGCCTGCAACACCAGCATCCTATATGGGCATCAGTTCAAGTCCCGGCTGCTCTGCTTCCCATACACTACTTGCTAACATGCCTGGGAAAGCAGTGGAAGATGGCCAAGTGCTTGGGCCCCTGCACCCTCATGGGAGCCCCAGATGGAGCTCCAGGCACCTGGTTTCTACCTGGCCTGGCCCCAGCCACTGCAGCCATTTGGGGAGTGAACCAGAGGATGGAAGATACCTCCCCCTCTCCCTCCCTCTCTGCCTTTCAAGTAAGTCAATCATTTTTAAAAAAGATTTCTGTCGAAGTTTGTTTTGTCTAAAGGATGAGGTTATTAATTCAACAATGTCCTGTGTTGAGCCACGCCATGTGTCAGACTCTTGCTGGCGACAGGAACATAGGTAGAGATAGTCCTATGCTTGTGGAATTAGAGTGCGTAGTTAAACAAATGATGGGATAGGGAGGGGAGGGTGGATAGCTCACGACCTTGGGGAAGCTGGATTGAAAGGAGTGGTACTAGTGCAAGGCCAAGGTCACTTCCCACTGCTGGGATGAGCCCAGTGTCCCTGGGGGAAGAACTGTGCCAACCACCCTCCCCCCAGCACGGAGCTTGGGGCTGTCATTTTTTTTTTTTTTTGACAGGCAGAGTGGACAGTGAGAGAGAGAGACAGAGAGAAAGTTCTTCCTTTGCCGTTGGTTCACCCTCTAATGGCTGCCGCGGCCAGCACACCGCGCTGATCCGATGGCAGGAGCCAGGTGCTTCTCCTGGTCTCCCATGGGGTGCAGGGCCCAAGGACTTGGGCCATCCTCCACTGCACTCCCGGGCCACAGCAGAGAGCTGGCCTGGAAGAGGGGCAACTGGGACAGAATC
This sequence comes from Sylvilagus floridanus, assembly GCA_949820135.1. NCBI lineage: Eukaryota > Metazoa > Chordata > Mammalia > Lagomorpha > Leporidae > Sylvilagus > Sylvilagus floridanus. Next base: position 113,117,331 of record OX463238.1, on the reverse strand, counting down.
CGGTGCCCCGACCGGGACTAGAACCTGATGTGCTGGTGCCGCAAGGCAGAGGATTAGCCTAGTGAGCCTCGGCGCCGGCCTTTGGGGCTGTCTTAGTCCCTCTTCTGCTGCTATAACAAGATACCTGCGACTGGGTAATTGGTGTGAACTTCAGCCGCTGCATAGCCAAGGAGCTCTCTGCCAGGTCCTAGCCTGGAGAGGCGTGGGCGGCGTGCCCAGTGAGGAAGCACACGAGAGAGCCACCAAGTTCTATCCCCTGCTAACAGCCCCGGCCCCGATCCAAAAAGCTGAATTGCCGCTTCAAGTCTCAGCTCTCCACAGTGTGTAACAGCAGCTAGGTTGAGCACGAGCTTGGGAGAGGACGCACAGTCCACTGCACACTGCGTAAAAAGATGTCAGGGCAGTCAGCCCAGCATGAGAGGCTTCGTGGATTCTCATCTTTGAGATGCTTCCGGTCACAGAGCCAAAGCCAACTTCACCCACCATGCAGCTGGGTTCCAGTCTGCACCCATGCTGGCAATGGACTTTCCCAGCGACCTCAGAACCATGCGGCTCTGGACCTGTTGAGACTACACAGTTTCGCAGGATGCAGCCAAGAACCTCCGGGATGTCTCTGAATGGCAGCGTGGTGACGCCGACTTCACTCCATGCTGTGCTACAACCGTGACTTCACTTTTCAGTTATTCTCATTGGTCAGGGCCAAGACATCAGCACAGGAGGTGCGGGCACTCACGGCGTGGAATCTCCACCTGCTGTTGTCCTCACTCTAGGGGTTCCCAGGCCCGGCTCGGAGGGCAGGTGCTGACCTCGTGTCCACTGACGCAAAGCCCTACTCAAGTGTGTTGCTTTTTACCATTTTTTCCTTCTTTTGGCCATTTGGTTTGCTTTGTTAATTAACAAAGTAATTTATGCTTGAGGTCATAAGTAAGCAATATAAAAATGATTTAAAGGTGAATGACCACTGTTGACCATTTGATCCTTCCAGAACTTTCCAATGTATCCCTTTCCCTCCCACTTCAAACATAATAATAAGCAGTATAGTTTGATATTGGCTATTTGTATTTATCAATAGAAGTCTGACTTTATCCATCTCATTCATTTCATTGATACAGATGCAATGTGACTAATCCATTCGTCTGCTAAATGATTCCAGGGTGTTCACAACCTTTTTCTGTGATGAGTGATGCCTTAATGAACTTGATTGTTTATATTTACATATATTCTATGTATTTCCACAACTGTGAGAGCATTTCTGAAGAACATATTTTTGGGGGTAGAATTGCTAGAATGGGAGTTTATGCATGTGAAATTTATTTTTGCAGACACTGACAAGTTGCTTACCAAAACCAATACCAATTTATATCTGCATGCATTCAAATGTTTGTAGCAGCACTGAGAGGAACGTGGAGAAAGGAAATGCAACACGCCTTGTGCTGATCCAGCCGGTAGCTGGTTTCAGGCACGGATGGACGCAGACTCTGGGATGATGTCATCTGGTCCCCTGGGGCCATCGCCTGGCCTGCAAGCCCTGTGGCCTCCTTGGTGCCTCCCTCCCAGACTAAGTTAAGATATCTGTGGCGCTCCGGCTTCCTCATTGCCAGTTCCAGGCCAGTGAGAAATGCCACAATTATATCCTGAAGTTTTCAGCTAATGTCTCCTTGGCCTAACCGGGCCATGTGCCCATCCCTGAGCTGGGTAGTGTTAGAAGCCTGGAGCTGGGTGTGGGATCAGCTGCACCACAGTGACTCACAGCTGCACTCACAGTGAGTGAGCACAGGGCTAATGCTGGTGGCGCTTTCTGCAAGATAAAGGTGGATGGAGCGCTCAGGGGCTCCGCTGTGGCGCCCTCTGGAGAGGTGGTTTTAGGAGACTTAGTACAGAGGACCAGTGCGATGGTGAGATTTAAGTGATGCTTTTGTGTGCTGCTCGTTGGGTCTGTAATTAAGTATTATCAGGCGGTTTGAATAGCTTGGTTTAGAGTAAGATCTATACCTGTGAGAAGGAACATGGCCCCTTGAAAAGAAGGAACAGATGTGTTAAAGACCAAGAGCATCTAGGTAGTTCTGGGAAGGTTGTGAGTGAGTGACTGATTGCAAATTTTACTTTAAGTCCCATGGAGTCAGCAATGTGTAGAGAGGAGAGAAGTTTGGAGCTGATTTTTTTTTAAAGAAAACTTTTATTTATTTATTTTTAAAGATTTATTTATTTATTTGAAAGGCAGAGTTTCAGAGAGGCAGAGGCAGAGGCAGAGAGAGAGAGAGGTCTTCTATCCACTGGTTCACTCCCCATATGGCCACAGTGGCTAGAGCTGCACTGATCCAAAGCCAGGAGCCAGGAGCTTCTTCTGGGTCTTCCACATGGGTGCAGGGGCCCAAGGACTTGGGTTATCTTCTACTGCTTTCCCAGATCATAGCAGAGAGCAGGATCAGAAGTGGAGCAGCTGGGACTCGAACTGGTGCCCTTATGGGATGCTGGCACTGCAGGCAGCGGCTTTACCTGCTATACCACTGGCTCTGGAGCTGATGTCTTTATTGTTTGAAGACAGAGAAAAGGAGGAAGGGGAATTGCTATGGTTCGAAGATAATTTTGCCCCTGAAATTATTCAGGACTTTACATATTTTTAAATTTTGCTTGTCTGAGAAGCAGATAGAGAACAAGAGAGAGGGAAAGAGAGCTCCTACCTACTGGTTCATTCCCCAAGTGCCTACAGTGGCTCCTGACTAGGGGTGAACTGGTGACACAGTCCAGGTCTCCCCCGTAGGTGGCAGGGCCCCACGTGCTTGGGCCATCTTCTGCTGCTTTCCCAGGCGTGTTAGCATGGAGCTGGATTGCAAGTGGAGCAGCCGGGACTTGAACTGACACTCTGAGATGGGGTGCAGGCGGTGTAGATGGTGGCTTAGCCAGCTGGGCCACAGTGCGGGCTCCTGTATTGTGTTTTAGAGCCCGGTGTTTAATGATGCTGCTTCCGGAAGGGCACTCCTCTGGCTTTATGGAAGACATGACGCTACCCAAGCCTTGTAAATAACTACGTCTACCACTGGACGGTGCTAACGAGCATTACCCGCCTTACGCCAACAGTGGGCAATGTCGCAAGGAGGAAATCAGCAGCTCTGGGAGCACAGGACCTGCAGACGCAAACCGTGACGCATGTGAGGGCTGAGTAGGACTTGTGCACGTTTAAACCTGGTGTCTTAACACTGATGGCTGGTGGAGGAGGGGTAGAGACTAGGATGGATGATGGTGTCTGGGCGGTGGGTCTGGTGGGAAGTCTTTGGGTCATTATTTCTCCCAATCTGTTCCCTCTCTGCTTCCTGGCTCCCCAGGGGCTTGCTCCTCTGCACCCACCACCAGCCTCCCTCGGACCCCACACACTGGGGCTGCCGGCTCCTGAACCCTAACTTCCGAGCTGAGAGCTGAGATCAACCTTTTCTTTCACAAGAAGCTCCCCTCGGGTAGGTATCTTCGTGAAAGTAACGAAGAGCCGACTCCCACGAAGTGACAGCAAGCATCGTGGCCTCCAGGCATCGCACTTCCTCTCTGCCCGGAGCGCCACGGCGTGGGTGGGGCGTGACCTCCCTCCTGGTTTCCTGGCACGACGTGAAACACACATCATTGCTCTGAAGGAGCTAATTTGTCAGATCACTGGCCTGGGAGACAGCAGGGCTCGCGGGCAGCCTGGGAAGAGGCAGGCGAGTCGAGGGCACAGACCGGGAGCAGGTGCTACTGGGAGCAGAGCACAGATGGGCGTGGTGCTCGTCTCTGGATCTCTGTGTAGATTGCTCTTCCAACCATGGAAGGCATGGGCTCCTGTTCCGCAGCTGGCCAGTAGGGGGAGTATTTTTTGGTGCAGAGGAGCTTCCAAGAAACCCTAAAATCCCATCGGAAGGTGATGGCAGCTCTCTCCTGCCTTGGCTGTGCTTGGGTGGGCTCACGTTTCCCTGGCTTTCTGGCATCAGCATGCATTTGAATGGCCTTCTGTTCAGCATGGCGGGTTGGTGAGACACAGCAGAAAGGGTGCAGCAGGCACTGGTTTGGGTTCCGCCACCATGAGACCCAAGGGTATATCACCAAACCTCTTACAGCCTTTGCTTCTTCCCTTGTAAAGCGGGATTAGACATGTGGCTGCCTCTGTTCACCCCTAGTTCTATCCATGTCTGCATCTGTCTCTCTATTACACAGCAGTGCAGCTTAAGAGTGATACCGTGCGGCAGGTGTTTGGAGGAGTTAAGATGCTGCTTGGGACACACACATCTCATATTGCAGTGCCCAGTTGAGTCCCAGCTCTGTTTTCAATTCCAGCTTCCTGCTAGTGTGCACGCTTGGAAGCAGCAGGTCACGGTTCAAGTGCTTGGTCCCTGCCACTCATGTGGGAGGCCTGGATTGAGTTCCTGGTTCTTGGCTCTGGCTATTGTGAGCCTGGGAAGTGAACCAGTGGATGGGAGCTCCTTCTGTCTGTCTCTGCCTCTTAAATAAAATAAAATAAAATAAAATAAAATAAAATAAAATAAAATAACTAAAACTTGTAAGGGGGGGGGGAGAGAATGATATCTTCCATCCACTGGTTTACTCCCCAAATGGCCACAATGGCCGAGGCTTGGACTGGCTGAAGCTAGGAGCAAAAAACTCCACCCAGGTCTCCCACACGGCTGGCAGGGGCCCACCCACTCGGGCCATCTTCCGCTGCTTTCCCAGGTGCAATAGCAGGGAGCTGATCAGAAGTGGAGCAGCTGGGACTCAGGCGGGTGCTACATGGGATCCTGGATCACAGGTGGCGCTTGGACCTGCTGTGCCACAGTGCCAGCCCCAGTAAAGAAAACATTTTAAAGAAGGATCGTATATGTAAGGTTTTCAGTGTAATCAAATCTAAGCCACCGGAGGTTGGGTTTTTGGAAGCTGACGCTGAGATAGTTTGGGGTGTAAGACAATGATCAGGGAGCAGCTTCTGAGATAGGAAGGGGAGGAGGCTGGTCTGGGCCGAGGGACGGGCTGGGAGGCTGTGCTGGCTTCTCCGCTGACCCGAGAAGCCTTGGCCATGTGAGTTGTCCCTGGGGGGCCGGGATGGCCAGCCCGTCACAACCATGCCCTCAGTCACTGGATGCAGCTGCTCTGGGAAGGGCTAGTTCTTGGGCAAGGCAGCTCCTGCAGCACAGGTGGACCCTGGGCTGGCCACACCCCCGAGGCTGGGCAGCAGGCCCTTGCAGGGACAGTCAGGTGGCTCTGCTTCGCATCCACCATGCAGGCATTCAACAAACAGTCCTCGCCACCAGCACAATTCCTCTTCTTCTTTTATTTTCATTTAAACCTTTTTTCTACCTGCGTCCTGTGTCTTCTCTTGCACCTGCTTGCCGGGGCCCACTCTCCCTAGCAGTCCCGAGTGTCTGTGGCCTCTCAGCAGGTGCTTCACCAGCCCCCCCCCCCAACCCCACTCCAGCAGGGAGCCCCTTATATGTTTTTTATCTCGTGTGGATAGTTCACAGGTGGTCCAGGACCCAGCTTGTACTGATAGGAGAAAACAAGCAGACCTCTTCTGCAGAATAAAACCACACAGCTGCCGGTGGCGGCACCGATGGTTGTGCCTGCCCGGGGCGAACCTTGGGATGTGTTGCTAACAGATTCCCAGTGATGTTACAGGCAGCCAGAAATGCTATTTGGGCACAGTTCTTCCCCCCTCTGTTATCTTTCTGAGATAAAGGGGCTGACAGAGCCTGAATGGGGACACGGATTTGCTGATATTTGGAAGGAGGTTAATGTCAGGGGCACTAGGAAACAAGTTACAGAATGAGAGACCCTGATGACATTCCGAAGCTGCTCTTAAGTAAAATTGGGAGGTAAGCTGGCAGCAGGAAGCCAGACCGTGCACACAGGACCTGAAGCAGATGTGCAGGCCCCAGATGCGTCTGTGATGGTTTTCCTGATAGGAACCATCCTGGCCTCGTTCCACTGAGATGCCTGAATCTCCAGGTGTCTTGGTCCACAGCTGTCTATGCTCCGGGCTGATTGCAAACTGCACAGACAGCACCAGCAGGTGCACACTTTGGCCCAGTGCAGAGTGCCGCTCACTCTCCATCCTGGCGGCTGGTTTGTTCCCGTGACATCTCTGGGTCCCGTGGGCCTAGAAACCAACATCAGGGACTGGAAAACACCAGCAGCTCCTTGAAGTCCCCTGTGTGGGGCTCCAGGAGGCCCAGGCATCCTAGGGGGATGGCAGCTTCCTTCCGGCCCCCACTTGAAGCATAAGCCACTGTACAGAACACCCCAGTTTTGTTTCATGTTTGGAGACTTCAGCCTGGAATCCTGCGGTGCCCTGGGCAGGAAAAGTTTGCACAGGGTTTTCCTGGACTCATGCTGGAGTCTCCAGACCATGTGCTGTTTCATTCGCAAGGACACCAGCCCTGATTGGGACTGGCAGAGCAAGCCCCAAGTTCTGGCTCCACCTGGTGCCATGGTCTTCATGTGCCCTGTCTGACTTTTCCAGATCAGAGAGGACATGGGGACAAAGGCTGATAATCCCATGGGATCTCACCTCATAAGGCCACCAGGGCTTCAGAGAGTGCCACAAATCCGGGCTCAAGAGTGGCTGGGCATCTCGCTGATGTCCTCCACACTGTGCTGGCCACGGCCACATCTGGCCACTGAGGACCTGGACTGGGGCGGGGCCACGCTGAGATGCACTGTAAGTGTGACTTCCCTTAGCATGAAGAAAGAAGGGAAGCATCTCATTAATAATTACTATATCAACTGTATATAATGTTGGATATATGAGGGTATCTCAAAAAGTTCATGGAAATAGAATATGCACTTCCATGAACTTTTTGAAGGCCCTTGTATGCATGGTTTCTAAAAATCTTGTGCACCAAAACAAACTTGCTCTTTAGCTCCATTTTCCCCATGGACTTTTCCAGTCTCTTCATTATGGGGGAAATACCTGAAATTGCAGTTTCTGTTTCTAGCAATGTGCAATGCATTATTAAAATTAAATTCACCAGCTTCTTGGGTGTGGGCATTTGGTTCAGCAATTAAGGCTCTTCCTGGGTTGCCTGTATCCCATTTTGTCATGCTTGGGTTTGAGTTCCGGCTCTGCTTATTTGTTTATTTAAGAGGTAGAATTAAAGACAGAGAGAGGCAGAGACACAGAGAGAGGTCTTGCATCCGCTGGTTCACTCCCCAGAAGGCTGCAATGGCTGGAGCTGGGCTGATCCGAACCCAGGAGCCGGGAGCTTCCTCTGGGTCTCTCACATGGGTGCAGGGGCCCAAGGACTTGGGGCATCCTCTACTGCTTTCCCAGGTCACAGCAGAGAGCTGGATGGGAAGTGGAGCAGCAAGGCATTAACTGGTGCTTATATGGGCTGCTGGCACTGCACACGGAGGCTTAGCTCACTACACCACAGCACCAGCCCCCAGTTCGGCTTCGGAATCCGGCTTTCTGCTAAAGAGCACCCTGGAGGCAGTGAGGGCTCAAGTTGTTGGGCCCCTGCCACGCACCCATATGGGAGTCCTAGCCTGACCTCCAGGCTCCTGGTTTTGGCCTGGCTCAGCCCTCGGCGTTACAGGCACTTGGAGAGTGAACCAGCAGATGGGAGGGTCTCTCTTTGTCTCTCCGTCTATGTCTTCTTCTTGCCTTTCAAACATATAAGTAAAAACTGTTAAATTCGCCTGGTTCTTTTCACTTTTTAAAGACTCTGACTACCAGAACATTTAAAATGCCCACTGGTACACATTACACGTCTGGGGCGTTACTCCAGAGTCACCTGCACCCCAGCTACTGAGCCAGCACCTGTAGCTTCCCAGAGTGTGCATTAGCAGAAAGCTGGAAATGTTGGTGGAGCTGGGATTTGATCCCAGGCCCTCTGATACGGGATGTGGGCCTCCCAATGCCAGGCCCAGTGCCCAGCCCGGGCCCCTTCTGTGTCCCTTTTTTTTATTCCCCATGGACATGCAGAGCCCCCCCCCCCCCCCCATCTCCTTAGCAACAGCTGCTCTCTGCACAAGAACACCACAAACGTTTCCTTACTTATCCGCACGCGACTCGAAGAACTTCACATTAACACTCCTCCCAAGGGATCTTGCTTCTTTAAAAATAGGCAAAAAAATCTTGGCCCTGACGATGATTCTCTGAGGACAATGCGTTCTCTACAAGCAGTCAGGGAGGCCCTCCTGGGGCCTCTGAGAGACGGCGGTGGTGGGCCTTGTGCTACCGCCCTGCTCCTGCCTGGGTTGTCCAGGTTTAATCCGCCCTCTGCGCCTGTGGGCTTTACTGCACGGTTTACTCGCTTTGTGGCCTTGGGCAAAGTCCCATCTCCTAATGTCCACTTTCTCTTCTTCACAGTAGCCACCTCTTGACCTCCGGGGAATGTTCCAGCACCCCGACGTTCACTGACACTGGCTGGTACTGACCTCTACATATTCTGTACAAATGCCTTTTCTCCTAGGCACACACCCACTGGCGAGGAATTTATAATTCGTGGACAGTAAAGGTTGAACAATAACTAATAATACAATAGAACAAGTGTGATGATATATCGTAACGAAAGTTACATGGTCTCTCTCTCTCTCTGAAAATGCCTTATGGTACCGTTTAACGTTTTCAGATCATGGTTGATTGCCTGTAGCAGACACCATGACAGGTGGACTATGGATGGGGGTGAGGTCCCTACTGGATGCTAAATTAAGTAAGGAGCAGACCATTAGCTGGGGGCTGTCTCCTCGCTTTAATTTCTTAGGTAATGAATTGCAACCTAACTTACTATGTAAACAAAGACCCAATTTAGGAATATAACGAGCAGCTGAGCTTCAGCCAATCACAGGCAGCCAGCTCACTGGGTAGCATGCCCAAATATGACTGACACCTGGCTCTAGCCAATCAGGTGATTTCTCTACTTGGCTGCTATGTTGGCTTAATCAAAGCTCACTCCCGCTGCGAGAGCTCTCTGAATGGGTTGTGGTTCTGAATGCTGAATGGTTGTGGCCCATGCTCTGTTCCAGGAAACTCTGTTACATTTAGCTTGCATAAGGCTTTCCTGTTCAATACGCGGAGGGGGATTGTGCTCACTGCAAGTGTCCAGCCTATGTTCTGCTAGGTCCACACACATTCCCGCCAACAGACCCAAACCCCAATGTCCCTGTTGTCCCCTGTTAGCTGTCCTGCGAGGACACAGTTGGGCTTTTTATTGGGTGATGCCATCCCTTGGATGGAATGGGAGAAGCATTGAGGAAGGCAGTGTGGCACAGTGGGCTGAGCCATTGCTGTGACACTGGCATCCCGTGTGGGTGCCGGTTCCAGTCCCGGCTGCTCTACTTCCGATCTAGCTCCCTTCTACTGGCCTGGGAAAGCAGCAGAGGATAGCCCACGTCCTGGGCCCCGTCACCCACCTGGGAGACCCTGGTAGAGTTCCAGGGTCCTAGTTTACGCCTGGTCCAGTAGTGGCCACGGTGGCCATTTTGAGGAGTGAACCAGTGGATGGAAGACCTCTGTGTGAGTCTCCCCCTCTCTGTATCTCTGCCTTTCAACAACATAAATAAATCCTACAAATCCCCACCTCTCATTTGGAACAAGTCTGCCCCTGACGCTGGCTAGTGCGGACACCCAGAGCAGGCTCCCCTGGGGGACCAGAAAAGCCCCAGACTTGCGACCCCAGCCCCCTGTCCACGCCCTGTACCCGTCTGTAGAGCCGACCGTGACCTTGGGCCGCAAGACTGCCTCCCACAAGGCCCAGCCTGCACTGTTGTCACACTTTCTGGAGACGTTTGTCTCTTTCTAGAAGCTTCCTTATTGTTTCAAGGTGAACACAGAAAATCCAAAGCCAACGACCAGAACCCCAAACAGCTGCCCGTTTTCCCGAGTTGCTGCGTGGACCGGCGGTTTCCCCGAGCCGCTGGCCCCGCACGTCCCCGCACGGCCCCGCACGGCCCCGCACGGCCCCGCGCTGCCGCCGAGGGGGACGCGCCGCCGGGCCCTGCGGCAGGTGGCAGCATTGCGCAGCCCATGCAGCCTCTCGCAGCGGGCGCTCGCGTCCCCCGGGCTGGGCGGCCAGGCTCCGGGAGCCGCGCCGGGAGGGTGGCAGCGGGGGTGGCGCACAGCTCCGGGAGGCCTCGGGCTCGGGGTTTGTGCGGCTCCGGACAAAGCCGTGGCTTTGGAGAGCTGGTCCAGTTCGCTTGACATGTCCTGCTCATCCATGCAAAGCGCCGGGGAGGAGGGGCCGCGCCGCGCTCGCCGGGCGATGCCGGCCGCCGCCGGGAGAGGGCGCCGGCGCCACGCGCTGCGGGCCGGTGCTGCCGCGACCTTGGACGCGGGCTGCGGCGCTGGCGGTGCCGGGTCCACCAGGGCGTCCGACACCTCCCTCCGTCCGCCTCCGCTTCCTCGCGGTTTTCCTCAGCCTCTGAAGAGATGGCTCCCCAGCGGTCTTTAAACATCTTTGAGTTGACCGCATCTTGGAGACAAAAGCAATCCTCTTAGACCCTAAGGTCCTCTGCGTTGTCCACCCCCAGTGCCCTGGTCGGGCAGCGTCCTCAGCCTCCCCGCCCCCTCACTTCTTGATGCTGGAATGTTCTAGATTTTTCTAGAAAGGGTCCTCTCCTTAGCCCCTGTCCCACTTGCTGGGATTCTGGTCCCGAGACCTTGGTGCCAGGGGACTTTGGGCTGGACCCTCAAAGGTGGTGGTGGTTGGGGGGGGGAGTTGCCAGGCAAGGAAGGGTGATTGGCACTCCAGCGAGAGCCTGCTGGGGCTCGGAGGTGGGCAAGTGGGCGGTGCATCCTGGGTGGGGGTGTCAGAGCCTGCAGATGACCTGCAAAGGCGGGTGGACCTGAAGCGTCGTGCTGGAGAGCATGGGGTTCATGCTGGAGACACTGTGGAGCCCCGAGGTTTTTAGGATCAGTTGCCTTTGGAAGGACAACTGGAGGCTGAATGGAGGGAGGAGTGAGAGGAGGCGGCCAGCCACGGCCTCTCCCTCAATATCCCAGGGCTGAGAACAGCCACCTCCTAGCTGTAGCCCACTGGCACCTGTTCTCCAGAAGGGCTCCTGGCTCCATGCTGCTGCCATCGACTTCAGGGTCAGCACAACACCGCTGACCACAGGGAGCTGTGTCGGGTCACACTCTCGTTCGCTCATTCTGCAAATGGTCATTCCCCATCACTGTGGGCCGGGTGTGGCTGCTGCTGTGGGTAACGAGGCGACAAAGCAGCGTGGTCCCAGCTGTCATGGAAGTGGTTGTGGAGGAGGGGAGACTGCTATAAACCCCACCGTGTCACGGCCCCGAGTACGCATTGCCCACTTGGAAAGCAAAGAATGCAGCTTTTTGAGTGTGTAACGGTGTGCCGAAGAACGCTGTCCCTCAGCTTTAGCTGAGATGCAGAGCCTCATGGAGAGCTCACCAGGTGAGGGCAGGGAGTTGTCGGAGAGAAAGCAGGATGCACAAAGGCCTGAGACGGAGCATTGAATGGTTGGGGACTTCAGAGACTGAGTGGCCAGGCATCATGAGAGGAGCTGGTGAGAGAGAGACAGGAGCGGAGCTAAGAGGCGTCGTCCCATTCAGGCCAAGCTTTGTGTTTGTTTGAGGAGAGCAGGTCAGGTAAGTGGAAGTGACAAAAGTCACAGTAATAGTGAGAGCTTGGAGGAAAGCGAGGGAGGAGGGGAGGCCGGGCGTGGGCAGTCGCACGGACAGTGGCGTCTCCTTTAGCCACCGTGTGTTGTTGGCCAGTTTGCAGAGTTTGCATGGGAGTCTGTCTAGAGCGTAGGGTTAACGCCAGTACTTCACACAGTAAGCACGACCTACGCACCACGCGAGTGTTAGCTGTTGTACTTGCCTGTTAGCATTGAATTTCCCGGTGCTTTTCATGTCGTTAGGAAATGCTCGTGTGCAGTGTTGCGTTGGGGAGAGTGTGTGGGGGGTATGCGGTTTAATCCCACTTTGTTGCACGTGAAGTGTTCGTGTTTTGGGAGGCTTTTGCCTCTGGTTGGCAGGATTGGGGTGTGTTGTGTTCACATATCTCTTCGGAGCACCACAGCGGGCCAGGCCAGCTCAGACAGGGTGGAAACACCCTGTCGCTTGCCCTGACCTGTGACTCCTGACCTGTGGCATGCTGAAGGCTCACCTGCCTCGGTCACTCAGCCTGAATGTCGGCGATGCTTCCAGGTGCCTTGTGCCGAGAGCTGCGGGGCACCTGCTGGGCCCCCCGTGGGCTGTGTGAGCTGTTCCTTGATGCTGGGAACTGGTGGAAGCAGCTGGCCACCCAGCCCTGGGCCGTCCCTGTCTGTGATGTCCCCAGCGGTCCGGGGGCCAGGTCTTAGGGTGTTGGGAAGAGGTGTTTATTCTCACTGTCCCATGTCAACAGAGGCGTGGGCCCCTAATATTTCAGCTCCTGATTTTGCCTTCATCTGCGTCATTCTCAAGCTGGGCCCTTGGGCTGCAGCTGCAGGTGCAGGTGAGTTTCTGGTCCTTGCTGTGGTCCGTGCCTAAACGATCCCTTCTCTTGTAGCATCAACGATTTAGCAACCCAGGCTCCTGCACGGGACCCACTGAACCTGAACTCAGCAGGGATTTTCAAAGCATAGAAGCAGCAGCTGGGGGTCTTGGTTTCTTTCCTCAGGCCCCTGTCACTTGCCATTGATGGGGGCCTTGGGACATCGCGGCTTCGAGACCGACATTCTTGTCTGCGAACAACAGGTGCGTCTTCTGCCTTGTGCGTGCAAAGCTAAAAGCGGTTGCCCATGTGATCGTTTTCAGAGCAAAGTGTGTCCCAAGGTGACTTGTTAGACTCGGAAGTGGCTGGCAACTTTTAATTTGCAGGTTTGCTTGTTAACACAAAGTTATAAAATTCTGTCTCATCGGGGACGAAGTTACATATTCATGAGAAGGAAACTGACTGGCAAGAATTATCCCCCCTCCCCCCTTAGCCGTGCTGGTGGGATTCCAGGTCTCTGGTGCAGCGTTCGGGCCCCCAAGGCTGCTGAGCCACCCCTCTCTGCACAGGAGGGGAGGCCCCACACGCTTGGGGCGCCCCTGAGCCTGGATCTCTCAGGCTGTTAGCGTTTTCGCCATGGTCCAGTTCAGAGGCCTGAGTCAGGTGAGCAAACTCTGCTGTGTCATTCTGCCCGTGGTTTTTAGATACAAGGGATCTTTTAGAAGTTTCTGAAGAGCATGGGTTTCAGTTTCTTTGCACCGAGATAGACTTATCTGCTCCTTCTGTTTTGCCGTGACCTTGAAGGTGCTTCGAGGTCCTGCTGGGGGCAGAACTCCCTGTAAACCTAGGGTTTGCCTGATGGTCTCTGAAGCCAGGTTCCTGCCCTACTCCCCTGGGAGGTGTCTCTGACACCCTAGGGTGCATTGACTGTGTGCCTGCTCACAGTAGGGCCTCCTGGAGGTCCCAGGTCTGCCCACACAGCCTGGGTCCAGCTCCTTCCTCCTAGCACGCCTTGGGTCAAACACCTGTACCTTGCAAAGGACGTACTCCGGTGTTGGGTGCAAATCAACACATACGAAGGTGAAAGTGATGTGGGGGAGCTGATGCCATGGCCTGGTGGGCTAAAGCCTCCACCTGTGACACCGGCATCCCATATGGACACCAGTTCAAGTCTCAGCTGTTCCACTGTCGATCCAGCTCTCTGCTATGGCCTGGGAAAGCAGCAGAAGATGGCCCAAGTGCTTGGGCCCTGGCACCCACATGGGACAGTCAGAAGCAGCTCCAGGCTCCTGGCTTTGAATCAGCTCAGCTCCAGTCATTGTGGCCATTTGAGGAGTGAACCAGCAGGTGGAAGAACCCCCCCCCCCCCCCGTTACTCTACCTTTCAAATAAATAAATAAATCTTAAAAAAAAAAGAAGAAGAAGCGATGTGGGGCTTTTGGTGGAGCACGAGTGGTAAGCGGAAGAACAAGGAGGTGCTTGAGAGACTGCTAGGCAGCCTGGCTCTCTGGGAGTGATGGCCTTGGCATCACGCGGCTGAATTTGCATCTCCCTGCTTTACTCTTCTCCGTCTCTGTGACCTCGAGCAAGTCATTTCTTTTTCCACCTGTGTCCTGGAAGTGTTAACATGGACTGTGGTTAGAATTGGAGATGGTGTTTGTGGGATTGGAGTGATGGCACCGTGGGCTAAGCCACTGCCTGTGGCACTGGTACCCCATAGAGAACCAGCTGGAGTCCTGGCTGCGGCACTTCTGATCCAGCTCCCTGCTAATGCAGAAGATGGTGCAAGTCTTTGGGCCCCTGACACCATACGGGGAGCTTGGATGGAATTCTTCCAGGCGCCCCACTTCAGCCTGGCCCAGCCCTGGCCATGGCAGCCATTTGGGGAGTGAACCAGCTGATAGAAGATCTCTCTCTCTGTAACCCTTTCAAATAAGTGAAATGCATCTTTAAAAAGAAAGAATGTGTGCATGATGGCTAGTCCAGTGTTGGGCATGTGGTGGGCTATAATGAATATTAATTAATACTAATTAAATAGTATTATTACTAATTATTGGCTGCATCAACAGGGTAGTGGGTTGGTCTAGAAGGGAGTCGCCGTGGTGCTCAGTTCCGTCTGGGGAAACATGTTCCATTCGGGGTGCTGCTCTGGGGTGGTGAGTGTGCGCATGTGTGTCATTGAGCAGTTACAATCTTCCCAAGGATGAAGGTCATGAAAGTGCTCCAGGAAACATGGGGGACATTTAGCTTGGAACATGGAAAGCTGGGCTTGAGTAGTTGCTGGGTGACCGTGTAGAAGGGGGAGCAGAGACTCGGGGCGCAACTCCAAAGGACCTGACGTGACCCGTTGGCGGCTGTGGGCTGTGAGCGCTGTCACGTGGTGGTGGGCTGCCCCTGCATCACCCTGCCCGGTTACTGAGCTGGGCCTGGTGTGGCTCGTAGAGCAGTGAGAAGGCTCCGTGGGCAGAGGGAGCTCCCTGGCATCTTGTGGGAGGCGCGGCTCATCACAGCCCCTGCACAGGAAGTGCCAATGTGAATCGAAGAGGCTACGAGCCAGCACCGAGGTCTCTTGTCCCAGGGATGAAATCTGCACTTGGTGCAGGAGAGAATGACCCAGTAAGCATTTCTCTCTAGAATGATTAAAGTCCCCGGATCCACCAGGACCCATTCGTTTCAACTATTCCATTTCCCAAGAATATCATCTCATTACTTTTCCAATGACCCAGTAGTTGGGGCACAAGTGACTGAGTCCAGAAAGTCATTGGCGCCATTGATTATCTCGGGCCACCTTCGGATCTGGGCTGCAGCCCGTTTCTTTTCATTTCTGCATATGCCCTCCTGTCTCCTCATCTGCGCGGAGCTGAAAATAGGAACTTGGCCTGACCTTATTATCCACCACTTACGATTTTATAGTCTTTGGTTAAATCTCATCTTAATAAGTGTTCCTGGGCCTTGGATGGCAGTTTTTCTTCCTTTTTTTTTTTTTCTAAAAGGCTGCTCCTTGCAGCTCGGGTCCAGTGGCCTGGCCCTTCACGTCCAGGAGGGCTGGCCTTCAAGTCAGCCCCGATGAGAAATCTGTGGGCTTAGGAACAAAGGACGCCGCCCCTTTAGCCTGGAACTGTCTCCCGATCTGACTTACATGGGGCTTGAGATGCCACTGGGGAGGGTGGCCGGCCAGGGTGTGTGATGGACACTATGGCAGCTGACCCTGCCCCTTCTGCGTGCGTCTTGTTGTGGGAGAGGAGTGAGAGCCGCGGGAGAACTCTGGACGGCTCTGCCCGCCCCCAGCAGTGTTGTTGGAGCCCGCACTGGTGCACTGCCGGGATGTGGTGGGAGGAAAGCCATGTGGGAGAATCGTGAGGCCGACTCGACTTGAGGGTTGGCCTCCTGCACCTGCTCCCACGCAAGGAGTGGGGCTGGAGGCTGAGGACGTGGGAAAACCCGGGGAGGTGCTGCTCAGGGACTTGGACGCAGGTCAGATTTTGGAACACGCAGGACGTGGGTGGCTGAAAGCAGTTTTCCTCCTCGGGAGTGGGCGGGAGCAGTGTCATTCCTGCAGCCCCCACCGTGGGCTGCTGCTTCTCCCTGCGGCTCCGGGTGGCTTCACGGGCTTTCCGGGGTGCGCTGCCTGGCCCAGCGTCCTCAGAACCCACCCGGGCCCCTGAGCTTCGGGTACTCTGGGCCTGGCTTTGGCAACGAAGGACAGGACTGCCCTTTCTTGCGGGGACCCAGTGCAGACTCCGCCTCCTTTGTGGTCACGTGGGTGTGCTTCCGTTCTGCCCGGCTGCATGGCCTGCTGACCTCGTCCTGAGCTGCTTACCACCCCTGGCCCCCTGGCTGGCACCCCTGCTGCTGTCCACGGGGGCTGAGGTTGGCCGTGTGACCTCAAATAGCTGCGGCAAGGTGCCCCTGGCCAGCCGAGGTGCTGGGGGCATGGAGGGGGCGAGGGTGGTTGGGTTCTCAGACCCTGGCTCAGCCACACTCTGTGAGATCTGTGAGGACTTTCAGAAACCAGTTTCCTTGCAGGGACAATAAAATTTCTCTATTTGTTGCAGAGGTGGGCGGTGTATTTTGTAATGATGATTTGCGACTGAGAGGCGCTGTAGAAAAATAAGAATGCACATTCTTTTAAAAAAGATTTATTTATTTATTTGAAATGCAAAGTTATAGAAAAAGAGAGAGAGAGAGAAATCTTCCATCCACTGGGTCTCTCTCCGAAATGGCTGGGGTGGGTGGGGTTGGGAAGGGCCTAAGCCAGCAGTTAGGAGATCCATCCACATCTCCCATGTGCGTACAGGGACTCAAGCAGTTGGGCCATCTTCCACTGCTTTCCCAGGCCATAGCAGAGAGCTGGATTGGAAGAGGAGCAGCCGGGACTAGAACCTGCACCCATATGGGATGCTGGCGTCCCAGGCGGTGGCGTAACCTGCTATGCCACAGCGGCAGTCCTAAGCGTGTGCATTCCTGTGAGCAGGTCATTCTCACTGGGGTTTGTACACAGTCTGTGGTTCAGAGACTGATTTCTCCAGGGGAGGGCGCCGCATTCCACAGGCTTGAGAGACGCTGATTTTTGTCCCTTTCACCCACTCATTAGCTCACTCCTTCATTCGCTCACTTGATGGACATTCAGCGTGTGGCTGGCTGTGTGCCAGGGAGGTTCATTCTGTTGCTGACCCACGGGGTGGCACCTTGCACAGAGCCCAGCTGTCTACCTCACTCTGTGCTGTCTTTTATCCATGACTCAATCTAGGGAGTGAGGGTGCACAGCCCTTTTCTGTCCCACCAGAGGTGTGGAAAAGTATGCCCTGGGGTTTTAAAGAGGAAGAAAGAGAAGGAAAGAATTATCTGGGGCCGGAGCTGTGGCGTATCTGGTAAAGCCTCCGCCTGTGACATCGGCGTCCCACATGGGCTCTAGTTAGAGTGCTGACTGCTCCACTTCCTATCCAGCTCCCTGCTGGTGTGCCTGGGAAAGAAGCAGAGGATGGCCTAGGTCCTTGGGCCCCTGAACCCACATGGGATACCTGGATAAAACTCCTGGCTCCTGGCTTCAGCGTGGTCATTGTGGCCATTTGGGGAATGAACCAGCAGATGGAAGATCTCTCTCTCTCTCTGTGTCTCTCTCTGAAACTCTGCCTTTCAAATAAATAAAAAATTTAAAAAATCATTTGTATCCAAAGTCAGCACTTCCAAGCCAGCCACGGCTGCAAAATCCACAGGTTCCCCCTAGCCAGGGCTCGTCTCAGGGTGGAGGGGGGTCGGGGCCCCTGGAAAGCCTCGACCAGCCTGAGCAGACACAGGCTCCCTACTGCAGAGTGCACGCTTTGCCAGGCCTACGTTGTTGACGCTGCCGTCCACCTCAATTCCACCTTTCACAAACCCCCTGGCAGCCAGGGAATCCTTCCGGGGCATCCTCCTG
This sequence comes from Sylvilagus floridanus, assembly GCA_949820135.1. Classification (NCBI taxonomy): domain Eukaryota; kingdom Metazoa; phylum Chordata; class Mammalia; order Lagomorpha; family Leporidae; genus Sylvilagus; species Sylvilagus floridanus. The sequence goes on along the minus strand of OX463238.1, from coordinate 113,099,517 downwards.
CACTGGTGATGGCATCCAGCGTCCTCACCCTGTTGAAATCCCCGTGTCCCCAGCCAGTGAATTCTCACAGGCCACGCCCATGGACGGGCGCAGGGGGCGTGCACCCTGCCTTACAGGCTGGGTCCCTTCTCAGTTGAGCTGACTGGCAGCGCCCCTCCCTCCAACTGGACAGCCTCTCTGATTCTCAGTGTCACATCTTGGGGGTGGGGTGGGCTTTGTTCCCCGCCTGCAGCCAGACCTCAGCTGGAACCGAAGAAACACTGTGTGCGTCATGGGCCGCACAGGTGGCCCTACTGTGGGCTGCCTCGTCCCCCAGCTGTGTGGAGCAAGCACTACTAGGCGCTTTGCTGGGGCAGGAGGCCTTTGGTGTGCATCTGCTTTGTACGGGGTGCCACACCGGATACCAGAGACGCGGGGGCAGATGGGACGCGGATCACTGGCACAGGGAGACACAGGGAGATCACTGGCAGACAGGTGGTCAGAGCGACAGGGAAGGGACAGGCTATGGAACCCAGTCTTGAGCGTTTAGAAGAGTCTTGTTGGAGTTGTAGCAGGGATGAGCTTTTGAAGAGGCCCAGGGGATGCCTCGGTGCTCACAGGTGGGTGCGCGGGGGTGGTAGAGGGTGCATGTCCAGGCAGGGCGTGGCGTCTCAGATGCATGATGGGTTGGTGATAAATGGGATGGGAGGCCAGTGCTGCGGCTCACTAGACTAATCCTCCACCTGTGGTGCCGGTACCCTGGGTTCTAGTCCCGGTTGGGGCACCGGATTCTGTCCTGGTCGCTCCTCTTCCAGTCCAGCTCTCTGCTGTGGCCCGGGAAGGCAGTGGAGGATGGCCCAAGTGCTTGGGCCCTGCACCTGCATGGGAGACCAGGAGAAGCACCTGGCTCCTGCCATCGGATCAGCGCAGTGCGCTGGCCGTAGCGGCCATTTGGGGGGTGAACCAACAGAAGGAAGACCTTTCTCTCTCTGTCCCCCCCCGCCCCGGATGATCGCTGTTGCTTCCTGCTCATTTTGCTCTGCACACCTTCCCCAGGCACATCTTGTGCAGTGCGTGCTCATTAAAACCACAGCAACCACGAGCCTCTTGGAAACGTTTCAACTCAAGTGTGCGCTGCCTTGGAGAAAGGCTACATGGCGGGTGACGTGGCCGTCTCCCCCTGCTCCAAGGCAGCGGGTGGCTGGGGGGTGACATCACCCGTGGGGCTCATTGCAGCTGGGGCTGTGGCCTGGTCCTTGGCAGGCTGCCTGACGCTCAGTTGGAAGGTCCACGTTTTAGGAAGTGCATTAGCAGGGAATGTTGGTATAGATGCAGGGGAACTGTGCCAGAGGGAGCCACTTTGAGTTTGCCTCGTGTGTCTGCCCTGAGCGTGAGGTTCTACAACCTGGGGAGGCAGACACTGTGCTCCTGCGACTGCTTTGTGGTGGCTAGCAGATGTGACCAGCAGCCAGAACAGTCTCAAGTCTCTGTGTAGCATTGCACACCTTCAAAACCTTCAAAGGATGCTGTCATGGTTAAAGGACACTGGCGTGGGAGCCGTAACCATGAACAACACAGCAGTGCATTTAATACATACAGACACAGCTACTCCCTTGCACACAGGTCGGAGCTGGAGGTGGTCCAGGGGTGGTGGACAGCTCTGCTTTGGGAGGTTGTGAGGGATCCAGACGCCCTGTCTTTTGGCCAGCCACCATCTTTCAAGGTCAAAGACAGCTCACCAAGATCATGTGCAGCTTCCGGTTTGCAGGGAGGTGGGAACTGAAGGGAGCATAAGCGTCTCCCTTATAAGGGCCCAGCCTGGGCTGGTGCTGTGGCTCACTAAGCTAATCCTCCACCTGCGGCTCCGGCACCCCGATCGGGGCGCCGGATTCTGTCCTGGTTGCTCCTCTTCCAGTCCAGCTCTCTGCTGTGGCCTGGGAGGGCAGTGGAGGATGGCCCAAGTGCTTGGGCTCTGCACCTGCATGGGAGACCAGGAGAAGCACCTGGCTCCTGGCTTCAGATCAGTGCAGCATGCTGGCTGCAACGTGCCGGCTGTAGCGGCCACTTGGGGGGTGAACCAATGGAAAAAGGAAGACCTTTCTCTCGGTCTCTCTCTCTCACTGTCCACTCTGCCTGTCAAAAACAAACAATAATAAGGGCCCAGCCTGGAAGCTTCGGATGCCGCTTCTATTGTCGCTGTGTTGCCAGCACTTTGTTGCTTGGCTGCGTCCAGCAGCAGTGAGGGCTGGCGGGGCAGCTTGTGGCCGGGCTGGGAGTGTTTGCCTGGAGTTCAGGGTTTATGGTCCAAGGAAAAAGGAGAGACTAGATGGTGATGAGAGAAAGGAGGCAGAGGGGTTTATTATCCTGCCTTTTGCAGGTGAAGGCACTGAGACAGCACCACAGCGCCACGCGGGTCAGGGCCTGTGCCCAGTGTGGTCCCTGTGACCAGTGAAGTGACGGGCACTGGGCTGGACACGGGCACAGCTTCTCGCTGTCTCAGGGCGTGCATTTTACAGAAGACTCTGCAGAGCGACAGGCAGCTGAGTGGACCAGGGTCTTACAGCTTGAGAAGCCGGGGCTGGAGTTCAAACGTGGGGCTCTTTTCACGAAGCCACAGTGTCCCATAGGACATGTCACTGCCGGGCGAGCCCGCATGCGATGCAAGACTGGCCGTGTGGGTGACCAGCGCTGCTTGCTGGAGCCCAGTGCTATGGCTGTGCCCTTGGTCACTCTGTCCTTTTGTGGAAAAAGCCCCTCTCCTGAGGAGTCAGTCCTCTAGCCTGGTCTCCCCTTCACATCCTTCTTCTTCTTCCTCCTCCTCCTCTTCTTCTTTTTAAAGATTTATTTATTTATTTGAAAGTCTGAGTTACACACAGAGAGAAGGAGAGAGCGAGAGTGAGAGAGAGCGCTTCCATCTGCTGGTTCACTCTCCAATTGGCTGCAACTGTTGGAGCTGTGCCAATGCGAAGCCAGGAGACAGGAGCTTCTTCCAGGTGTCTCACATGGGTGGAGGGGCACAAGGACTTGGGCCATCTTCTCCTGGTTTCCCAGGCCATAGCAGAGAGCTGGATTGGAAGTGGAGTAGCTGGGACTCGAGCTGGCGCCCATATGGGATGCCGGCACTGCAGGTGGTGGCTTTACTTGCTATGCCACAGCGCCGGCCCCAACCATCCTGCTTCTTGATGAGCACTGGGCTACACTTTTTTTTTTTAAATTAACTTTTGTCTCTTTCAAAATTACACTGAAGGAATGAGGCTCATAAAATCCAGCCCTTGTCCCTGGGCCAGCTGCCGTCGGTCGCCTGGCAACCTCTTGGGATGTTTTTGGTCGCTGCTTTTATTGCTGTCGAGAGCTTTGGGAAAAGTAGGAATGTGCAGTTGTCCTGCGATTTGCTTCTTTCCTTAACAGCCCTTGCATTTCTCTGTGTTGTTCGTCTACCACCACCACCATCACCATCGTGGCCCATTAAAATAGACCTCCTGCTTGCTAGTGGACACGTGCTAGAGCAGCCTTGTGCCTGACTTTGGGTCCTGTCCATGTGTCAGTGTTGTGTGTGCTGTGTTGTTAGTTGTGCGGACTTTGGGTCCATACCAGATCCTGTCTGAATCCCGGATCCGTGACCTATGGATGATCCTGGGAGGCTGACTTCCTGTAAAGTGGAGTTAATAACAGTAACGTCCCTCGTGGGAGGCTGGCAGGCCCACGGGCGTGCATGCACAGATGTTCCTAGAACCGGGCCTGGCACCCGTGCTCCAGCTCTGCCCGGCTCCTGTGACTCGACATTCAAGTTGTGTGTGATCCTGCATCGTGACAGGTGCATGTTGCATGCACTTCTGTGCGCCTGCAGGGGCACTGCTGTAGAAAAACTTCTCCGAGCAGTGTTAGAGGCTCAGGGGGTCTGGGGATGTTCAGTGTCACACAGCTGGCGGCTGCTCCCTGTTCATGCTTTTCTTGGTTCTCCCAGGAGCAGCTGCTGGGGGTCCTGCTATGGCCAGGGGTGGGCAGAGCCAAGTGTCAGGGAGCCCTTCCCTGTGTTTTCCCAGGCCTGGTCCTTTGTGAGCTGGAGCAGAAGTAGAGTGGAGCAACCGGGACTCGAACCAGCACCCTTATGGGATGCTGGCAGTGCAGGTGGTGGCTTTACCTGCTACACCACAGCACCGGCCCTGGGCATTCGTTAGACTAGACAGCTTCCTGGCCATCCTGAGCGGGGTGTACATTCCTATTCTATGTAAGGCACGGTTGGGGCAGTGACCCAGGCAGAGGACTTGGAGCAGAGCCCACCTGTGTGTTGTGAGGCTGGGCAGGAGGGCACAGGTGGTCGAGGGAAGGGATGTGTGTCATCCCTGGGTCTGCCCAGGCTCAACAGGAGCTCTAGGCTCAGGGCTGCTGTCCTGGGCCGTCATGTCTCTGCTGAGTGATGTGGGGCAGGTGTGGAGGTGATGGTTCCCAGGATGCAGGGACCAAGTAGACGCCTCGAAACACAGGAAGTGAAACAGAGCAGCTGGTAGTAACTGTGACGTTCTGACTCGGGGAATAGAAGGTTGGTCATTTATTTGTCCAACAAAGGTCTATTAATCTATGTTTGCTGAGCACTTACTTTGTGCTGGGCACATGCATGGTACATACTGGGGTGTAGAAATGTCGGAGGCATAATTTCTACCTCTTAGGGCCCCACAGACTTTAAGAGCTCTTGCCTAGACTGAATTGTTCTAGGACAACAGGAGTGATGGTGGCAGTGATGTGAGTAGGCTCTGGGCCCTGGCCCAGAGCTGAGGCTGAGGAGTGGGCATGGTTGGGAATATCAGAGTCTCGTTGCAAAAAAAGGACTTTTCTGTACAAATACTAGAATCCAAAAACTATAACTCATCATTAGAAATGATATACATTCAGTTTAGATTTATAAAATATGAAACAAATTAAAGATCACCTGCAACTCTGTCATTCAGCACCAACCTTTGAAAAGTAAGTGTGTTCATGGCTGACCACATTTGCAGGGAGGTGTATTTTATTGTATTTAAAGTTTAGTTATTTAGTTGAAAGCCAGAGTGACACAGAAATGGAGAGAGAGGTCTTCCATCTGCTAATTTAATCTCCAAATGCCTGCAACAGCTGGGCTGCGCCAGGCTGAAGCCAGGAGCCAGGAACTCCATCCTGACCTCCCATGTGGGTGGCAGGGACCCGAGTTCTTGGACCATTATCTGTTGCTTCCAGGTGCATTAGCAGGGAGTTGGGTAGGAAGTGGAGGCAGAGGCAGGACTTGATCCCAGAGACTGATAAAGCAGCTTAACTCACTGTCCGTGGGGCCCAACCCTGTAGGTACATTTTAAGAGTAAAATCGAGAGTTGTACATCATATATTGTTCTGTGGCTTGAGTTTTCACTTCAAATGTGCTAGGAATATTCCCTATCTTTGAATATTCTTTGATAACGCAGTATGTAAGGGATTATGGTATTCTGTTATATATATATTAGTATAATCAAGCTAGTCACTAGTGATCGACTGGATTCTCAGGGAGGGAGGGAGAGAGAGAGAGGGAGGGAGGGAGGGAGAGAGGGGGGGGAAGAGGGAGGGGGGGGAGAGAGAGAGGGAGGGAGGGAGAGAGGCCAGCCCCATTAAACTGATTACCCAAAGCCCCACCTCTGAATATCATCATATTAGGAATTAGGGCTTCTTGGGTGATTACTGATGTTATAAATAAGAGTGTCAATCGTTAAATTAACAACAGGAGTCACTGTGCCCCTACTCCCCATGTAGGACCTCTGTCCTTAATGTGTCGTACTATGTGAATTAATGCTAAAACTAGTACTCAAACAGTACTCTATACTTTGTGTGGCTGTGTGGGTCCCGTCTGTTGAAATCTTCACTTAGTATATACTAAGTTGATCTACTGTATATAAAGATAATTGAAAATGAATCTTGATGAAGAATGGGATGGGAGAGGGAGAGGGAGATGGGATGGTTGTGGGTGGGAGGCAGGTTATGAGGGGAAAAAGCCACTATAATCCAAAAGTTGTACTTTGGAAATTTATATTTATTAAATAAAAGTTGAAAAAAAGGAATTAGGGCTTCAACACGTGACATGAGGGGCACACACACTCAGTCCGTATCAGCCATCTTGAACGGTTACCATCACGGAGCCTCCATGGCTTCCGTTACCAACAGGGAGGCTGCACTGCACGCTCCGAGGGCTGCCGTGAAGATGATGTCGTAGAGTGCACGGACGTGTACTGGTCGGCTCTCCATCACCTTAAAGCAGCACTGAGAGGGACTACGCAGGAGGGAAGCAGGCGTATTTTGGCTTGTGTTGTGCAAGTTCGTAGACCAAGATCCGGTGGTCCTATTGGGCTGGCGTCTGCTGAGTGCACACAGCATCTGGCTGAGTGTGTGCAGCGGGTGTGTGTGTGTGTGTGACGTGGTGAGTCAGCCAGCGGAGGGAGCGAGCAGTGGGACCAGCTCAGTTTTTGTAACCAGCCCAATTGCTGGAACTGCCTTCTGAGGACGTGGTCGGTTCAATGACTTAAAACCTCCCCACCGGGCCCCCTCCTGACCACGTGATCCAATCAACCGTTAACCCAAGACTTTGGGAGTCATGCGAATTGTCCAAACCCTAGCAGCACACATAGCAGGCACTTAATCAAAGATAGATATTAGCTGTGTAAGTGGTATTTCCGTAACTGCCAAAAGGTAACCACTGGGTATTTCTGGGTGTTACTTAGAAGGATCCTATGTTTAAAAACCAAAGAAGGGGCTGGTGCTGTGGCATAGTGGGTAAAGCCACCACCTGCAGTGCCAGCATCCCATATGGGTGCTGGTTTGAGTTCTGGCTGCTCCACTTCCAGTCCAGCTCCCTGCTATAGCCTGGGAAAGCCCCTGCATCCACGTGGGAGACCCAGAAGAAGCTCCTGGCTCCTGGCTTCAGATCAGTGCAGCTCAGGCCATTGCGGTCATCTGGGGAGTGAATCAGCAGATGGAAGACCTCTCTCTCCCCTTTTTGCCTCTGCCTCTGTGAAACTCTGCCTTTCATTCATTTTTTTTTTTTGACAGGCAGAGTGAACAGTGAGAGAGAGAGACACACAGAGAAAGGTCTTCCTTTGCTGTTGGTTTACCCTCCAATGGCCGCCGCGGCCGGTGTGCTGCGGCCTGCACACCATGCTGATCTGAAGGCAGGAGCCAGGTGCTTCTCCTGGCCTCCCATGGGGTGCAGGGCCCAAGCACTTGGGCCATCCTCCACTGCACTCCTGGGCCATAGCAGAAAGCTGGCCTGGAAGAGGGGCAACTGGGACAGAATCTGGCGCCCCGACCGGGACCAGAACCCGGTGTGCCAGCACCGCAGGTGGAGGATTAGCCTATTGAGCCGTGGTGCCAGCCAAAACTCTGCCTTTCAAATAAATAAATAAATCTTAAAAAAAAATGGAGGGGCTGGTGTTGTGGTGCAGCCAGTTAGGTATCCCTGCTGCTCTGCCTCTGATCCAGCTTCCTGCTAATGTGCCTGGGAAAGCAGTGGATGACAGCTCACCTACCCATGCGGTGGCTCTGCCACCCACGTGGGAGACTTGGGTGGAGTTCTAGGCTCCTGGCTTCTGCCTGGCTCAACCCTGGCCATTATGGCCATTTGGAAAGGGAACCAGCAGATGGAAGATCTCTCTTCTCTCTCTGTCACTCTGCATTTCAAGTAAATAAAATTAAATCTTAGAAAACAAAACAGGTCGGTGCCGCAGCTCAATAGGCTAATCCTCCACCTGCAGTGCCGGCACACCAGATTTTAGTCCTGGTCAGGGTGCCGGGTTCTGCCCCGGTTGCCCCTCTTCCAGGCCAGCACTCTGCTGTGGCCCGGGAGTGCAGTGGAGGATGGCCCAGGTCCTTGGGCCCTGCACCCCATGGGAGACCAGGAGAAGCACCTGGCTCCTGGCTTCGGAACAGCGTGGTGTGCCAGCCGCAGCACGCCAGCTGAGGCGGCCATTGGAGGGTGAACCAATGGCAAAGGAAGACCTCTCTCTCTCTCTCTCACTATCCACTCTGCCTGTCAAAAAAAAATAAAAAAAAAAATAACAAGAAAACAAAAGTAGAGTCCATCTCTGCATATGTCAGAACGAGAAAGGGGCCAGGGATCCCAGGTTTGGTAGGTCACTCGTTCAATACCATTGTTTCTGTCTTTTTTGCTTTTATTATAATTATTTGAAGCTGGGGAAGACGAGTTCTAACATTATCCCCATGCTTTGTGAACTCTGCCCACGGGCACACAAGACAACATGCTGTCCATCTCTATGCTCTTTGTAGAAACCTACTGCTGACTACTCCACGAAAGCTTCTAGAACTTTCCCCAGGCCTCAAGAGGCCGGTCAGTGGGGCTGGGGGTCTGTGGGCCCTTCAGACAGGTAGAACGTCCTACACAAGCAGGCTGTCAGCTGTGGCTGGAAAGCCTGTCTCCAGGCCACCTGGCATCTCCCTCCCCCGCAATAGCTTCTTGTGCTGCATGTGTGACCTTGTGGCTTTAAATCACACCTTCAGGGTGGGGTTAATCTTTCACTCAGAGCTGGCAGGGGAAGCGGCTGAGCCCTTGGGGAGAGTTGGACCTGCTCCGGGAGACTCTGGCTATCTTGAGTGACCTTGCAGTTTTAAACCACACCTTCAAGTTGGTTGCAATCCTCCACCCAGAGCTGGCAGAGGGGGCTGAGCCCTTAAAGAGACAGTCTTCAGGAGACCCCTGCTATCTCCATGAGCTCCAAGCCAATCAACATACAAATGTGAACCCCCCATCCGATGGGCACCACCCCCCAGTAAGATGACCCAATGGACAGACAGTGATGCCTTAAACCCCGAGACATTTCTTCAAAGTGAGTGTCCTGCTCGGGCACTCCGCCTGCTCTCCTCTCTGACCAGACACTTTCTCTACCACTTGCCAATCAAATAAAAGTTTCTGTCTCTTTGCAAATTGCTTCTTGGCTTTTTATTTCTATGCTAAGCTGAGGAAAAGAACCCACGAGACTCGCCCGGCCACCGCCCTCCCCTCCGTGACCAGTAACACCTCACCTCGGGTCAGTGTTGCTGCTCACCCAGCCCCGTTCTCCAGGGTTTTCCGACGCCGGAAGCGCCTGCCCTTTGAAAGTCTCTGCTCCGCAGGCTGCCCCCATCCCTCCTTTCTCATTTCTCACTGTGAAAATCTCTCCTTTCTCTCTTGATGGCTTCCAGGGAGCTGGAAATAGAGGTAATTTGAATTTGGCAATTACGATGACAATGAAAGGAGGTTTGTGAGATGCAGGATGTAAAATGCAGGAGTTGCCTGCTGTGGAAACCTTGCTTTCTGCGCCTCCCTTCTGTGGGGGCCACTGTGTGTGGGGGTGGGGCTTGGAGCTGTCTACCCCAGGCCACTGCAATATGGGATAGAAACAGCTTAGGCAGGCGACCATGGATGGGGCTGGAGCCGCCACTGTCAGGCCTTGCCTGGCCTCTTATGATCATCCTGACCCCTGGCAGCATCTTTGCCACGGGGTACCCTGCCCTCGGCTGGTCCCATGCTGCAGCCACGTGGTGGCACCGGGCAGCTGCAGCTTGGTAGAAGGCTCCGGGAGTGGGGCTGCTCATGGCAACCTTTCTCTCTGTCCTTAAAGCAAGGCTTTCCAAGACTTGCTGAGGGCAAGTCCTGTGTCAGGTGCTCTGAGCGCTGGGAAAGGCAGCGTGGACGCATGCGTGAGAACCTTCCCTCCTCTCCTATCTCACCTACCACTTAAACAAGCGGCTGCAGTTGGCAGTGGAAAAAGATCTGCTAAAACCTGGTGTCAGAAGCAGGCCACGTGCGCCGTAGAACAGCGAGCCAGTCTCCCAGTGGGCGCCATCTGTTCTCATTAGAGCGAAGGAGCGGCGGCAGCCCGGGGAGGAGGGGCCTGCAGGTGCACAGAAGGAAGCCTGCTAGCCTCTGTCCTTCCAGAGACTTTGCTTTCTGTGTTGCTGGGTTTGGTTTCTGTCTGGCAGGCTCAAAGAGAGGCTGTCCTACTTTCCACAAAATAATCACTCCAACACTTTAAGAAATTAAGTCCCTGGAGGGTAAAAAAAAAAAATCTGGTTCCAGAGGGCTTATAATGCCTCCTTGACCACACACTGTGCCTGCCGATTTATAACAGAGAAATACTGCAGAAGTTGGTGTGCATAAGCCATTGCTTAAGGAGGGCTAGATGCTTTCTGGGGACATCGATCTCCCCACAGTGTCCCCAGCACTTATTCAATCTGGACAGCATATCTGCCCAGGGAGGAGCTGGCCCATTCCTCACCCTCCGCACTTGGATACTGATAACAATTCCTTGAGAACCAGCGGGCTGGGGAGAGAGAGCGAGACCAGGGCTCTGCAGGGGACCAGACAGACTGCAGGGGTCTCTTTATGACCAGCCTCTGGGAAAGCCCCCCAGGGAGTGCCCACCCAGTCAGTGACTCAAGGAGACTTCAACAAGTTCATGGAAAAATGGAATTAATAGACCAGTTTATTTTGGTGCCAAAAAATACCTTGAAATCCACCTTAGGCATTTTCCATGAACTTTTTGAAGACCCCACATCTGTCCCCGTGAAGGTGTGCTTTTGGAGGGGTCTGGATTCACACTGTAGGGGAAGGCAGAGGGGATAACGGGAGAATTTGGCCCCGGATTTCAAGGGCTCCTACCCTAGGTTGTACATCATAGATTTGTCTGCAAGGTTGGCCTGAGGCCTAAAGTGTGTCCGTCTCCTCGCTTGGGGCCTCCTTACCTCCTGCCCCCAACAGCCCTTTCCCAGCCCCCATTCTGCCTCCCGTCGAAGGCTTGGTTTGTGCATCTTGGCCTGTCTACAGATTCCTGCTAAAAAGTTAACCAGTGTCAGGATACTCTTGGAGTGTGTGTGTGTGTGTGTGTGTGTGTGTGTGTGTGTGGCGGGGAGGGGGGAAGAGTGGTGCATACTAACAGGTGCTTTGAATTTGGGAAAGCGTTCCTGAGGACGGGGGCTGGGATGGGAATTATGAGATCTATGACACTGACACAGAGTAGGTGGCACGTCACACGCCCCGGGGGGTGGGGCGGAAAGGAGGCCCCTCCTGGTCAGGGGGAAGTGACACAGCAATTTTCCTAAGAGGACTGGGATGTAGAAGTCCAGTGGTCGGAAAAGCGTCTGTCCCCTCCTGGTCCTCCGGCTGGGCTGTTCCAACCCGCAGAAGCAAGCGAGCTCCCTGGGCTGCTGGAGCAGGTGAGCGAGAGGCAGTGCCCCGGGCAAGGCTGGTGCGCAGGCCTCCTTTTCTGTTCTTTTTCAAAAGCACAAAGTGAAAATCTGCACTGGGATTTCGGGAGGAGATACAGTAACGTGGCCTCTGAGAAGGAGTGAGAGGCAGAATGAAAAGTGTCCTCCAGCCAGGGAGCAAACCGGCTGCGGCTGGAGCAAGGGCGGCGGGGCCCCGAGACAGCACCACTTCCTGCAGCAAAACCAATGCACAATGAAGCTCGAGTTTCCAATAAACGGTGAGGATATTCTTTTCCACCTCAGAATGTCCCTTGAATACTTGGGACATTAATACCCAAACATTATTGTTTATCTGAACTGAAATTTAACTGATGTCTTGTCTTTTATCAGGCAAGCTGGTATGATCCTGGCCTTTTGTAATTCCCTGTACACGTTGTCAAAGAATTTAAAAAGTTAAAATCCTAACTGTCCTACAGACATAAAGTGAACAAAGAGCAAAGATTTTTTAACTCATTGATGAATGAGAGAACAGTAAGATGCCACACCAGCTCAGATGCACTCACCACCTGCCCACACCCACACTCACACAGTTAAGACCTGCAGGACCGAATTTGTTAATAGTTGCAAAACTAGCCGTGCTCACAGGGCAATAATCAATTGCACTCTGCTGGGTGAAAGTAATTTGCATTTCCACGGACAAGAACGGTGCTCATTACTCTAAGCTCTGTGCGACTTGCGCCAGTTGCAAAGCAGGTCAAAGACAATGGAAGACAGAGAACCAGGAAGGCTGTGTTAGACTGAACGTCCAGGAGTCACTCTGGCCCGTTTCAGGGTCTTTCACAATGTTTTCTGAGGATGCCGTGAGGCTTGTCTCCTGGGCCTTTGCACGTGATGGCTGTCTCCCTTTGTTGTCTCATACACACCTTCGATGGCTCATCATAAACATCCTGGCCTCTGAGAAGCCCTCCTGACCCCCAGTGTAGCTCAGTGTCCTCTATTGCCTGTCCTCATGGGGACCATGTTTCTTTCATTGGAACATTTATGTCAGGTTCTAAATCATCCTCCGTGCTGGGGTCCTGGTCCTGGCGTCGTCTGGCTCCTGCTCCATCAGCCTCCCCTTCAGTAACAATGCTCTGCTCATGCTTCTCTCCCTGCTGTTCCTCAACCCTGAGAAGCTTTTCCCTGATGCAGGGACTTTGCACCTGCTGATCCCTGGGCCTGGAATATTTTCTCTCAGTGTTTGCATGTCATGTTCCTCTCCGTCCCTCAGACCTGTCTGAACGTCAAGGCTCCTCCCAATCTCATATCTGGAGATGTTCCTTTTCCCAGCCTCCCTTTCCATCCCAGTGATTCTTAAAGATTAGCATGGAGGAGACACACCTGGCAGGCTGTGCACAGGCTGCTGGTGCCCACGAGCAGCCCTCCAGTTTCTGCTTGTCTCTCTGCTGTTCCATTTCACCTAGGCTGTCACCTTGCCAGGTAACAAAGCTATGTCCTAAACTCTTTCTCTAATGTCTATTAGTCTTTCTAATGTAGGTTAGTTTTTGTTACTATAATGGAATACCCGAGACAAGCTGCATATGAAGGAAAGGTTTATTTAGTTCACGGCTCAGGAGACTCATACCCAAGCTCAGGCAGATACCACTGGCTCAGCCTCTGACGGTGGTGTGCTGGCTGGCAGAGCCCCGAGGTGGCACAGAGCATCATGTGTCAGGAGGGTGTGCTTGTGTCCATGCCCGCATCTGTGACTAAGTGGCATCTTATAAAGTCGTGGGGCTTTACCATAACAAGCCAGTCCAGTCCAATCCAATCACCCTGCAGAGGTCTCACATGCAGACATTGTAAATGGATTAAGTTTCCATCTTCTTAGTACCATTAACATAAGCCCTCGGGGACCAAAGCTTTAGCACATGGGCATTTGGGGGGTCATTAAGCATGCAAACCAATTTCCAAATCATAGCTTTGTGTGTGTGGCATATCATAATACAATACATATAAAGTATAAGAGACCCTATGACATGGTGCTTAAAAGTGCATGCTCTGAAATCAGTCTTAGATGTGAATCTTTTTCTGCTAAATACTGTGTGTTCCTGAGATGGTTACTTAACCATTCTGTGCTTCAGATTATGGGGTTCACAATACCGCTGAATCATGGAGTTGTTGTAGTGTGAAAGAGATAATTCTTCTAAGGAGTTTAGTCTCTGTGCCTTGTAGCTACCAGGCTCATGGCCTAAAAGGCTCCTTCTTATGGAAACAGATTTCTTTCTTTTTTTTTTTTATTTGAAAGGTAGAGTTAGAGAGAGAGAGAGAGAGAGAGAGAGAGAGAGAGAGAGAGATCCTACATCTTCTGGTTCACCCCCAAATGGCCACAATGGTCAGGGCTGGGCCAGGTTGAAGCCAGGAGGCTCATCTGGGTCTTCCCACCTAAGTGGCAGGAGCCCAAGGACTTGGGCCCTCTACTGCTGATTTCCCAGGTGCATTAGCAGGGAGCTGGATCGGAAGCGGAGGTGTGGGACTTGAACCGGTGCCCAAATGCGATGCTGGGGTCGCTGGCAGCAGTTAACCACAAAGCTGGTGACCAGATTTCCAGTTTAACAGTCACATCTTCGACTCCCCTAGTCTTGGCAAGTCAGCTATTTGAGGGCGTCACACAGAGCACGCGAGCAGATGTCCCTTGAGTCTGCCTGCGTGGCCTCTCACAGCAACCTCTGTAGACGTCTACAAGAGACAGAGCACTGGGTGGCTTGGCTCCTGCTCTGCTCCTCAGCCAGCAAGTCCTGTTCCGGCCCCGGCGAGCGAGGATAAGACGCTAACAGCCACGCTGCATTCAGGAGTACTGCTTTAAATAATCCCTCTCCTTAATAGCGTTGCCCCTGGCGTGTGACAGGTGTTTACATTATTAAGTAAAAGCATTTAAACAGCAGCCTCCTTGGCTGTAAGGGTGAAGGAGATGAAAATCCAAGCAGTGCTGCGCCATTGCAATCAATGAGACCCGTCAGATCTGTAACACATGAGCTACTTAGAGGCCTCCGCTCACATCTCAATGTACTCATTCCCTCCAAGCCTGGCCAGGCCTTGGGACGCTCATTCAAGTCTGCCCTAACCACGGCCTCTCCCAGTGGAGGTTGCATTAACTCGTAGTTGGCTCAACATGGACCCTGTAGTTATGCTATTAGGGACGAGGCGAGCTTGAGCTGGTTGCCGTCTGGAGAAACGATCTTTCGGGGATCCCAGGAGTCAAGACCCTTGGCTGATCAGAAGCAGGGCCCACAGACATGGCTGTCCTCCCCTGGGGTTGCCCATGGAGCTGCGTGCCGTCACCCAGGTCACCCTTTCTTGAGTTGGGTCCGCTCAACCTCATTCCCAGCAGCGGCACCCGGGAACCCAGTTCCTGACACTCGGTCTCTTCTATCTTGGAGTCTGCACTCTTGTCCTCCTGCAGAAGCCCCGCCCTTTCTGGTCAGACCAAGACCCTCTCTGTCAATCAAGGGAAACCCTCACATAGCGGGGCAGCTGGATTTTACATCCAGCCCTTGTTTCTTGTCATTTATCTTTCCCTGGGAAGCTACCCTCCCTCCCATTTCTGCAGGCCCCACCCAGCTGGTGGCAGGGGACACTGGTTCATTATTAATGCAAGCTTCTGTCAGAAGGGGGCGCTGATCCTTTTGGAACCACAGGTTTATGGCCCTGCACATGGGCGCGGCGTCTTTGCTCCCAGACTGTGGCCAGGCAGAAGATCCCAGACGCCCAGGAAACTGCTCCAACTCACCTGCAGCAGCACCTGCTGTGCACAGAGCCCGCCCTCTTCTTCCTGGAAGGTGCGAAGAGCTCTGTCCCAGGTGAGTGACTTGGGGACTGTTCACAGTGGCGACCTCTTACTCACAGCCACAGCCTCCTGTCTCTACAGTTCTTAGACAAAAGGCAACAGCGAGGTTCTCACGGAAAGACACACCCGGGTCAGTGATTCCTGGCCATGCCAATAGCACCAGCCTCGCCTTGGGGCTGTTGGCAATGTGGGATTTTGCTGGCAATGCGGGATTACAGCTCCCCGCAGCTTCCGAAGCACTGATGGGGCAGAGGCTCCCATTCTGCCTGCCTGGCCTCTCTTCCCGACGAGAAAACACTGTGTTCAAGCCTGGCTCAGGGAGAAGTCCTGTGATGTCTCCAGCCCTCCCTGTCCAAGTGCATTTGCTTATTTCCATAATCATGGTTCTACCCACGGAGTGCAGGCCTTCAAGGGGCCTGGTACAGAAGTCAGCACCCAGGGCGGCAGGGTACTTAAGGAAGAGCAAGCCCAGGGACAGCACCGGGAGGCTCCCAGACAGCGACACACTCAGCCCGATCAGCTCTGTCAAAAGCCCATTCAGCGGGTGCGTGACTGCGTAGTCAGTTTACTCTCCATGGCAACTCTGAAGCCACTGGAAAACTCAGTCTTAGACACTGGAGGAAATCAACCAATTATTGACGGAGGCAGTTGAGGCCCCTCTGTCCCCCACTTGCTGGCTCTGTGACCCAAGCCCAGATATTTAACCTCCCTAGTGCTTAGTGTCTCTGTTTTAAAACTGATGAGCAGAATAGCTCCTAGGTGTGCTGTAATACCGCGGGACTCTAAAATGCTCTTGGAAAGTGGAATTAAAGGATAAGTTTATTTTGATGCAATTCTTTTTTGCAATCCATGTGTAGTTTTTTCGTCATATGTGTTTTCATGAACTTTTTGGAGATTCCTTATATGTATGGCTTTCAAAATATTTTGCATTAAAATAAACTTATCTTTTAATCTCATTTTCTTTTTAAAAAAAGATTTATTTGAAAGGCAAAGTGACAGAGAGAGTGAGAGTGAACGAGTTTCCACCTGTTGTCTCTCTCCCAAAGTGGCTGCAACAGCCAGGATGGGCCAGGCCAGGCCAAAGCTAGGAACCAGGAACTCCCTCTGGGTCTCCCATGTGTGTGGCAGGTATGTAAGTACTTGGGTTCCCTTCTGATGCTTTCCCAGGCACATTAGCAGGGAGCTGGGTCACAAGTGGAGCAGCTGGGACTTGAACAAGCACGGATATGGGATATCAACCTCACAGGCTGTAGATTAACCTGCTGCACCACAATGGTAGCCCCTAATTTCATTTCCACGAACTTTCTGAAAAATCCCTGTTCTTAGCTTGACATTCACGGTGTCATATGAGTAATGTATCATTCTGACCTGGTCTTCTTTCAGGAGGTGGGGTTAGATGTGCGAGGAGCAGAAGCAATCCTAAAACCCCCCGATGGAAGGGGGATGAGAAGGGAGAAGAAGGAGGCGCATTTTCATTTTGCCCATCTCAATTCTGCGTCTGTTCTGGCCTCTCCCTGTCCAAACAAGCATGACTCGAACCTCTGGGGAACTCTGGACCACATACCATCAGGGAACAGGAATGTCGCTGCCCCGGGTCACTCGGAGGCCATGAAGTTGGCTGAGAGGGGAAGACAGGGCATTGACTGTGGCAAAAAACATCGGAACCTCTGAGGCAGCCCTGGTGTTGGAGGGTGATACGGTGACTGCGTTTCATGATGAATACTTCGAGAAAGATCCGCCGGGGGACTTCCACCACGCCATGGAAAATACAAATCGAAAGATTAGATCGTTTTGGTGCTAGAAGTTGTTGAAATCTTTTTCATACATTTCCCATGAGGTCTTTGAAGACCTCTCCTAATCAGATACACACTCAGAGACAGAGAGTGGGCTCGGGGAGGGAGATCTTCCCTCTGCTGGTTGGCCCTCCAAATGGGTCAGAGGTCAGAGGTCAGGGTCAGAGGCTGAAGCTGGGAGTCGGAACTCCTTCCACGTGGCTGGCAGACAGCCAGTTCCCAGAGCCATCACTGCTGCCTCCCAGGGTCTGCATAGCAGGAAGCTGGAGTCGGGAGCTGGGAACCGAACCCAGGCGCTTGCATAAGGGACGCCCGATGAGAGTCCTGAGCTGGGACACTTGGAAGGGTGAGGCTGCCCCCTAGCCCCTGGCCAGGTTTGCAGGCTCACACAGACCAGCCACATGCCCGCGAGGGGCACCTCCCACCTCTGCGGCCGGCCAGGAGGCCCTGGCTTCAGCAGCCACGAACAAGCGTGCGAGGAGGAGCCTGCAGTTTCTAAGGCACACTGGCGCCTGCAGCGCGGTTCCTGGGGCGGGGAGAGCGCGCGACGGCAGCTCGCACACTCGAGGATTGTATTCTGGACGCCACCTGCAGAAAGCAAAATTTAAAGAAAACGATCTGTCGGTTTTTCTCTCCGGGAGAGGGCGAATCCCGGGCTGGGCGGCTTCCTCCCGCGTTGCGCTCCGCCTTTGCTCTCCAGTGCGCAATGCGCCCCGGGACCCCTTTGTGGCCGCCTCGATCCTGGGCCTCGCTTCCTCCTCGGCTGTTCATTTTCTAAAATTCCGCAGGCGTTAGCCTTGCCGCTAGCCTTGCTTCTGGGACGGATCGTGCTGGGTACTGACACTCAGCTGACACCGTTTGAAAACGGGGCGGGGTCCCAGGGTGGGGCCTAGCGGGTAGAGAGCGACCCCTCACCACCACTTCGGGTCATCGCCAGGTCCCTAGCGGGCCTTGTAAACAATGAGTGGCTTCTCCTTGGATCCCACCTGAGAACCTTGTCCTCTGTCCAGTCTGCTCCCAGGCCCGTAAGGCAAGGTGTATCGGACGGAGCCCCAGGGAGACCCAGTGAGCCCGACTGACGCCCCCGTGCCTGCCCGGGCCTCTGCGCTCAGCTGTCGGTTGCGCCTGTGCTAAGTTCTGGGTGGGAATCTTTGGAAGTGGCCTCAGTATAATATGGGATAATGCAGATAGCTAGATTAGGGTCACGAGCTGGAAGCCACACCTCCCCCCACCACGTGTAATCCTATGGGCCCACCTGTCAATTAAATGACCCTTTCCCCAGGATGTACCCCCGCTTACCTGGGCAAACAAGCGAAATTTCTCTCTCCCTTCCTTCCCTGGCCCACTCTCCCTGAACAATGCCCATGTGTGTGTTTTCCTCACCTTTAGGTAAATTTCATCACTTTGTATGTTGCATTGGTGCCTGTACTTAGAATGCCTCTCTAAATACGAGGCGAGAGCCTGGCATAGACACAGTCTGGCCCACAGTCTGCAGCCACTGTCGGGAATTCCTCCATTCTGTGACTTCCCAGACGCCTGGCGCTTCAGATTCTTCTTGGTTTGCTAATTCTTGAGTTTTTTCAGATCAGCTGGTCGCTCCCAGCAAGCACGAGTTGTTAGCATCCTTGGAGGTGTAGGCAAGTTAGAATCTGAGACCCCAGGTGCCTCTACTCTTTTGTGGCCATTTAACCCCTATCAAGATTCTTTTTAGTTCTGATTCCAAAGCTCCCTTTTCTAATCCATTCTATCTTACTTGGTTGTTGAGCACCTGCTATGTGCCAGAGGCTGCTTCCTAGCCCTGGGGAAAGGTAGTGCTGAACGGGGCAGGCAGGCCTGTTCACGGAGCTTATGCCCAAGGCAATAGGAACCTGTTCTGTATTTTGAGTCTCTTTTTCTAAGCTGTCAACTAAATTCTTGTGGCTACTCATTCTCATTTCACCCCAGGGTGGCCACATAAGTAAATTTCATTTTTATACTTGGAGTTCTGGGTTGAAGGTTTGTGTCCTCTCCAATCCTTGTACTGAGATCCTAGCCTATAACCCTCCATGTGGTGGGATTAGCAGGTGAAGCCGTTGGGAGGTGATTAAGCTGTGAAGGTGGAGAATTCACGAATAGGGATGGCCATTAAGGCCCTTATAAAGACAGGCCAGAGCGTTAGCCTGCCCTCTTTCCACTTGCGAGGATGCTGGGAGACGCCCATGGTCTGCAACCTAGAGGAGGGCCCTCCCCAGCACCTGCCTGTGCTTGGCATGGCACCTGCTCTCTCAGCCGCCGGAACGGTGAGAAATACAAGTGTGTTGTTTGTAAGATGCTCAGCACACATCTTTAACTGTAGGAAATCACTAAAGCAGGCGTGGGAAACCGCTCCGAAGTGCAGTATCTGAAAGTTATTGTGACGGCACTGAAGCAAGCCGGGTTACTATTTAGGAAGGTGGCTGTGGAATCTCCCCACTTGGTTCATACGTGTTGCTGTCCGTGTGTGAAGTCGGTCTCCATTTGTGGGTGCATATGTGTTGCTGTCTGTGTGTGAAGTCGGGCTCTCTTTGTGTGTGTTTGTAGCGGGCATCTGCTGTTGCTACCACCATTCAGCTGCTCCCCGTGACACTGGGGAGGAGACATTCCCGTCATGCCTCCGTCATGGTCTGAGGATCCCCCCACAGCTCCCTCTATCCTGGATGCCTTCTGTTCTCCCCAGGAGGAAAGAGTGGCTGCCTGGTGGGTGAGTTTGGGTGCAGAGGCCGAGCATGTTAGTTAGATCCAGTCTCTTTCTCTTTGGCACCTGCGGGTCTGCTCCTCCGCCCCATGAATCTGGTGGTGAGGCCCCCACGGGGGGGAGTGCATGTCTGGGTTGCCGCAAGCCCTCTGGTACAGGAATTCATAGGCTCACCTGGCTACAGGCCAAAGCCCCTGTAGTAAAGGTACTATTTTCATGCCTCTCCATTTGGCTCCAGGGTCTTTTTCTCAACTGGCTCCAATCTAGGGTGGGACGTGGCGCTCTCTCAAACCGCCCATCTTACTCAGCTCATAGTTTGGATTAAGTGAAGCTGACTCCACATATGAGACTGCAATCCATTCCCCCTTGAGTGTGGTGATTGGTTTAAGGTTGAGCCTATCAGCATAACCAGGTTCTCGTTGGAGGACTCTTGATTTGGGTCTGCTGGACCTAAAAGAGAGCACCCTGGGGTTAGAGCCGTGGTGGCCATCCTGTTGCAACACAAAGCAGAGGTGGAAAGCTAGTCCTGAGGATGTTGTTTGGGTTCGAGCTTCAGTCCTATCTGGAGCAAATTCTTCTGCATCTGGAGTTTTCATTTTAAGTGAAACAATTTTCTTTTGGCCTAGGCCAGTTTTGGGTCAATTTTCGGCCACCTACAGTGGTGAGTCACTCTTCATGTTTTCATATTATTCATTTAATTGACTTTAGAAGCCTACAGATCAGTTTTAGAAAGTACTCAGTCACCACACGAAGGAACTTGAGTTTTGTTGTTGAGATATTAATTGCATTAGGTGTTTGTGTTACATATTTCCTTTGTGTATTCGTCTGTAATTTTGGTATCAAATCTAATGTGATCTTTGACTCACTTTAAACAGATGATCATTTTAGTTTCTTTCTTAACTGGATTTATTCTTGAAAGTAAAGGATCATTATAAATGCACTAGAGAAAACAAACTCTTTGGGGAAAGTCACTTTAGTAATATACCAAGATAAGCACTCAGCATTTTTGGTTGGGAATTTTGGTGAAGGTGAAATTTAGCAAGAAGAGCATTGAGGTTTGGATGGGCAACAAAAAGGAGAAGGACCTCCTGCTAATGGGAAAGAAAGCAGCGGAGGTAAGAGGGAGCCACATTCATTGCTATGGAGGGAGAGATGGCTTCTGTTTTATAGAATTGTTTTTGAAAAGAGAGCCAGCATGACAGAAAGAGGGAGAGAGAGTGAGGGAGGTCTTCCATCTGCTGGTTCACTCCCCCAAGTCGCTGCGACTGGTCAAAGCCAGATGCCCAGAATTCCATCTGTGGTCTTCCACATGGTTGGCAGGGACCCAGGTACTTGAGTTATCGTTGGTTGCTTTCCTAGGCACATTAGCAGGGAGCTGGATTGGAATCAGCAACTGAAATTTGAACTGGCACTCCGATATGGGATGCCAGAGTTGTAAGCCAGAGCTTAACCTGCTGTGCCACAATGACAGTCCTTGTTTTATAGAATTGCTGTTAGTAAGTGGTTGCTCATCGAAGGACTACATTTACCCTTCGCAGCTAGACAGGATCATGTGACTCATTTTTACCAATGAAGTGTGAGTATAAGTGATGTGTTACTTCTATGCCAAGTCGTCTTTTTTTTAAGATTTATTTATTTGAAAGAGTTACATACAGAGAGAAGAAAAGGCAGAGAGAGAGAGAGAGAGAGAGGTCTTCCATCCGCTGGTTCACTTCCCAATTGGCTGCAATGGCCAGAGCTGCACTGATCCAAAGCCAGGAGCCGGGAGCTTCTTCCAGGTCTCCCACATGGGTGCAGGGGCCCAAGGACTTGGGCCATCTTCCACTGCTTTCCCAGGCCATAGCAGAGAACTGGATCAGAAGTGGAGCAGCCAGGACTCGAACTGGCACCCATATGGGATGCTGGCACTACAGGCGGCAGCTTTACCCACTGTGCCACAGCGCTGGCCCCAGCCATGTCTTTTAAAACAGTGGTGTACTCTTTCCCCTCCAACACTCCCAGAAACCTTTTATTTAAGGTATACAAACTTCATGTATTTCATAAATACAACTTTAGGGACATAGTGATTCTTCCCACCTACCTGCTCTTCCACCTGCCCTCCCACCCTTCTTCTTCCTCCCTCTTTTATTCCTATTCTTATTTTTTATTAAAATATATTTTCAATTAACTTTATACACAGAAGATTAACTTGATACTAGGTAAAGAATTCAACAAGTAGTATGAAAAAAAAGACCTGTTCCTCACAGTTTTTTGATTTTACTTTTGATTTCTTCTGACCCATTATTGAATCAGGAGCGTGCTGTTCAGTCTCCATGTGTTTGCATATGTTCCAGAGGCTCTTGAATTGTTGATTTCCAACTTCATTCCTTGCAGTAGAAGAAGGTGCATGGTATGATTTTGATTTTTTCTTTTTGAATTTGCTGAGACTTGCTTTATGGCCGAGCCTATGGCCTATTCTAGAGAAAGTTGTATGCACTGGTGGGAAGAATGTGTATTCTGTATCTGGACGATGAAAAGTTCTGTTGATATCTGTTAGGTCCATTTGGTCCATAGTGTCGATTAAGTGTTGTTTTCTTGCTGATTTTCTGTCTGGTTGGTCTGTCCATTGCTGAAAGTGGGATATTGAAGTCCCCCATTACTATTGTATAGGAGTCTATGTTCCCTTTAGATTCATTAACATTTCTTTTATATAACCAGGTGCCCTGTAGTTAGGTGCATATGCATTTATAATAGTCACATCTTCCTGTTGAATTGATCCCTTAATGATTGCATAGTGCCCTTCTTTTGTCTTTTTTTAATAGTTTTTGTGTTCAAGTCTATTTTGTCTGATGTTAGGATGGCTACACCAGTTTTTTTTTTATTTCTGTTAGCATGGAATATCTTTTTCCATCCTTTCACTTTCAGTCTGAATGTGTCTTTGTTGGTGAGATGTGTTTCTTGTAGGCAGCAAATAATGGTTTTGTTTCTTAATCCACTCAGCCAGTCTATATTTTCAACTGGAGAATTGAGGCTATTTACATTCAAGGTGACTGTTGATAAGTATCAACTTTGCCCTGCCATTTTTTCGTGAATATTCCTGTTTACTTTGGATTTCCTTTATACTTCTATGAGGGGATTTTCTGCCTTTATCTTCTTTCATAGTGATGACCATGTTTCTGTGTTTCTGTGTGTAGCACACTCTTACACATCTTTTGTAATGTTTGTTATGAAAGGTCTTTATTTCACCTTAATTCATAAATGAGAGCTTTGCAGGGTACAGTATTCTGGGTTGACAGTTTTTCTCTTAATACTTAGAATATATATCTCACAACTGTGCTGATCTCAAGGCAGGAGCCAGGAGCTTCCTCTGGGTCTGCCATGCAGGTGCAGAGGCCCAAAGACTTAGGCCATCTTCTACTGCTTTCCCAGGCCAAAACAGAGCTTGATCAGAAGTGGAGCAGCTGGGACTCGAACCAGCTCACATATGGGATGCTGGCACCACAGGCACGACAGCTTCACCTGCTACACCACAGTGCCGGCCCTATCTTCCTTATTCTTGTTTCTTGAATTGTTGTGTTTATTTTTAGGCATTTGTGGAGATACCTGTTAATTTTTCTCTCCTGAGATGGCTTTTTTCTTTGGACTATGCTCCTGCCCCTGTGGATTAGTGGAGTGTCTACTCTTTCAGTACCCTGAGGTGAATGCTAGGTGTGGCCAGGGAGCTCTGTTCAGTGCTTCAGGGTGAGGGGAGTGTCCAAGGTGACACCCAAGTTGAGTGTAGTAAATCTCTCTCTCTTTTTAAATCAGAAGGGAGGTTTAATCTGCTCTGTTGGCATTGTCTCATGCTCACCTCCTCTCTTCCAAGGAGACCAATGCCTGGGCACTAGCCCCAGTAGGTACAATATTCATTTGCGCTGCCACAAGAACCTCACAAGGATCCCCTTTGTCCTCAGTGTGAGCATGGATCCTGTAGCAGCGACCCTTACCAGGGAATCAGGGAGCCCTGAGCATGTGGAGCTGCCCACAGTGATTACCCAAAGACCCAGCCATCCCCTGCACCCTTTCACGCAGCCACAGTGTGTTCACAGTCCTAGCACACAGTTCTCCCATGGTCATGAATATTGTGTAACAGCCCCTGTCAATTCTCCCATCCAGACTTGGGCATCCCTTCTTGGCTGTTGTCTGGGTATGTAGACGTGAACTGGTGTAGCTGTTACATATGTCCAAAATGGCGCCTGCCCACTCTTGGCTAGTTATAGGACACTGGTGCTGGGTGGTCGTGGAGAGAGAAATGTGGCCCCATTTCCCCTCTTGGTTGGCAGGTACACTGTCCCCCACGGGATTCCAAGCCAGACTCATGCAAGGCTCTTCCTGCAGCTTTATTGCCAGTGGCTGCTGCAGTCTGGTCTCAACTCACTCCAAATCTGGTGCTGAGGCTCTTGGCTGCTGGGGTCCTGAGTTGTGCACATCCACACTCTCCACGTTGTCCACTGTGTCCCTCTAATATGCATGGACTTTCCTCTGCTGTTTTCTCCCTAACTCTTCCCTGAGATTGCACTCTCTCTATGCTTTTTTTCCTTTAAACCCTCTTGTCCTAGACTAGAGCAGTAAGCTCCCTCCCTATTCCGCCATCTTGGTGTCTCTGGATCTGCCTCTCTTGGAGCCCCCTGACAGTGGTCCACTCTTTTGGTACCTTTTCTCTTCCTTCTGTATGATTCTCCTGTGTTTGATGGAGGCATAAACCCTAAGATGCTTTGGACTGTTTAGTGAAAGCCTTTGTTGTATTTGACTGCTGTGCATTTGCGGATGTATTTGATGCAGTGGCAATGAGTGATTCTCAGTGTGGTTTCTAGACCAGTAGTGTCAGCATCACTGGGGACTTGTTTCCATGCACTGTCTTGGGCCAACCCTAGATGTGTTGTATTAGAAAGTCGGAGAGATCTGTGTTTCAACAAGCTCTCAGGGGGCTGCTACTGCTTGCCCAAGTTTGAGGCAAACCTTACCACTTCCACGCTTGCTTTCCCACCTCTGCTACCCTAACTGATCAAGTTCTTTCTTCCCTAAACTTGGCCTTTTCTTCATCAAACCCTCCCAGGATCCCCAGTTTCTGGATTCTACTGTGAATGGTGGCTGAAAGTTAGCAATGGTATTGGAAAATCATGTGCGCGGGGGAAGATGCTTGGGGAATATGGAGTTCTGCTGAATTCTGAGGATGAGAAACTTCCTGAAGCTTAAAACAGCCTATAAACAGTTTTTTCCAGTTCTAAATATTTTTAATTTTTGAAGGACAGCTGTCCTAGGGTGGGAGTTACAACCCAAATGCATATTAGGCGATCTAACCAAGGGAAGTGGGCTGGGTGGGGGGTAGCAGCGAGGACTAAGCAGCTGATGATGGTTCAGAATGTGAGCCATGTGCTCTCAGATCTAAACATTTTAAAGCAGATCTGGAAAATTGGATTTTCATGTCACATCTTCTGGTTTGTAGATGTTGACTTACATTAAAAAAAAAAAAAACCTAAGTTTTGTGTAGGGCAAACATTGCCCGAGTGTTGAATTTGGCCACTGGGCCTCCAGCTGCACACCTGGGTCTGGAGGGACCAGGGAGCCAGGAGCCTGGCCAACATCTCTTCTCAGTCATCGGGAGGCAGAATAACTTTTACACAGAGGATGAGCCTCAAAGAAGGGATAAAGAAGAGCTTGCACAAAGCAGTTGCCAAGGTAACATCTTGCTGATGAGAAAGGGACGGCAATTGGGTTTTATGTCGACGCAGTGGGAGAATGAAACATAATTTCCCCGTCTCCTTTCTGTTTAAGATCAGTGAGGAGATGGATGTGGTCGCAGTGCTCTGCCTGGGGTTAGCAGGGAGCAATTCCTTTTCCATTTGGAGAGACCCCAGTGAGACCTGATCAACTGGCAACACACAGAAGTCACACCATTAAATCTTCCAATTTGCTAGCAGCAAATCAATGAACGAGTGGCTGCCCTAAGCTAGCATCCAGGGAGCTGTGCACAAGCTATTTGATACCTGAATCTTAGTGAGGGGAAGGTAAACTTTTCTTAAAGCAGAGAGGAAAAGATAGTATGAAGTAATGAGAGTAGACTGTTGAAGCTTTATGCAAAGAGAGTGGATTGTTTGAAATTCTGTCTTAACTTTGTTGTAGAACTAATGGTAGGGTTTGGTTGCATGTTCATACCAACCAATTAATAAGCAAAACTTTTGCTCTATTTCATTTCAATGAAGCTGAACTCTTATTTTTTGTTATACAAATAAGACGTTGCTATAGGGCCTGTAGGCAGGCTCTTCATTCTGAACAAGACTGTACCTTGACACATTTTCAGCACAGTGAGATGGAAATTTCCCAATGCCAAGAGACTCATATTAGACTGAGGAACTTCACTTTCCCTTTAATCCTTACCCAATACGCAGTTATTAGCTCTACTGCCTTGACCTGTGGCCTGAATGTGGTCTTCCTCGAGTGTAGAAGTCTACACCCTCATGGGAGACCTGGAACCTGGCTCTGGCCGCAGCCCAGCCCTGGCTATCATAGATGTTAGGGGAATGAACCAGCAAAAGGGAAATCTCTCTCTGTCTGTCTCTGATTTGCTCTCAAAAGAGATCTGACTCTGGATGTGGTCTTGGTTACTTACTAGGAGCAAATCGCAAGGTGTTCCCCATGACACAGTTGGGCCTCCTTTCCACTTCACAGCCTGTCTATGCCTTTTCATAGAGGTCTACTTCATTTTTTTAAAAAATATTTTATTTATTTGAAAGGCAGAGTTAGAGAGGTTCACTCCCCAGATGGCCACAACTGCTGGATCTGTGCTGATCCAAACCCAGGAGCCAGGAGCTTCTTCTGGTTCTCTCACGTGGGTGAAGCGGCCCAAGCACTTGGGTCATCTTCCACTGCTTTCCCAGGCTATAGCAGAGAGCTGGATCAGACGTGGAGCAGTCAGGACTTGAACCAGCGCCCATACAGGATGCCGGCACTGCAGGAGACAGCTTTACCTGCTATACCGCTGCACTGGCCCCTCTACCTCATCCTTTGAATAACTGTAGGTTCTTGGACAGATATCCAAATACTGGTTGTCATTTATGATGTGTCCTCTTTATGTTATTGTGATATTGTAATAAACATCCTAACAACCTATTTCTGCTTACCTGTATAATATTTTGAAGGACAAATTCCTCCTTGTGAAGCTAGAAAGTCTAAGTGCAGGTGGGTTTAAAGTTTCAGTATTATTTTATTGCCCTGCAGTGGGTTTAGAACAATTCACATCCCTATCAATAATTCATTAAGCTGTTGGTGTCCCCGTGGCCTTTCCATATATTGTAAGATATCTCGGCTAGCTCAATATAATATGGAAAAATAGTGGTTTTGTTCCAGTTTGTTTTTTTATTATTATAAGAGACTTTGAACATTCTTCCATGTTTTAAAGGTGCTTGCATTTCTTTTTTCAGTGAAATGTCTCTTCATAGGCTTTTATAGGAGTTGTTGGCATATTTGTGATGGGCTGTAGTCATTCTTTATGCAGGAAGCAGTTTAGACTTTTGTCACATGATTGGTTTAAAATATGTACTTGTCTTTAGGTGGCACATGTTGTTAGAATTCGTAGTTTCAGGTTAACTCCCCACCTGGGGAAGGACTGGCCAAGGCTGCACACAGACGCCAGGTCTCCGAATCGCTGAATGACCACAGACCTACTTTGGACTGCTTTGTGAAAGCTGCTGTTGTATTCGGCTGCTGTGCAATTGCGGATGTGTTTGATGCAGAGGCAATGAGCGATTCTCAGTGTGGTTTCCAGGGAAAGGAGCGTGAATCTCAGGGGCAGGAAATGCAGGTACAAGGTGAAGGTCCTAACCCACTGTACACATCTGTGAAGGAAGACAGTCTTAGGATCCGAGGGAGGCAGTTCAGTGATGGTGTCCGGCCGGAGTGGCTGGGTGAATGTGGGGTGGGGCAGGCAGGGCTGGGTCCTAGCTTGGGTTTGGAAGACTGATGTGTATTTAGATGTCTGGAGCTCAAACTCGTAGGACAAGTCACCCCCCCCCCCCCACTCACATCCAAGGACAGCCCTCTGTCTCACTGCTTCTTGGTGTGCGTAGAGAACGCTCATGTTTCCTGCAAGGCTGTCGCCTTCCCAGGCCAGGGCTGTGCCTGGAGAGAAGCTTGTTCAGGCCATCGGGCCAGGAGTGGACTCTCCCGGGGATAGGGGCAGCTTTTCTTTCCGGTGCTCCGTGCGGTGCCCTCCTGGCACTTCTTCTCGTGTGGGGCCCCAGGTCTGCATTCAAGTGGATGGTGAAACCTCCACCAGTGTTAACCCCATCCCTCTCCTTTGGTTTTCACAAAGAACGCTTAAGAACCTTGACATTCCATAACTAGCAACAAAAACTGTTGCTCCATTCCTTCTTGCAGATAAATCTTTTTTTTTTCTCACATAGGCTGCTTTTCAGACAAGAAATCTGCAAAGAGCCCCGTGTTTTCCCACATGTGATCTCCGCCAGTGCTGTTTGCACAATGCCTCGGTGCGTCCTCGCTCAAGAGCTGGGTCTGTTACTCCATTGACTGACGTTTTCACATGGCGTTTTCAGCTGCCTGAGTAATTGCAATATTTCCCAGAAAAAAAAAATCAAAGTAATGGAAGGGACCTAAAATAATTCATCTCTTAACACCACCAGCCTGCATTTTCTGCCTGGAGCCTGGTGAAGTTCATTTTTAAAGTTGTCCCTAGCTACCAGGAGTCTGTGCTTTTGTTATATAGGTGATGTGTAGATTGTAAAAATCAATGACCATTACAGATTGTCAAAGCAGCCATGATTATAAAATGATGAGATCAGCTGAAAACTGCAGCTCGCAGACATCCAAGTTGTAAGAGAAATGGAAGACTGGAGAGGGGAGAGTCGATTGCATTGAATCTGCCTCCTGGTCTGGAGCTGTGATCTTCCACTGTCCCTTCCTGCTTGACTCAGGCTCCGGGCCTTGCGGGAGCAGAGGACTGGGAGATGGTGGACACTCCAGTGAGACGCTGCTATCCCCACCCTGCCACAGGCCTGGGTCAGGTGTTGTCATTCTCAGTGGCCCGGTGTCTGTTAGTCAACCTAAGGCACAGGGGGAAAGACCTTGTGATGTGAATCAATAGAAGAAAGCTCCTTTGGTTAAAAAAAAAAAAGGTTCTTTGTTTTCTATTGGTGGAATGTGCTGTGCATAGGATGCTTTGAACGGGTCAGGCATGCCTCTGACAGTGCCAGGGCACTCACAGGAAAGTCCAGACAAGCGGTTATGTCCCCTGTGATGGTGTGGATGTGGTTGGAGTGTGTGACCCAGTGACTCATGGGTTGAAAGATTTTTTTTTTTAAGATTTTATTGAAAGGCAGAGTGACAGAGGGAGAGAAAGACAGAGAAAGAGAACTTCCCTCTCCAGCTTCATTCCTCAATTGGGCACAACAGCTGGTTCTGGGCCAGGTGGAAGCCTGGAGCCAAGAACTCCACTGGGTCTCCCGCATGGGTGTCAGTGGCTCAAGCGCTTGGACCGTCTTCGAAGCACTGCTTTCCCAGGCACGTCAGCGGGGAGCTGGATCAGAAGATGAGTAGCTGGTGCTTGAACTGGTGCTCTAATGTTGCATGCCATCAACACAGGCAGCAGCTTAACCCCCTGCACCACAACGCCAGCCCCTCAGGTGTCGCAACTTAATCCCCATTGGGAGGTATTAAGAGGTGAAGACTTAGCCTGGCTTTGGTGTCTAGAGGTGGGGCCTTTGGGAGGGGATTTGGTTTGGACAGGGCCATTTGGGTGGAGCCCCCGTGAGTGATCAGTGGTGCATTTATAAGGAGAGAGAGAAATCAGAAAGGCACATGGACACATGTGTTCCCTGTGTCTTGCCATGTGGATCCTGCCCTGCTCTGGGACTTTGCTGACAAGCAGGTCATCACCAGAGGCAAGTCCTTGAGCCCCCAGAGCTGTCAACTTACCCAGGCTCAGGTATCTCGTTACAGGAATGCAGAGTAGACCAGTGCAGCCCCTTCCCTTAATATCTACTAATGTAAGCAAATGTGCATTTTATGCCTCTAAGTCTTTGCTGATGTCTTTACCTTCCCAGGATGGATAAATATATAATTTCCAGGTATCTAATCTTCAGATCAAATGCCACTTCTTTCTATGCCTTTTTCCTCTTTTTTTAATGAAATATTTATTTATTTGAAAGGCAGAGTTACGGAGGCAGGAGCTTCCATCTACTGGTTCACTCCCTAAATGGTCACAACAGCTTGGATGGACCAGGCCAAAGCCAGGAGCCTGGAATTCCATCTAGGTCTCCCCCACGGGTGGCAGGAGCCCAAGTGCTTGGTTCATCTTCTGCTGCTTTCCCAGGTGCTTTAGCGGGGAGCTGGATCAGGAGTGGAGGAGCTGGGATTCAAACCTGTGCTCATATCTGATGTTGGAGTTGCATGTGGTGGCTTCACCCAAGGCACCACAACACTCACCCTCTATGGTTTTCTCGATTCTTCTTCCCAGGTAGAAATTGCACTCTATATCCCCTTATGTAATCATTTTTATTAACATAAACATCCTCATTCTACAGAGTTGGTGCTGCCTTAGCACATGTGCCAAAGGACAAAGGAGGACCTTGAGTCTAGGGGAAAACAAGGACAGTAAAATCAACCTCCCACCCACTCCTGTGCAGTGGGCAGGGCGGGGCTCCAGTTCCGGCTCTAAGCTTCTGGCAGCTCGTGCAGAACTGAAGACAAGATGAATGAAACGATTTGAATGCTTCCATAATATAAAAACAAATGGGTGTTCTGTGAATGTTCTTCCTGCATCTGAGATCAGAGAGGCTTCTCCTTAGACTACAAGCCCAGCAGGATGTAGGGGAGGAAGCCTCCATGGTGATACACAGGTCCATATTTCATTGCATTCAGGAGTTTTTTCAAAACAGTTGTTTGGTGAGCAGAGAGAGCAAGAGAGCGAGATCGAGTGAACACCTACTTCCATTCACTGGCTCACTCTCCAAATGGCCGATGGCCAAAGCCAGGAGAGAGAGCTCAGTCCAGGTCTCCCACAGGGGTGGCCGGCACCCAACCACTTGGGCATTACTTGCTGTCTCCTATAGTCTGCACTAGCAGGAAGCTAAAATTGGGAGCCAAGGTCAGGAGCTGAGTTGAGGCACCTCAATTTGGGACGTGGATGGCTTCACCAGCACCTTAGCTACTGGGCCAAATGCCGATATCCAGCAGTTTTTAAATGATACACAGTAGAGGCTCATAATAAGATACCATAGCTGGGCAACAGCAGTGCCACTGAGGCGTGAACACGTGGCTGTGGGTCATGCTCTTTTAGTTTTTCATCGATTTTTTTAAAAACTGAATTATGGGGCCAGTGCTGTGGCATAGTAGGTTAAGCCTCTTCCTATGGCGCTGGGCATTGGTTCATGTCCTGGCAGCCCCCCTTCCAGTTCAGCTCTTTGCTGATGGCCTGGGAAAGTAGCAGAAGATGACCCAAGTGCTTGGGCCCCTGAACCCACATGGGAGACCTAAAAGAAACTCCTGGCTCCTGGCTTTGGATTGGTCTAGCATTGGCCGTTGTGGCCATTTGGGGAGTGAACCAGTGTATGGAAAGATCTTTCTCTCTGTCTCTCTCTCTCTGTCTGTAACTCTACCTCTCAAATAAATTAATTAAAAATCCAAATTATGTAATTATTTACATGAAGCATATATATATTTTTTGGCATAGAATTAATGTAGTAGATGGTCTGTTTATCTTTTAGAACCTCCAGAAATTATTTATCAAGAGAATGTTAGCTAAGGGTTGTTTGGCTGGGCGTTCAGGCCTACATGTGTTATATTACATTACATTATAAAACATTTCATTATATATATATTTTCCCAGCAAGAACCAAGAGTGCAGGTGACCTGCAGCCTGTTGATGACAGTGTGGGTCGCCTGGCAGCCCGTCAGGATGTGCCCACTTTGTATTTTATTTTTTATTTATTTTATTTTATTTTTATTTATTTTTTATTTTTGACAGGCAGAGTGGACAGTGAGAGAGACAGAGAAAGGTCTTCCTTTTGCTGTTGGTTCATCCTCCAATGGCCGCCGCGGTCGGCGCGCTGCAGCTGGTGCACCGCGCTCATCCGATGGCAGGAGCCAGGTGCCAGGTGCTTTTCCTGGTCTCCCATGGGGTGCAGGGCCCAAGCATTTGGGCCATTGTCCACTGCACTCCCGGGCCACAGTAGAGAGCTGGCCTGGAAGAGGGGCAACTGGGACAGAATCCGGCACCCCAACCGGGTCTAGAACCCGGTGTGCCAGTGCCGCAAGGCGGAGGATTAGCCTGTTGAGCCACGGCGCCGGCCCCGCTTTGTATTTTAGTGACCAGCCTGGCAGGAGACCAGGAAAGCAAGTCCAAAGGGAAGAGTGAGGGCTGGTGTGTAGAGCAGGCCACAGCCAGGCAGGAGCCTAGAAGGGTGATGGAGGGACCCCCAAGCCGTGGGTTGGGGTTGGGGGTGGGAGGTGTGCAGATGCCCAGGTACCGTCTTTCCTGTTGTGTCTGCGCTCAGTCCCTTTCCCACCACTTCCACCCCTGGGAGTTGCAAGCTGCTAGAAACACAGGAAGTGCAATTCTAGCTCCCCCAGGGCTCCAGTTAGCTTTTGCCAATGGGAGCTTGGGAGGAGGCAGGGAGGGGCGGCTATTCACCTGGCTGTGACCATGGTAACAGGGGTGGTGCTGGGGGTGCCAGGGACTCCCAACAGCACTCATGGTGGTTCCAGCATCACCTGTGGGAGCTTGGACCCTTAGTGCTTGCTACGAAGCAGGGGTTGCAGCCTGCAAGATGGCCACCTCTTGTCCTGGCCTCTTGGTACCCATGGCCTCGTGTGTGCTCTGCCCTTGAGTAACTTGCCCAGTAGAGTATGGCACCATGGAGGATGCCATTTCTGTGCTGAGGCTGCAAATGCTACCTTCTGTTTGCTAGCAACCTCTGCTGTCTTTTGGCTCACGTGCTTCGATGAAAGCACCGTGCTCACGGCAGCCACGTGGCAAGGACTGAGGCCAGATTCTTGCCCACAGACTACATGGAGCTGGATCCTGCCAACGCTTCCGTGGGCCTGAATATGCACCTTTCCTGTTTGAGCCTTCAGGTGAGCCGAGCCTGACCGATAGCCCGATTGCACCTGTTGGGCCGGTGGCAGCCTCTCCCAGGTCAGACCACCTTCGGCTTAGCTGTGTTTGCGACGCACTTGTCACTGTTAGGAAAAGAGTGCAGGACAGAAAGGAGACAGAATACGAACTTGCAGCTAGAATGAATTTATTCAGAGAAAATAAATTTGCAGAAGTGGGTGACCAAGGCTCCAACCCCAAGTCCTGGCCCTTTTATATTTTAGGAGGGCTAGGGATGGGGTAGGGGTAGAGGGTTGCAGGTGGGGGTGAATTCCTGGAACTGGTCTTTTGGGTGGCGTGAGGGGCTTTGGGGGCCTGGGAAAGAATATGGGGGTGGGGTGTGAAGGCAGCAGGTATGAGACCCAATTGAGATTCAAGGTCATGGAACAAATTCCAGTGTTGGTCTGTCTTTTGGGCAATGAGCGAGAAGGACTAAGGCTTGTGTGTGTGTTCCATCAGTCACCATTTCCTGTGTTAAATCACATGTGTCTGGAATCCCTGAACACTACTGATAAAACCACAGGACTGTTTGCCCTGGTAAGGAGGTAAAGGAAACACTACAGGATTCTAAATGTCATCGCTTTGTAGCTATAAGAAAATGGGACGTGACTTTGGAAGAAATTTGTTTACTTATGAGAGAGAGAGCGCGCGCACACGAGCAGGAAACGGGGGAACTCCATCTGGGTCTCCCACAGGATGTACACCCTAACTGCCTGCGATGCCTGGGGCTGGGGCAGGCTGACCCTAGGAGCTGGGACCTCAGGCTGCGTCTCCCCGATGGAGGGCAGGAACCCAGTTCCTTGAGCTATCCCCTGCTGCCTACCAGGGTCTGCATTGGCAGGAAGTTGGAATTGGGAGCAAATCCAGGCACTCTGGTATGGGAGGTGAATGTAGTAACCAGTAGGACAAATATCTCCTTCCCTCTTTCCTTCTCTCTCTCTCTCTCTCTCTCTCTCTCTCTCTGGGATCAAGGTTTGTCTCTCTGCCATCCTAGTATCTGAGAAAAGTCAACTTCAAAACATGGAGTTATCGGTGCCTCTGTCTGGGACATGATTGGATATATGAGGGGTCTTCAAAAAATGCATGGGAAGTGGGATTAAAAGATAGGATTATTTTGATGCAAAAATTTGAAATCCATGCACAGTCTTTATTTTAATTTTTAATTAGTTTTAACAGATTCAGTGTTCTTTGTAGATACAATTCTAAGAACATAATGATATTCCCTTCTTCCTTCCTCCCACTCTCTCCCTCCCACCCTCCTTCCTGCTCCTCTTTTTTTTTGAGATAGCATATTTTAAATTTACATTATGATAAAAAGGCTCAAAATGCTGAATAAGAAGTTTAACAAGTAAAAAGCAAAAAGTTTGCTGGTAATATGGACAATGGCTATAAACATTAATTGAATGGCGAAATGACCATTTCACCCATAATCAGTACATTTTAAAATAAACACATATCTTTAAGCTATAGTAGTACATTCTTTTTTTTTTATTATTTTTGACAGGCAGAGTGGACAGTGAGAGAGAGAGAGACCGAGGGAAAGGTCTTCCTTTGCCGTTGGTTCACCCTCCAATGGCTGCCGCAGACGGCGCGCTGCGGCCGGCGCACCGCGCTCATCCGATGGCAGGAGCCAGGTGCCAGGTGCTTTTCCTGGTCTCCCATGGGGTGCAGGGCCCAAGTACTTGGGCCATCCTCCACTGCACTCCCGGGCCACAGCAGAGAGCTGGCCTGGAAGAGGGGCAACCGGGACAGAATCCGGTGCCCCAACCGGGTCTAGAACCTGGTGTGCCGGTGCTGCAAGGCGGAGGATTAACCACGGCGCCAGCCAGTAGTACATTCTTAACCATTGGTTTCATAAAGGTATAAAGCAATTTTATAAAACTATATTTGCAGCAATACTGTTAGACACAGGCATTTCTTTTTTCTTGTTCACTTTTAAAAAATTTTAGCTCCCACCTATAAAGGACAACATGCAGTATTTGTCTTTCTGGGTCTGGCTTATTTCAACATGGTGACCTCCAGTTGTGTCCATGTTGCTGCAAATGGTCGAATTTCATTTTTTATAGATAATGTGTTGTATGTATATACAATGGAATATTATTTTCTTTATCCATTCATCTAATCTGACACCTTGGTTGCTTCCAAATTTTGGCCATTGTGAACAGTGCTATTATGAACATAGTGGTGCAGGTATCTCTTTGATACTTTGTGCTCAAGTTTTTTGGGTACATACCCAGTAGTGGATTGGTGGATCATATGGCAAGTCTATTTCTAGCTTTTTAAGAAATTCCTACACTGTTTTCCACAGTAGCTACACTAATTTACATTCCCACCAACAGTGTATAACTATTCCCCTTTGTCCACATCCTCGCCAGCATTTGTTATTCTCTGTGTTTTGGATTTTAGCCATTCTGACAGGGTAAGGTAATATCAGATTGTGGTTTTGATTTGCGTTTCCCTGATGGGTAGTGGTGTTGAGCATTTTTTCCATAAGTCCATAAGTTCATAAGGGGGAATTCATAAGGGCCATCTTCCATTGCTTTCCCAGGTGCATTAGTAGGGAGCTGGATTGGAAGTGGAGCAGCTGAGAATCAAACCAGCACCCATCTGAGATGCCAGTCTCCCAGGTGGTGGCTTTACCCACTATGTCACAGTGCCGGGCCCTGCTCATTCATTTTTATCTGGCATTTTATCCTAAAATTTGCAATGTCTTTTCCAACTGAAGCATGTGGGTGATTCCCCAGATAGCCCAACAGACACAGTGTGGCCATTGCTTTTGGGCATGTAGGGGGCGACCCCAGAGAAGCCGGGAACACACAGAGCCAGGGCTGTGTGAACCCTCTGGAACGGCAGGGTCAGTGCAGGGGGAGGAAGGGCACCCTGCGGGGGCAGTGTGTTGTCTCCTTGTTTAGTTTTTAATGCGTATGTTTATTTACTTTTTATTTATATGAAAGGCAGAGAAAGAGACAGGGACAGAGATCAACCATCCATCTTATATGCCCACAACAGCCAGGGCTGGGCCAGGCCAAAGCTAGCAGTCTGGAAATCCATTCGGCTCTCCTGTGTGGGTGTCTGGAGCCCAACTACTTGAGCATCACCTGCTGCCTCCCAGGGTGCACGTTAGCGGGAAGCTGGGATCAGAAGCAGAGCCAGGACTTAAACCCAGGCATCCCGTACAGGATGCTGGTGCCCCAAGCAGCATCTGAACTGCTGCACCAGGCATCTACCCTGTCTTGGTCTCTTCTGTGATTCCTCATGGCCTGGGGCAGACAGAATTGTGGCCTCCCGGGATGGGTATATCCCTGTCAACATGTTACCTATTGTGGCAAAAAGGACTCAGATGGGAACAAGGTAAAGACTGAGATGGGGGGAGGGCCTGGATTCTCTTGGAGGCCCCGTGCACTCGCAGGGATCATTGGAAGGACAGGAGGGAGGCAGGGGGAGATATGGTGATGATGGACATGCAGGCTGGGGTAGTGCAGGGCTGTGAGATGAGGCCGGCAAGGACAAGGAGACATCTGCCCCCCCCCCCCAGCCCCCCTGGCAGCCCATTCAGACTTCCGGCTCCTAGGATGTAGGGTGTCAGCTGGGTTTTTTAAGTCGCTAAGGTATTGGTGGTTTGTCACAGCGCCTGCATGGCCCCCTGCTGCTACAAACCTAAGCTTTCATTCCCTGAGTCTTTTGGGTAATAGAACTATAGAGGATTACAGTGTTTTTCCTTGCAAGACATCCTGGGTGTTTATGCATGAAAGTAGTAGATTGGATGGTTGGAAGGAAGAGGGCCACTGTGGTAGCAGCAGGAGTGGGCGGCAGTGGGTTGAGGGTTAATGTGTGTGGGTGCTGGCGGGGTGCCTTCTCTCTGGTTTCCTACAGGGCTCTCGCCGGGGAAGCTCTCTTCCATGTACAGAGCTGAGTGTGAGACCACTAACCCTTTGGTGGTGGAGCTGGGGTGTGCACACAGGCGGATCCAGCCTGTGACCATGGCAGGAAGTAGCTTTTCTCCATGCTGCTTAATTCCTTGAAGGGAGAGATCGAGTCCTGTGTGAAGGAAGGAGCGTGGGTAGGTTGTGACAAAGTCAAGGGCACCCTCTCTTGGACACCTGGGAGGTGAGGCACCTGCTTTGGTCAAGAGGAGGGGGAGTTGGTATTCCTCCTATTTCCTCCTGTCTGCCATACCCTGGCACTTTATGCAGTGGCCCCTGACACAGGCAGCTCCTGTCTCCGTTCCTTTTGCCAAAAGAGTCTACTGAAAGAGAGCTAACCTTTCTCAGGGCACAAGCAGTGTCTGCCACCAGGAACAAGGATACAGGGCTGGAGGTGGGGTGGGGTGGGTCCTCCATCAAGGGGTTAGGGGTTGAGTGAGTGAGATCAGGGGGCAGTGAGATAAGAGACCAAGTCTGAGTGCTATGCTGCTGGGCTCACAGAGCCAAGGTGGGTATCTGTGAGACCGGGAAGAGTTCAACACACTGCAGGTGCTTTGTAAAACGGACCTTTGGATAATAACCACTCCTTCACATCGTGACTGGGGGATTGACTTAACGAGTGTAGGGTGCTGTGAGCAGTGCTGCAAGAAGGTAGCAGGTACTCTGCTGCACCCAGCCCCCAACTTCTCATTCCCCATTACTCCTGTTTCTGCTGCCCCTGCCGCGCTGGCTGCTGCATCAGCGCTGCTACTACCGCCTGTTCCCGCTCCACCTGCGTCCACCACGAGGAGTACACCGTGCCCTCTACCTTGTCTGTTACTGCCACGCCATGGCTCTGAGTATTCTACCCCATTGCCACCTGACTACCATTCTCATAATTTATAGTATTTCCTTGACTTTCTCTCCTACTGCCGCTGCATTATTGCAACTAGTGCCATCACCACTACTGCTGCTACTGCTGTTACTGTGCCAAGTACACCATTAGTGCTAGTGTTACTACTGCTGTTACTATGCTAAGTATATGACTAGTGCTGGTATTACTACTGCTGCTACTGGGATTGGTTTACCATAGAGTTACTACTGCTGTTATTGTGCTAAGTATATAATTAGTGCTACTATTACTACTGCTGTGACAGGCTTACCCTAACTGCTAGTGTTACTACTGTTGTTTACGTTTATCATTATTACTGCTGTTACTGTGATAGGCTTACTGTTAGTGCTAGTGTTACTATTGTTGTTACTGTGACAGGTTTACCATTACCACTAGTGTTACTACTGCTGTTACTGTGACAAGTTTACCGTTAGTGCTAGTGTTACTACTGCTACTGGGATAGGTTTACCATTAGTGCTAGTGTTACTACTGCTGTTATTGTGCCAAGTATATCATTAATGCTAGTATTACTACTGCTGTTACTGTGACAGGTTTACCATTACTGCTAGTGTTACTACTGTTTATGTTTACCATTACCATTACTACTGCTGTTACTGTGATAGGCTTACTGTTAGTGCTAGTGTTACTATTGCTGTTACTCTGACAGGTTTACCATTACTACTAGTGTTATTACAGCTGTTGCTGTGACAAGTTTATCATTAGTGTTAGTGGTACTACACTGTTACTGTTCTAGGTTTACCATTGGTGCTAGTGTTATTATTGCTGTTACTGGGATAGGTTACTGTTGCTGTGGATTTGTTCTAAGAGGAAGAGTGTGGTGGGGGCAAGAGGCACAAAGTCACCACACAGACCCTGGGAGTTGGGTAAAAGCAGGCCAGAGGCGAGCAGCCTACAGACTTGTTTATTTCAGTTGGTACAGCAGCTTATATAGCCACGGCAACCAATCTGGTCAAGGGGTGGTCTATGCCCTAACCAATCATAGCCTGTTGCCAGGCAGGCTCCATTGTCATGTGGTTTCTGAAGCCATCCAATCACAGCCTGTTGCCAGGCAATTTCTGTTGCCAGCAGCCATCTTGGCATGGCCTTCTCATTCCACCACAGGTTACCATTAATGCTAGTGTTACTACTGCTGTTACTGTGACAAATTTATGCCACTACCACCACAGTGTGACTGCATGGAAAATACTTCTGTTATAATGAATATGCAACATAGACCTCTGTAACATTGAACAGGGGTGTAGGAGTAGATCCTGAGGTCATCCTGGGTTTGTCAGACAATTGTTTTTCATCTGGCCTTTTTCTCTGGGTTGTTGCCATCATTTTGAACAAAATGACTGTCACTGCCCTGGAGGTGTGTATGTGTGTGTGCGTGTGAGGCAGCAACTGTTCTGGCTGCACTAACACTCGTCAATGACAAATGCACTTCACATCTATTCCCCAGTGGCCATGTGTAGAGGGCCAGCAACCACACAGTCATGAAAGTCCACGTCTCAGGTGGAAGGGACGATTTCAGTTGTCACCAGCAGCCCAGCCATGGGCTGCTCAGCTCAGACTGAGTTAGATATTTTGGGGATAATTGTAAGGACTGACCTTTACTGGGGGTTTGATGGTGTCTCATCAAGCACTGTTCTGGGGACCTGAATGCAGATGGTCTTTTTGACCTTCCCAGAAACTCTGCGACGTGGTCACCATCTTTAATCCCACTCGACAGTCGAGGAAATGCAGGCATAGTGACATTTAAGGCACTCGTTAAAGACTAAACAGCAGGTGGGAGAGCTGGGATCTGAGCTCAAGCAATGTCACTCCAGAGAAGATGCAGCTGGCCACCATCAAGCAGCAGACCGCACCATGTAGTGTTTTACTGGAAGGAGATCAAGGCTCGGAGACTGCTGCCCATGGTGGTTGCTCAGTACATTCTAGACCAGTGAGTGAATGAGTGAGTGAGTGATGAGTGGGAGCCGAGAGTCCACTAACATGTCATTTGTGTGAGTGAAGAAAGGAGCAGTCATGACAAGAGTCAGAAACCAGAGAGGCAGCTCAGTTATGGGTGGGAATAGACCAATAAAGGCTTCTAGGAGATGGAGCAGAAATGGGTCAGTTGGTGTGTGGAGACCCCCATGTGCTGGATGGCTGGAGAGTGTGTTGCTGGGTCCAGATGCTCTGGAATTTTCTGGGCTTCTTGGGTCTACTGGTGGCTGGGGAAGCAACAAGCAGTGGTGGGAGATGAGTCTTGGATGCTTGATCTTTCCCTGAGCTTCGCTGGAGTGGCTCATGAGAAAGTTCTCCCTTTACAAGAAGTCAGCTAGAGCCTCTGACTACATGGAGAGTGATCTGCTTGCTTTGATAAAAGCTCCTTAAAATTCAACTACCCCCATCTTACTGATAGGGACTGTTGAGTCCCACCCAAAGGGGTCAAGTGACTTGGCAGGGCCACAGCGCCAGTGAGAGGGCAAGTCCTCCTGATTCTCCAGGGTCCACACTGCACCTTTGGCGAAGGTTGACTCATTGGCTCACCCTGGCCTGGTGACAGTCCCTTGTGCTGACTTAAGTGCTGTGGAATTTCAGGCCAAAAGCTGGCCTTGACTTTGCTCATAGCCGTTCTGATATTTGTGAGGTGGTAAGTACTGGTGGGGAGGTGGAGGACAGGTACCTTTCTGCACTCTTGGTGGAGATGTAGATTAGGACAGGCATTGTGCAAAATGGAATGTTTGTGCCTCAAAAAAAATCAAACACAACTACAGGTGCCCCAGCCATTCTACGGGGTGTGGACCCAAGGGAAGTTAGATCATACGCTGAAGAGTTGCCTGCACTCTCATGGCCACTATAGCACTATAGCACTATTCACAACTGCCGAAATATGGCGTCAGTAAAGTGTCCATCGGTGGGTAAATGAGTAGAGAAAATGTGTTTTCTATGTAAGTAATGGAATACTAGTCAGGGAATCTCAACATTTACCACTCTATCGGTGAACCCAGCGATACCGTGTTAAGTGAAATAAGTCAGACACAGAAAGACAAATACTGCATGATTGATCTCACATTAATATGGAGTCTCAAAAAGCTGAACTCATAGAAGCAGAGAGTAGGATGGAGGTCGCCAGGGCTGGGACTGGGGGGGAAGCTGGACAGAGGTGCAGAGGTTAACCAGGACTACATCCTGGAGGCCTATTGCATAGCGTGGTGGCTGCATAGTAGGTGCCTGTGTAGTTAATAATCATGTGTCGTGTGCTTGACAGTGGCTTAGAGGGTCGGTCTTAACATTCTCACCACACAAAAGAGAAGTCTGGGAGGTATGTTAATTAGCTTGGTTTAATTGTTTACAGGTGAATATACATCAAACCATCAAGCTGTCTACCATAAATACACAGAATTTTAGTTCCTCAATTATGCCTTTTTAAGACTGAGGGTTAAACAAAGGGGAGAGAAATCTAAACTTAAAACAAAACAAAACGAAACAAAAGGTTGCCTTGAGCTGGAGCCACAGGCATATTTTGTCTTTCATAACACTGGTCACAACAAAGATCTAATTAGCTAATTAATCTACACTGCCTTCCCTTGTTATGAGGTCAGACAGCTTTCATCTTTAAGATGGACAAACTAAGGTAGCTCGCATTTGCCTTCATTTAATATTTAAAGCCTCTTTGTGAGGGAAGCGGCCCCAAAGAATTCTACGTGCACTCATATTAATATCACTTAATTAAAAACATTTTTCAGTGTGGCAACAAATAGCGCAAGCACCTCAACTGTGGTGTGCGTTCTGCTAGCAGTGAACATTTGCCTCTTTACGCAGTCAACAAATGTGAGCCTCGTGATTGTGATGAATTATTTAGAGGGTATTTACTTTTAATTATTATTTTCTCAATAAATTTTGAAATGTAACACCAGAGGAACTAAGACGACTTACTTACAGACGAATGGTTCACATTGGACCCATTCTGGCTTTCTGGAAATGATCACCTTATCAAACATTTCTTTTGCCTTAGTAAGGTAGAAAAAGGGGGAGACTCCTGGGTGGATCAGACCCTCGTTTTTTCCTGGCCGGCATGTAACTTCTCCAGAGTTGTACTTCTGCGTGGTTCCACCTTAAGAGAACATATCCGATCTCCTTTCAAAATGTTCACAGTAATTATTGCTGGGGTCTGAAATAAAAGAGTGATCAAGGTATCTCCTCTCCAGAACCAACTTGACAAACCACAGCGGAAGCTTCTTGTCCAATTCCCATGCGGTCTGGGTGATTTAGCGTGGGTGCAGCCTGCTATTGGTTTTTTCTGTACTTTGATGGTAGAGTGCTGCTTAGGTTTTCTGTCACTCAAAAGGGGAAAAAAATACTATTTTTATTCTTAATCTCACCACATACTTTTATTTGTAAGTGACAGTTTGGTAGAAGCCACATGATGAAACATTTTGCATCCCAGAGAAGTGTTCTCGTTCTAACTCACTTTGTGGCTGGGTGGGTGACCTGTCATTCAATCTGATCTCAAGATGTCCCCTCCCGTCTTACATTTCTCTTTTCCATTATCCCATAATTTGATTCTTGCAGGATTTATCTGAATCAGCCTAGGGAATAGAGCTCAAGCATTCAGCTGTAAGCCCCTTTCTTCTTTTTTTGTAGTTAGCACAATTTTGTTTTTCAAACTTATTTTCACTTTATTTGAAAGAGAGAAAGCTTTCCTTCACTGGTTCACTCCCCAAATGCCCTGCGTAGCTGGGAGTGGGCCTGGCGGAAACCAGGAGTGGGGAACTCGATCCAGGGCCCTCCTGTGGTTGCGGGGACCCAGCACTTGAGCCATCACCTGCTGCCTTCCATTAGCACACAGCTGGAATCTGAAGTGTAAGAGCCGGGCTCTGAACACAGGCACTGTGATGTGGGATGCGGGTATCAACCATGGTGCCCAACACCTGCTCGCTCACTCGCGCTCTCTCCTTTCTTCTTTTGTGAAGCTTGTAGAGAGACACGCAGCTCCTAGAGTGTCTCCCTTTCACCTGCGACGCACTGACGAGTGGCTGTTAGTTCTCCATGTTGCTGATGGAGAGATGCAGACAGAGCCAGCACCAGGGACTCGCTGCAGGTTACGCAGTCAATCAAAGCTGCAGTCAAGAGGAACAAAACACAGGAATGAAAGTTGGTTAAATGGCTGGTGCCGCGGCTCACTAGGCTAATCCTTCTCCTGTGGCACTGGCACCTTGGGTTCTAGACCTGGTTGGGGCGCCGGATTCTGTCCCAGTTGCTCCTCTTCCAGTCCAGCTCTCTGCTGTAGCCAGGTAGGGCAGTGGAGGATGGCCCAAGTGCTTGGGCCCTGAACCCACATGGGAGACCTGGTTTCAGATTGGCACAGCAAGGGCCATTGGGTGCCGGCCATAGTGGCCATTTGGGGGGTGAACCAACGGAAGGAGGACCTCTCTCTCTCTCTCTCTCACTAACTCTGCCTATCCAAAAAAAAAAAAGTTGGTTAAATAAACAAACTCGTTGCTCCAAGCATAGTATTAACTGGAGATGCTGGCCCAGAGGCCCCGGGGTGGGGGGGTGGTGTCATCAGGCATGGGGATAACACCTTCCTGGGGATGTAAGGACATTTAGTGAGCTGTTTCTCAGTTTGGGAGGAAGTTGCGAGTCTTTTCTACAAAATGTCTCTTGGTACTATTATCAGACCACTGGGCTAAGCCAGGATGGCAATTCTTATTTTGTTATGTTTCCCAAACCCCTTTTGGTGTTTTATCTACTGGAGCGTTCATTTGAGACAAATGGCTTGTGTACTCTCTCTGGTCAAGCAGAAACCAGAATGAATGACAAAATCGCCCAAGAAAATCTGTCCTCCTGATTTCCCACGTGCAACTGGCTGGAGGATCGCCGTCCCCCTGACAGGCGCTTCCGTGGGCTCCGCTGGGACCTGTCAGCCGCCTGGCTCATTGCGGGGGTGGTGGCAGCTGCTATCCCTGCTTCTTCAAAATAAAAACTGCAAGTAAGGATATTTAAAAAGCATGTCCATCCTGGTCGTCTCCCCAGCTGTGTTCCTGGTGGAATTAGAGTGGCAGTGTCAGGGACATTTGTTCTGAACTTCCTGCAAATCCAGTGGCTTTGTGCATTCATTCTTATTCCCTACATTCTTATTTGTATATTTTTCTCATTTTTTGGAATGTCAGCTATACACCAGGCACTGTGCAGAAAGCTTTAGATATTTCACTTAGTCCCCAGACGGCCCTACAGAGCGGGTGTTCTTACCCATGTGTGACAGCACCAGGTTTGAGTGACTTGCCCAGATCACCCAGCCGAGGGACACACGCAGGTCTGGCTGACTCCAAGGCCTGTCCGTGTTCCTCACTGGCACGCTCCGTGCCTCGGTTGGGACTTGACTTCATGCTGTACAGTCTTGCAGAGCTGACCCCGTGTGGCTGTCCTCAAAGACAGATCACCCTCTCCAAGGGCAGTGACACAGGCTTTGTGCATCACTGAGGGATTGGTGGCGATGACTCAGGCTCTCTGTGGCCTTAGTGTCTTTTTCTTCATTTTTTGAAGATCTATTTATTTATTTGAAAGAGTTAAAGAGAGGGAGGGAGGGACACACCATCCCCTGGTTCACTCTCCAGATGGCTGCAACAGCCAGAGCTGGGCCAGGCCGAAGGTAGGAGCTTCTTCCAGGTCTCTCTTGTGAGTGGCAGGGTCTAAGCACTTGAGCCGTCCTCCATTGCTTTCCCAGGTGCATTAGCGGGGAGCTGGATTGGAAGTGGAGCAGCTGGGACTCAAACTGGCACCTGTATGGGATGCTGGCATTGCAGGTGGTGGCTTTACCTGCATGCTACAGCACAAGTCCTCTCGGCTCAATTTCAAGTGCCCAGTTTGGGGTGTGTGTGTGTGTGTGTTCACGTGTGCAAGTGTATTCTCTGGCTGGGAGAACTGCCAATGACTGATGGTGGCAGTTTCCCTTGGCTGCTCCC
This sequence comes from Sylvilagus floridanus, assembly GCA_949820135.1. NCBI lineage: Eukaryota > Metazoa > Chordata > Mammalia > Lagomorpha > Leporidae > Sylvilagus > Sylvilagus floridanus. The sequence goes on along the minus strand of OX463238.1, from coordinate 113,055,140 downwards.
GTGGAAGGCTTCTTAGGAGCCTTTAGTCAAAGGTCAAGTAGAGCACGGTACTTCTCCCAGAGAGTCCTTCCTCCTATTCAGCAAAGACAAGTGGAACTTTTGGAAGAAAACAAAGGCAAGAAACAGTCAACACCAATGGCTGAACACCCATGTGCATATGCATGGAGAAAACATGTGGTGTAGATGGAGGGGGCTTTACAGCACAGATGCATCATGTGAAGCCAGGTGGACTGGGCTTCTGGTTCTGGGGTGAGCTCTGTGATCGCCCTGTTGGCCCGGCCAGGCTCTCCTTCATGTGTGCAGTCACCCCAGCATCTCTGCTTCCACGAGTTCCTGGGGTCCAGTCCTCCTGCTGCCCTGCCCTCCTCTTGCTTTGTTTTGCTTCTCCCGGTGCTCAGTGACAGCCCCCTCCCTCTCCGGCCCGGGGGTGGCTGGATTTGCTTTATCTTAAGGTTCTGGAGCCTCAATCCTTCAAGGGTGCAGGCAATCTCTTTGGTTCCCTGCCAGGATAGGAAAAGACTAGCTGCTCTTTCAGTTTCAAAGCTTAGCATCCCCTGTTGGGTTGCGAATCTGTTCCTGTAGTGTTAAGGGATATTTATTGTGCTCATTTGTAAGGATGGGGCTATTTTTTAGAAAAAATATTTATTTGAAAGCCAGAGAGAGAGAGAGAGAGAGAGAGAGAGAGAGAGAGAGAGATGCCTCCATCTGCTGCTCACTCCTCAAGAGGTTACAATGGCTGAGGCTGGTCCAGGCTGAAGCCAGGAGTCTGGAACTCCATCCAGGTTTTCCCTCCATGTGTGGCAGAGGCCAAAGTACTTGAGGCATCTGCTGATTCCCAGGCACATTAGCAAAAAGCTGGACCAGAAGCAGAGTAGCTGGGACTTAAACCAGCACTACTGATGTAGGATGTAGGTGTTTCAAGCTATGGCTTAACCTGCTGAGCTGCTATGCTGGTGCTGGACTGGGGGTCATTGAAAGAACTTGTCACATGACCAGTCACTGCCCTCCCTCGCGACTCTATGGGGACTCATCCAACCACAAGAGTAAGGAAATATACCACATCTACAGCGGGATATCGTATTTTATTCCCTCAGTAACTTCTGCATCCTGGGCAGGTCTTATGTTCATGGAAATCTCATAAAGGCAGGTATTGGTTTCCATGTCTTGACTCCAAGTGATGGAGATCAGCTCTGACTCAGGCAGAGAGGGGTGGCAAATGCGAAGTGCAAGGGAGGCTGGGAAGAGGTCATGTCTGGAAAACGACTGTGAATGAGAATCGAGCGTGGGACGTGGGCCATGCCGGGCGGGTGGTTGTGCTGTGGCTGTGCGTACATTTAACTGGCCCTTTGTCTTCACTTCCCTGGCTCAGGGGAGAGCCTCTGACAATGACCTTGGTCCTACACCCGTGTTGCCCAGGTAGCAAGGAGAGAGGAAGGATCATGATTTGGTGGGGGCCCCGGGAAGCCTCTAAGAGAGTGCTAGTGGAGAGATGGGTACCCCAGAATCAACAAAGGAGGGGCTTTCCTCAAAAACAAAAAAGAAAAGGATTTGGGCAAAGAAAGCCCAACAAGAAAGAAATCTCATTACCTGTGAAATGTGTTTCACAGTACTGTTTTATTTTTTTTTTTAAATTTTTGAATCTCAATTAGCATCCCTAAGACTGTTCTCAGTCTCAATAGCTCTCCCTCTGGTTCCTTCTTAAATGCATACTTTTTTAGGTTAGCAATGGCCTTAAGCCTGTTCCCATTGCACACAGAGCTGCTGCAGAGTGTACAGTCAGAATTGGATTCTGAAGATTGATGTCCTGTTCAGCCCCAGACCATCTGATGCCTGGATTTCCTCTGGGCAATGAGGCTGCCTCCTTTCTCTCCTCTCTGGCCCGTCAAGTTTGCACCACAGTAATAATATTTAATAAGAGCGGCAGTAAAACTCTGTCATGCCTTCTCGGATGGCCAGAGAGGAAGGCAGCCCCAAATAAAACGGGAGTGACTGCCGAACAGATAACACGGTTGTTTTAGTTCTTTCACCTTGACAAAGGAGGAGGTGGCTGGAATGTTGATTGAGCCTTGTCTCACCCAACCCAGGGGCATGAGAGCTCAGTGCCTGGGTGAGGCTGTGAGGTGCGCTAGCTTATGTATTAAATATTCCTGAGCTATTTGCAGCTGCACCTTCTGACTGGGTCTGGAAAAGCAGCCTTGCTGTTCAGGATAAAGGAAATAATGCTTTTGTGGTTTGACCACTACACCTAAGTCAAAAGGCCTTCTATTTTTTATTTTTTAAAAGATTTATTTATTTGAAAGAGTGACAGAGGGGAGGAGACAGGTCTTTCATCCACTGGTTCACTCCCTAAATGGCTGCAATGGCCAGGGCTGGACAATGTAAAAGCTAGGAACGCCCTGATGTGGGTGATGGAAGCCCATTATCTGCTGCTTTCCCAGGTGCACTAGCAGGAAGCTGGATTGCGAGCAGAGCAGCCGGGACTGGAACTGGCGCTCCAGTAGGCGCTGCTGACCTCATTGCAAGGAGCGACTTAACATGTAGCACCACAACACCACTGCCAAAGGCTCCTTTTCTGAGGCTGGTTAAGCATTTTGCCAGGTTCTTTCCTGATACAGGGCAACGCATTGAAAAGAAACTTCTGCACACAGAAGGCTAGAGATGTTATTTACATCAGAAAAGGATTTTACTTTGGCCTCCTGGAAGAATTTACATTAGAATTTTTAAAATTAACCAAGTCCTGGGGGCCTGTGCTGTAGCATAGTAGGCTAAGCTTCTGCCTGCAGCACCAGCATCCCACATGGGTGCCAGTTCTAGTCCCGGCTGCTCCTCTTTCATTCCAACTCTCTGCTTATGGTCTGAGAGAGCAGTGGAAGATGGCGCAATTGCTTGGGCCCCTGCACTCATGTGGGAGACCTGGAAGAAGCTCCTGGCTTCGTATCAGCCCAGCTCCGGCCGTTGCAGCCATCTGGGGAGTGAACCAATGAATGGAAGACTTTTTTTTCTCTGCCTCTCTACTTCTCTCTCTGTTATCTCTACCTCTCAAAGAAATAAATAAAATCTTTAACAACAACAACAAAAAAAACCAAAAAATAACCAAGTCCCTTACTGGATTAAAATAGTATCTAACGGCCGGCACTGTGGTGCAGTGGGTTAAAGCCCTGGCCTAAAGTGCTGGCATCCCATATGGGTGCCGATTCTAGTTTCAGCTGCTTCTCTTCCAATCCAGCTCTCTGCTGTGGCCTGGGAAAGCCGTAGAGGATGGCCCAAGTCCTTGGTCCCCTCCATCCACATGGGAGACCCGAAAGAAGCTCCTGACAGCCATCTGGGCAGTGAACCAGGGGATGGAAGACCTCTCTCTCTGTTTCTACCTCTCTCTAGCTCTGTCTTTCAAATAAATAAAATAAATCTTAAAAAAAAAATCATCTAGACTCTCTCTTAGGAATGCATCTACTATTTAAAGAAGCTATGTTTTCAGGCATCCCATTTCATAACTGGAGAAATGAGGATAATTCAGAAAGAGTCGTAGAACTTCTGTGTGGTTCTGGAGGAGGATTTGGGGGTCAGGGTCACCCCCTTGTTCTCCCAGGAAGACAGAGGCTTCCATGGAGGTATGAACCCCTAATCTGAAAGTCAGTCCACCATGGGTGGTGACATTGCCAAACAGTGCTGTGAATGAGCTGTCATGTTGATGGCTCAAATTTTCTGCATGGGAAGAAGAGACTTTTAGTGCATTTGACTTCTAGACATAAAATTTATTCCAAGAACAGTCCAGCTGCAGATTCTCTCCTTTGTGGTTTAGGGGAAGACATTTTGCTTCAGCCTTTTGGGGTCTTAGTTCCCTCATCTGCAAATGAAAGTTTTGATCTAGACAACCTCCGAGGCCTTTTATAGCTCCCAAGGCTGGTGCTGTTTTTTTTTTTTTTTGTTTTTTTTTTTTATCAGAGTAACATCGATCCTGTCACTCTGACATCCTGTCTCTGCTCCTTTGCTGAACTTACTTCACTGACTTATGCTTTATCTTCTCATTTTATAAATATACCTAGTGTTTTTAAAGTTTATGTCCAGGCTTGACATTAGTTAAGAGGTTTGAGGGACAGCATAGCCTGAAGTCCGGAAGTGGCCCCTCCTCACGGGGTCAGGATTCACTGCTATCTCAGCCCATGGCTGCAAAACAGTTTGCACCAAGTATTGCAGTTCTCAGAGTATTGTCATTCACACAGAGTGTTGGCAACCAGGCTCTGTGTCTAGAGTTTTTATTGGAGTTCCATTACATTGGTATGGTTGATAGTTATTGGCCGAAAGATTGGGTCAGTCTTCCAATCCCCTCCCCAGTGGGGATAATCACGAGGCTAAACGTTTTAAGTCTGGTCTTGCTGGTGTTGCCAGGTCCCAGATGAGCCATCCCCATTGCAGAAACTGTTCAGGGACCACCATGAGTCACTGGTTAGCAAAAGCCAGCAGGGCCCACCGTGAATATCAAAGTCATTTGGATCTGGAAATTCCAAGGATTTAGAGGGTACCTCCCAGGATTTAGGAACAGAGGTCAGCCCAGTTTCTGATCGCACACATGCTGCTTTGGGCTCTCTCCTGGTCTATCATCTTTATGAGGGGCACAACTAACAAGCGACTGATTCCATCAGTCTTTCTCTGCAGAAGACATCAAGGTCATCATCAAGGTCATCCGTTGGTTCAGAAACTGAGCAGCAGAATAGGTAACATCATAGGCTGTTAGTGCCCATCCTGATTCTCCCATTTAATAGCACAGTGGTCTTGGCAAGGTACTTAGCCACCCAAAGCCCTGATTCCCTCCTTAGTAGAAGGGTAAGTTTAACATGAAGCCACGAGCTAATCTCTATGGCGTGCTTAGCACTGTGTTGGGCATATGAGGCATATGGTTCCCTATTAATGACTGAAGGTATCTCTCTCTCTCTCTGCCTTTCAAATGAAAAAATAAATGTTAAAAAAATAAAATTCTAGTTATAAAATCACCAAGAAATTAGAACTTGAGAGATAATGATCTTCTAGGGCTAGAAAACGTGAAGCTAGGGGAGGTTTCGGTTGGCTCAGGAGTCCTGGGAGTCCTTGTATCTAAGTGTGGATCACCCAGCTCCCCTTCCCTATGAGGGGAGCAGAGCTTCTGACATCACGAGATGAAATGACCACTGACTGCATGAACCCCATTGTAATTTTCCCCAACTTGGGCAACCTTTCTGCCCTCTCTGCTCACCTCATCAATATCTTCTTTGATCTTCTGTTGATTGCCTCAACTTGCTGAGGTCAGACACTCCAAGAGGAAGGCAAGGAACACTGGCTACAAAGGAAAATTGGAGATCTTGCAAAGGATGCAGAATGTCCCCAAGGTGACTGAAGTGATTTGGAGAACTGTTCACTGACTCATTGACTGAACAAATGTCTGTTGGGTACCTACTGGGTACCAAGTACTTGGAGACTAGCCCTGAACACAACACAAATCCCAGCAGCATGGACCAGCCAGGCCAAAGTCAGCCAGAACCAATGACCAATGGGTCTGATGCAGTTGAGTGAGTGACCAGTCAGAAGACATGGTCAACAGGAAGATGATACACTGGGTGCTTTCAGTGGCTTTCAAATATGTCCACAGGTTCTTTGATGCTCCTCTTACAAATGGTAGAGCCTCTCCTTCTCCCTTCAGAGATGGCCTGGCCATTGAGGTTTGCTTGTAAGAAGTAGAGTTGGATTGATCACACTGATAGGCCTAAGAGTCAAAGGGATCACACAAGACTAGTGTCTGCCAATACAAACAGATAGAACCAAAAAGGGAGAGAATGATCCAACATGGGAAGCGAGATACACAGCGGACTCATAGAATGGCAGATGTCCTAAAAAGCACTCTGGCCTCAGAATCAGCCATTATGGCATTCAGATCTGGCTCAAGAGCCCATGAGAATATTTTAGGCATGGAAAGCCAAGATACTTCGGAAAAAAAAGAAGACCTAAATGAAAGATCTCTGCGAGTGAGATCCCAGTGGAAAGAACGGGGCCACCAAAGAAGGAGGTACCTTTCTCTGAAGGGAGGAGAGAACTTCCACTTTGACTATGACCCTGTCGGAATAAGATTGAAGTCGGCGAACCCTAAAGGCTTCCATAGCCTTGGCAACTCATGACTAGAGCCTAGGGAGTTTACTGACGCCATAAACAAGAGTGTCAAATTGTTAAATCAACAACAGGAGTCACTGTGTACTTACGTCTCATGTGGGATCTGTCCTTAATGTGTTGTCCAATGTGAAGTAATGCTATAACTAGTACTGAAACAGTATTTTACACTTTGTGTTTCTGTGTGGGTGCAAACAGATGAAATCTTTACTTAGTATATACTGAATCGATCTTCTGTATATAAAGATAATCGAAGATGATTAAAAAAACTTGGTGTTAAATTGGAAATTGCATAGAAAATTAATTTTTTAAAAAAATATGTAGGATCTCTGTCCTTAATGTGCTGTACATTGTGAATTAATAATATAACTAGTACTCCAACAGTATTTTTCACTTTGTGTTGCTATGTGAGGGCAAACTGTTGAAATCTTTACGTAATATGTACTAAACTTCTGTGTATAAAGAGAATTGAAAATGAATCTTGATGTGAACGGAAGGGGAGAGGGAGCGGGAAAGGGGAGGGTTGCGGGTGGAAGGGAAGTTATGGGGGGGGAAGCCATTGTAATCCATAAGCTGTACTTTGGAAATTTATATTCTTTAAATAAAAGCTTTATAAAAAAAGAAGTAGAGTTGGGTAAGATTTAGAGTAGGGGAGAAGCTGCTGCCTACAGTGCCAGCATCCCATATGGATACTGGTTTGAGACCCGGTTGTTCCACTTCTGATCCAGCTCTCTGATGTGGCCTGGGAAAGCAGTAGAAGGTGGCCCAAGTTCTTGGGACCCTGAACACATATGGGAGACCTGGAAGAAGCTCCTGGCTTCTGGCTTTGGATCAGTGCAGCTTCATCCATTGTAGCATTTGGGGAGTAAACCAGCAGATGGAAGATCTCTCTCTCTCTCTCTCTCTCTCTCTCTCTTTCTCTCTCTCCCTCTGTCTCTCTCTGCCTCTCTGCAACACCATCTTTCAAGTAAGTAAATAAATCTCTCTTAAGAAGTAGAGTTGGCAGCAGTGATGCCGTGTGACTTCACAGGCTATCGTAAGACATGATGTGACTTCTTACTTTTCTCTTATGGGCCCTGGTTGCCATGAAAAAGGTCCTAGCACCTGATAGCACCTGAAGTTGTCAAGCTGGGGAGACCACATAGGGAGACCAAGAAAGAGAAAGCTGCTCCCAGACTGACCCCTCCAGCTGGGGACAAGGAGAGCAGAGAGGAGCTGTCCTCACTGTGCCCAATTAAATGGCCCATTTATGGGCAAAGTAGATTTTGTTATTCTAAGACACTAGGTTTGGGGAACATTTGTTAGTTGCCATGATAACTGGAATGATGCTCCAAACAAGAGTGATAGGAAAATACAAGGTTTGATTCAGACCCAGAAGCAAACCAAAGAAACCTTTGAATAGTTTTGCAGAAATAACCCTCCTTCTGATCATCTGTTAAAGTTAAATGGGAAGTGATGGTCGTTTGAGCTGTCATTCAATTCTGTTTTGGAGGAAATTAGTGGAAAAAAATTCACATAATGATGCATGAAGATGCGTAGAGCCCACTTTAGTTAAATCTGAGGTATATACACAGATTGTGCTTTTTGAAGATTTATTATTTGAAAGGGAGAGACAGAGAAAGAGATCTATCCACCGAATCACCTCCCAAATGGCTGCAACAGCCGGGGCTAGTCCAGGCTGAAGCTAGGAGCCTGGAACTCCGTTCGGGCCTCCCATGTGGGTGGCATGGGCCCAAACACTTGGGCCGTCCTCTGTTGCCTTCCAGGCACATTAACAGGGAGTTGGATCAGGTGGAGCAGCCAGGATTCGGTCTGATGCTCTGTTACGGGATGCTGGTGTGGCAGGTGTGGGCTTAACTCAGTGCGCCTCAGCGCCAGCCCCCACAACCTGTCTTCATTCATACTTTCTAAATCTTTTTTCCCCCCAAAATCCTAATCAAACCCTTTTTGACCACCTCGGTTTGCTCCTCAGATCTGTTTCCCAGGTTAAATGGAGGCACAGAAAGTGAACTTTTCCATCTCTCGGGATGTCCTGTAGCAGGAAATGGGCTGATGGGGGGTTGTGTTTGCAGTGGCTTTCCTGGGGGAGCTCAGGAAAGTATGGACCATCTCAGAATCAATGCAGAGCATGAGCAGGGATAGTTTTGACCTCCTCAGAGGGGGCTGCAGACCTACAGAGCCTTCCTGAAGGTTCCTGAAACCAAGCCCTCTGTGTGGAGGGGGCACAGAAGCATCCCTTCCATCAAACTAGCACCCCGGCCCCTGGCTCAGGAGAAGTGGCTTTGCCTTTGAACGTCAGGATGCATGCGTACCTGGGAGGGTGCCACACCAGGAAGAAGGCCAGCCGTTTCCGTGGGAGCTCTGAGCTGCTTAGAGTTTTTGTTTTATAGTCGTGGTCCCTTAGGATGAGCCTGGCGCTCCTGTATTGATTGCTGTCTTCACTAACAAAGTTAGGGAGAGGATTGAAGTTGCGCAGAATGTGGGGTTTAGCAGAGGGAGAGAATACGAGCCTGGCATTGTTTCCTGGCCTCTGGGCATGGTTGGGTCCTTGAAGGTTCGAGCCAAGGGGATTCTTTATCTTCCAACATTTTCATTTAGGGCAATCAAACCTTGCAATCTGCGGTCTTCTGCTGTAGGGAATCTCAGACTTCAATAAAGAGGATGGTATTTTATTATCTCCTCCAGTTGTTTCCAGAACTTCAAAAAAAAAAAAATTACACAAACACTTCTGGTGAGTAGCAGGGCCGAACAAACCACTCGAGTCTGCTTCCACTTAAGAAAGCAATTTTCGCTGTTCGGGACCCTTGTAGCCAGGCTCCTACCACGTGCAGAGTTTGGGTTTTGCAGCAAGCTCGTGTGCCAGTGGCCAGCACTGCTCCGGGAGTAGCCAGCTCTTCCGTTCTATGGAGGGGATAGAGAGGGGATCTCACCGGTCAGGGGAACTGTTCATCGCACGCAAAGGGAGGCCTCCCAAATTTTGCTTTTGTGGCTCCTACTGGCCACCATGGATCTGGTTCCTCCAGGGTGAGCTTTTGTCCCTTTACAAGCGAGCTACGTCTGAAATCCTGTGGGGTGCGTGGAGGAAAGTCTGCCTGATGAACCTGAACGTGGAGTCCATATCTCAGGTCCTGCCTTGGCTCTCTGGTGGCTCCTTGACCAAACTCCTGGGGTCTCAGTTTTCCCCATCTCTAAACTGGGACTAAGTAATATAACTCCCTTGCAGCTTTGAGCAGAGGCTTCCGCGAGGTGGCCCCAGATAGTCTCTGGTGGATGAGCCTGGCAGGTGGTCCACGAGTGTTCACGTCCTCTTCAGAGTGGCAGGAGTGTTGTGAAGATCAGGTGTGTGAGACGGGGAAATTGTCACGCAAGAGACACATGGCTGTTGACCTCTGCATAGGGATTGAGATGGATGTGGGTGGAGGATAAGAAGAGAGCCTTTAAGACCATCTGTCCAGCTGGCACTGCAGCTCACTAGGCTAATCCTCTGCCTGCGGCGCTGGCACCCCAGGTTCTAGTCCTGGTTGGGGTGCCAGTTCTGTCCCGTTTGCTCCTCTTCCAGTCCAGCTCTCTGCTGTGGCCCAGGAATGCAGTGAAGATGGCCCAGGTGCTTGGGCCCTGCACCCGCATGTGAGACCAGGAGGAAGCACCTGGCTCCTGACTTTGGATTGGCACAGCCATAGTGGCCACTTGGGGGGTGAACCAACGTAAGGAAGACCTCTCTCTCTGTCTCTCTCTCTCACTGTCTAACTCTGCCTGTTTGTCCTAAAAGTGGAACATCACTGCCATTTCTCGGAAGCCAGCTGTCCAGAGTGGACCTGTGGCAGGCTGGTAGTCAATGTGACAAAATAAGAAGTATGTATGCCAGGGAGTTCATGAGGAAATGGAGTTAAAAGACAACACAGACCCTCATGTCTGGTCCTCATTCCTGGCTCCTGGCAGGCAACTTCTAAAACCCTTGGAACTTCCCGAGTTTTGGGGGTGAGTGGAGCATCTGTTCAGAATTATCACCTGTCAGCCACCCCTGAGTTTATGCTCATGAAGGACCCTTGAGGACGTGGGCTCTTGGAACATGGAGACCCCGCGGAGCCAGCCCTGTGGTCAGAGGGTTAGGTCGTTCAGCTCCATTGCTGACTGAGAAGACGGGATGGTCTGTTAGAGTGACTCGGGTGCCAGTGGCCAGTGACTTAATGAATCATGTCCAGTAATGCAGCCACCATGGAGGCCTTAGTAACAGGGCTCTCAGAGCCACCCAGCTGGGCAATGCATGGAGGTGCTGGGAGGGCTGTGTGCTGGGAGCATGGGAGCTCCACTCTTTCCCCATAGTTTGCCCTGTGCATCTCTCCCATTTGCTGTTTCTGGGTTGTATCTGCCACACGCACCAGTCATAGTAAGCTCTTTGCCTGGGTCTGTGAGCCCTTCCAGCAAATTATCCAGCTCGTGGAGGGGGTTATGGGAGTCCCTGATGGATAGAGCATCAGACGTAGGGGATGCTAGGGCTGATGATTGGTGTCTCAAGTAGGAGACAATCTTGTGGGACTGGGCCCTTGATTGGTGGGATCCACAGTAATTCCCCATAGTTATTGTCAGAATTAAACCGTAGGACACTGGTTGGTATCTGCAGAGAAGTGGAAAATGGCTTGGTGTGGAAAACCAGTGGTGACCGTGGTGTCAGAAGTATTGTTACTATGAAGGAGGGGTTTCTTACGGTCCTCGCCTCACCTGAGTGCTGGCTGGAGCTCCTGCAGCCTCATCTGGCTCCACCTGGGGCAGCACAGCATGGAGCCCTTTTAGCAAACAACAAGGCAGCCAACCCGGCTGCTCTGTGCCAGGGCTGGGGCAGCAGTGAGACCCAGCCTGGGCCAATGCCAGTCCCAAACCAGGTGCAAGCGGCAGGTGCTTTTGTGCTCAGTGCTGGCTCCTGCATCAGCTTCCTGCTAATGCAGACCCAGGGAGGCAGCCGTGATGGCTCAGGGAGCTGTGATCCTGTCACCATGTGAGAAACCTGCACTGAGCCACCTTTCCCGACTTAGTCATTTGGGAAATAAACCGGCAGATGAGAAATCTCTCTCTCCAATTCGTCGATCAATCATGCAATCAATCAATCAGTAATAAAAAATATCTGGATAAAAGCAGTCTACCTAATTTCCTAAATAACCACTGGACTTCTAACACTACCCCTTCTCACACTGGTGGGGAGTGTTTCCTGTTCTCAGCTCTCTGCTATTCATCTGCCTTCCTCTGTCTTCATGGAAACCAACGCAGGGCAGGCACGTTTATTTGAAGTAGGACCATCTCAGAGGGCTGGGAATCACTCGGGCTGGACCAGGCAGTGGGCTCTGGCAGAGTCCAGGCTGGGGCACCTGCTTTACCTGGAAGGGAGGTGCTGATCCCTCTAGGAGCTGATTCTAAGTGGGGCCAGGAGTTTGGAACCTGAGTCATCTGGTCTGCTGGCCACTACAAGATTCAGCCCAGGCTCAGGTACACAGGTGGCTGCCATGTGTTCCAGCTTGCTGTTCAGGTCAAGTTACCTGGGAAGAACAGCAAGGGGAGAGAGGGCCGGGCTGCGAGGGAGAGGAAGAAGCCCCCAAAGGACCGGACCCCTGCTAAGGGGCTGCATGGAAGACTGTGTTGAATTTCATGGAAGCTGTAGGAGAATGTCCTGATTTCCAATCCCAGCTTAGACCAGCACCAACTCAGCCAGGCATTTAGACCATGAATTGAAAAGCCGACTGATGTAGCTGGAGCTGTTGTAACTGCGTCTCCACACCGCTCAGGCTGATGCCCAGGGCGCGAGCTTCAGCAGGGGAGGGGGTCTCTGCAGCACAGGGGTCAGCGCCCATCCCTGGGGCTGAGGCCCCGCACTGTGCTGGGGGCTGCTGGGGGCACTTCTCATGGGCCGGTCCTACCTGGCTTCATCTCCTTAGGAGTCTGTTCTCACCTTGTCAGGTACAGAGAAGAACCAGGGTGTAGAAAAACAGAAGTTGGGGCTTGTGTTCCAAAAGTGGGGGGCTCCAGAGTGGTGGCTGCTGTGTAGGGTGGTGAGGACCGGGGCTGCCATGCCACCAGCAGCTGCTCCATCTCTTGTGGGTCTGAACCACAGCTCCCAATTTTGGGAAGGAGAACATTCACTCCCGGGTTCGACCAGCAGTTCTAAAGGAGGTGATTGGGCCGGGAACCACACAGAGGTGTGAAGTCCCTCTGGGGTGAGCCTTTTAGGAAATTGTTGATTTTTCCCTGTGCTCACTGCTGCCTTGTTGACAAGACCTCACGCTGTCCTTGGGCGGGAGCGCACAGCGGCTAAAACACAGCCCCTGGGCCCCAGTGCTCTGGTTCCAGGGTGGGTGTTTACTGCGTGATTCTGGGCCAGGTCCTTTGGCTTCCTCATCTGTACAATGGGAATAACAGGGTGCCAGCCTCTGAGGGCTGTAAGGAGAGGCTTCCTATCAGTAGTGCTGAAAATTGCTCGTGGCCCATTGAGAACTCTGTATTGGGGTTGAAGTTAGTGTTGTGCAGACACATCGACCCAGATATACTTTAAGAAGATTCTAACTATATCTCCCCTAGAAGCCAACCTATTAGAACTGGCTCTGGGGCCAGCCACCGGCTCCTTCCCTGGCTTAGTCTTCACCAGGTGTGTGTGACCTGGCCAGTTCATGACCTCTCTGAATATTAGCCTGTTTCTTGTCCATACACTGGGGAAAAACAGTAGTAGCTCCCTCCAGGTGTTGTAGGGGAGGTTAAATGAGGTAAGACATGAAAAATGTCACCTACCTCCTTTGTGCCTCAGTTCTAAATTTCTGCAGAGCAAGGATAGTCGTAGAATCTACCTTGTGGGGCTCTTGTGAGGGTGAAATGAGGATTAAATAGAGGGAAAGTGCTTAGGACAGTGCCTTGAGCCCAGGAAGCATGAGGAGGGCTCTTCAAAAACCTCCTGGAGGCATTTTGGTTGATTCCATGTCTTAGCTATTGTGAATTGAGCTGCAGTAAACATCGGGGTACAGACAACTGCTTCATATGCTGATTTCATTTCTCTTGGGTAAATTCCCAGGAGTGGGATGGCTGGGTCATAAGGTAGGTCTATATTCAGATTTCTGAGATATCTCCATACTGTCAGATAGTGGCTTTATCAGTTTCCATTCCAACCAACAGTGGATAGGGTACCTTTTCCCCCACATCCTTGTTAGCATTTGCTGTTTGTTGATTTCTGTATGAAAGCCATTCTAACCAATGTGAGGTGAAACCTCATTGTGGTTTTGACTTGCATTTCCCTGATGACTAGTGATCCTGAGCATTTTTTCATGTGTCTGTTGACCATTTGGATTTCCTCTTAAAAAATTCCTGTTTAAGTCCTTTGCCTATTTCTTAACTGGGTTGTTTATTTTTGTGTTGTTGAGTCTTGATCTCTATATATTCTGGTTATTAATACTTTATCAGTTATATAGTTTGCAAATAATTTCTCCCATTCTGTTGATTGCCTCTTCACTTTGCTGAGTGTTTCTTTTGCAGTACAGAAGCTTCTCAATTTGATATAATCCTATTTGTCAGTTTTGGCTTTGATTGCCTGTGCCTCTGGGATCTTTTCCAAGAACTCTTTCCTAGGCCAGTGACTTGAAGGATTTCCCCAGTGTTCTCTAACAATTTGATGGTATCAGGTAATAGATTTAGGTTTTAGATCCATTTTGAGTGGATTTTTGTATAACATGTAAGGTGGGGGTCTGGCTTTATGCTTCTGCATGTGGTGATCCAGTTTTCCCAACACCATTTGTTGAAGAGACTGTCCTTGTTCCAGGGATTGATTTTAGCTCCTTTGTCAAATATAAGTTGGTTTTGTAGATGCTTGGATTGATTTCTGGCATTTCTATTCTGTTACATTGGTCTATCCATCTGTTTTTGTGTCACTGCCAGGCTGTTTTGATTATAACTGCCCTGCAGTATGTCCTGAAATTGGTATTATGATGCCTCCAGCTTTTTTTGTTGTTTTTGTATAAGATTGCTTTAGCTTTTTGGGGTCTCATATGTTTCCTTATGAATTTTAGCATCATTTTTTCTATAACTGAGAAGAATATCCTTGGTATTTTGATTGGTATTGCATTGAATCTGTAAATTGCTTTCAAGAGTATGGACATTTTGCTGATATTGATTCTTCCAATCAGCGAACATGGAAGATTTTCATCTATTTCTTTTTTTTTAATGGACTCTAAAGGTTATGGAAGAATCTTTTTTTGAAGATTTATTTGTTTATTTGAAAGAGTTACACATGCACACACATACACGGAGAGGGAGGGGGGAGAAAGGGGGAAAGAGAGAGAGAGAGAGAGAGAGAGAGAAAGAGAGAGGTCTTCCATCTGTTGGTTCGCTCCCCACTTGACCCCAATGGCCAGAGCTGTGTTGATCCGAAGCCAGGAGCTTCTTCCAGGTATCCCACGTGGGTTCAGGGGCCCAAGCACTTGGGCCATCTTCTAGTGCTTTCTCAGGCCAGGGAACTGGATCAGAAGTGGAGCATCTGTGACTCAATCTTCTTCTTTTTCTTTCTTTAATGTTTTGTGATTCTCATCATAGAGATCTTTGACATCCTTAGCTAAACTTTTCCAAGGTATTATTTTTTTTGGAGCTATTATGAATGGATCAATCTTAGAATTTCTTTCTCAGCTATGGAATTATCTGTGTATACAAAGGCTGTTCATTTTTGTGTATTGATTTTATATCCTGCTACCTTACCAAACTCTTTGAGTTCTAATCGTCTCTTAGTGAAGTCTCAAAATCATGTCATCTGCAAATAGGGTAGTTTGACTTTCTCTTTCCCAATTTGTATCTCTTTGATTTCTCTTTCTTGCCTAATTGTTCTGGCTAAAACTTCCAAGACTATATTGAATAGCAATGGTGAGAGCAGGCATCCTTGTCTTGTTCCATATCTTAGTGGGAATGCTTCCAACTTTTCCCCATTCAGTGGAATGCTGGCTGTGTGGTTTTTTTCATAAATTGCCTTGATTGTGTTGAGGAATGTCCCTCCTATACCCACTGTGCTTAGAGTTTTCATCATGAAAGGTTGCTGTATTTTGTCAAATGTTTTCTCTGCATCTGTTGAGATATTCACATGGTTTTTGTTCTTCAATTTTGTTAATGTGTTGCACCACACTGATTTGCAAAAATTGAACCATCCTTGCATACCAGGGATAAATCCCACTTGGTTGGGTGAATGCTTTTTCTGATGTTGTTGGATTTGATTGGCCCGTATTTTGTTGAGGATTTTTACATCTATATTCATCAAGGAAATTGGTCTGTAGTTCTCTTTCTCTGTTACATCTTTTTCATGTTTAGGAATTACGGTGATGCTGGCTTCGTAGAAAGTATTTGGGAGGATTCCTTCCCTTTCAATTGTTTTGAATAGCTTGAGAAGAATTGGAGTTAGTTCTTCTTAAATATCTGGTAGAATTCAGCAGTGAAGCCATCCAATCCTGGGCTTTTCTTTGTTGTGAGGGTCTTTATTACGGATTCATTTTCTATCTTGGTTAAGGATCTGTTTAGATTTTCAATGTCTTCATGGCTCATTTTAGGGGGGTTGTATGTGCCCAGGAATCTATACTGCTTTGCCAGCCGTAGCACAGAGCTGGATCGGAAGTGGAGCAGCTGGGACTTAAACTGGTGCCCATATTGGATGCTGGCACCACAGCTGGTAGCTTTACCCACTATGACACAGCACCAGCACCTCAATTTCTGTTTGTTATAGAAGGTCTTTATTTCACCTTAATTCATAAACGAAAGATGTACAGGGTGTAGTATTCTGGGTTGACAATTTTTTTCTTTTAAGATTTGGAATATATCTCACCATTCTCTCCTACCTGTAGGGTTTCTGATGAGAAGTCAGCTCTGAGTCTAATTGCAGATCCTCTGAAAGTAACCTGGAGTTTCTCTCCTGCACATTTTAGAATCTTTTATTTATGTTTTACTATGGAAAGTTTGACTACAATGTGTCGTGGTAAGGATCTTTTCTGGTCATGGCTATTAGGAGTTCTATTTGCTTCCAGTACTTTGATGTCCCTTTCTTTCTCCAAATTAGAGAAGTTTCCTGTTATTATTTCACTAAAAAGGCCTTATAATTCTTCCCCTCTTTCCATGCCTTCAGGAATTCCTAAGGCCCTTAAGTTGGGTTGTTTGCTAGTATCCTGTAGATCTGCACCATTGTCTTTTAGTTTCCTAATTTCTTCTTCTAGTTTTTGGTCTGATAGTATCCTTTCCTGTGCTTTGTCTTCTAAGTTGTATATTCTTTATTCTGCTTCACTGATTCTGTTTTTAAGGGGATTTCCACTGCATTTTTCATTTGTTCTATTGAATTCTTCATTTCCAAAATTTCATTTTGATTTCTCTCTAAGATCTCCTTTCATGGGAGAAATTTTCTTTCATGTCACATGCAGATTTCTTTAGTTCATGGATTTGCTCCTGATTACTTCTTTTTTTTTTTAAAGATTTATTTATTTGAAAGTCAGAGTTACACAGAGAAGGGAGAGGCAGAGACGGGGGGGGGGGGGCTTCCACCTGATGGCTCACTCCCTAATTGGCTGCAATGGCTGGAGATGTGCTGATCTGAAGCCAGGAGCTTCTTCTGGGTGTCCTACGCTGCTGCAGGGGGCCAAGCACTTGGGCCATATTCTACTGCTTTCCCAGGCCATAGCAGAGAGCTGGATGGGAAGTGGAGCAGCCAGGTCTCAAACTGGCACCCATATGGGATGCTGGCGCTTCAGGCCAGGGCGTTAACCCGCTGCGCCACAGCACAGTCTCTCTTCTAATTACTTCTAAGTAATCCTAAAATAAATTTTTTTGAATTATCTTTTTGACATTTCTTTCATCTCTTCATCTTCACATTGTAGTATTGAAGTGTTGTGTTCTTTTGGGGGCATCATGTTGTCTTCCTTATTCTTGTTTCTTGAATTGCTGCATTTATTATTAGGCATTTGTAGAGATACTGGTTCATTTCTTTCTTTTTTTTCCCTGTGCTGATTCTTGTCTTTGGAATATGTCTCTCTGTGGATTAGTGGAGTGTCTTTTTTTTAGTGAATACCTAGAGGTGTTTGATGGGTGTGGCCAGGGAGCTCTGTTCAGTGTTCTAGGGTGGAGGAAGTGTCCAAGGTGACACCCAGGTTGGGTGTCATAAATCTGTTTAATCTGCTTCTCTGTTGGCATAGTCTCAGCTCAACTCCTCTCCTCAATGGAGTCCAGTGCCTGAGTGCAAACCCCAGTGGCCATGGTATTTGTCCACACTGCCACAAGGACCACACAAAGGATCTGTGCAGTCCTCAGTGTAAGTATAGATTCTGCAGCAGTGACCCTCAGCAGGAAATCAAGGAGCCCTGAGTGTGTGGAGCCTCCTGCAGTGACTGCCCATAGTCCCAGTCACCTCAGAATCAGCCCTTAAGGCATTCAGAGCCGGCTAAAAAGCTCATGAGAGTTTCTCAGGCATCCTGGAAAGCCAAGACACTGGCAAAAAATGATCTAAATGAAAGATCTCTGTGAGTGAGCTCCCGGTGGAAAGAACAGGCCATCAAAGAAGGAGGTACCTTTCTCTGAAGGGAGGAGAGAACCTCCACTTTGATTATGGTCTTGTCTAAATGAGATCAGAGCTTGTGAACTCAAGAGGCTTTCATAGCATTGGCAGCTCATGACACCATAAATAAGAGTGTCAATTGTTAAATCAACAACAGGAGTCATTGTCCTTAATGTGTCATACTATGTGTATTAATGGTAAAACTTGTATTCAAACAGTACTTTATACTTTGTGTGTCTGTGTGGGTGCAGTCTGTTGAAATCTTTACTTAGTATGTACTAAGTTGATCTTCTGTATATAAAGATAATTGAAAATGAATCTTGATGTGAATGGGATGGGAGAGGGGGCGGGAGATGGGATGGTTTGCAGGTGGGAGGGAGATTATGGGGTGAAAACTGCTATAATCTATAAGCTGTACTTTTGAAATTTATATTTATTAAATAAAAGTCTTCTAAAAATATGTTAAATGTATGTACAATAAAAAAGTACAAAAAATAAAAGTGGCAATTGAAAACAAACAAACGAAACCAAAGTCCCAGCCACATCTTGGCCCTCCCACGCAGCCTCAGTGTCTTCACAGACCCAGCACACAATCCTCCCACAGTCACGAGCACCCAGCCCCTTGTCAGTTCTTCCTGTGAGACTTGGGAGTCTCTGCTCCACGGGTTGCTGTGTAGGGGGACCTGAGCTGGCACAGCTGTTACCTATGTCGAGTGGTACCCACCCTCTATAGCTTGTTACAGGACACTGGTTGCAGGGTGATCAGAGAGAGAGAAAGGAGCCCCCCCCCCCTTTTTTCTCCTCTAGTTAGGCAAGTACACTGTCCCCCACAGGACTCTAAGCTGTATTCCTGCCAGGCTGTTCCCACAGTTCATTGCCAGTGGCTTGGGTTGCTGCATTCTGGACTCATTTCACTCTGCAACGCTGGTGTGTAGGCTCTCGGCTGCTGGGGTCCTGAGTTGTGCATGTCCACACCCTCCACATGGGTCTACACTGTTGCTTTAATTTGTGTGGTGTTTCCTCTGCCATGTTTTCCCCAACTCTTTCCTGAGACTGCACTCTCTCCACTTTTTTTTAAACTATCTTCTCTTAGACTCAAACAGTAAGATTCCTTCCTATTCCACCATCTTAATCCAATCCCTCAATGTGTATTTTCTTTGATATTTTGGTGATGTGATCCCCACATCAGACCCTGTCTCCCTGTTTCCTGGGTAATGGCTGGTTCTGCCCATTGCAGTCCAGGGTGTCCTATCTGATTTTTGGTGAATCAGTCAGCATCTCTCTGGGTACCATGCATACACAGCAAGTTCGTGGGCTGATTGATGAGTGAGGCATTCCCCCAGCATTAGCGGTCTCCTGAGTCCTTCCCTACAGAAGGCATGCAGCTGATTAAGGCTCCCCAGGGACTCCTGTTACACCTGGGTTTTGGGGCCATTGCTGCTTATAGGCAATCCCAGGGCATTTTTGTCCCAGGCCCTGGCTCAGGTGGGAAGAATCCATGTGAATTAATGAGTGCCCACAGTCTTGGGCCATTTGGAATCTTTGCTTGAGTGGCTACCCTTCCATGGTGGTTTGTCATTTTATGCAAAGACTACATAAATGAACAAAAGCACAAAGACCTCTTACAGAACTCTTAGGATTGCTACCCAGGCATTTTCTTCTTCAATCCTCAGAGAGCGGTTATCATTATACCCATTTTCCAGAGGTGGAAGCTGAGGCTTAGATAGATAAGCTGCATGCCCAAGATGGCACTGCTAGGGAGTGGCAGAGCCTTGAGGGGGGCTTGTGCAGTATGAGCTCGCGATCTTGAATTCCACACTTTGCTGCCTCTCCAGCTGTCAGTCAAGTAGCCGGGTGTCAAGGTCAAGGTGAGGGAAGCTACAATACTGAGAGGTCATGTGGTGAGTGCATGGCTGTGTCAGATACAGGACGGGCAGGCCCCGGCTGTCTCTTCATTCGCCTGTGTGGCGTGTAAAGACTTGGAGGAACACAGCTCCGACCGAGGAGGCTTTGTGGCCCAGGGTGCTGCTGCTGTGTGCTTCAACTGTGCTCATCACAACTCACGCTGGTGATAAGATTGTCGGGGGCCAATCGGGGGCATCGCTGGCTGTGTTCCAGAGGAAGGCAGCATTCAGGTGCTGCATCTTCCAGCTAAGGGAGGCCCAAGAGGACCAGGGAAGCCCTAGCCAGGGAGAGGCCCGACAGGTTCTCCCTTAGCGGGAAGCAACCCATCAGCTTCTCTTCCAAGAATGCACTCATGTAATAGTCACAGCAGCAAATTCCAGGTACTGGTCCGGGTTCCCCAGAGGTCTCCACAGAGGCTAGGATTTTAGTAGAAGGGACTTTATTTGCTTAGAAAGATATTTTTTGTTTGAGAGCAAGGGGGGGGGTGGAGAGAAAGACCCCCATCTTCGGGTTCACATCCCAAATGCCCAGGAGCTGGGAACTCAGTCCAGGTCTCCTGTGTGGGTGATAGGGACCCAAATACTTGAGCTGTCACCTGCTGCCTCTGAGCTTTTGCTTTAGCAGGAACCTGGAATTGGGAGTGGAGCCAGGACCTGAACCCCATACTCCAGTAAGGGATTGGGCATCAAAATGGTGTCTTAACCGCCAAGAAGTGGCTTGAGCTGGAGTAGTGGGAGGGGCGGGCAGCCAGTCTAGGTCTTGTAGTTAGAGCTCGGGGGGGGGGGGCGCCCTGGCAACCAGGGCGGACCAAGTGTCCCAGAGGCATCTTGCCAGAGGGGCTGAGGGCGGGGCTATGAAAGCGCTGGCTTGGGTGTGTGCAGGAAGGCTGCTCCTGTTGGGTCTAGCAGAATTACTGATGTCAGGGGCAGCCATCAGGCCAGGAAGCTCAGGCTGCCAGCAAGGCAGGGCTGGGGGCATGTGGGCAGCGCACCAGCAGCTGTGCTACAGGCCTTGCACGAGCCCCAAGGAACCCAAGGCAGAGGCTTACCTGTCCCGGGTCATAAGGCAGATAAATGGTATCATGGGTTGAGTTGTGTCCCTCCCCCACCCCCTGCAAGTCCTAGTCCCCAGATTGTGAGCTTATCTGGAAAAGGGCTTCGTTAGTGATGATGAAGTCGTTTGATCGGGCTGAGTCCAGCAGAGAAGGGGACCCCCGCAGGCAGCGAAGTCACCATGTGGAGATAAAGGCGGAGATCGCGCTGGTGTGTCTGGGAGCCAAGGAAGACCAAAGGTGGCCAGCAACCCGGGGAGCCAGCCAGGGGGCAGGGAGGGGGCCTGGAACAGGTTTGCTCAGAACCCCCAGAAAGAGCCAAGCCTCAGACACTGGATGTTGGACTCGCAGCCTCCAGAAGCTTGGGGGTCTGTAGTGTTGCTGAAGCCAGAGTTGGTGGCACTTTGTTACGGCAGCCTAGCGCAGATTCATGCGGGTGGCAGCTGTCAGTCGTGTTGGTTGGTATCTCCAGCTCCAGTGTGTGGGAGGATGAAGGTGGAGTGGGGACGGGTCAGGGGAGGCTGGGCGCTGGTGGGCACTGTGCAATGTCACGGTCGGTGTCTTGCTTCTTTCTGTGGCCTCCCACACCTCCCGTGGGGATCCAGCTCATGCTTGTCCAGGGGGCTCTGTGAAGTGGGCAGCTGTTCCACTCCATCCGCTCACAGCCTCGACTGGAGGTGGCATGGCCGTCTCTGGCACACAGGTGCCTGTGGATTTGGAGGGCTGAGCAGCTTGCCCAAGGACACTGTGTGGCGAGCTAGGATGCTGGCCTGGCTGTGTGACTCAGGGTGCCGCCTCTTCCTTTGCAGCAGTCACACTGAATCAATCCTCAGGGCACACCCGGGTCTTTTAAAAAATTTATTGTATTCAGTTGAAGGGCAGAGAGAGAGAGAGAGAGAGGGAGACAGAGAGAGAGAGAAAGAGAGAGATCTTCCATCCACTGGCTGCAACAGATGGGGCTGAAGTTGGGAGCCAGGAATTCCATCCAGGTCTCCCATGTGTGTGGCAGGATCCAAGTACTTGGGCCATCACCACTACCTCCCAGGGTGCACATTAGCAGGGAGCTGGATTGGAAGCAGGGGAGCCAGGACTTGAGCTGGTGCTGATATGGGATGTTGGCATTGCAGGTGGCGGCTTTACCCATTACACCGCAGCCCTGGTCCCCCAGACACATGTCTTCAGGCCCCTTGGAAGGTGCAGCAGGGAGAGCCGACCCCAGGGCTGGAAAGAGTTCCTCCAGGAGGCGCACGGGGCAGCGCGATCAGATATAATCAGAGCGCGAGGGCCCACCTGTGTGATCTGAGCGCCGTCTTCCCTTACGGGGCTTCTGGTTTTCCACCTCCGTGAGGCTGCGTGCAGAGAAGCAGGCATTCTGTTCCCCTCTCAAAGGGAAGCATCTCCAGGGCCCCTTCCTAGTGGCTGTGAGGACAGGATCTGCAGAGCTGCACATACACCTCCCCCCTCCAGCACCGTCCCCTCTCCCACCCCCGTCAGTATCGCACAGAATGTGGTGCTACTGCTTTGTCAATTTTCTCAGCCAGAAAAATGTTCCGCCCAGTGTCTTTTGTTCTTTTTCTGAGGTGGCTACAGGGTTATAATTTACTGGCATGGAGAGAAAAGCGAGTTTTTTTTTTTTTTTTCATTGCAATTCCATTTTCCCCCTCCTCCTCTGGGATTCTTGGGAAAACCTGATTAAAATGTCAGCCAGAAGAATGGCTGGCGATTCTTTAAAAGTACTGATGAGAGCAGCAGGGCCCAAAGTGGCTGGGAGGCGAAGAAAGCCCCGTGGGGGATCCGAGGACGGGGCTCTGTAGTTGTTGAAGAACAGCAAAACAGGAGCGAGAAACCTGGGTGGACAGGAAGGGAGATAGCAGCATTATGGTGATTAACAGAGATGATGCTGTCCCAGATTCCTGTCCCAGGCCCTGTGCTGAACCCTTGTTACAGGATCTCTAGCGTCCAACCCTTCAAGGCAGGCAGAGTTTCCCTCTTCTCCTTGGAGGGGGAGGTTGTGTCCTTCAGTCACACGGCCAGGGTCTGCAGGTTACACTCGGGGTGGAAGTGAAGTCACTGATGGGAGGAGCCCAGCAGGGCAGCCCCTGTGCGGACTGGACGCCTCTGCCGGGGGTTTGGGTGCCAAGCCCTCCTGTATTTCCCTAGGACTGGATCTTTGCACCCTGATCTTGTACCGGGCTCCCAAATCTTACTAATTGTTTCCTGCTTAAAATTCTCCCTCTGGAGAAAAGCTGCTGACAGGCATACGCACAGATTGGAGTGGTTCTCTGTCGAAAAGGGAGAGTTTGCTGACTTAGCTGCGGCGACTCCATCCTGCGTTTTCTGAGCATTGGCTTCCAGGGGTGTGGCACAGCACAGTGGGGCCACAGCACTCGGCCGCTTTCATTCCCTTGGGGCTGTTTGTGCCTCTGCTGCGCCCTCTGGCTGCTTCCCAGAAGGGAGACCAGCAGGACAGGCAGCACATGGTGTGGGTGTGCAGTGGACGCTGGTGGGGCGTGCTCACCCCTCGGCTTGCTTTTGTCACTCGAGGTCCAGGGTGAGTTAAACCACACCAGTCCCATCTTCCCTACTGCTGGATATGCCCATTGTATTTTTTTTAAAAAAATATTTATTCACTTTAAAGACAGAAATATAGAGAAGGAGAGAAGGGGGGCAGAGGGAGAGGGAGGAGAGGAGAGAGAGAGATATCTTCTAGATCTTCCATCCATGGTTCACCCCCAAATGGCTGCAACGGCTCTGGCTGGGCCAGGCCAAAGCCAGGAACGAGGAACTTTATCTGGGTCTCCCACATGTATGTACGGGCCCAAGCACTTGGGCCATCCTCCGCTGCTTTCCCGGGTGCCTCAGCAGGGAGCTGGATTGGAAATGGTGCAGCCAGGACTTGAACCGGCGTCTGTATGGGGTGCTGATGCTGCAGGCAGAGGCTTAATCTACTCCACAACGTCGGCCCCACAGCATGGGCATCTCATTGTTCTTAAATGATTATTTTCATTTATTTAAAAGGTACAGTGAGAGCAAAAGCAAGAGATTTTCCATCTTCTAGTTCACTTGTCAGATGCACACGATGGCCAGGGATGAGACAGGCTGAAGCCAGGAGTCTGGGACAGCGTCTGGGTCGCCCACGTGGGTGGCAGGGACCCAAGCCCTTGAGTCGTCACCTGCTGCTTCCCAGGTTGTGTGTTAGCAGGGAGCTGGATTGGAGGCAGAGGCAGCACTCAAACCTGGGCACTCCCATATGGCATGCAGGCACTCAACGCAGCAGCTTAACCGTCTGCACCACAGCGCCGGGCCCCGTGTTGCCCGTCAATAACTTTCCTTTACAACGATAATCCTGGCACCTCCTGGTGGGTACAAACGTGTGTGCACTGGCCATCCCACCCTCTGAAGACGTCACTGGGACATGCGGGTACTGATTTCTGGCTGCTGCGTGACTTTGTGTTAAGTGCTCAGTGCCTAGGAGAGCGGCTTCTCGGCTGGGCACAGAGCGGATGTGGGGAGTGCAGGCGATAGCATGCCGGGACAAGGGTCAGGGGCCCCACGGCCCAGTGTGGGGGAGTCCTCCAAGACATCCTAGCCCAGCAGGGATGGGAGGGGAGCACAGCAGGTTTGGCACCGGGGATCCCCACGCCTGCTGCCCCTGGGGCCTCTTTTCAGGAGGTAGGGTGCAGTACCTGATAGAGCACGGGTACAACCCTGTCTCTGTTTAGAAATGGATGGATTTTGGAAAGGACGGATTTCTTGGGAAGTGGCAGTGCACCCCTACCCCTCACCGTCTCCTAGGAGATGAAAGGTATGTCACCGGCTGGACCCCGTGTGCTGAGGGGAGGCATCGCAGGAGGGAGGCCCTCCTCTGCCCGGAGTTTCCAGGTGGGCTTCCAAGTTTCAGCTCCTGTGAGCAGAGGATCCCGCTGGGGCCCATCCTCAGGGCGTCTGCAAGGCCCCAGGCTGGCCGCCTGCTGAGGTGGTCTCCTTCCAGCAGGGGGCAGCATGAGCAAGGAAGAGCCTGGATCGTAGGCCAGACGCATGAGTCTCTTGGGTCCTGGGATTTCTTATCTGTATAAGAAGCGGGATCAAGGGTGGGGACCTCCCTCATCTGTGTAGGCCCGGAACAGTCATTCTGTTCTTTTTGGTCTCTGCTCACTCACACACTTTCAACTCTCAGAAGACCCCGTAACAGAAATCTCACCCATCAGTCATTCTCTTCCCCTTCTTAATCCTCCCGTGGTTTTGTTTAGGAATCTAGCCCAAAGGGCAGGTTGTACTAACTTTAAGCAGACTTTTTTTCATGCAAACATATACACGGGGGAGCAAAGGGCAGGAATTTAAATTACGTGAGATGATGAAATTTTTTTCCTAGATAATACAGTTATTTGATGATAACACTAGCTTGTCCTGAATTTTCTCATTTGCAATTAGATGTAGTTTTGTTTTTTTTTTGTATGCAAGAGAAAATATTTCCAAATAGACTCATGGGGCTTAAAAAGACTTAGATTAGAAGTGATAAACGACAAAAAACGAAAAGCTACCAGTGTTCAAGTCAGGAGGCACAGGAGCCTGGACCAGTGACCCTGGGGCCCGAGCATTTGCTGGCCTGCAGGCTCAGTGGAAGGGTCTCGGTGTCCTCTCTCAGAATCTTCATGGTGTCGCATCTCAGGGCTGGAGGGATGCATATCTAGTCCCTCCCTCACCGAGTACTTAACTCCTTGTTCAGTTTCTCTACTACAGGGTCATTCGGCCTCTGCTTGAATGTCTTAGGCAGGGGGAGCTCCATCTCTCCTGCGTGATCTTATTTCATTTATGGGCAACAATGTTGGAAGTTTTCTATGTTGAATAAAAATCGACTCACTTTTTTTCCCCAAGATTTATTTATTTGGCTTAAAGAGTGATGGGGGTGGGGGATGGGGAGAAACAGAGAGAAAGAATCTGCATCTGCTGGTTTGTGCCCCAAGTGGCTGCAATGGCCCCGTCTGGGCCAGGAAGAAACCAGCAGCTGGGAACTCTATCTGGGTCTCTCACATGGATGGCAGGGGCCCAAGTACTTCGGCTGCTTTCTGCTGCTTTGCCAGGTGCATTAGCAGTGAGCTGAATCAGAATCGGGAAAGCCAGGATTTGAACCAGCGCTCTGGTATGTGGTGCTGGGCTCACAAACGGTGGCTTAACCCACTGTGTCACAATGCCAGACCCGATTCAGATGCTTTCTTGGAGTGCATTCTGGGTTTGATGCTGTTTATGTTCTGAGGCTACAGCGATGAACAGTCTTGCTTTCTGCAGGTGGGAGACCGAGAACCAAAGGCAGACACAGTGAATGGAACAAGGGGCGTAAGCGAGACAGGTAGAGAATGATCAGATTTCTCCCTGGTGACTGATTGCAGCGGCAGTCCTAAAAGCCCAGGAAGGCTCTGGGGGAAAAGCAGCCAGTGCAAAGGCCCTGGGGCAGCAGTGTGCTTGGTGTTCATGGAGCAGCCAGGCAGCCAGCACAGATGCAGAGGGGACGGGGTTTGTTAGCAGGTCTGTAAGGGAATGGGTTGTGAGGACCAGGGTGTGGGGGGGATTTTACTCTGAATGGGACAGGGTGCCACTGGAGGTGCTGAGCTAGGAGCAACATGATTGGCTGAGTGGAGTGTTTAAGCTTTGCCCTGCACACTGGCTGCACAGGAAGGTGGGTGGATGTCCTGGGAGCAGCTGAGAGCTAAGGAGCCTGGCACGGTGGTGGTTTCTGAGTGGCAGGCTGTGCCTTTCCCTGCTGGTCCTGGGGCTTGTCTGACATGCCCCAGCCCCTTCCATTCCTTTGGGTTCAAGTGAGAACCAGGCAGCCATCGCCCTTCCTCCTTGCTCCTCACACACCACCTTCCTAGCAAGCGTGGGGTGTGGTTTGCTATTTGCTCTTGTAAAACACACTTTCTTTACTGTACATTGAGTGCTGTGCTACATATCTCGTTCTGATCCTGCGTGTTCTAAACTTGCACCTGTGCTGCTGCAGGGACCGAATTGGTGGCTTCTGGCTGGAGCGACATCTTCCATGGAGGCTGTTGAGCTGTGGGAAGAGCGTGTCAGCTCACATGTCTCCTGGGTATCTGCCCTTGCCTGCTCCAAACCTTCCCGCGTCTTCCAACCATCCCCAGGGTCACATGGCTGGAGACTTCTCCAGGCCTGGCTGCTCTCTGCGGAGCTCACACGGTCTATTTTTCCCAGTCCTGAGGTTTGAGAGCAGCATTTGTGCAAGGCAGCTCCTCGCTCTTTTCAGTCCTGGAGAGGAAGGGGTGCAGGGACTCTGACAGTAGGAAACAGAAGCCACAGCACACGTGGGGGCCTGGATGCCACATGTGCCGGAGGGGACATTTATCTTAGTTTTCACAGGCAGAGCAGACACTGGCTGGGAACCCTGGCTCTTGGGTCAGATTGCTTTAGTTTGCCTTCTTGTTCTGCCTAGCAGCTGTGTGACGCCGGGTAAAGCTCACAGCCTCTCTGAGCAGCGTCTCCCATTTAGCGATGCTGATGGCCATTGTGTTCCTTTTTGTGAATCTGTTACTAGGTGCAATGCTGCATATAAATCTTCTAGCAGGTTTGACACTGAGCAGGCCCTTGGCAAATCTTGACTGTAATTTCTAAATCGGAATCCAGACAAAGCCAGGGCATCACACAAAGGAAATATGAGGTGTTTCTTTGCACGGCCAATGATGCTAGAATCTCTTTAATGGGAATTGCTGGTTGCACTGACAGTATGCTCTAAGTGACCACAACGCGGCTTTCCAGCAGGCTGTCGGCGGGGCTCGGCTTACGTGTATGATAAGCGTGTGAGAGACGCCCAGTGTGCCACTAAGAAGCGTGTTGGAAGCTTCCTGTCCACAGGCAGTCTCCACGACGTCATGTGTGTCCCCTTCCCTCTCCTCCTCTCTGACTGCACAGTCGTAATCGCAGGGTTGGGCTCTAATTCTGTAAACATCTTCAGGGTAGCAGTGAACTCTAAGGAGTGACAAGTGGGTGGAAGAGGGCAGGGAGTTGGGTGTCACTGAAACCTTGCGGCTGGAAGGGAACTCGGCCGTGGTTTCTACTCCTGTCTGCCTGCAGAGGGCACCGTGGACACAGAGCTGGGTGACAGGGCCACGCTCACCCGGCTTGTAGGTGGACAGGCACTCGGCCTTCCTGTCCCGCCGCCTTTCTTCCACGCAGGCTCCTGGTAAGGCCTGCAGTTTCAACATCCAGTTTTGGGTTCATTTCCTTTTTCTTAAAAGCTGGGGGAATGGAATTTGGAATGTCTCATGGCCATCTACCCCAGGAGGGGAAGTTCTTCTTTAATCACAGCTCAGATACCCAACCCAGGGCCTGCCCAGGACCTGCCGTGACCCCGCCGTGCCCTGGGGTGGGTGAGGAGCAGGGGCGCAGTGGGGGCGGCACGGCCTTTCCTCCTTTGCCCCGCCTTGGACTTGTCAAAGGTTTCTCCTCCCCCATCCCCCATCCCCCATTTCACATCTTTCCTTCTAGAACGTGAGCTCTGGCATGGCTCCGTCTTCACTGGCTCCATTCCCTGGCATTTGAACGGTGCCTGGCGTGGAACACAACCTGAGGGAGTGCGCTGTTTATGGGGTCCTGCTGCCTGTTCCAGTGTTTCTTCGTGGGGTACTGGGAGTGCACCTCCCTTCCCTTAGTACCAGAGATGGGAAAACATGAGAGAAATTAAAAATGTTCATGGGAAATGAAATTAAAAGATGAGTTTCTTTGGTGCAAGAACATTTTGAAATCCTTGCTCATGAAGTCTTCTAAAAACTCATGAAAAACGCACAGTAGGAAAAGAACTATGCATGGGTGTCAAACTTTTTGCGCCAAAATAACCTCCTCATCTTTTAAAAAAATTTTATTTAAGTTACACAAGTTTCATGTATTTCATATATACAGATTTAGGAACATAGTGACACATCCCCCTACCCTCCCTCTCACCCACACTCCAACCCTTCCTCCTCCTCCCTCTCACATTCTCACTCTTAATTTTTTTTAAAAAGATCTATTTTCAGTTTACTTAATGATTGTATAGTTAACCCTACACCATGTAAAAGAGTTCAACAAATAGTATGAAAAAAGCAAGCAGTCAAACACTGTTCCTCAATAGAAGAGACAAGGGCTATAAACAATCATTGAATCTCAAAATGTCTATTCACTCCAATATGTTACATTTCAGGTACTCTATTAGTTACCTCAGATCAGGGAAAACATGGTATCTGTCTTTTGGGACTGGTGTATTTCACTAAGTAGAATGGGTTCCAGTTGCATAGATATTGTAGCAAAAGATAGTATTTCATTGTTTTTCTTACAGCTGAGTAGTACTCCATAGTGTGTGTGTGTGTGTGTGATGATTTCTTTGTCTAGTCAACTGTTGGACATCTGGGTTGATTCCATATCAGCTATTGTAATTGAGCTGCAGTGAACATGGGGGTGCAGACCGCTCTTTCATATGCTGATTTCTTTTGGCTTGGGCAAATTCCCAGGAGTGGGATGGCTGGGTCATATGGTATAGGTTTATATTCAGATTTCTGAGATATCTCCATACTGTCTTCCACAGTGGCTGTACCAGTTTACATTCCCACTATCAGTGGATTAGGGTACCTTTTCCCCCACATCCTTGCCTGCATTTGTCTTTTGTTGGTTTCTATATGTGAGCCATTCCAACTGGAGTGAGGTGAAACCTCATTGTGGTTTTGATTTGCATTTCCCTGATGGCTGGTGTCCTGAGCATTTTCCCAAGTGTCTGTTGACCATTTGAATTTCCTCTCTTGAAAAATGCCTGTTCAAGTCCTTTGCCTATTGTTTGATTTGTTGATGTTGAATTTCTTGAGCTCTTTATAGGCTCTGTATGTTAACCCTTTATCAGTTGAATAGTTTGCAAATATTTCCTCCCATTCTGCCTACTGCCTCTTTGCTGAATGTTTCTTTTTCAATGCAGAAGCTTCTCAATTTGATGTAATCCCATTTTTCAATTTTGGCTTTGATTGCCCGTGCCTCTGAGGTCTTTTCCAAGAACTATTTGCCTGTGCCAATGTCTTACAGAGTTTTCCCCAATGTTCTCTAGTAACTTGATGGTCTCTGGTCATAGATTTAGGTATTTGATTGATTTTGAGTGACTTGTTGTATAAGGCATAAGGTGTGTGTCTAGTTTCATACTTCTGCACGTGGAGATCCAGTTTTCCCAACACCATTTGTTGAAGAGACTGTCCTTGCTGCAGGGGTTGGTTTTAGCTCATTTGTCGAAGGTAAATTGGTTGTAGATGTGTGGATTAATTTCCAGACTTTTATTCTGTTCCATTGGTCTGTATGTCTATTTTTGTGCCACTACCAGGCTGTTTTGATTATAACTGCCCTGTAGTATGTCTTGAAATCAGGTATTGTGATGCCTCTGGCTTTGTTTTTGTTGTATGAGATAGCTTTAGCTATTTCGGGTCCATATGAATTTTAACATCATTTTTTTCTAGATCTGTGAAGAATGTCATTGGTATTTTGATTGGGATTACATTGAATCGGTAAATTGCTTTTGGTGATATGGACATTTTGCTGATGATTCTTCTAATCCTTGAAAATGGAGGATTTTTCCATTTTTAATGACTTCTATTTCTTTCTTTAGTGTTTTGTAATTTTTATTGAAGAGATTTTTGACATCCTTGATTAAACTTATTCCAAGGTTTATAATTCTTTTTGGAGCTCTTGTGCATGGGATTTATCCTAGAAGTTCTATCTCAGCCATGGCATTGTCTGTGTATACAAAGGCTATTAATTTTTGTGTGTTAATTTTATATCCTGCCACTTTACCAAGCTATTTTATGAGTTCCAAGTTGCATTGATAGCTCATTTATTTGGTACTTTTCCAATTTCTTCATGTAGGCACCAATTGCTGTAAACGTCCCTCTTAGTGCTGCTTTTGCTATATCCCACACATTTTAATATGATGTATTGTCTTCATTTGTTTCCAAAATTTTTTGATTACTCTTTTGAATTCTGCTATTATACACTGTTCATTCAGGAACATGTTGTTTAGTCTCCATGTGTTTGCATATGCTCTAGCGATTCCTGAGTTGCTAATTTCCAGCTTCATTCCACTGTGGTCTGAGAAGATGCATGGTATGGCTTGGATTTTTTTTTGAATTTGCAGATATTTGCTTCATGGTCTAGCATATTATATATCCTAGAGAAAGTTCCATGCACTGATGAGAAGAATGTGTATTCTCCAACTGTGGGGTAAAAAGTTCTATAGATATCAGTTAGGTCCATTTGGTCCATTGTGTCAATTAGCTCTGTTGTTTCTTTGTTGATTTTCTTTTTTTTTTAAATTTATTTTATTTTATTTTATTTTATTTTTTATTTTTGACAGGCAGAGTGGACAGTGAGAGAGAGAGACAGAGAGAAAGGTCTTCCTTTGCCGTTGGTTCACCCTCCAATGGCCACTGCGGACGGCGCGCCGCGCTCATCCGATGGCAGGAGCCAGGTGCCAGGTGCTTTTCCTGGTCTCCCATGGGGTGCAGGGCCCAAGTACTTGGGCCATCCTCCACTGCACTCCCGGGCCACAGCAGAGAGCTGGCCTGGAAGAGGGGCAACCGGGACAGAATCCGGCGCCCCAACCGGGACTAGAACCTGGTGTGCCGGCGCCACAAGGCGGAGGATTAGCCTGTTGAGCCATGGCGCCGGCCTCTTTGTTGATTTTCTGTCTGGCTGACCTGTCCATTGATGAAAGTGGGATGTTGAAGTCCCCCATTACCATTGTATTGGAGTCTGTATCTCCCTTTAGATCCATTAACATTTCTTTTAAATAGCCAGGTGCCCTGTAACTGGATGTGTATACATTTATTATAGTCACATCTTCCTGTTGAATTGATCCCTTAATCATTATATAGTGCCTGTCTCTGTCTCTTATAACAGTTTTAATGTTAATGTCTATTTTGTATGGTATTAGGATGGCAACATTTGCCTTTTTTTTGCTTTCCGATAGCATGGAATATCTTTTTCAACTTTCACTTTGTTGGTGAGATGTGTTTTCTTGTAGGCAGCAAATAGATGAGTCTTGTTTTTTTAATCCATTTGGCCAGTCTGTCTTTTAACTGGAGATTGAGGCCATTTAAACTCAAGGTAACTATTGATAAGTAACTACTTGCCATTTTTCTGTGAATATTCCCATCATTTACTTTGGATTTCTTTTGCACTTTTACTGGGGGATTTTCTGTCTTTGCATTCTTTCATGAATGGCTTTCTTTCTGTGTTTCTGTGTGGAACACATCCTTTAGTATCTTTTGTAAGGCTGGTTGCATGGTGACAAATTCTTTCAATTTCTGTTTGTTATGGAAGGTATTCATAAATGAGAGATTTGTAGGATACAGTATTCTGGGTTGGCAGTTTTTTTTCTCTTAATATTTGGACTATATCTTGCCATTGTCGTCTAGCCTGCAAGGTTTCTGATGAGAAGTCAGCTGTGAGTCTAATTGGAGATCTTCTGAAAGTAATCTGGTGTTTTTCTCATGCACATTTTAGAATATTTTCTTCATGCTTTACTTTGGAAAGTTTGACTACAATATGTCATAGTGAAGATCTTTTCTGTCATATCTGTTAGGGATTCTATGTGCTTCCTATATTTGGACATCCCTTTCTTTCTCCAAATTAGGGATTTTTTCTGTAATTATTTCACTAAGTAGGCCTTCTAGTCTCTTCCTTCTCTCTTTCCACACTTCCAGGCACTCCTAAGAACTGCATGTTGGGTCATTTGATAGTATCCCATAGATCTCTAACACTGTTTTTAAGTTTTCTAATTTCTTCTTCTTGTTTTTGGTGTGAATGTAAAATTTCCAGAGATTTGTCTTTTAGCTTGGCTATTCTTTCTTCTGCCTCACCAACTCTGTTGTTAATGCTTTCCATTGTATTTTTATTTGATCTATTGAATTCTTCATTTCTAGTATTTCATTTTGATTTCTCTTTAAAATCTCAATGTCATGGGAAAAATTTTCATTCATATCATATATGGTTTTCTTTGTTTCATGGATTTGCTTCTGATTGCTTCTGAGTAATCCTATGATTCATTTTTTAAATTCAATTTCTGGCATTTCCTCAGTGTGTTCATCTTCATGTTCTAATATTGAAATGTTGTATTCCTTTTGAGGGGTCTAATGCCTTCCTTATTCTTGTTTCTTGAATTTCTACATTTATTTTTAGGCTTTGTAGAGTTTTCTTTTTTCTGTTTTTCCCTCTGATGGCTTTTATTTTTGAGTCATGCCTCTGTGGCTTAGTAGAATGTCTACACTTTCAAGAGGTGTGTGGTGGGTGGCCAGGGAGTTCTGGTCAGTGCTTCCAGGAGGGGTGAGTATCCAGGGTAACTACCAAGTTGGGCGTGGTTGATCTCAATGCCTAGGTGTTAGCCCCTAGCGTGTTCGACACTCATCATGCCACCTTATGAACCACACAAATGATCTGCACAGTCCTCACTGTGAGCATGGTTCCTGCTGCTCTAGGCACCCAGGAAGCTCTGGTGTGTGGAGCACACCCAGTGATCGCCCACTGCACTCTCTCATGTAACCATGGTCTTGGTACACAAGGCTCCCAGAGTCACTGGGTACAGAGATTTTTTTTCTGCCCTGTCAGCGTTTTCCAGTCAACAGAGAGGCAGATGTTCCCTGAGCCAGCTCTGCCTCGGTGTCTTGATCCTGGTTAGGCTACAGGTGCCTAACTATCCTAGGTGGTTGCCCAGCCACCTCCCAGCCAGGTTCAAAGTGGTGGGGACTGCAGATTCTTCTTTCTGCTGGAATCTCTGGATCACCCACATACACAAGAGCCACTGGACGAACGTTGCTCTCTCCCCGCCACTGTCGCCAGTGCTGCTGAGCAGGTGGCGTCCTGTCTCAGCCAGTTTCTGTGCATGTATACAAAAGCTTCCACAGCTCCTGCCTATACCCAAAATGGTGCCTGTGCTGTCTCAGCCGGGCAGCAGGCGCTGTTGTGGGGAAGCTGCGGAGAGATAAACGTTCCCTCTCTAGTTCCATGGGGTCCATGGGCAACCACTAGCAACTGCTAACCCCTAGGGCTCCAGTCTAGACTCAGGCCATGCCCTCCCTATGGCTATATCACCACGGGTTGCTGCAGTCCAGTCTCCCCTCTGTCTCCAAGCTGCCAAACACTGGCTCTTGGCTGCTGCAGTGTGCTTGTGTTCACGTTCGTGCTGCACGTCCGCAGCCTCTACACAGGTCCACGGCGTTCCTCTTCCTCTTGTAGGACTTCCAGTGTGCTTTCCTCTCCAATTCTCACCTGAGAGTGCACTTCCTACACTTTTTTTTAAAGCTGTTTATCCCTAGCCTACTGCAGTACGTCATTCCCGAATCCACCGTCTTGATCCGTCGCAGCTCATCTTGTACTTCTATTTTTCCACGAATTATTTGAAGTTGCCTTGTATATCTGCCTCTGTTGGAGATGAAAGGTATAAACACATCAGAGAACTGGATTGGAAGAGGAGCTGCTGGAACTGGCACCCATGTGGGATGCCGGCACTACAGGCAGCGGCTTTACCTGCTACGCCACTGCGTCAGCCCCCCCATACCTGGCATCTTAACCACTAGGCCAAACATCTGCCCAAGGAAATCTTTTGAGTAAAGAGCAAGCAGCTTCTCTCCTGAACTCTCTTGCTGTGTCCACGCCATGTCTCATCTCGCCACCCCACCATACGCATGCATGTGTGTACCCACACCCTCCCACACATTAGGGATGAGTTTGACGTGATTGAAGGAACCCCTAAGGTTTCATTTGTTCTCCTAATGTGTGTTTCTCACAGCCTTAGAGGTAACCAAAATCACCGCTGTCAGGATGGTTCTCGGGTTAAGGAGTATTTATAATCAACCCATTTTTAATGATAAATATTTCATCTAGAGACTCCAAATATTAACAGTTGGTGATGCCAATACGTTTACATGAATTAGTTTCTGAAATAAAAAGAAACCCAGAGGAGAATGGAACATGTGGGAAGTGCGGGAGCTATGGTTTCTTGAGGAATCGGAAGGGTGGGCTGAGAGTGTTCTAGAACACTACCCCTCAAAGTGTGGTCTGGGACTGCTGCTGGTCACCAAGCATTCTTTTTAGTTAAGCTAACTTCGTTTTAGTGGCGTTAGGACTTTCTCATTGAACAGAGTGGCGTGTTGCTTTATTTTTTAGTGCAAATCCCTTATTTCCTCACTGACTGCTGACAAGCTGCTCAGGGACCAGCAGCTTTGTGCAGCTCTGGCCTAGACGTCAGGCCACTGCCTGGGATGGTAGGTCCTGGCATGCACGGAGGAGCCCCGGGCTTCGAGGGCAGCCTGAAGACTCTGCTCCTTAGAGATGGCAGGCAGGGGAGAGGAGTTCCATTTTGCTTACTTTACGGATTTTCCTAAGGACAAGGTTTGACTTAAAAATTTTTTTTGATTTTAAATTATAATTTTTTTTTTTTGCTTTAGCATTTTGACCAATGCCTGCTGCAGGAGACTCCCAATGTACTTTGCTGTGTATCATCAGGTGGTACAATGGGATAAACAACCAAGTCAAATAGAAAAAGAACTTGCATCTGTGGTTCTTCAGTTGCTCGCTGGGTGACCTTGGGCCAGTTGCTCGTCTGTTTTGTAAAGTTTGAGTGACAGAAGCCACCATGCAAGTTCTATTATAGCAAGCTATTGCAGCACCATTCCTAGAAGGCTGGTTACCGACCACGCGGATGAGCCATATTTTCCACACATTATCTCAAGTCCTTTCTTCCACAGCTCCAAAAGGTTGGAACCATTTTTGACACCCATTTTGTAGACAAGCATACAGAGGCTTAAAAAAAACCCAATGCTTAAGAAAAGTGAAATAATTTGCCTAAAGTTGGAGCTGGGGCAAGATGAGTCAGAGCTCAAAAAAGAGCCCCATGAAGGCAGCACCCACGATTCTCCTGAGGGCATTTCTGTCCCATTGGTACTAATGAGTCGGCTGTGTGGGCAGTGACTTTCTGAAGGACATGGACTGAGTCATTAAGCCTCCACCTTCTCTACGGACTGCAAAGCTGACTTGAGTGCAGAAATTCCACCAAAAACTTCGTTATGGAAAATAAAAAAGAAAAATGAGGTGAGATCCCTCTAAATAGGTCTCTAAAGGTCAATGGGATTAATATACCCTTCGAACATGGTTATTTTAGCTGAAATAAAGGAACGGCATGGGGGAAGCGTCACCAACTAGTTGTGTAATAGAAATGTAATGCCTTTGCCCTTTTCCTCTTCCTTTGTGGTGAACGTGTGATTACAAGAAGGAAGTGGAGAGAATAAATGGAGCAACCCCGACGTCGTGCCCTGGAAATGAGTTACCTGCAAATGTTATTTTATATTCTCAGATTCATCAAAATCCTCAACTCAAGGTGCCTTAAAAAGAGCAAGTAGATAATGTGCAGCTAAAATTGATGGATGAGAGGCCTGGGGAGAAGCTGTGCTCCTGGGGACATTTGCAATGGGCTCCTCTGTTCTGTATAATTTAAACAAACTACCTCTAAGCCACTTTATAGGTCAGACTTAATTTTTAACCTCCCGTGAAATGAAAATTAACCTTGAGGTAAATTCATAGAATTTCCCAAGTAGAAATTAGAGCCCTAGCGGACATTAGTAAGGGTTCCCAGAATAAAAGATCCCCTCTGTGGTTAGAAAGTTCTGGAAGCATTGGGTCCGGCATAGCTTTATAGATTGGCAAAGCACAGGACTTCTCTGAGCCCCTCGTGTGCCAATGCGGACCACAGGCCTCCCGTTACCAGGTTGTTTGTTTGAATGCCTCTGCACAGTCCCATACTCTTGTGTTGTCCCACTGAACGCTTGCTTGTTTCTTTTTTTTTTTTTTAAATCTTGCCAGGGTTTTGATTGGAAATTGCATTTTTAAAAGATTTATTTATTAATTTGAAAGAGTTACGCAGAGAGGAGAGGCAGAGAGAGAGAGAGGGGTCTTTCATCTGATGGTTCACTCCCCAAATGGCCGCAATGGCCAGAGCTGCACCGATCCGAAGCCAGGAGCCAGGAGCTTCCTCCAGGTCTCCCACACAGGTGCAGGGGCCCAAGGACTTGGGCCATCTTCTACTGCTTTCCCAGGCCATAGCAGAGAGCTGGATCACAAGTGGAGCAGCTGCATCCTAAACTGGCACCCATATGGGATGCCAGCACTTTAGGCCAGGGTGTTAACCTGCTGTGCCCCAGCGCCGGCCCCCCGCTGTACACTTTCTTACTTTTTCTGGGGGTGGCGTTCTGCACTTTAGGGAGTGTTGAGCTGCTCTGATCCTGCACATTTTATAGTTTAGGAAATTGAGTTTCCCAGACTTTGTGCTTCGTAGTCAGTATCCTGTTTTGCGTCTCCCTGTGAGGTGTCTATGACGTTGTACAGTTGTAATTTTCCAGACATGGAACTATCACTCGGAGGCGGGAGTCGTCTTTGCAGATGGAGCTCTCAAGTGTGTTGACATCGAGGGTCTCGATGCTGCTCGAGGTAGCTGCAACACTAGCTACCTCACTGAGTCACTGTTTGGATGAGATGAGATAATGCGTGCAGATACCCTTCATGGGAGAGAGGGTACCCACATAGCTCTTGTCTGTGGACTGAGGGTCTCAGCTCTGCTGCTTTCTAGCTATTTTTTTTTTTTGATCTTGCCAAAGTTATTTTATCCAGTTGGTTCACCTTCCAAGTCTCTACCTTCTAGGGCTGTGTGGATTCATAAAACCGTTCTTGTAACGTGCGTAGCACAGTGCCTGGCCTCCAGATGTTAGATGATGTTAATCCAGCCTGTGAAGCGTTACAGACTTGAGAGCATCTTGAATTCTCAGTTTTGTTAGGGGTGGAGAAGTGGGAAAGCAAGGTAAGGAAAAGATAATTAAGAGGGCAAGATTGATGGATGGTATGTTGGATAAAAAAATTACACGTGGTATTATAAATTCTATCCAGAGCTGGCTGAGTGACTGAAGTTTATGCATTAGCTGTCTATTGCAGTGTACTCACACTTGGCAGCTAACAGTCTACACTCACTATCTCTGCATGTCTATGGGGCAGGAATCTGGGCATGACTTGCTTAGGTTCTCTGTAAAGATGTCACACATCAGCTTGGGCTGTGGTCTCATCAGATTGCTTGACTGGGAAAGGGTTTGTTTCTGAACTCACGTACTGTTGGCAGCCTTCAGATCCTTGCAGGCTGTGGACTGGGGACTTCAATTTTTTGCTTTGTGCTGGCTGAGGGCTGCTCTTAGCTCCTGTCCCATGGACCTTCCCAACATGCCTGCTTCTTCCTCCACACCAAAGAGGACAGAATGTCTACCAAAGGGGTTCCAGCATCCTGCCACCAGGCGAGTGCATGTGGTCCCACACATCCCTTCCCATTTGCTGTATACTTTTCCTGGGAAGAAGCCCTAGATTCTATCTGTACTCCAGAGGAGGGTGTTGCTTTGGGATGTGAACCCCAGGAGCCCACCACAGGAGATCAGGCATCTGGCTGCCACAGGTTGATTCAAAAAACCAACTTAAGGAGCTGATGTGGTGCAGCTGGTTAAACTGCTGCCTGCAAAGCCAGCATCCCACGTGAATATGGGTTCAAGTCCTGGTTGCTCCACTTTGACCCAGCTTCTGTTAATGTGCCTAGAAATGCGATGGAAAATGGCTCAAGTGTTTGGACCCCTCTCACCCATGCGGAAGACCCAGATTGAATTCCTGGTTTCTGGCTTCAGCTTGGTCCAGCCCTGACTGTTGTGGCCATTTGGGGAGTGAATCAGTGGATGGAAGTTCTGTCTTACTCTTTGTGTCTCTTCCCGTCTCTCTGACAACTCTTTCAAATAAATGAAATTAAAAAAAAAAAAACTTAAAAGGATGAAGACTTTGAGAGAATTGTCCCCAAATCCAAATTTTAAAGGTAACATTGTTGAGATAAAAGTGACCTGAATGGAATACACATGGTCTCCACTTGGAAGCGACAATACAGGCCGCAGTCAGCACTTACGGTGATTAAGTTGATCAAGGTCATGTGCTGTTGTATGAGTTCCTGGTCACATTTTGTCTGTTTACAACTAGAAGGGTTTTTCTTATCTGTGCTTGCCCTTCTACTTTCTGAGTGCGTAACCACTCAGCATTCTATCATTTTTTAAAGGATTTTATTTATTTGAGAGGTAGAGTTACAGAGAGAGAGGGAGAGACAGAAAGATCTTCCATCTGCTGGTTCACTCCCCAAATGGTTGCAATTGCTGGAGTTGAGCTGACCCAAAGCCAGGAGCTTCTTCTGAGTCTCCCACTTGGGTACAGGGGTCCAAGCACTTGGACCATCTTCCACTGCTTCCCCAGGCCATAAGCTGAGAGCTGGATTGGAAGAGGAGCAGCCGGGACACAAATTGGCCCTCATGTAGCATGCGGTGCCGCAGGCGGAGGCTTAGCCTACTATGCCACAGCACCAGCCTTGGCATTCTTTCTTGTATGGCTTTTGCCCTGATTACCTTTCCAGGTTAACAGATAGGTTGACTGAAAACTGTTCTTATTGCGCAATAAATCTTTGATATGACCTCTCATTACCTGCAGAGATCCAAAAAGATAAAATTTGCCTTTATATGAATTCCTTTGATCGTGCATGTCCAGGGTTCTGAACTTACCACATAATAGCATACACTTTTGCATCTCTTTGGCTGTGTAGACCTGTGGGAGTTTGTGCTCATGGCTCCAAAGGCCTTTATTATAATTAGGAACACTCACCAGGTGCTTGATATCGAACCTCACAGCACAGAAGCAGTGATGCACGGAGCTGTGTCTCACTCACCTGCTTGATAATCACCTGGGAGAGAATGACGCACACAGACATCATGAGGACCAGACACTAACAGTCCAAGGGCTTAAGGTCACCTGAACTTGGGGCGTAAAGATGCTCTAAGATCAACAAATTATAGAGTGTGAAAATCTCATGATTCAGCCAGATGAAGACAGATTTTTGGTTAAACTCGAACACGGGCATGTGAAATCACAGTCACCCATGTGAAAAATGGAAGTGAGCCAGAAGGGCCTTGTTTCGTTTCCACTCTGCAGAAACCACGGTGAGCCGGGGATAAATGCGTTTGGATGCTGAGACGGCTCCCTGGAAGGAAATCTTCACTGAAGATTTTTCCAGACTCTGATCTGTTCCCCGGGATTTGCCAGTCGTGCTGTTGATTCATTATTTTCACGTCATTTGGAGCATTTTTCATTTATGATGTTGGTTTGTGGCTGAGTTCTACAGAGAATAAAATCAGCAAAACGCTTCTACTTGAAGTTCATTTTTCTCTGGATGTTCTCGAGAGCACCAGCAGACCCTGGAGAGGGTTTGTCACAAGGCAGTGCTTGCTTATTTGTACCCGAGTCGGATATATGCTTCACCGAAGCTTCGCGTGAAGGAAGCCAGCTGTATAAATAAGCTAATCAGTAAATTGAAGGTTCCTTATATATATTGTTGACTTGACAGATTAATATTCTTAGGCTTAAAAAAAATTCACATTCCTGGAACGAGTCAGCTAAAGACCCCCTAAAGAGAAAAATCGTGACATTACCTGTAGCAAAAGAATGGAACAAGGAAAGATCTGAGGCCATCTATGTTTTCCCTTGATAGGGGACCTTGGGCATTTCACTTAACCCCGACTGGAATATTCTATAAATGGCTTTTGAGATCTAGAATCCCTCAGCTCCTATGGAGACAGAGAAGGAAGCAACCTTTTACTGAGTGTCAACTCTCCAACCTTCAACCTTATGGTATTTCCAAAGAATAGTCGAGGTTGCTTGGTGCTGACTTCTGTGATTGGCGGCAGGAGAGGAGAAAAAAGCTGAGCAGCCAATCCCGAGCTGTCAGGGGGAAGGTGTTCCTGGTACGTTTGGCTGCCACAGCTGAGCATCCCAAGCACAGGGCCCACGCCAGGTGTATCGTAGCAGGTGTGAAGAGCATTAGCACATGGTCTGCTTTAGAAAGGCTGGCACGATCAAGGACAAATCAGAGTTGAGAGAGAATTAAAGTAACTTAAGGCAAGGAAGATTCAGACCAGGTGTTACTGGAGTTGACACGGAATTGTCCTGTCTCGTTTGCAGAGGATGGGCCTGGCAACGCGTTCATGAGAGACGACGTTTGAGCGGGCCGTAAAGAAAACGAAGCTCGGGAGCTCCAGGTAGAAGGAGATGGAGAATGCGGGCTTTGGGGGTGAATGGACTGGTTCCGTTTGATCGGCAGTTGTATTGGGAAAGGAGGCCGTGGGCTCCCCTGACAACACGATTGTGGCAGCTCAGATTGGCTATGTGCTGGCGTGCTGGCTTCTGCAGTGTGCTGGCCTCTGAGATGAACACATTTTCTCTGTGCCATCAGAGTGCATTTGAAGGACACAGTGGTTGCCCCACCAGTCCTGTCTTTTGCACTGGCCTGGTAGAGCCGCATACCCTCTGTGCTGCAGTGCCTTCCCCCGGTGTGAGAGACCTGTTTGGTGTCTTCATTACCCAACAGCACTGCGTGCCACCCAACATTCACTGTGCCAAGAGCGTTGAGGAATCAAGGCCCCTACACAGATGAAACCACTCTTGGCCCAGCGTCCTGTCTTGAACACAAAGATGGTCGGCTTCCCAAAGAGACCATTTCAAACCAGGTTAAACACAGCCTCTCTTTTATTTTTATCTCCCTGGTGGCTATCACCTTCATATCCATTTTGGTGCTTAACTAGCTTTTAAATATTTGCCTTGCCTTTTATGGAGTTTTTTTTTTTTTAAGCATTATTGAGTTGCATGCCAGCTGCCTGAGTTATCAAAGACCACATAATGGCATGTAAGGAATACGCTGCTCTTATGCAATTTGCCTTGTCCTTGTCAATTGCAGGCAGAATGCTCATGAATTATTCACACTCGCGCTGTCCTGGAGTGAGCCCGCTAGCTTCAAGTATTCATGAAGAAGTTGCTCAAAGCTTCCCCTTCAGGAATCATCCTCTCAGGGAAGTGAAGTGGCAGCAGCAGTTCAGAACCAAAATAAATATTGGGCTAGGGTCCTGAACAGAGGCTCCTGGGAGATTTGTGCAATTCTCCACCCTCCCTGGTATCTACCTTCAGAGCACTTTTCATACGAGGAGGAGCCTGGCTGGCTTGGGAGCAAAGTGTAATAGCAACAACAGCAAGAGACATTTGCCAGGCACCTCGGTGCCAAGAGCTAAATGTTAGTTCCAAAAATTCCCATGATGTGGTTACCAGTTATGGTTACCATGGGGGAGGAAACAGAAGCACAAGAGAGGTTAAGTTACCAGCCCAGGAGCACACAGTAGGGGCCAGCACCGTGGCATAGTGGGCTAAGCCTCCGCCTGTGGCACTGGCATCCTGTATGGGCACTGGTTCGAGTCCCGGCTGCTCTTCTGATCCAGCTCCCTGCTATGGCCTGGGAAAGCAACGGAAGATGGCCCAAGTGCTTGGGTCCCTGCACCCATGAGGGAGACCTGGAAGTAGCTCCTGTCTCCTGGCTTCGGATGGACCCAGCTCTGTCTGTGGTGGCCATTTGGGGAGTGAACCAGCAGATGGAGGATCCCTCTCTCTGTCTCTCCCTCTGTCTGTAACTCTACCTCTAAAATAAAAAAAATCTCCAAAAAGAAGGGCACACAGCAAGTGGTGGAGCTGAAGCAGTCACACACAGGTTTTCATCTGTCTGTAGCACTGGGGATGGCATGCAGAGGGCAGATTTCTAGGGGGACTTGTGCTATGGATGGGGTGGGTGCTCAAGACCCTGCCCAGTGCTGTTGCTGAGTCCCTTTCTGGCCATTGTCCCCAGCAGCAGAGAGCCACTTCCCCTGAGGTCATCCTCTCTCCCTGGACTGTCAGAATCCATAGACTTGTCTAGCAGGAGAGGGGATTCGAAGGTCTGGCCCCTCCAGCCTTAAGGTCTGATGACTCTGCAAGCTGCCCCAGCTCCAGGGCCCTGTGTGCCATCCTGGATCGGCCACCTGACCCCACTGCCTTCTCTCCACGGTCAAGGACTCTTCCAAGAAGTTGCATGCCTTTTTCTAGCTGGGGAGACTGAGGTGTGCAGGACGAGCC
Source organism: Sylvilagus floridanus (assembly GCA_949820135.1). NCBI lineage: Eukaryota > Metazoa > Chordata > Mammalia > Lagomorpha > Leporidae > Sylvilagus > Sylvilagus floridanus. The sequence goes on along the minus strand of OX463238.1, from coordinate 113,012,460 downwards.
TGGCTTCAGTGGAGAGACTTTGCCCACCTGCCTGGCTCCAACACCTCCTCCCCAGCTGTGAGACCTTGGGGGCACCGTCTTACCTCCATGAGCCTCAGAGCCATCACCTGTCTGCAGGCAATGGTGGTTGTCGCGATTCAGTAAAGCTCACTGTTCAGGACTAGCAGGTGGTTTGGAGTGCCTCTCGGTGGGAGCTCTGCTTGGTATAGGGAGCCAGCAGGATGGTGAGGGCCAGGTGAGCAGGCGCTGGAAGGCCTTTGGCCAGGCAGTGTTCCTGGCCCTCTGTGGAGTGAGAGCCACAGGCATGATGTCAGCCTTGCTTCGTGGGAATTTTCTAGGCATGGGATGTGTTCACCTTTCCATGAATTGATGTGGTCGTGTATCTTCTCTTAATATTGTGCTAGTTTGATTTTACAAGCCTAGTAGTGGGGCGAGGGTGGTGGACTTGAATCTAGGCTGTTGCCTTCCAGACCCTCTGACTGTGGCACTCAAGGACAAGCAATACCTGGCACATGCACACACACACACACACACACACACACACAACACCAAGACATCTAAAATCCCAGGCGTGTTTCCACTGTGTGGGAAACATGTGGAGGTGGTGCCCTGAGTTCCTGACTGGCCAGGCCACCCTTGCTGTTGCGTTCCACTCCTCAGAGAAGAGACCAATCTGAATGTCCCAGGAAGCATGGTGTCCCCCTTCCAGCTCAGCAGCAAACTGGCTCAGGTGGGTTCCTCCGTGGAACGGCAGGGCTGAGCTCAAGCAGAAAGCCCCTGTGGGTCTGTGTGGCCCCGATGTCAGCACATGGGCCACCACCAGGCGGACCCTCTCTCCCCATGTCCTTGCTGCATGTGTCCAGCCAGTCGGCACCACAGGGAAAACACAGCTTAGGAGCAGGAGCTCCCGCACCCTGCTCCTCTCTCACACATGCATTGTGCGTTTCCCAGCAAGGTCATGTGGGCCATGTGTTGGGTCCCTTTCTGCAGAACCCTTTTAATTGAAAAGGGGTCAGTGGATGCCGGCACTGTGGCTCAACAGGCTAATCCTCTGCCTGCAGCGCCGGCACACAGGGTTCTAGTCCCGGTCGGGGTGCTGGATTCTGTCCCGGTTGCCCCTCTTCCAGGCCAGCTCTCTGCTGTGGCCCAGGAGTGCAGTGGAGGATGGCCCAAGTCCTTGGGCCCTGCACCCGATGGGAGACCAGGAGAAGCACCTGGCTCCTGCCATCGGATCAGCGCGGTGCGCCGGCTGCAGTGCGCCGGCTATGGTGGCCTTGAGGGGTGAGCCAACGGAGGGAAGACCTTTCTCTCTGTCTCTCTCTCTCACTGTCCACTCTGCCTGTCAAAAAAAATAAAAAAAGAAAAGAAAGCACTTCTTTTGCTTCTGTACCTCCAGCCTCTACATTGGGTCCCCGGAGCCGTCCCCACCGCTCACCAAAATCCACAGTCTATAGCTGAGTCAACCCTGCGGCAGAGTGGGCGCAGGCTCCTTTCCACCTTGAACGTCTTCTGCGGCCCTACAGCGGGCCTTCTAGTCTCTGGGAGAGGAGGGACAAGCCAGGAGCCCCAGGGAGCATTATGCTGTGTCCCTCAGGCAGATGGGGGCTGCAGGAGCTGAGGACAACAGCTCCACAAGAGGGAAGCAGCTTAAGCTCCTCTAGTGCCCCTCGCCAGGGCGGCTCCTCCCCCAGCCTTCCCTGGCCCCAGAGCCTGAGTCTTGTGAGTGCTCAGGTAAGGGGACCTTAGAAATACATCTCTCAACCTCAGCGTCGCTGACATTTGTGCCAGAACCTTCTTAGTCAGGGCTGCCCTGTGCGTTGTAGGATGTTCAGCTGCGCTGCTGGCTTCTACAAACTGGATGCCCTTCCCCACAGTTTTGACCCTCAGAAGTGTCTGCAGGAAGTGCCACGCATCCTCTAGGGGGCAGCATTGTCCCTACTTGAGAACTACTGCCTTGGCTCATTTGCACTGTCCTGTATTCACATCATTCTATGTGTACAAGTCAAACACGTGTGCTTTGAACACTTAATAATGTTGAAATACTTAATGTTCTTGCATATTTTTGATGTACGTGGATGTGACATTTCCCTGTACAGATGCTGGACGTATTTTTCCAGTGGTCATCAAACATGTTGTAACCTGGCATTCAGCATAGTCATTAAGGGGGGATGCAGGTACTTCTTCACCTTTCTCTGCTTGACGAGGGCACCAGAGAGATCGCAGTTAGAAAGACTTACAGGTGATGAAAAACGGAGCTTCTACCGCACAGAGCGAGACTTCAAAGCCATCCCCAGAAGAATCCCTGAACCGGTGAAGGAGTAAGAATCAATTGCCAGGTGCTGCAAAGTCTCAGCTGTTGCCACGGTCAGTGTTGATAATGGGGTCCGCAGCGAGCCCTTTTCAGAAGTGAAATACAGAAGCAGTCGCATGTGCATCACTCAACACCCTGTTTGGTGTCAGCTCGCCCTGTTCCTTCTCCTGTTCTGGGCTAGGTTTCCCTCCCCTCCCTCCAAATAATGTGCGCTGGGAAATGCAAAGCATTTTAAGCCAAACAAAGCATAGTGGAGGAAGCAACTGGGAAAATAATAATAATCAGACGACCTGTTCCCAATTCTCTGGACTCTCTGGGCTTCTGAGTGAGCACCGCCGACGGGGCATGGTGCCCTCCTCCCGCACAGCGATTGACAGCTAACTGCCAGGAGGGCATTTGCTGGCCCGAGGGGAGGCCCAAACCCACTCCACGAGAACACAAAGTCTTTGTCTCCCGGGAACAAACAGTAGTTGCTTCTCAGCATTTAATAGTCCCAGCGAGGTGAAGGTTAGCAGACAAAGTGAGAGAGCAATTGTGGGAATTACGTGTGAGATGGCAAGGATCAAGGCTGTTTGGCTTACAGAAAAGAACTAATTGTTTTCTGAGGGGTGCTGCATTTCTTTGTCTCATTGTTTCTTCCTCATGGTCTTTGATTTGCACCCCATTTCTTGTTGCTTCTTTCTTCTATGGAACACGGATATGCATGTGTGTGTGTGTGTGCGTGTGTGTGTGCATACCCACACACGCACAGAAAATTCCCTGAGGGAGCAGCCTTGATTCAAGTTCTTTCTGCTTGAGATGAGCTCTTCCTTATCAAATCTCTCTGTGTCTGTGGGTATTGATCACTCCTGCTAGCTCAGCGACAAAAGAGCAAGAATTTAACAATGTCTTTGAACATTTTTAAAGATAAGACTTTCTGTAGGGTTAGTTTTCCTCTGCGATCAAAGTATCATGTACCAATCTTAGAAAAATTTGAATCTAAACAGAGGAAAGGAGAAAGGGAGTGAGTGAACGAGAGAGAGAGAGAGAGAGAATATGAGACCTATGCATGCTTCTACTGGTAAACAACTGGCCACCAGTTGGCTTCTGATCAACACTGTAGCTTCCCAGTCCATAGGTGGAGGTCAATAGGCAGCCAAGTCCTGACAGCTCGTGTGCGTTGTCTTTGCTCCTTTTGTATTCCCTGCAGTGCCTTGCATGAAGATAGAGCTCAATAAATGTTGGAGGCTTAATATTTTTCACTTTACATCTGTGTTACTTAAAATACACCAAAGAATAAAGAGAATTAGCCAGCAACACGTGGGATCTGAGAATGCCGTCGCCAGTCCTTTAGGCCAGCCCCTCGTTGTAAATCGCCCCTGGCCCCTGCTCTAATAGTGGCAGAGCCGGGGACAATCTCACCTATTCAAATCTCAGTCCTTTTGGCATCCTTCTGAGTGAGGTTCCTCTGGAATGTCTAACTCTGCGCATTCATTTACAAATCAAAATCAAAGTACATTTTAAATGCTTAGTTTCTCCTTTAGCCTTTCAGGAGGGTTTGAACCATTTACTTTTGAGTTCCTCTTTTTCATGGGTCTCAGGTACTGAACATCTACCCTACTAAGACTCAGATGCTCTTCAGGCCATCACCCAAGTTTCTGATCACAAGGGCCCAGGTGTGAACCTCGCTGCTGAACAAGAATCTTCCCAGGAGGCCGGCGCCGTGGCTCAACAGGCTAATCCTCCACCTTGCAGCGCCGGCACACGGGTTCTAGTCCCGGTCGGGGTGCCGGATTCTGTCCCGGTTGCCCCTCTTCCAGGCCAGCTCTCTGCTATGGCCAGGGAGTGCAGTGGAGGATGGCCCAAGTGCTTGGGCCCTGCTCCCCATGGGAGACCAGGTAAAAGCACCTAGCACCTGGCTCCTGCCATCGGATGAGCGCAGTGCGCCGGCCGCAGCACGCCATCTGTGGCAGCCATTGGAGGGTGAACCAACGGCCAAGGAAGACCTTTCTCTCTCTCTCTCTCTCTCACTGTCTACTCTGCCTGTCAAAAAAAAAAATCTTCCCAGGTGACGCTGGTACTCGGTCATGTTGAGAACCACTGCTCTGGCTCATACACTTCCCATCTTTGACAGTATTTCTGGAGGCCACTTCCCACTGCACTGAAGTTGAGGTTCTCACTCGTGAAAATATTGTATCATCATGAAATTATCATGATTTTCCACCAGACTGGTAAGTTTGTTTATAAATAGGAAGTATTTTTGTAAGTCAGCGAGTACTGACTTCCAATATTTATTCTCCCTTCGTTGATTGTACTAGGAGTTTCTGTGGCTTCACACACCCACTCAGCAAAAACTGCTCTTCCCAGCCTCCTTTGCAGCTGGGTTTGGCCATGTGACTTGGCTTTGGCCAAGAGGACACGAGAGGAAGTGGTGTGTAACTTTGGACTGTGACTTTAGAAGGAAAGAAGCTTCCTCCACTGGAAATGACTGGACCAATTGTTATGTGACTGGACTGTTATATAATGGGGGAATAAACTCAGATCTTAGGGAAGCCCCTAGTTTTATCCTTTGTTATGGCCTTTCAACTGAAACAACAAGGCTAAAACAGTCTAAACGCTGACCTCAGATCTGCTGGATCTCATTTTGAATTTATCGTCCATGCTATGACTCATGGTTAGGGCTTCTGGGCTGGGATCAAGGGTCACGTGTTCTTTCTGGTTCTGCAGGCCTGGCAATGCTAGCCACACCTGTTTATTCAATAGCTCCATGTTGACCAACGCCAGGCTGTCTACTCTCCAAACTAGTGAAAGGAGGGTGTACAGTTTTATTCTAAGATGCTGTGTGACTCAAAGAAGGACCCAGTGGCCAAGGCTGTCACTTATGCAGAAAGACCTCTCTTTTCCTCTGAGCACACACTAGGCTCTGTCTGCAAGCTGTCCCAGCAGGTGGGTGTGGCCGTGTGACTGAGTTCCCGCCCACTCTGGTAGATGAGCATGCCCTCCACTCTCTTCCCCTGCCAGCATTTTGTTTGCCACCCTAACTTCTATTTCTTCTTTTTGTTTTCCTACTCAGGCTGACTTCCCTTGGAGACTTCCCAGAGTGGTGGTCTCAGAAGCGGTGGTCTCACTGCTGTCTCTTCTGTGTTGAGAAGCCGCTCCCTGGCCTTTCCTTCCTCCATCACGATCTTCCAGCCAAGTCCAGTGCTCCTCTTGCAGGTTGCAGTTAGAAGCTGCTAATTCAGAAACATCAGGCTATCCTAGCATGTGTGCTTTTTGCTTCAAGTTCATTTTTCCACTGTTGCTGTCTGCATTATTATTTTCCTATACTTCTTATTTCCAGTCTGTCTTGGGCTGTGTGCCACACGTCTGGCCTTGGGAAACATATGCCTGAGAGCATGGAAATATCTTTTATAACACTGAGTTTTCCCTGGCAGCATAATGCCAGCTGCATTCTGTTTTCTGCTTGTGTTTGAGTTGTCCTTAGAGTAGGAGCAGCTGGGTGTCGTCTTCCCTGCCTCAGATGCCCATTCTGAGCAGGTGTGTGTCTGTGGAACTGAACCCAGAGCATGTAACAAGCGAACGAGTGCTCATTAGGAGACGGGCAAGTGAGACACCTGAGGAGCAGGCATCGTGTTCAGAGGCTGATTCTCGGCAACACAGAAGAGTGGCTGGGTGAGACGATCCTCAGACAGTTTCGACTGTCAGGTGCTTGTAACTTTGGTCTTCAAAGCACCGTGCCTGCAAATGGCTTGATTTTGTCGGAGTGTGGATGACTTTGCCTTGCTGCTAACAGATGAACCCTCAATTCTCTTAACTTGGCCCTCTCAATCCGCCCACCACTCAGGCGTTTGGGCCACTCTCTCTGCGTTCCCTGTGCGCTGGTTGGCTCCTCTTTGCCTGAGGAAGCTGCCTACATTAGTGAGGGCATGGCAAGCTCCCATAAGGAGACTTGGAACGTGCAGTGAAGCAGGTGCAATGGCTGCCTCTGCCTACTGGACCGTTGAGGGTGGGTGCTCATGGTGGCCAGGAGAGGGCTCCCCCATGAGGGCAGGCAGAGAATTGACCTGATGGTGCTCTACCATTCCCGCTGCCCTACTCCTTGTTGTTCAGTTGGTGGGAGGGGAAGAGAGACAGGAAGTCCAGGTGGGAGGTTTGTGGGCCGGGCCTGTCAGTCATTGATTCTGTTCCTATCCCCTTGGCTGGAGTTTTCGGTCATGTGGCCATGCTGAACTGCATGAGTTTGGGGAAACAGCTGGCCAAGTCCAGCAGGGGAAGGGGCGGACGTTTGTGGGCAGCAGGCAGCATTTGCTGCACACCTGCTGTGGCTCTCCTGTGGCCCAGTGTCTGCCTCCTTGCTTTTCAGGCCACAGCGCAGAAGCAGCCTCCTGCCCCAGGCTCCTAACCTTAGTGACATCGTCCCTCCTCTGCTTCCGATTTGAACTTCTATTATGGCCCTGCTTTAACCCTCTCTGCACTGCGGTTAAGATTTTGTGCTTTGCCCTTCCCCACACAACTGCAGACTCCTTCAGCAAACACCATGGGCTGTTGGGGGCAAGTGCACAGGCCTGGATTTCCATCGGCTCTGCTACTCGTTAGCTACAAGACCTCGATCAAGTCCCGGTCTCTCTCTTCTCATCCTCCTCATTTTAAGAACAGTGGTGATACTGCACAGCGGTGTCGTAAGGGTTAACTGAAATAATGACAATTCCCCATGGGGCCTTGCATTTACTAGATGCGCCTTACATGTTAATACAGATGCCTCTTGTCTCTTCCACAGTGATTTTCCCATCATTGCTCTTTAGAACACAGTGTTGCTGAATGGAGCTCTTAAGTCCCACACCTTCCAGCAGAATAACTTCCAGAAGTATAACAGCAAAACCAGAGGTTTGCATCAAGAGCTTCAGCTCCTGGTGGATAGTACGGGTGCAGAGACCAGGACAGAAGCAAGCCGCTTGGAGGAGTGTCAGTGTGTTGGCCGAGTGGGCACCTGCTCGGCTCTGGGACATTCGTGATCTGCCTAGCAGATTGTGTTAACTCTGGCCAAGCCTGCAGCTGCCGCCTCTGCCCTCTGAGAATTTCTGTAGCTGAGCAATGTCTGTGTCCTTGCAGATAAAGCCAGAGGCAGTGGGCAGGGCCCCAGCCAGGGCAGCCACCAGCTGACCTGCTTAAGCCTCTCCCATGTGCTTTTGGGACATTGGAGTGCGAGGGGAGGTATGGAGGGAGTTAGAGAAAGGCCTAGAACACGTTGCAGTGGATTCACTCAGTGCAGATTTCCCTTGATGCTGTACCTCTTCAGGCATGCTGGGAAGTGGTGTTCTAGCTTTAACCACTTGCCTGGGCGAAGGGGAGAAAAGGCCGAAGGATGGAGACTTTCCACCAGGTTGTGTTTTTCTTGTTGCCTATGGAATATCAGCACTGTTGTCTCAGAGCAGGGACTGAGCCTAGGCGGAGGAGCCGAGGAGGGGGCACAGTGCTGGAGGGCAGGGCCGAGGAGGGGGCACAGTGCTGGAGGGCAGGGCCCTGGAGCCCGACCACTTGACAACTTCTTGCAGTTTTGCGGTATGATTGACAAATAAAACAAATATGGACCACATGGCCATCCATGTATAGAATGTGCAGAATACACTCTACCAACCAGCCTCCATGCCATGCTCCAGAACTCACTCCCTTTGAAAGCTTGTCCCTTTGGACCAACATCACCCCATTTCTCTCATCCGCAGCCCCTGGTCACCACCATTGCACCCTCTGTAGCTCTGAGTTTGACTCTTGAGCTTCCGCACGTGTGTGAGATGGTGCAATGTCTGTCTGTGCCTGGAATCCTTCATTTAGCATCACGTCCTCCGGGCTCCTGCGTATGGTGACAAGCAACAGGATTTCCTTCCTGTTAAAGACTGACTCAAATTTGCATACGCGTGTGTATGCATGCATGTGTGTCTTTTTTTATTCGTTCACCCATCCTCAGCCATGCAGGTTGTCTCAATATCCTGGCTGTTGTGGATGTCGCTACGATAAACATGAAGTTCTCGCAGCCCTTGGACGTCCTTTGGGTATACACCCAGCAGTAGGGTTCATATGGCGGAACTATTTTTAGCTTTTTGAGGCACTTCCATCTGTTTTCCCCAGTGGCTATACCAATTTGCATTCCCACCCACGGTGTACCAGCGTCTTCTGTGCCCTCGCTGACGCTCTGTTGCTGCTTGTCTTTTTGATACCTCGGTGTGGTTCCCATTTCCAGTTGCCTGATGGTTAGTGATATAGAGCACCTTTCACATACCTGTTGGCCACTCGGGTGTCTTCTTTGGAAACATCCGTCCAGCATCAGTTCCCTTGCGCATTTAAAATCAGGTTACTGGCTGGCGCTACGGCTCACTAGGCTAATCCTCCGCCTTGCGGCGCCGGCACACCGGGTTCTAGTCCCGGTCGGGGCGCCGGATTCTGTCCCGGTTGCTCCTCTTCCAGGCCAGCTCTCTGCTGTGGCCTGGGAGTGCAGTGGAGGATGGCCCAAGTGCTTGGGTCCTGCACCCGCATGAGAGACCAGGAGAAGCACCTTGCTCCTGGCTTTGGATCAGCGTAGTGCGCTGGCCGCAGCGCGCTTGCCACAGCGGCCACTGGAGGGTGAGCCAACAGCAAAAGGAAGACCTTCCTCTCTGTCTCTCTCTCACTGTCCACTCTGCCTGTCAAAAATAAAAAAAAATCAGGTTACTGTCTTGTTGCTGTTGAGTCATATGAATTGCTTATATATTTTGGGTGTGAACTCCTTATTGCTTACATAGTTTGCAAATATTTTCTCCTGCTCAGTGGTTGCAAGCTCACAACTTAGAGAGTCATGCAGCCTCATGTCTCCAAATGGCTTTGTGGCCCAGTTTCCTCATGTGTAGATTGTGCCTGATGGTGGTGTGTGTTAACATAAGCATACATGCAGGCCCCAGAACAGCGCTGGTAGGAATTGGGGTATGGTTGTTCCATGATATTCGTATTTTTGGAGCACCAGTATTTCCCTCCTTCCCTCACTGTGTGTCACGCCGGGACGAGGAGCCTCCAGGCCCTTCTGTTGGGTTCAGACCCATCAGGGGCATTAGGTGTGTTTGTGCAGGTGTGGAATGATGCCAAATCTCAAGCAGGGTTTGTGGGAGAGAGAATGCACCAGAAGGGAAGCAGGTCTGGCTTGATTGGGAAGACAGGTTTATGAGACGTGAAGAGGAGCAAACTGCAGAACTCAGAGACACAGCTGGCCCGGGCACCGTGGTCTCCCACAGTGGAGCCTGTCACAGAGGAGAGGAGGCTGAGATCTGAGGAACTGGCGTCTGGGGTGAGCAGGAGAGACGTGGATCCAGAGAGCAGAGAGCAGAGAGCATCCTGCCAAGCAGGTGAGGCCCCTGGGGCTGGGCCAGCTGCTCCTGGCAGCCACGATGAATCCAGGCCCCAGGTGGACTGTGTGCCACGAGAAGCTGGTCAGGGACCTGTGCCTGGGGAAGAGGAGGGAAGAAGCAGGGCTGGGCAGAGAGGCTAGACCTTGATGCAGCCCCACGAAGCCTTGGCCAACCTCCCTGGCAGCCCTGGCTTGCGTGCGGCTGCCAGAGTTCTCCCGCGTGGATGGAAATGCTTGGCTCTTCCCATCTGCCTCCTTCGGTGCATGGAAAGCTCTGTGGTGGAGGCAGATTCTGGAGGGGCTGGCACTGGGGGGCGTCCTCCCTGGGGACTGGGTGGTACATCTCAGGGTCCTTGGACGTTTTCCGGGGATGCCGAAGCAGGGCTGTGGGCTCTAAGGCCTGTGTTTCTATCAGCAAGTGGGGCTAATGAAACTCATGCAGTGAGTATCAGCGTGACCTCGTTTGTACCCAGACCCTGGTGCAGTCTGGGGACATAAGCGTTGTCAGTGGATTGCTCACGTTATGATGAAAACAATGAAAACTGTGATCTGAGGTTTCCCATTCCTTCCAGTCATTCCTGGTCTTAGACACGCCTGCAACTAGGAGGCTAGTTTTATCTTGCTTTATGCCAGGTCAGGGAGTTAGATGGGCACCGTCTGGGGGAAGCTGTCTGGTTCATCACGTGGTGCACCTGGGTGTGCAGGTGCAGCCCAGGCGTTTGGTGAAGAATCAGCCAGAGAGGAGAAACACTCTCCCAGCTCGGCCTCCCAGCTCCACCCCTCCTTTTTAGAGAAATTAATCTTTATGATTAAATGGCGGTGTTGATGCCGAGAGTAACATCCTTAATATCCTCCACCCGCCTGTTTCGTCTGAGTCATCAGCACAATTTCCCTGAGCTTGTTAGTTTGGGCATGTTTGCCTCCTAACAGGCAGCTGCATTTTGGGTTGATTATTTGCATTTTAAAAAATAGGCTGCTCACACTGCATTAAATTTTTATAGCTGCTGTGTTCATTGATCGGATCACTCTGTTAGCGGTTACTATTCCGGCTGTATATTTTAATTACACTTGAACAATCAGCCTTTCTCAGTGTTGAGTAATTTGCGGAGTTTAATTTGTCCCTTTGTCTAATTCTGACTTAAATTATTTCATTAGTGTTGGCAGCCCTGTATTACACACCCTTCCTGGTCTTTTAAAATCAATTTCTCGGGGCTTTAATTATGTAGAACAGTCAATAAAAGTTGATGCCAACAAAGGAACTATGGAGGCAAATGATCATGGAGGATATAGACCCACGAGATGTACCTTATTAATGAACATCCTGAGAATTTTTGCCAACACATTAGCTAATGAGCTTCTGTCACACCCTCTGAGAACGGTCAGCAATTCTGTCTTTCATTTAACAACGGACAGTGGGGCAGGGAAGCCACATGAACCACTGTCAGCTGCACGACAAACTGGAGGGAAATCATTGGATGTTTCTGGATCATGGAAACATGACACAAATGATGTAGTGGAAGACAACTGTAATATGTTAGACTAGGATCGTGATAACTTTTATTTTCAAATTCAAGAAATTGTATGAGGAAGAGACCCACGTAGCTAGGTCAGGGGTTACTACTTGCAACATGAAAATACTTTGTGGAGAAATTGAATTAAAAGTTTATTTTGGTGCAAAACATTTTGGAATCCCTGCCCGGTTTTTGCATAATATGCACAGCATGCGTATTTTCCGTATTGTCTGACAATACCTTCTGGGCAACTGGGCTCATGGTTGGTCCTGGGAATGGGGCAGGCGATGACACCCTTCACTCTTCCAAGTTGGGCATAAAAGGCAGTAGTGGCTGCCATGCTTGGAAAGACTGCCTTGTGTCCTCGCTTCCCAGGGAGCTGAGTTTCTATAAAATTTTATTTGAAAGATAGATGATTGCTTGTAGATGATAGATAGATGATAGATATAGATAGATGATAGAAATGGATGATAAATGATAGGTGTATTATAAAATAGATCTGCTGATTCATAATCCCTGGGACTGGGCCAGACTGATGTTCGAGTTGGGAACTCAGTCCTGGTCTCCCAAGGAATTGTCTTAATCAATCGACAGAAGTGGTTCAGTCCTTTCACCAAAGCCTAAGTGTGTACCAGGTTGATTTTTTTTTTTTTTCTGTGAGAGAGAGAGAGGTGGAGCTTCTATCTTGGTTCACTTTCCAAATGTCTGCCAAGCCAGGGCTGGGCACATGGAAGCTATGAGCCAGGAATGCTGTCCAGATCTCCCATGTGGGTGGCAGCCGCCCAATAGCTTAAGCCGTCACCTGCTGCCTCCCAGGGTGTGCATCAACAGGAATCAGCTGCAGGGACTTGAACTTAGCCACTCTGAAATAGGATGCTGGCATCCCAACCCACATCTTGACTGCTGGGCAAAATGCTCATCTCCGAAAGGTTATTTCTTGAAATTGGGATTAATGGAGATCTGAGGGAGTATGGGTGAGGAGCAGGATCTTCTTAATTCTTGAAAGTTCTCCTGGTCCCCCACCACCATGCTCTCCAGCTGGGAGTAAGCCCTCCTTATTTTGAACTTCTGTAGAATTTGATCTAAGCATCTCTTTCAGGGATTATCTGCTTTTAAATGGGATGTAATTATAATACTCACTAAATGGTAATTACCCCAGGCTAAGCTCCTTGGAAACAGAGACCTTGTCTGATATCTTTGAGTTTTCTATAGTCCTGGTTTTGTACCCAACAAGTACTGAATAACTTGAATAAGTTACTCTCAGAAAATGCTAAACAGGTACAAACATCTGAATACAGCCATCAAATACAGACTGGCTCTGTGGGGCCAGTCCCCAGCACAAGTGAAACATTAAGGCACCTGTTAGGAGTTCCATCTTCATGAACAGCAGTCTCTCAAAAACACAATGAAAACCAGCACACAAACCAAACGCAAACAACACCAAACAGGGTTTATATTCACAAAGTGTGCACAGTTGCACACAATCAATTTTTCCCATCTTTTTAAAAAATGTCTCCAAGGTCTCCCGAGACCCCAGGTCCTCCCTCGGCTTCAGCAGCCTGCCGCCCTTCCTGGCTCTCCCCTTGAGCCTGTCTGTGTCACTCCTACCAGTTTGGCTGGTGCGTCCAGTTTCCGCTTGCCCTGCACCAGTGTTGATGGGTCTTGGTAAGTCAAGATGGCCTGGATGGGTGTGAGTGGGGAGTGTGTGGCTGTTCCCCTGCTCACTTCTAGGAGCCAGGAAGGAGCCTGCAAACTTACCATCCAGATAGTCAAATGTGTGTTTCACTGAGGATTTGAGACTGGAAATTGTTATCACTTCCTTATTGGAAAGAGCAAGTGAGAGAGCCTGTGTGTGTGTGTGTGTGTGTGTGTGTGTGTGTGTGTTAGGTGGTGAGGGTTGTACCTGACTGTCTCTGAGCTGGGCCTCTGGACCAAACTACCTGCGTTGAGGTAGCTGCACAGAGGGGCATGGCGGGAAGCCAGTTTTGCTGCCGGGTGACAGATGGCAGCTCCAGAGCTGAGAGAGCAGGTGAAGAGCCGGCGCCCCCGCCCCAGGTGGTACCTGTGGGGACAGGTGCACGCCTACCCTCCCCTTGGTGAGACGCCTGCTGGTACGCCTTTCTCAGCTTGTGCATTCAGAATGTAAGGAGAGCAGTACTCTTTATTCCAGTGCTGCTTGGCTTGCTTCATTTGCTTTTATGACAGTGCTTGGGTACGAGTAAATGACAATTTAATGTGTATAATAACTCATTTAAAGTTTTAGCGCAGGCTTGAGTGAAGGTGATGGGGTTTGAGCAAGCTGTCATCCGAGGCTAAGCCAGTGCCTGTTCTTGGCAGAGAACGGCTCTCATCTCAGCGTTCTTTCCATTCGCAGCTCTTTCTTCCATACACTTGGTTCTACATCTCAATTGTGCAGGAAGTCTGTGCTTCGTCCCTACCTCCCTCCCTACATCCTTTTGAGATTCATAACTGAAAATTACCCTCCATCACCAAAATTCCTCTTGGCTCAAGGAATCTATGAATCCAGATCAGCATGGGCTGGGGCTGGGGGTCTCCACACGAAGCCTCAGCCTCCTCTTTCCCTGTCCATCAGAGACAATCTGCCAGGGGTCATTGCCTTGCTCTTAGGTGGCTTCTGAGGACCAGGCGATGCTTGGTGACTTGGCCACCATCCAGTGAGCAGCTGGGCGAGGAGAGAGAACAGGAGGCCACTGAGTTTTCTGCTCACTGGGGGAGACTCAGGCCCAGCTCAGGGATTGGGCCGAGGGGGACGAGCACGGGGACTCCAAAACCATGCTTCAGCCACTCCCTGCCACCTTGGGCTGACTGCTGTGGTTGTGGCTGAGCAGGTGACGGCATTCTACTCTGCACAATATTTCTACCTTTAAAGTTCCCCTAGCAGAGGAGAACGGGCTGAGTCACAGGGCAGCTTTGTCCTAGGGCTTTTTTTTTTAATGATTTACTTATTTATTTGAAAGGCAGAATTTCAGGGAGGGGGAGAGAGAGATTTCTTTGATCTGCTGGTCCATTTCCCAAATGAGCCAGGAACACCATCTAGTCTCCCACCTGGGTGGCAGGGGCCCTTTGGGGCCGTCTCCTGCTGCTTTCCCAGGTGCATTAGCAGGGAGCTTGAACTGGTGCTCATATGGGAAGCTGGTGGCTTAACCCTCTTAGGCACAACACTGGTCCCCTCCTAGGGCTCTTAACAGTCTGCTAATGACCAGGAACTGGCTTGAGAATGGAAGTTTTTTTTGTTTTCTTCAACAGTGTCCAGAGCGCAGCCATTCCTGAGAGTTAATGGCTAGTGACTAGGAAGTGTCCTTGGCCTGCCTGCCAGGAACCCAGGCCCCCTGCTCCTGGACTGGACTTCAGCATAGGCTGATGCAAAGTGCCGACATCCAGAGGGACCACTCTTCAGCCCCACCTCTGTCTGCTTGATTCCAGGAACCCTGGGCTGCCTGCCTGGGAGACACGGGTAGATTCCTCAGTCTCTCTTCTGCCTCTCTGTCCCACGGGCACTTTGAGCTGTGCCAAACTGCAGGGACAGAGGTGACCTGCTTGTAGACATGCGGCCCATCAAGGCATTCTTAAAACTTAGTGTGTGTTATAGCTGGGTTTTACTTCTTATAGTGATTGGGGGGAAAACAGCTTACCTTCTGCAACTATCTCTGGGGTCTAGACCAGGTGCACTTTTTTAAAAAAAGATTTGTTGTATTTATCTGAAAGGTAGAGAGACAGAGAGAGCGAGGGAGTGGACTTCTGCTGGTTCATTCCCCAAATGGCTGCAACAGCTGGGGCTGTGCTAGGTGGAAGCCAGGAGCCTTGAACTGCATCATCCATGGGGAGTATTCCACTGGGTGGCAGGGGCCCAGGCACTTGGGTCTTCTGTTGCCGCTTTCCCAGACACTCATATGGGAAGCAGACATTGCAAGTGGCGACTTAACCTGCTGCGCCTCGTTGCCGGTCCCTCAGCCTGCACTTTATTGCCAGCCAGAAGGTTGCTGTTAACGGTGGAGGAAGCAGGTTTCCAGGGCACATTGCTCTCCTCTTTGAGCAGCATGGGAACAGGAGCGCCCCCTGCAGAGCTGATGGCCCCTGGGCTGGGTGAGAGAGAGAGAGAGAGAGAGAGAGAGAGAAGCAAGCCAGGTCTCTTTTGTGGACGCCTCTAGGTTCCAACTGGAAACGGGTGTCTTAATTATAGATACTTTTTTTCCAGTTTGGTTTTGTTTTTCTCTACGTGAGGAGGCAGTTAATTTCCACAAAGCACAACAGTGTTTTGGAATGTTAAGCTTCCCAGTCATTTTTGTTTGCCTCTCAATGGCCGCTTTCACAAGAGGGAAAGAGTGTGGTTTGAACGCGGAGAATGGCAGGGTAGCAGGGCAGCAGCGGGGACCCCGCTTTATGGGGCCTGCGGAGGGAGAGCTGAAATCACAACCTCTCATTTACCCACTGGTGAGAATGCCAGCGAATTGCAGGCTGAGTTTCTGGCAGGAGTATTTGTTTCTGTGGAGCAAGACCAATCTGAAAATGCATTTTGGGTTAGCAGCTCCCTGTCCTCCTGACTGGGGGTAAGGGTCTTGAATGCCACTTTTGTGCCTACTGGCTCTGTGCGTGCATGTCACATACATGTGTATGTGTGCATATGTGCATGCATGTTTGTGCGCACACATGTGTGCATGCACATGCATATGTGTACATGTGCATGTATACATGTATATGTGTACATATACATTGTGTATCATGCATACACCTGTATATATGAATATGTACATGTGTATATGTGCTCGCACATGTGTGCATATGTATTCATATGTGCATATGTATATGTGTGCTTGTGCACCTGTGTATATGCTTATGAGTGTATATGTGTGTTATGTGTGCATACATATGCATGCGCGTGTGTACGTGCACCCTCATACATGGGGAGGGATGGGAGGGACATTGCAGGAAGAAGGTGAGGAACAGGTAGGACCACAGATGTCCTCTCAGTCCTGCGGCCTGGGCTCCTGTTTCTTTTCGTAGGTGTACACAGTTCAAGCTGTAGGAGACATGAAAAGGAGACGGGTGCGTGGTGGGGGATGATGAGAAGATGGGGCCTGCAAGGGAACACTTGTGCTTGGTCTTTATTACCTGTGCCTCATCTTTCCCTCCGAGACCTACATTTCAGTCCTTAAGAAAATACAGCTCAGTTTTAACTTCCGTCGTGGAGACTGCAGCTGAACGCCAAACAGCTAATCTGATCCAGCTCGTGCTCAGTGTGGCTTTTACTCCTTGCTGAGCCTTTTTTTCCTTTTTTAACACAGTCACTTAAATGCATCCACAGGACGGACACAAATCTAAGAGGGAGCAGGAGGCCAGAGGCAGGCAGGGAAGGGAAGAGAGCTGGCCCATTCCCCCCAGGGGATGGCAGGCCTGGGCAGTAGGGCCGTGGCTTCTAGACCTGGGGATGTTTGTTAGGAAAAAGATGGAGATCGCTGTTGGCCACCAGCATTGAGAGCACGGGTGGTTCACTCTGTTTGTATCTTGAGCTTTGGAAACCGTTGGAAGGCTGCTCCTGGTCACGGAGTCCTTGCCACTTGGGGCTGCATCCTCTGTATCAGTGGAGGCCCCAGAGGGGAGAGCATCCCCTCCACTACTTGTCCCAGTAGCCGTTTGTGGTCTGCCTGCTGATGAGTGGCTCAAATGTTGCCCTTACAGATGCACAGGACAGGAACGTGTGTCCCTGGAAGGGTGGCCTAGGCCAGGCCAGATGTGCAAGCCAGGGAAGTGCAGCAGGAGGCGTGGGGGGAGGAGGAGGTCTCTGGTTCCAGTCAGCACAGTTCATCAGGTGACTTCCAACGTCTCAGGTGTCTGATAATTCATTTCCAAGCCTGCTCCTTCTCCTGGACAGCTGGAGGTGGGCACACCTGTGGGCCACACACCTCTGACATCTTTCTGTCATTGTCACGCTCACCACTGTTGGAGAACACACGGCAAAGGCTGTCTTTTCTGTGCTAGGTCTGCAGCCCCATCACCATCAATGTGCTCGCTGAGGATGCAGCCACAGCGACTTGTCTGCACTCCAAGGAGAGGTAGATACCCTGGACGGGGCAGCTCCCGAGTGACCCACCCAGCTGGACACTTTGGCCATGGAAGCATTTTCTAATAAAGATTTATTTATTAGATTTATTTATTTATTTGAAAGTCAGAGTTACACAGAGAGAGAAGGAGAGGCAGAGATAGAGAGGTCTTCCATCCATTGGTTCACTCCCCAATTGGCTGCAATGGCCGGAGATGCGCCGATCCGAAGCCAGGAGCCAGGTGCTGCTTCTGGGTCTCTCACACGGGTGCAGGGGCCCAAGGACTTGGGCCATCTTCCACTGCTTTCCCAGGCCATAGCAGAGGGTTGGATTGGAAGTGGGGCAGCCGAGTCTCGAACCGGCGCCCATATGGGATGCTGGCGCTTCAGGCCAGGGCGTTAACCTGCTGCACCATAGTGCAGGCCCCTCTAATAAAGATTTATGTATTTATTTGAAGGGTGGGGGAGAGAGAGCATGAGAGTGAGTGCTTTTATCTGCTGGTTTATTCTTAAATGGTTGCAATGGCTGGGGCTGGTCTAGGCTGAAGCCAGGAACTTGGAACTCCATCTGGATTTGCCTCATGGGTGGCAGGAGCTCAAGTACTTGGACCATCCTTTCCCCTGGTGCATTGCAGGTAGCTGGATGAGAAGTAGAACAGCCAGAACTAGAACTGGCACTCCCATATGGGATGCCAGTGTGGCAGACAGCAGCTTAACCCACTGTGCCATAACACTGGCCCCTCTTTTTTTTTTTTTTTTCCAGTTTGCAAAATGACACTGTCTACCAGGCTCTGCGTAGAGTGACCTTCACTTTTTGGTCCACAGACCCCACAAGGCCAAGGCCATTCTGCACCTGGCATGCCTGGGACCCACTCATCACAGCCCATTTGGGAGCGGAAGGGGAAGTTCACAGCAATCCATTTGTCTAAGTTACTGTATTTGTACCAAAGGGTTTGATGCACTTGATTATGAGAGAACACAGTCACATAATCACATTATATGGGCTCAGAGGAAGTGGGGTGAGTGGGATAGGTGGACGTTCTCCTCTCCTCTCCCTTTCTTTTGTATGTAGCTCCCGCCACTGTCCAGTGAAGGGAGGGAAGGAAGCCTAGCTTCATTGAAACAGTACAGTACAGGGAAAAGACAGGCTGTGACAGTGAGGAATGCAATGTGCAGCATCCCCCGGATGTGCTGTAAATGCAGAGCGTGGAGGTTGTCATTTGGTCTGTCTTGGAGAAACACTGGAATCTGATGCTACGGCACCCGGAACTCCTGTGATCCACGGCACTTCCTTTCTACGGGGGCTAAAGCCGTTTTGTTTTCAAAGGGGAAGATGTATCTGTGTTTGCCTCCTTTGCTTTGTGAAATTGAATTGCAGAGAACTCATGAATAATAGAAAGAACACTAAGGACTGTGAAATTAACACTGGCACGAAACAGAATTTCTAATCGGGGAAACTGTGCTGTAGGAAGGCTCCTTCACCCTCCTCCAGGCAGAGGCGTGGAAACCAGCAGGACTGAGTCTGGGAGGGTGATGTGACCTTTACTCTGCTGCATGGTGTCTGCCTTCTGCTGGGTGAATGTTTTCAATTCCTTTAGGTCAGATACTTGTTTCCTTTTTGAAAAACAATATTTACTTATTTATTTGAAAAAGACGAAGTGACAGAGGAGAAAGAGGCTCAGAGAGATCTTCCGTCTGCTAGCTTACTCCCCAAAAGGACGCAATGACCTGGGCTGAGCCAGGGCAAAGCCAAGAGCCAAGAACTCCAATCTGGGTCTTCCATGTGGGTAGCAGAGCCTCAGGCATGTGGGCCATCTTCTGATGCCATCCTAGGCAGGTTGGCAGGGAGTTGGATTGGAAGTAGAGCAGCCAGGACTTGAGCTAGCACTCTGATGTGGGATGCTGGCATCCCAAGTGGCAAGCTTAACGTGTGGGCTGCACCACAGCACCATGTCCCCAAAGTAGTTGTTTCTGAGGATCTTCAAGGGTGGGAGCTGCGGTGGCCACGTTTGCACCGAGGACCACAGGTCAGGTGATGACATCTGTCCTTGGAAGCCAGCATCTCCATCTTAAATAAGGAGGATAGCTCGCTTCCGCTGAGCACTTCCTGTGTGCCAGCTAGAGTTTAATGTCATTTCACAGTGGCCCAGTGAGGAGGGCACAATTGTCTCAGAGGCCAAGACTGAGGTTCAGAAGGGCTAAGCCACACAGCTCGTGAGAGAGCTGGATGCCGACCCCAGGTGGAATGCCTCCTGAGAGCGTCCATTTCCCGACCACAGTGTCCCTGCATCTCTACGTCCTTGTTGCCCTTTGCACAGTCCTCCTGCGGCTCCTCTCCCTTCTCCACTTGACTCCCCCATGAGGCAGCACCCTCTCCTGTCTGTACCTCCTGTTCCGTGTCCCCTCCAGGTTGCCACAGGTCACCCTGACTCATCTAGGGGTAGAGGGGCCATCCAACCAGAGCATATGGGGCCAAGTACAACTAGGGGGTCCTTCTACCCTGGAGTCACCGCAGCACGTGGGAAGTACTGAAAGCTTATAAAGCATTTATGCAATATACATGGTTGGGAGTCTGAGCTTTGAAACCAAACCTGGATTTCATCCATTCATGTTTATTGAGCACCTACTGTGTGCCAAGCACTGCGCTAAAGGTTGGATTTGCATTCTAGATTCACCACCTAACAGCTGTGCACCTTGGGGATATATTCAGCTCCTTCATGAGAGGCACTTCTGGGCTGGGCTAAGATTAGGAACTAGCACACAGTAGGAGCTCAGTAAATGGGTTTATGAATAAAAAAATTCAACGATGATGTGGTTGGGTGAGTGCCTGCTTATGGTGGTTTCCCTTGGGAGTCTGCTTGCCAAGGGTTCAGCTAGCTGGTCTGCTTCCCAGGGCGTGGGAAGTCAAGGTGCTAAGCTAAGCAATTAGCCTTTGCAAAGTTGTAGAGTGATGAGGATGTAGCCCAGAGCAGTCCCTTGCGTCTGGACACTTGGCATACTCATCCCCACAAGGCATTTGTGCCTCAAGCCATTGGATACCTGCCTGTTCCCCTGCCTTCCATCACCACATTCTCCTGACAGATGAGAGGCTTTCCTGGGTATGATCCAAGGAATAGGTAGTTGCTTAGGAAGTGTGCATGAGTTTATTTTCTACCACGACAGAATTTCCATTTGTCCTTCTAGATGCTAGCATCTCACCTCTAGTGCATAGTCCACTGACATTAGCACTGGAGGTTTCTCGGATGCCCTCAATAACATGACTTGGCTAATCTAATGTGATTCAGTTAATGGGTTTTCTATCTATCGGTGTTTATGAACCGTCCCATCCATCCCCCCTCCTGCCAGAGAAGTGTGCATGCGGCAGGCCCGAGGTGTCCTCTTTGCCGGAGCCACTGAATCTGTTTGAAGAGCAATGTGCCTCCATGATATCTGCACAATGAAAGCTGCTTCCTTCTTTCCAGTGAGTTACCAAAAGAGCAAAGAATGGACCTTGAAGCAGTCTGGTTTTAGAGTAAAGTGGCTTTTTTCCTTTCTAAATCCACAAAGAGTCATGATGGTTACCCATGGTAACTGCTTGAGAATGATTTGAATTATTGGTAAGAAATAAAGTGAGATCAGAAGAGTTGCATGAAGATTCGCATTTGTAAAAAATTCCACTGCAAGCCTTGTGTTTCCAATGGCATCGACTCACAGGAGGCTGCAAGGGTTGGACTTGTCGCCCAGGTTGGCACCATCTGAGGCACTTACAGCGATGCTCTGTGTTTTGAGACTTCAGGGAACATTCTAAATGCCTGCGCCTCCAGGGCATCAGGCTGAGGGTGTGAGATTCACCTCCCAGCCCCCATCTCTTGCGTAGGTCAATGCGGACACCTGCTTCGTGGCCTCTGCTTGCAACTGAGCTCTCAGGACGCCAGGCAGAGCCTTTCCTTCTCCCTTCTTACCATGGTCGGTGGTTTCCATCTTGCTCTTCTAGTTGCAGGAGACAGAGCCCTGACCATGGTTGTAGCATCCAACGCCATCTGTCTCTGTGTTCTTCTGTTTCCTGACAGCCATCCTCCCTCCCCAGTCCTGGGTCCAGCTGCACCAGCTCTCCTGCCACTGTACTCTCAGTCATGCTGAGGATGGCCCTGGGGTTGGGTCATCTCTTGCATGTCAACTTCTCAGTATGTTTTCCCTACGTTCCTCCCAACTCTACCCTTCCCTGGCATTTTTAAACTCCTTTTCCTGCCTAACTTTTTATCCTAGCACTTATACCCACCTCATATACTGTCTATTTCCTTGTTTGATCATTTATTGTGTCTCCCTTCCCTACTGCAAGGAAAGTTTGAGAGCAAGAATTCTTCCTGTCTTGTTCACTGCCATATCCCCAGGCCTGTCTGGCTTCTGGTTAGCACTCAGTACCTAGGAGGGAATTCAAAAGCTTGTGGACAATGGAATTAAATGATAAATTTGTTTTGGTGCAATTTAATAAAGTATGAGTATAGTGAGTCTTGAAAAAATTCATGAAAAATGAGTACTGTGAAAAAAGTATGTATGGATTTCAAAATGTTTTTGTACCAAAATAAATGTATCTTTCAATTTCCTTTCCATGAACTTTTAAAAAATTATTTTAAAAATTCTCTTAATGTTTATTTTTTAAAAAATTTATTTTACTTGAAAGTCATAGTTACACAAAGAGAGGAGAGGCAGAGAAAAAGAGAGAAGTCTTCCATCTGGTTCTGGTCTTCCAGCTGGTTCACTTCTCAATTGGCTACAATGGCTGGAGCTGTGCCAATCCGAAGCCAGGAGCCAGGAGCTAGGAGCTTCTTCCGGGTCTCCCACATGGGTTCAGAGGCCCAAGGGCTTGGGCCATCTTTTACTACTTTCCCAGGCCATAGCAGAGAACTGGATTGGAAATGGAGCAGCCAGGACTTGAACTGGTGCCCATATGGGGTGCTGCACTGCAGGTAGCAGCTTTACCTGCTACGCCACAGTGCCGGCCCCTCTCTTAATGTTTTAAAAATATTTATTTTCATTTTATTAGTAAAGCAGAGAGAGACAGAAGAAAGACACAGGGACACACAGAGTGAGATCTTCCACCTGCTGGGTCACTCTCAAGATGCTTACAACAGTCAAAGCTTTAGCAAATCAAAGCCAGGAGCCTGGAACTCAAACTAGGTGTCCCACGTGGGTGGCAGGGACCTTGATCATTGTCATGGGGTGGTTGGGTCAAGGTTCTTGTCTCTGATGTAAGAAGGCATTTAAGGATGAAATGCAGATGTAGGTTCAGCACAGAGGCAAAATTTATTTGCATGCAAAGTGAGAGTGCACACTAGGGAAGGAGTGTGGGCATGTTAGGAGAGCTGCACTCAAGGAAGTTTGGGTTCTTCCCTTTGTAGCACCTGGGGCGTAAGGGATAGTGAATGGGTAAAGGGCAGGATCCAAGGATAGGCCTTGAGTAGCACCCATTTCCTTGCCCCTTGTTTTGGCAAACTCAGAAGCGTCATGGAGTCGGGTACATCATGGGAGTAGCCGTGTCAGCCTATAGCCAGCGGAAGGTCACCATGGGGACATAGTCTGCAGCCATGGTGGATATTTTTTGGCTGAAGTCTGTTGAAGCTGTGATTTTCTGCTGCATGAAAGTGGGGACGGGTTCGGGGTGGTGCAGTTGGGGCTATAGCACAGGAGCGGCTGCAGGAAGGGGCTGGCAACTCAGGTCCTTGCCTATATTACCATCACCTCCCACTCCCAGCTTATGCATTAAGGGGAAGTTGGATCAGAAGCAGAGGAGCTGGGACTCGAACCAGGCACTCTGATATGGGCTGCTAATGCAGATCTCAGTGGACAGTGCAGATGGCCTAAGTAATTGGGTTCCTGCCACCCACACGGATGACCTGGATTGAGTTCCTAGACCCCTGCTACAGTCTCAGCCTTGGCCTGATATCAGCTTTTGCTGGCATTTGGAGAGTGAACCCTCAGATGGGATATCTTTCCTCTCTCTCTCTCTCTCTCTCTCTCTGTTAAAAAATAAATTAAAAAATTAGATTCTTGCTGAAAAAGCAACTGAAAGTAAAAATCTACACACAGAAGGACATCTACATAAATGAAAAGTATATTAAAGACCCAGACCAAAGGACTAATGGAAGCCAAGAAAGAGGAAGCAACTGGTTTGCAATTTTAGTTTCTTCTCCAAGTCACGTTCTGACCTACAGGCAAGGATTCCAACCTCTGGAATTCATTGTTTTTCTCCAGGAGAAAGAGATTTCCCCCCTGTCCTTTGCTTTTTGTATTTTATTGTTTCAGTCATTCGCTTTGTGATCTTTTAAGCTGTGGCTTGCTATTTGTAATGAGTGAAGGAAGGCATATTTGCTCATTGGAAACTTTCATTATTGTTAAGACTTATGCAGCAGAGTCAAGCCCCCTCCTGGGGCTTCTCCATAGCCATGGCTTGCTATTGGTAAATATTCATAAATCTATCATGGAAATTAAATAGAATGCCTCAAAATTACTTTAGGGGCCTAAGGTGGGCCTCAAGGAGTGTACTGGGAGAAGGTGTGTCACTTGCGGCTTTGGAATGAAGAACTCGTTCTGTCTGTCACATACTTCATCCTGGAGAATTCCAAGGACCAAGCAGAGAGTGGGGGCAGCAGGTTCTATCCACATCAGAGTGGAGTCCCTTCTAGGGGACCAAGGGCAAAGTCTTAAAAGTCCTCATCAGTAAAAAGAGACTGGTTGGCACCAATTGCATTTTGGCTTATGCTTTTCTTAAGGCCCTTCAATGACTTCTTAGGGTGGTTAGAGGTTTTTCTTTAGGAGAATATGTGTTTACGGAGGGACTGGCATTATGGCGTAGTGGGTAAAGCCACCACCTGCATTGCCAACATCCCAATGGGCGCCGATTCATAGCCCAGCTGCTTTACTTCCAATCCAGCTCCCTGCTAATGGCCTGGGAAAGCTGCCGTAGATGGCCCAAGTCCTTGGGCCCCTGCCACCAACGTGGGAGACCTGGATGAAGCTCCTGGCTCTTGGCTTTGGCCTGGCCCAGCCCTGGCTGTGGGTGGCCCTCTGGGGAGTGCAACAGGGGTGGAAGAGCTCTCTCCTTCTCCCTCTATGTAACTGACTTTCAAATAAATTAAATCTTAAAAAAAAAAAATACATGTTTGCTGAGACCTCCCGATGGGAAGGAATCCCAGTTGTAAAGCACCCACCAGGAAGGCCCAGCCCTGTTGGTAAAGAGTTCATAAGCTAAACGATTTCTGGTGGGACACACTGTGAGCATGCTTTTTTAGTCTCCCCTCCTGTCCTCTTTTCCTTTCCACCCTGTGGGCCAATCTGGGGTATGGGACAGAGACAGAAGCGCTTGGGGATTCTGGTGAAGGGAAGAAGGCGAGTGTTTAATCAGAAGCCGTTTCCAGGGACAGATATCTGTTCTTGGGTATCATTTAAAGAACTATCATCTAGGAAATTAAAAGCATCAGCAATATTTGCAGTTGTGGAACATGAAGGTCGAGAGAGGGAAAAAAAAAAAGCCCAAGAGGGCATTCTTGTCGCTGATTCCAAAGGAACTAATTCTTAGGGTTATTAGCTGCCTCAATTTACAGCGCCATACACTCTTGAACACCAAATGCTCATTATCAAAAATTAAAGAAGCGTGGAGCTGAGGTGTGAATGATATTCTAGATAATAGATTTTGGAACAGGCGTCGTATTAAGATTGACCTGACCTTACAACCAGTAACTGTTTCCTGTGGACAGGAGACAGTCCTCATGCCTGGAGTCCCTGAGTAGGAGAAAAGCAAGGGAGACGCTTGTTTCTATTTCCAGTGTGGGGCCCCCTAGTGGACAAGCTTGTTTGGCAGCCGGGGCTTGGCACTGGAGTCTGTCTCTGTGTCCCCAGAGTGCAACCGCCTCCTGGACCTTGGTCTTGCATCCTCAGTTGTAAGCCACCCACAGTCCCTGAATGAGTGTTACGGGTGGAATTTTGTCTTCCAAAATGCACATGACATAGTCCTAACACCCTGCACCTCAGGATGTGACTGTGCAACAGGATCTTCAAGGAGGAAGTCAAGTTAAAATACGTTATTAGAGGGGGGCCCAAACCCAATATGACTAGGCTCTTTAGGAGAAGGGGCACACAGGAGTCAGATGCACAGAGCGACAACCACACGAAGACCCAGGGAGAAGTCGGCGTTTGCAAGCTGGCGGGGGAGGCCGCAGCCACTTGGACCGCCCCTTGATCAGGGGCAGCTCAGCTTTCAGAGTCGTGAGAAAGCACACCTCTGTTCTTTAAGCCGCCCAGTCCGTGGGATTTGTGTTTTCAGAGCCCTAGCAAACCAACGCTCTCGGTTTACAGGAAGTCAGAGAAGGTTTTAAGTTGGGTTCAGACTTCTGCTTCATGGGGACATTCAGCCCATGGCAATGACTCACTGTCCAGAAGTGGAGAGCCTTTTTTCTCCCAAGGGGCATTTGGACATCATAACATCAACCATACAAAATGATCAACCAAACTCAGCCTGATACAGGTTTACTGAATTTTGAGCCCTGCCTGAAGCCGCCTTGGCAGGGCCAACCTTACACAGCCGATGTCTTTCCTCACCCCTGCTGGTTCTTCCTAGCTCTGCTGTTTTCTTATTTCAAGCCAGCCTACACATAAATGCTAAGACAAACATCTTCACGACATTTCCCATCAATGCTAAGACAAGCATCTTCACGACATTTCCTTCGTCACTGAAATTCTTTAGTGGAATGACGGCCATCATGCCACTGTCACTGGCGCAGCACGGTTATCTGATACCCATAATCTTCTCCTGACCCATGAATGAACCTGCACTCTGTCAAAAACTTCTGGTTCTTCCACTTCTATTCCCAGCAAACTTATTTCTCATGATTCCTCTGATATTCTTCAGCCAACAAATGACTGTCAGGTCTCCGGTGGGCTTGGGATCCCTCGTCTGCCTCACCCTTCATACGTCACCTGTGAAATGCTTTTCTGTCTATGGTCCCTCCAGGCCACTTCTCTTTCTTCAACAAAATTTGTTTCGAAGCTCACATCTCAGTCTAGAATATTCTGATCACATTGTTGGAGAAAGAGTCTCCCAACTGTTCTTAGTAATTTTTTAAAAGTATTCCTAGCCAGAAAAAAAAAAATCCTTTCACCTGTGTCTAAATTAAAGTCTTCTCTTGATGGCTCTAACCTATTTGCTTTTTTTGTTTTCTTGGAATATAAGTGGAACACTGTTATCATCCTCCATTTAAGATGCTGTACACATTTAAAGCTTGTTATAAAGCTAACTTTTAACCTGTTCTTCCAGCTAAGTACTCAGTTTTTAAAATCCTTTTCTTACTGGATATATTTTCCAAGCTTTTAATTATCACCTGCAACTTTGTCTTTGCAACAAATCCAGGCAGAAACATCATACTTCGTTGATTCTAACATGCACCTCTTCTTCACATTTTAACATATTAAATTTTAACCTTTGACAAGATTTGTCTCAAAACCGATGACATCGTACCATCAGAAGTGGTAGCACTTGTGTTTTCTTAGTGATAATTAAAATAAAGATGTATCTTGAATGATCAAAAAAAGCAAGAGGACTAGATTAAAGGAGACTAAAGACACATGGCAGCCAAAAACATTTGATTTTTTGATGCAATTCTGAATGAAAGAAAGCAAATAGAAAAGAAGTCATCTCTTTGATAGCTGGAGGACTATAAGCATGAACTACGTTGTCTCAGGTTGCCCCAACCTGAGTTGCACCATAGCCTTGGAGGCTGAAACAACTGAAACTTGTCCTCACCGTTTCAGAGCCTGGCAAGTCCCCGATCCAGGCTCTGGCAGAGTTGTGAATCTGGTGAGGGCTCTCTTCTGGGCTCACAGATGGCAGCCCTCATGCTGTGGCCTTACGTGGCCTCCCTCCAAGCACGAGGGGCAGTGGACACAGAGTGAGAGAGCAGGAACAAGCTCTCTGGTGTCTCCTCGTAGAAGGGCTGGGGTCCTATCACATCAGGACCCCACCCTTAAGGCCTCATTTAATCTTTTTAAAAAAGATTTTATTTATTTATTTGAGAGATAGAGTTACAGTGAGAGGGAGAGACAGAGAGAAAGGTCTTCCATCTGCTGGTTCACTCCCCAAATGGCTGCAACAGGTGGAGCTGCGCCAATCTGAAGTCAGGAGCCAGGTGCTTCTTCTGGGTCTCCCACTGGGGTGCAGGGGCCCAAGCACTTGGGCTATCTTCTACTGCTTTCCCAGGCCACAGCAGAGAGCTGGATTGGAAGAGGAGCAGCTGGGACGAGAACTGGCTCCTATATGGGTTGCCAGCACCACAGGCGGAGGATTAACCTACTGCGCCACGGCGCCGGCCCCCGTCATTTAATCTTAGTTATCTCCTAAAGGCTCTGTCTCCGACTATGGGGGCCATTCAAAAAGTTCACAGAAGAGTGCAATTAAAAGGTTGGTTTATATATGCCTTGTACTTAACCTTCCCCTACCACCCAAGAGCCCAGCACCTGGATCCTGGAGAACGTCCACCCAAGTGGGCCTGACCCAGAGGAATGGGCCGCTCCTTATCAGGAGCAAAGGGATTTGGGGGCTGAGACTGGACATGGGTTATTGCAGGAGAGATGAGAGGAACTGTCAAGTTTAAGGTCTGTGCTTTCTGAGCAGCCTTGAGCTTTAACCTTCATGGAGGCTAACTGCCTGTTCCAGCACACTTTGTAACGATGAATTAGCCTTCATTACAACTCGTGGTGAGTTGCTGACTTTTCATCCCACCTCTTTTCACTAGTTGGTGCCCACTTTTTGCAGCTGTTTTTCTTTATTCTTGAAGAACTTTGTCTTCAGAGCCGTCTCTGAGCTCAGCCCTCTGGGACCATGGCGGAGACAGGGAAGCCTCACTCTCTCTGTTTGGATATTTTTGTACTGGCCCCGTTTCTCCTAGGGCTTCTCACACTGTGGGGCTGATGTAACCATGGCACTCTCACTGACTTCAAAGGGTTCTGAGAGTAAAGTGAGAAATAGGCTCACAGAAATTTCTCAAACACAGTTTGGATTTATAAAAAGCATTGGTAATTTTTTAAAGATAGGAATATTAATCCTGGAAAATGAGTGGATATTATGATCCACCAGCCAGTTAAAGTTAATCGTTTTTCCTCTGCTAGTAGAAGAAAGTAAAAATAATAATCCTTCATAAATGCATTCATTTTTCTGGGGAGAAAATTTTGAGTTCTGTTGTGGTTTCAAAAGTAGACAGATAGGATCTTTTGAACTAAGTTTCCACCTGACAAAGGCCAAATATCTATCATATTATCTTCAAAATGTGAGTGTAAAGATTGTAGACTATTTTGAGAGTGCTCTATAGTACATATGATCTAAAGTGGATATTTGGTGAATGTCCATAACTTTGCAGATTTCCCTGGAAGAGTTCCTAGTTCCTTTGCTCTCCAAGTAGAGTCTGCACAGTGACTGGTTGTGTCCATGGTGTTGTTTCCCAGATTGGAGAAATCTCACATATTTATACTAAACTCTTTTTAAAAACAAGATATGTATTTGAAAGAGTGATAGAGCTAAGGAGAGAGGGGGAGAGAATGAGAGAGATCTTTCATGAACTAGTTGGGGCTGGCTGAAGGCAGAAGTTGGGAACTCTATCCAGGGCTCCCGTGTTGGTGACAGATGCCCAAGTATTTGGGCCGCCTTCTGCTTTCTTCCAAGGTGCATTAGCAAGAAGCTGCATGAGAAGCAGAGCAGCTGAGACCCAAGCCAGTGCTTCAATATGGCATGCTGGCATTGCAGGGGCAGCTTAGCCGTACTAGGCTCTGCACAGCCATGGCACTCACCCCGTCACCTTCAGAAAATAGGATCTTACTATAAAGACACAGGGAATATGGGGACAGGAACAGGAAACAGAGGCAACAAGGCTCTAGGGCTAACTTTTGGCAGTCTTTTCTTCTTCTTCTTTTTTCTAAACTGAGTCCAAAAACTAGAGATGCTTTTGACAGCTTCTTCCAATCTACATTCCCTTCCAACTGGCCAGTGTGGACACTATACCTGACATGTCCAGGACAATACAGCTGGTCCTCTATTTATGATGGCTCAACTTGGGATTTTTCAGCTTTATGATGGTGTGAAAATAAAATGCATTCAGTGGAAAATGTAGCTGAAATTTTGACTTTGACTCTTTTCCCTGAGATGGCAACATGAAGTCTGGGTGATGCTAGGCAGCCCTGTGTTTACAAGGGAAGGAGCTGATCATCTACACTGTGCTGTATTGCTGGACTAGGATGTTTGGGAGATTAGGTGTTTTCAGTGCATTAAAAAAGATTTTATTTATTTGAGAGGTAGAGTTACAGAGAGAGGGAGAGAGAGAGAGAGAGAGACAGAGAGAGGTCTTCTGTCCACTGGTTCACTTCCCCAAATGGCAAAAAACCAGAGTTGGGCTGATCTGAAGCTGGGAGCCAGGAGCTTCTTTTGGGTTTCCCATGTGAATGGAGGGGCCCAAACACTTGGGCCATCTTCTTCTGCTTTCCCAGGCCACAGCAGAGAGCTGGATGGAAAGTGGAGCTGCCAGGACTAGAACTGGTGCCCATATGGGATCCCAGCACCTCAGGTGGAGGCTTAGCCCACTATGCTCCAGCACCGGCCCACTCAGGGCATTTTTTGACTTACAGTGTTTTCAAATTATGATGGGGTCCTGGGATATAACCCCATCATAAGTCAAAGAGCATCTGAACTCTTTTTCTTGTTTTCTAGACTTTTCTATGTCTTCTGCTTGTACAGCAATTCTAGTGGAGGAGGAGAGAAATGGTGGATTTTTGATGTGGAGTCACAATGGCTGACATCCAAAGTAGATAAGAAAAACTAATATCCCAGCCTTTGGAAAGATCATTGAGAAGAAAAAGTGGCTTAGCTAGCACAGGTAGTGAGCCATCAAGAGTGCTAAGAAATGGGGAGCTGTGGTTAGGAATTGGATAGAGATAGGTTTTCCTTTGGTCAAAAAGAATAATCACTTCTGCCTGGTTCCCACTTTGGCACTGTCTTTTCGTTGTTTATACCGTTGGTCGTGCAGGAGTGACCACCATGGGCGGCACCCACCAGGAAGGAAAAGCAGTAAGGTGGCTTTATGCTAAGTTAGTTGCTACGGCCTTTGTTTCGAGAGACCGTGGCTACAGATCCACTGACAAAGCAGACATAAGCCTGTAGCATTCTCACAACCAGCATGAGGGTGCCTCCAAAAGTACACGGAAATTGGAATTAAAAGATAAGTTTAGGAGACTAGCACTGTGGCACGGTGAGCTATGCTACAGCCTATTATGTTGCGTCCTATGTTGGAGGGCCCATTAGAGTTCCAGCTACTCCACCTCTGATCCAGCTCCTTATTAATGTGCCTGGGAAAACAGCAGAACATGGCCCAAGTCTCTGGGTCCCGGACATCCAGGTAGGAGACCCTCATGTAGCTCCAGGCTCCTGGCTTTGGCCTGGAGCAGCCCAGGAAGTCGTGACCAATTGGGGAGGAAACCAGTGAATGTTAAGATTCTCTCTCTCTCCCTCTCTCCACCTTCAAATAAAATAAATTAAAAAATAAAAAAGATAAATTTACCTTGATGCAAACAATTTTGAAAGTCATGCCTGGGTTTTCCACAATGTGCATTTTTTCATGAACTTGTAGACTCCATGTACGTTGCTTCCTTGGCATATTAAAAAACAAAATCTCGTTCAGAAGACACAGTGCCTTCCAGGGGCAGGATAAATCACCTCTTCCTTGAGTTTAACGGAGAGCGTGATCTTCACGCTCTGTGTCGATCTGTTCACTAACTCGCCCTCTTATCAGGTATAATATATTCCTGTTGGCAGCGTGATTTAATTGCACTTGCAGTAACTGATTCAATTGAACACTTTAATTAGGTAATTATTTTGTTATAAGAGACACTCTCCTACTTGCTAGAGAGAGAGAGAGAGGGAACTTCCCATTTTTCTCTCTTAAGCTAAAAATGGAACCTGGATTCTTTTCTTTTCTAACAAAGAGGAATAAAAATGATCAGCCAAAGAATGTGGTTGAGATTGAGCAGTACATTGCAGAGAAATAACCTTGACTTACATATTAACAAAAGACAAGTGTGTGTCTGAGAAATGAGGACAGAATTAGTTTGTCATATCCTGCATACTGCTACGGGTGGGTCGATGCTTTTGAATCGCTGCCTCAGTTTCCCTACAGAAATGTGGATTTTTTTCTCAGACCCTAGGTAAGACATAAAGAAATACTATTGTCCCTTTCATCTCAATAAGTGTCCCTGCCTCCAGGGGTTTTCCCCAAGCAAATTTAATTAATTATCTCCCTCTTTGAAAATTTATTATGAAAGCTGGTCATTTGTTAACTTCAGTAGGAACCTTTGTCTTGAAGAGAGGCCCCGGCTCTGAAATATTGCCTGAGATAGGAGTGTCTAAGATAAAAGCTGCCCTCTCATTCCCAGGCACTTGTGAGGTTCAGCCTGATTATCTTCTGCCTGGCAAGAATGATTGTAAATAATCTAAGGACACCTCAGATCAAGAAAACAAATAATTAGAGCTGACATGAGAAAAGCCAACAGGACCCTAATTAATTGATTTGCTAATAGCTATTCTCCATTTAGACCAGATTGGGTTTTAAGCTGTGACAAGAGCCACAAGATAAACATTTTCTTTCTCTGAGCTTCCGATTCCATATCAGCTTCCCAGTCTCGCCATTAACTCTTTGGAGACTTCTGTTTCTTAATGGGTTGGGGCCAGTTCTAAATGGCTTCATCTAAAGCATAATATCTATTTCTAAGCTGTTGTTGGAATGGTCAGACAATACAGTAATCACATTTTGCCCTAAAATTTTTCTCCTTTTACCTCTTCAGCACCCGAATTAGGACAACAGGAAACATTTCTCAATTAAAACTCAATTTTTAAAAAGATTTATTTATTTATTTAGAAGGCAGAGTTACAGAGAGGGGGAGAGAGAAATCTTGCATCCAGTGGTTCATTCCCCAAGTGTGTGTACAGCTGGGGTTGGGCCAGGCCAAAGCCAGGAGCCAGGAGCTCCATCCGGGTCTCCCACTTGGGTGGTAGGCACCTAACTAAATACTTGGCCAGCTTCTGCTGTCTTCCCAGGCACATTGGCAGGAAACAGGATCAGAAGCAGATCAGCCAGGACTCAAACTGGCGCTCCCACATGCAATACCAGTGTCACAGGTGGCAGCTTGACCCGCTGTGCCACAATGCCAGCCCCAGTTGAATCTTCATTTGAACAAAGGAGTGAGACCTTTCTGTTAGGACTTGTTAGGCCATTGGGACACACATACCTAATTCCAAAAACCTTGGTGAAATGGGAGCACAAATAGTTATTCTCAAACCTGACAATCTTACTGCCCAGTACCTAGTTGGGCCAACTCCAACATGCTGTGAGACCTTCTTCCTGGGCATCCCAAAGCGACACACCCTTATGTTGCAACTCAGGGGTCTTCCACGCTCTTCAACTCACTTTATCCTGGTGGACGTGAGTCTCTGCATGTCCGCATGGCCCCTTCCCAGCAAACAGCATCAACAGGCTGGGGCTCATTGCCTGGTGGTGGTCTGAATCTCTTGTCAGACCTCTCCTTGCTGCTGTCTGGGTGGGCTGCATCCTTACTTTCCCCCTCCCTGTATTGTCCTGTCTTCAACAAAAGTCTTCTCTGTTTTAACTGGCTGTCTCCTCACCTTCATCTTTGAGCCCTAAAATCCTAAAACTAACACTTCCCTAGTGGACAATAAGAATAATTAGGATTCTGTTCGGGAAACTAAGGCTCAAGAACGCTGAATTTCAGCTATCACTGCACAGGAAACTGCTCCCCAATCTAATGGTGCCAAACATGGAGCGTTTTATTCTCTGTGGCATCTTTGTGGATTGAGTGGGGATGTTCTGTTTAATGTGAAGTCATCTGGGGACCGGGCAGGACTGGGAAGTCCACCTGGGTGCACTTCCTGCACTGGCAGTAGATGCTGGTCACCTGTTGGGTGTTTAGCAGGTGACAGGAGTGTCTCCATATGTTGTTTGTGGGCTTTGTACAGCAGAGTGACAGGACTGCAGGAGAAAATGATCTAAGGGCAGAGAGAAGAGGTGCAGCTGTCCAAAACAACATCGCTTCTGCCACTCTCTAACAGTCACAGTGATTCACTGTTCCAGTCAGGATACACTGGAAGGCACGAGTCCATCTCTGGCAAATCAGCTACCCCAAGCCTCTCATCAGAATCAAAGGAGGCGCTTCATTGCCATGTCCTGGAACAGCTGTGTCTTGCCCTTTCTCTGTGGCCATATTCATGGGTTGTTGTAGTGACTTTTGTAGGAGCTGGGATGGCTTCTGTAAGAATAGATTTGAAGCAAGAGCTGTTCCAAGAAGCCACATTAGCTCTCTCCTGGATTTTCCTGTTTTAAAGGGAGCCTGCAGGTGACAGCCTTGCTCATTTTTTGCCCCAGATGGATTTTCCATAGATTTCTTCTTTCTCCTGATTGCTATGGTTGCTGTATTTAGTGGAAGTCCTGGAGTCATGTTTCTTGGGTTTGAATTTCAGCTCCTTTTTCTTTTTTTAATAAAAAGATTTATTTACTTACTTATTTGAAAGGTAGAGTGATAGAATGAGAACATGTGCATTTGCATGGGAGAGCTCTTCCATTCACTGGTTCACTCCCCAAATAGCTACAATGGCCGGGGCTGGGCCAGGCTGAAGCCAGGAGCCTGGAACTCCATGCGGGGCTCCCATGTGAGTAGCAGGAGCCCAGGTACTTGGTCCATCTTGCAATGCCTTTCCAGTGCATTAGCTGGGAGCTGGATCAGCAGCAGCGCAGCCAAGACTTGAACCAGCACTTGGAGAAGGATGCCAGCATCGCAAGCAGCGGCTTCACCGGCTCCAGTCCAGGGTTGGTCCCTTAGACGATGAACTGTGTGAATGTGAGAAAGAGGTTGGGACTTAGAAACCTCAGTTTCTGCATCTTTGTAATGGGGTTCTCGTTCCACTGCACAGATAGATGTAGGCACTGAGGTTGTGGGCTCATCCTGTGAGGCCCACACTGTTGGGCTGCTGGGGTGATGATGTTCTTCGACAAGAAGCACCAGAGACAGTTTCGGTGAGCATGTCTGCTTATTAACAGTCAGGCATGGCCAGTGCCATGGCTCACTAGGCTAATCCTCCGCCTGTGGTGCTGGCACCCCGGGTTCTAGTCCCAGTTGGGGTGCCAGATTCTGTCCCGGTTGCTCCTCTTCTAGTCCATCTCTCTGCTGTGGCCCAGGAGTGCAGTGGAGGCTGGCCCAAGTGCTTGGGCCCTGCACCTGCATGGGAGACCAGGAGGAAGCACATGGCTTCTGGCTTCAGATCGGTGCAGCGTGCCGGCCGTAGTGGTCATTTGAGGGGTGAAACAATGGAAGGAAGACCTTTCTCTATCTAACTCTGCCTGTCAAAAATTAAAAAAAAAAAAAAAAGTCAGGCGCAAGCTTTTATAGGGCAGGCAAAGGGGAGTAGCTAGTTCAGGTAGCAACATTTATTCTGTAGGATAAAGCTGCTACTGGCACCTCTACACTTCTCCAATCAGTGTGAAGCCTTCCAGGTGGTCTTATGGATCTGGGCCACACACCAGGAGATGGTTACCTAGTTGACAATTACAAGGCCCTTCAACAGGAAGTGAGGGTGGGGGAAATGTGCCTGGGGCCTCTGCTGCCTACCAGCAGTCAGGTCATGGGTGGGTCAAGGTGTGCTGAGTCCTCAACCAGGTTTTCCCTGGGGGCCATGGTGAGTCACGCCCTCTTGACCTCCTGCATAGGCTAGGCAGGCAGTCTTGCAGCCAGGCACAGGTTCACCCACATGAGGTGATACCCTCGAAGGGCTCAGCACAGTGCCTGGACCACGGTGAGTGTTCAGGAGCTTGTAGCACCTGCTGTGATGTCGTGTGAGTGGGTGGGAGAACCCACATGACAGGCTGTTGAGCATAAAGCCACAGGACACGAAGAAGTCACAGTTGAATTGGGGGGATCTTCTCAGCCAAAAGTCTTTGAATTTGGAACCAATGCTGCCATACCAAGTGGATTTCCAGTTTTTCTCCTGCTGCTCAACCAAGTTTCACGTCTATGCCTCGAGATTGTTTCTGGTGCTGAAGAGGATGTTAAGATGGGAGAGAACTGGGCAGTAGTGGGAAGAAGCAGGGACATGAATATCCACATCATGGCTTTACTTTAATGTTATGGTATCAGAACCTTTGGAATGTAGGATCCTAAGGTGTTCGAATTCTTTGAAGTCATTTCACAGCCTTGACAAGGGCAAGACTGGGACCAGCTACCAGATACTTCGCACAAATGAGGGCTGGCAGTTCCTAGAGCTGTCCCACCAGGTGATCAATCTTGCCTACTGCACTTTGTCCCACCTCCCAGACTCACTTGCCACCTGCTGCACTGTGTTCCCGGATTGGGAAGGGGTAGCTCACCCAGGGTTTGCCATTTGGAGGTTTGTCCTTTCCTCTGGCCTCCCTCACCACTTCCAAGTGCAGGGACCCAGGGGAGCCCTCTGGCCTCTTGTCCCATCCGTTACTCCTTGTGACTTACTTGAGTACCGTCGACTGCTCTGTGATGGTGCAGATTCCAGATCACGTTACCTTTCTGCACCACTCTCTAGAGAGGGTAAGGAAACCCTTGCTGTCAGTCTCCGTGTCCTGTGGATCCAAGCCCTCCTGCAGGTGCACTTTCCCACAGCCTAGGGTGGGGGTCACACATTGTCTGGGGTATAGATGGACAGGCCATCTTCCAGTGGGCCGGTCGGTTCTGAAGTCATCCTTATCAGTGCACCACCTTCATGTATCCGTGGTCCCTGCACCAGGGGAGCAAGGATTGGGTGTTCTGTGTTGACTCCCGGAAACCTCAGCATGACATTTTCCAGCTTCCACTCAGCTGGGGGTGTGTGAATCATTGACAGCCATCAGATTCAACTGGAGTCATACGCGTTTTGTTTTTCTTGAGTACACATTTCTTAGTGTCTATATATGAGTGGTGAAAGATTTTTTTGGAAACTGAACCTTGACAGAACTCTTCAAAAGCATCACTTGTACACAGGCAGGATTGCAGTCGGAGAGACAGGTGTGTTTCTCTGCATTCTTCAACAAATATTTATTTATCACCTTCTACGTGCCAAGCGCTGCCTAAGTGTTGGAGCTGTTTCTGGGGTGCCAAGGTGCAGATGGGGCCCCCGCTCTTCTTGCTGGGTGTCTATCCCACAAGAAGAGACAGGCATGAATCTAAAGCAAATCAGACCAATTCTTGTGTCTGGAAGAACACACGGAGATCAGTGTGATTAAGCCGCAGGACCTGATTCTGTGTGCCAGAGGCCCTGGCTTAGACGGTGTGTGGGAGGATCCCGGAAAAGCATCTCTGAGAAGCAGTGTTGGAGCTGAGTATGAGTAGAAATAGACAAACCGGTATGTTGAAGTTAATTAGATCTGTGTCCTCATAGAGAAACAATTGTTTATTTTACCATTTGTCATGTTCTATGATGGTATTTTTTTTTTATAACGCTTTTATTTAAAGAATATAAATTTCCAAAATACAGCTTAGAGATTACAATGGCTTCCCCCCCCATAACTTCCCCCCCACCCGCAACCCTCCCCTTTCCCACTCCCTCTCCCCTTGCTTCACATCAAGATTCATTTTCAATTCTCTTTATATACAGAAGATCAGTTTACTATATATTAAGTAAAGATTTCAACAGTTTGCCCTCACATAGCAACACAAAGTGAAAAATACTGTTGGAGTACTAGTTATAGTATTAATTCACAATGTATAGCACATTAAGGACAGAGATCCTACATGATATATTTTTTTAAAAAAATTGATTAATTTTCTAGGCAATTTCCAATTTAACACCAAGATTTTTTTTCATTTTTAATTATCTACATACAGAAGATAGATTCAGTATATACTAAGTAAAGATTTCATCAGTTTGCACCCACACAGAAACACAAAGTGTAAAATACTGTTTCAGTGCTAGTTATAGCATTACTTCACATTGGACAACACATTAAGTCCTCAAGGAGAAACAATTGTTTATTTTACCATTTGTCATGTTCTATGATGGTATTTTAAAAGTTCATGGAAAAAATGGAATTATGAGTTTATTTTGGCACAGAATTTTTCTTAAATTCATGAAATGTTTTCATTATATGCATTTTCTATATATTATGAAAACATTTTTTGAGCCAGATTTTTTCAAGATTTATTTATTCACTTGAAAAGCAGAGTAAGAGAGAGATCTTTCATCCACTGGTTCATTCCTGAAGTGGAATGACTGGGGCTGGGTCAGGCTGAAACCAGGAGCCAAAAACTCCATTCAGGTCTCCCACGTGGTTGACAGGGTCTCAAGCACTTGGACCATTACCTGCTGTTCTCCCAGGTGTTAGCAGGGAGCTTGATCAGAAACAGAGCAGCTGGAACTCACACCTGCCCTCTGCTGTGGGGGCTTGACCCACTAAGTCACAATGCTGACCTTGAACCAAATATATATATATATATATATATATATATATATTTTGCACAAAAGTCAACTCAAACTTTTAATTTTAGATATGGCAACAAATTATGCTGTGCTTTCTAACTACGTTGATTAGATTTTCTAAACCTAAAGTCAGAACGGTGTTGTAGGATTGGTTGGTTCAGGTTCTGTCTCTGGTGCAATAAAGAATTTGCAGACACAACATAGAGAAAAAGTTAGCAGAGGAATGAGATTTATTTGCATGCAAAGTGAAGCTATGTGTTCAAGGGGAGTGTGGGTGTGTGTGAGGGTGAGCTGTGCCCAGTGAGGCTCCAGGTCATTGCTTTATATGACCTGGAAGCATAGAGGGTGATGTCTAGGGCAGGGTTTAATAGAATATTTGTAGGGGGCAGAGTTTGGGGCAGGGGTTGAGAAACACCCATGTCCTTGCTCTTTCCAAGTCTCATGGTGTCAGCTTCATGATGGGAGCAGGAGGGTCAACCATGGTAATTTTATCATAATGACATTAAATTACTTATAGGTCATTGTGGGCATGCAGTCTGCAGCCATGTTGGTTATTTTTGGTGGTGCTGGTTCTGGGTAGTTCTTTGTAGTACAAGGGGGAGGTGCTGGTGACCTTGGCTGCTTCCTGCCAGCTATTTCCTTGCCTATATTGACATGACTTGTCAAAAGATATTTTTCCCTGAGTTGTCAATCTATTTTTAATCTGTTTACTTACTTACCCTTCCTGTTTGCTCATCTATCCAACCAACCAACCAGACATCTGTCATGTGCATGTTTTTGCTCAGTATCATGGTAGGGAATGGGGTGTAGAAAAGTATGAGAATGAAAACCTGGTTAGTTAGCATTAACTTTATCTTTCATTGGGCTCTGTACTACTGTGCTCCTCTTTCTGCTTTTTCAAGTACAGTATTTATTAATTTTCACATAGTCTCCCTCACAAGAATCCTCAATCAGGCACAACAACTTGTTCATTTTGTGTTGCTCAGTATGGTGACCAATACGTAGTGTTTAAGAAATACTTGTGGAGTTGATCCTGTGGTGTAGTGGGTAAAACTGCTGCCTGCAGGGCCAGCATCCCATATGGGTGCTGGTTTGAGTCCCAGTTGCTCCTCTTCTAATCCAGCTCTCTGCTATGGCCTGGGAAAGCAGCAGAAGATGGCCCAAGTCCTTGGGCCCCTGCACCCATGTGGGAGACCTGGAAGAAGCTCCTGGCTTCAGATCGGCCCAGCTCTGGCCATTGCGACCATCTGGGAAGTGAACCAGTGGATGAAAGATCTCTCTCTCTCTGTGCCTCTGCCTCTCTGTAACTCTGCCTTTCAAATAAATAAATCTTAAAAAAGGGAATACTTGTTAAATGAATGAATTTAATTCATTATCCATATTGAAGAGCATAGCATTGAATGTCAGATGAATGATCAATGTTTTTATGTAGGCTAAAATTGGAGGACTTGTTTGATGCTGTGATGTAAAATGATAATGTCACACCCTAAAGGAGGTAGAGGACTTCTGGGGAGGCCCCAAAAGGCATGACCAGGAGCCATTGGTACTGGGCACTCTGCTTTCTTGTTAGTGTACATCTCAGCCCGACACTTGCCTGTCAGAGCCTCAGATCTTGGAATCTTCCAGGGAGCAAAGGCATCAGCTGCATTACCCTGCTCCTGGGGAGGATTCATGACATGAGAGAGACAGAGGGATCCTGTCTCTTGGATACAACCAGTGCACGAAACAACACCTTTAATGATGATAGCAGTCTATGAACTGGCACACCTTCATCATGCTGCATCACACGTGTCTCTAGATTCGGGATGTGTTTGACGAAACAGCCAAAAGAAAAACAGTTTAACATCTTGTCTTAGCTTCAGCAATAATGCCTACAAATTCCACAGTAGAGTTCTCTTAAAGTACAAGGTATTGGCAGGTGCCGCGGCTCAATAGGCTAATCCTCCATCTGCGGTGCTGGCACACCAGGTTCTAGTCCTGGTCGGGGCACCGGATTCTGTCCCGGTTGCCCCTCTTCCAGGCCAGCTCTCTGCTGTGGCCCAGGAGTGCAGTGGAGGATGGCCCAAGTGCTTGGGCCCTGCACCTGCATGGGAGACCAGGATAAGCATCTGGCTCCTGCCATCGGATCAGCATGATGCGCTGGCGGCAGCGCGCTGGCCGCGGTGACCATTGGAGGGTGAACCAATGGCAAAAAGAAGACCTTTCTCTCTGTCTCTCTCTCTCATTGTCCACTCTACCTGTCAAAAAAAAAAAAAGTACAAGGTATTTTGGAAGAATGAATGAGGCACCTCACGTAGATCTCTCAACTCTTAAAATAGATTTGAGAGACTCAGATGGCAAAGGGGGCCAGAGTTTCTTTTCTCAGAGGTGAAGTCCAAATTAAATGATTTCCATTTGTTTTTCTTGAAATGGAAGCTGGCACAATAGCTGTGTTCTATCGTTCTGTTCCCTCCTCTCTGCCCCACCAAATCCTCTTCAGATTTTCCACAGTTCACGGCTGAGAAGGAAACTTATAAATTATCTGACAGCAAAGTCAGAGGATAAGTAAATCTCCATCCAGTTTGATCACAAAGTCAAAATGTTTGTGATCCGTCAACTCCTTAACAAGTCAATTGCTTCTTTTGAAAAATCTGTCTGTCCCTTTTCATGCAGAGAATGACCACATCATGCCGTGAGTTTTTCTCTGATACAGGAGCAAAGTTGCAACGTCTGCGGATGACAAAATATGTTGAGTTCCTAAATACATGGCTAAGCAGCATTCATTTTGTTTGATTTTTAGCAATCTTATTTCATACTTTAATTCCCCATAGGTCAGAGTCAAGCTTTATGCCTTTGGTAACTCAAGTAGGTAACGTACAATTTGTCCTAAAGATTCAGGGAGTAAAAGTTTAGTCTACAGGGCCCTGAGCCATTTGTGCTTTGCCATTGGTGTCACCAGATCTACGTGATCTTCAGAATGATACTACACGTGTATGTATACACACACTTGTATGTACATTTATGTGACAGATGAATCTCCTTCCACTCTAAGACTCGTTCATCAGACACATATGGATGAGTGCAACCATGTGGTGCATGTTACGATATGCTAATTTATAGGTTGCTATAATAAAGACTTGTTCTGACTTGACTTCAATTAGTCTTGTGCACAGATGACAAACTGGGAACCTTTGAAACCTGTCAAACTTAAACTCTGGGGCTGGCATCGTGGCGCAGCAGGTGAAGCTGATGGTTGCATTGCTAGCATGCATATGAGTGTCTGTTTGCATCCTGTGGCTGCTCCTCTACTGATCCTGCTCCCTGCTGTCGTGCCTGGGAAAGCAGCACAAGATGGCCCACATTCTTGGGCTCCTGCTACCCACGTGGGAAGCATGGATGGAGTTCCAGGCTCTAGGAATGGGCCTGGCCCATCCCCAACCAATGCAGTCATTTGGGGGAGTGAAACAGCAAATGGAAGATCTCTCTCTTACTCCTCTCTCTCTCTCTTTCCCTCTTTCTCGCTCTCTTTCAAATAATCTTAAAAAATGTTTCTTAAAAAAAAGTATTCTTTCAAAAGTCAAGAAGAAGAACTTATTTAAAAGACTTTGAAGAACTGGTGTCTGGGTGTTAGGGTTGAGTAAGCATGTCCAAATCTGCTGAGTCACTGTGAACCTGAGGCCTACAGAGCTTCGGGAAGCTCTCCCAGGGCTTTCCATTTCCAGATACAAAACTCTGGTTGATCTATCAGATCCAGAAACCCAGTTCTGAGAATGGCCCACAATTGGAGCCTTAGAAAAAGGGAGTTTTTCACAGGCAGTTGCAACAATGGTTGAAGGAAGCGTTCCTGAGCCCGCCTTCGTGGTGTGATTGATACTCTGAGGTGTCACGTGGGGACCATTGCTGAATCTGAAAATAAAGCCCTTCGTCCTCCCCATGGAATTCCACTCATGCATGTGGAGTTCACAGCTTTTCCAAACTGAAAAATTAGTTTCTGGGC
Source organism: Sylvilagus floridanus (assembly GCA_949820135.1). Lineage (NCBI taxonomy): Eukaryota > Metazoa > Chordata > Mammalia > Lagomorpha > Leporidae > Sylvilagus > Sylvilagus floridanus. The sequence goes on along the minus strand of OX463238.1, from coordinate 112,970,759 downwards.
TGCGGGTTTGGTGCGGCGGTGAAGAGCCGTTTGGGATGCCTGAATACCCTATCAGGGTGCCTGGGTTTGCGCCACTTCGGACTCCAGCTTCCTGCTGATGTGTACCCTGAGAGGCAGCAGGTGACGAGTAGTTGAGCCCCTGCCACCCACATGGGAAACCTGGAATGCATTCTCAGCTCCCGGCTTTGGCCTTGGGCCAGCGCTGGCTGTTGTGGGTCTTGATGGGGTTGTGGGGGGAGGTGGTGAACCAGCATATGGGGGATGCCTTTCTCTCCATTTGTCTTGTCTGTCTGTCTCTCTGTGTCACTCTGCCCAGCAAATAAATAAATAAATGTAAAGATGTAAAAATTATTACTTTCTGTGAAAGTTTCTGAAGAAGAAGATTCTGTCTGGGCAGGGAAAGAACAGTAAGATCTTTCATTCTTAAACTTGTTACATGCTTCCTGTCTCAACCAACTCTTTCCTGGCTTACAAATGAGGCCCAAATTCAGCATCAAGAATTTGGGGATATCCAAGACATCAAAAGTAATTTATTTTTCTTGCTCTTGCATGTCACAAGATAAGGCTGTGCAATCCCCTCGAAGGTTGGGTCTGTCTTCGCATCTGTATTTTGGTTCTAAACATGAGGCAAAGGGCTAGCAGGAAGCGGGAGAGTGTGTTCATGAGACAAACTACTTAGCAATAGCCTCCATTGTCATTTTCCTCAGTGATTTGGATCGTGCTGGGTCTTATTGGCCAGTCCTCCCAGTGGCTTGGTCTACCTTAGTCGGGCCACCAGATGCAGACCTTGTGTGCACAAATATTTCTTCAAGTCTGCATGAGTCCCCTAAGTGAGAAATTTGTACTTTCATTGCGTTCTCAAAAAGCAATTTCCTAATGACTTATTAAAAGAATGCCATTTGCCAGTTCTCTTAAAAAGTCCCACTTTTGCAAGGTGTCACTCTCTAATTAGTAATGTGGCATCGACAGTTAAGCTGAATGCCGATTTGCGGGCCTAGCACAGCCTTTGCAGAGCCCTGTCACTAATAGGGGGTGGCCTTTAACTGTTCCTTGGTGCCCGAATGCTGTGGCACTGTTGAGATCTTGGGATTACCTGGAAATGTTGACTTTCAACTCTTGAAACCATGGCAACAGTTGGTTAAAATGAATCCCAGAGCTTTAAAACCGAAGATCTCATTGTTGAATTTCTTTTTTTTAACCCTTCGGTTCTCAAAGGGAAAACAGTTACTGGCATGCTTTGTATAAATGTGATAGCACTCACCTCTTTTTCTATAGAAAACAGCAGAACATGGATGCATCTGTCTTCCCTCAAGAGAAGGGAAAACTGGTCTATGAGCTCTGAGAGATCCCTGATGACATGCTAGCAAACAGTGTTAGAAGTTAGGAGTCACTGGGCTGCCCAAGCTTGGAAATTAGCCCTCTTGTATCCATTTAGATAACAAGAGCCTTAAATCCTATTGATAAAATGTTGTAAAAATGTTTATTCATTTTTATTTATTTGAAAGACAGAAAGAGAGGGTGGGGGAGTACAGAGAGAGTGAGAGAGACAGAGAGAGGTAGATATCAATCTTCCTTCTGTTTGTTCATTCCCCAAATGCCTTCAATAGTCAGTGCTGGCTGAGGCAGAAGCCAGAAGCCAGGAGCCAGGAACTCCATCCTTGATCTCCCATGTGGGTGATAGGGACTCAGGTACTTGAGCCATCATCTGCTGCCTCACAAGGCACATTAGCAAGGAGCTGGATCAGAAGCAGAAGCAGGACTCAATTCCATGCAACTCTGATATGGGATGTGGGTGTTCTAAGAGATGGTTTAACTCACTACATCACAACACCTGCCCCAACAAGCATTTTCTCGTATTCTTGTCTACCTCATCATTCCCATTTCTGTAGTCTAGGCAGGAGTCCATTAACACAGCTTCCTGCCTCTCCTCTGTCTTTTTTTGCAATCCATCCTCATGTCAGGGATGTACCCAAGTAATCTGGCCACTTGAAACCCCATAACAGTTCCCCAGAATCAGAATAAAGTCCCAGTTTTTACATGAACTGAAGGCTGTCTACTCAACAGACTGGCTCAGCCTGCCTTGCTAAGCTCAGCTCTTCTGTCTCTCCCATGCACACAGATTCTAGATAGGATGGCTGATGCATCCTTATCAGAAACTGTTATTTCTTCTGCTCCCAGATTTCCCCCTCTTCCCTCTTGCTCACCTGGGCTGCCTGCCTTTAAGGTATTCTTCAAGTCTCAGTTCAATCATTCCCTCCTTTTTAAGATTTTCCGATGTTCCTGCTCCTTCTCCTACACACAGAACATTGCCAGCTGTATTAGCAATGTTGCTATATAGACTTCACTTTAATTATCTCTTTGTATTGTTTTCTGCTGTCTTGTGGAGTCCACCAACACCTTGCCACAGTTACCTCTTTTTTTCCTCAGTGTTTAGCACAGTGTTTGACACATGACAAATGCCCAGTAACCATTGAGCTGGACTGAATGGCCACTAACCCTTATTCTATGGCTATTCCTTCCTGAGACAGCACAAGAAAAAATGAGAAGGCAGAACTATTTTAGCTGGCTCCTCTCATCAGTCTGGTTCCAACACTGCTCCGGGAGCTCTGGCCAGCATGGGCAGAGTCTTCCTCTGTTGGATGCATAACCAGTCAATGCAGCAGGAGAGCAGACAAGTCGAGGTCAGGGAGGTGTGAAAAGGCAAGTCTGGCTGATGTTGCGATGGATGCAAGAGTGGGCTGAACGCCCCTATCAGCTCTGCCATGTTCTGCTCATCACTCTGCTTCTCCCTCCACCGAATGTCTCGGACTAATAATTTCATTTCTTCCTCTTTGGTGCCCAATATTTCTCTCCAATACTGGCAAGGTTCCTTTCCTTTGTCCCTTTTTGAGGGGTCTTCTGCCCAAATTTCTGAGGCCTCATGGAAAACAGGGCCATTTGTATGATGACTGAGAAGGTCGCTGGTCCTGCTCCATCACATTGCCAGCTCTCCAAGACTGTCTGAGAGTGGAAGACCATACTCCAGGCTGATGTCCCCTACAAGAAACTGCCTGCACTTGCTTACGATCCTCAGTCTGTCACTTCCAAATCCCATGGCTATGTTGACCCATTCAGGTACTGGAAAGCTGTCCACTGGCGGCAGAACGTTCAGTTCATCTCACACCCTTCTCTACGCGTGTCTTAGCGGCTGGTTGACAAAAGGAGCACTGGGAACATCAGCTGAAGGGGATTCTGTTCCCATTCTGTTCTGGCTGGGGCAGTGCAGAAGTGGTAGAGATGCTGGCAGAGTTGTGCTCTCCTTCCCTTGTTGAGACATCTTAAAAAATTTTATTTATTTATCTGAGAGGCAGAGAGAGAGAAAGAGAGAGAGAGAGAGAGAGAGAGACCGACCAACCGACCTTCCATGCATTGTTTCACTCCTCATACAGCTGTGATGGCTGGAGACTGGGCTGGGTGAAGCCAGGATCTGAGAACTCAATGCAGGTCTCTCACAGTGGTGGCAGGGACTCAGTCACTTGAGCCATTACTGCTGCTCCAGCAGGAAGCTGGAGCCAAGAGCTAAGAATCCAATGCCAGTACTCCAGCGTGACACACAGGAGTTGTACCTGTGAGGCCAAAGGCCAAAGGCCCACCCCTGTTCTTTAACTCTTAAAGCCATCTATTTTCATTCCTAGTTCTGTCTTTCTTGTTCATGGATTCCATCATATTTTTTAAAGATTTCTTTATTTATTTGAAAGTCAGGTTTACACAGGGGAGGGCAGGGAGAGAGAGGGAGAGAGAGGGAGAGAGAGAGAGAGGGAGAGAGAGGTCTTCCATCTGTTGGTTCACTCCCTAATTGGCTGCAATGGCCAGAGCTGCACCAATCTGAAGCCAGGAGCCAGGAGCTTTCTCCTGGTCTCCCATGTGGGTGCAGGGGCCCAAGAACTTGGGCCATCTTCTACTGCTTTCCCAGACCATAGCAGAGAGCTGGATAGGAAGAGGAGCAGCTGGGTCTCGAACCGGCACCCATATGGGATGCCAGTGTTTCAGGCCAGGGCGTTAACCTGCTGTGCCACAATGCAGGCCCCAATTTCATCATATTTATTTAAATAATTCCTAGTGATTTCTTGTCTTCATTTATTCGATCCTTTATTTCATCCAAATTTAACTGAGTATCTGAGATGTCAGGTAAGTAATAATAATAACTGTCTCAGCAGGTTGGCACAACAGAGATGCACTTCTTAGTTATCCAAAACACACCACGAATGTTTCTGCTGCAGGTGCTCACTTCCCACAGGCGGGCTGGGGTTTGATCTCTTTCCCCTTGGGTGTGGCCATGTTCCAGAATACAGGTGTTCCCCTCCTGGGAGCCAGGTTGCCATGCAGGGTGTCACTCACTTTCCTTCTGGTGGAAGCCAGTCAGCAGATTCTGTGTTCCAGGCTGTCCTGGGGCAGACACAAGAGGAACATGCGAAGTGTGGCTGAATTGTACAAAGTATTTCAGGAAGTTCACAGAAAATGCATGGTACCAAATCAACTTGTCTTTTATTTAATTTTTTTTTTGACAGGCAGAGTGGACAGTGAGAGAGAGAGACAGAGAGAAAGGCCTTCCTTTTGCCGTTGGTTCACCCTCCAATGGCCGCCGTGGTCGGCGCGCTGCGGCTGGCGCACCACGCTCATCCGATGGCAGGAGCCAGGTGCCAGGTGCTTTTCCTGGTCTCCCTTGGGGTGCAGGGCCCAAGCACTTGGGCCATCGTCCACTGCACTCCCAGGCCACAGCAGAGAGCTGGCCTGGAAGAGGGGCAACCGGGACAGAATCCGGAGCCCCAACCGGGACTAGAACCCGGTGTGCCGGTGCCGCAAGGCGGAGGATTAGCCTTTTGAGCCACGGCGCCGGCCCTTTAATTTTGATATATAAACAATTTGATATATTCTTCTGTACCCAGGAAGGGGAGCAGAACTGATGCACACAGCACCAGAGCTTTTGGTAGTTATTGGGAATTAAATAAAAATGAATAAGGAAGATACCTACAATCAAGAGCTCATAGTCTAGGGTGCCAGGTACACATAAAAAGAAAATTAAATATAATACAATGAACAGTTATTGAGCCTTTACTCAGTGCTTGACACTAAGTCTTTACATTAATTTATCCCTTTAGTAGCTCCAAGCAGGAGGTAGTGTTGTTTTTATTTCATCGGTAGGAGTGGAGGTACAGTGGTTTAAGGAACTTGCTTAGGGTCACACTGCAATTATGTGGCCAAGTCAAGATCCAAACTTAGTCTATCTCCAAAGTTTCTTTCTTTTTTCTTTTTAAAGATTTTTTAAAAATCTATTTGAAAGATGGAGTTAACAGAAAGAGAGGTAGAGACACACAGAGAGAGTCTTCCATCCACGGATTCATTCCCCAAATGGCTGCAGCAGCCAGAGCTGCACCAATCTGAAGCCAGTACCCAGCAGCTTCTTCCGAGTCTCTCATGTGGGTGCAAGGGCCCAAGACTTGGGCCATTTACTGCTGCTTTCCCAGCCACATCAGCAGGGAGCTGGATCGGAAGTGGAGCAGCCGGGACTTGAACCAGTGTTGACATGGGATACCGACACTGCAGGCACAGACTTTAACCTGTTGCACCGCAGCAGCGGCCCCTTTCTCCAAAGTTTCAACACAGTCATTACCTTACACTACTGTGCCTCCTATGGCTTTAGGGGTCTCCAGAGGACACTCAGGCGGGGTTGGGATTAAAGTAGGATTTCTGCAGCAGATGATCCCTGGATCCAGATGTGGTGGCTGAGTTGGAGTTCTTCAGCTTTGAGGCAGAAGAATTCCAGCAGGAGAGACAGGATGGATAAAGGTGGAGCAGGGACGGATATCTTGGTGCTTCTTGGGATCTGTAAGTAGATGAATATTGACGGTCAGGTTCCAGGCTGGGAGTGGGGAGACATTAGCTACAGAGGCAGAGGGGCCATGCCATGGAAAGCATTTTATGTAACACTAAGGAGCTGGGAATTTATCCTAAGTGACAAGAGCTCTTGAAAGCTTTCAATTAGGGGATTTAATGAATCAAATTAGCATTTTATCTATTTTCCACTGGGCTATGTGATGGATTGGAGCAGACCAAGATACTGGGGATATCAAATAATAGCAAATACTTGCATATCACTTGTCATGTACAAAGCAGAGTATTCAGGGCTGTTGCTGTGGTGCAGTAGGTTAATCCTCTGCCTATGGCACCAGCATCCCATAGGTGCCAGTTCTAGTCCTGGCTGCTCCTCTTCCAATCTAGCTCTCTGCTATGGCCTGGGAGGGTGCTAGAAGATGGCCCAAGCACTTGGGCCCCTGCACCCGCTTGGGAGACCTGGAGGAAGCCCCTGGCTCCTGGCTTCGGAAGGACTCAGCTTCAGCCACTGCGGTCATTTGGGGAGTGAAGCAGTGGATGGAAGAACTTTCTCTCTATATCTCCCTCTCACTATAACTTTACTTCTCAAATAAATAAATAAAATCTTTTTTTAAAAAAAGCAGAGTACACATATGACCTCACAACAATCTTGTGAAAGAAGTATTGCTCTTGTTTGCATTTTACAGATAGGGTTACTGAGGCACAGATTGTGTGTGTAAATGGATAGTAGTTGGGGGCACAAAGACTCAATCCTCTGCAGTCTTGTCCCAGGGCCTTTGTGGTTAACCCCAGGGTAGACAGCCTGTCCATATGAGGTTCTGTTAATGGGTTGAGTGGTGGTGGTGGTGGAGGAGGAGGAGGAGGAGGAATGTATGGGACAGAAGGATCAGCAAGAGGCGGCTGTCAAGCAAGGGGCTTGGAAGTGAGGTCAGGTGCGCCATGTTTTGCAGATGGAAAAACTGAGGCAGAGAAAACCCAAGCAGCTCAGCTGAGATCCACAACTGGTTAAGTTGCAGAGAGGGTGAGAGCCTGGGCCAAGTCTGAAGCCAGTGCTTGAGGTCACCATGCATTGTCGCCCATCTCTGTAGTTCTCCCCCCCCCCCCCCCGAAGCAGTTATTCCACTTTCCCGGAATGGGAGGCTTCCTGGATGGCTACAGAATTCGGCATCTTTCAAAACACTTCCCAGTTATCCGTCAGTCACTGCACATCCACGATGTAGCAGAGGTAGGTGTAGAATCCGCAGGTTCTGGATAAGGGTGGGAGTCACTTTGCACTGTGTGCTCATGAGTGACTCCTCACAGATCACCATGGGCTGAATGTCGGTGTCCCTCCAAATTCATAAGACGGGACCTAATGCCCAAGGCGTGGTGTGAGAGGTGGAGCCTTTGGGGGCATGGTTAAGGTAGGAGAGCTCCTATCCTGTGAATGAGATTGGTGTCCTCATCTGGGAGGTTGAAAGGAACTGCCTTGTCTCCACTACCCTACGAGGAGGCAGGGACAGGGCACCATCTAAGAAGCACAGAAGACACCACACTGGCTGATGTCTTGATGTTGGGCTTCCTGGCCTTCAGAGTTGTGATCAATAAAATTATGCTTTTCAAAATGACCCAAGCTAAGCTATTTTGTCACAGCAGCCTGAATGGATGAAGACGTTGGTAGCCCTAAGATCTTGAAAAATGTACGCGTCACATCTGGGGGTCTGGCAGTGTTTTGATTTCTCAGAGCTCACTCGAGCCACCCTGCTTTCATTTTTGATGGCTCTGGGATCTGCAGCACCTGATCACCCCAGGCCACCAGAACCAGGGCTGACTGCAGAATCCATGGGGTTCTGATTGTGAGAATGAAGGACTCCTTGTTCCCAAGTTTCTGAGAATTTCAAAATAGTGGCAACAGAGCACGGAGTCGATGTGGAGGATTTTCTGGATGTGGGGCCCTGTGTGCATTCTCAGGTCACACACCATGACACTGGTCCCAGGGGTGGCCTGTCCCACTCTCAGCTCACTGGTTTTCTGAAGGCATTGTGCTGAGTTCGAAGTCCTGGGGATCCCAGGTCTCGCCCCTGGCCACTGAGTCAGCATTGGCAGGCGGCTTTGCGCACACCATAGATGAGGGGTTCTGCTTCTTAAATAGTCTGGACTGAGACTTCTGCAAAGAAAGGCTTGCAGCTGACCCCTAAACTGACCCCAGAAGTGGGGTGAAGTCTTCTGTGGAAAGCACCATCCTAGAGATCCTTGCACACATTCTCTGGGAGACACAGAGAAGAATGTTCATAGCAGCAGTACCCATATCACCAAATACTCCCACCCTGGAATACTGTGCAGCAGCGAATATGAACAAACCGCTACTACTTACATCAAAAGGACAACTATCATGGACATGATGTTGAGAGTAAGAAAGCCAAGTTGCAGAAGAGGGCCTCCATGTTGTCCCTCTGTGTAGAGTCCAAAAACCTGGAAAATTAGGTAACGTTCCCTAGACATTCACACATGCATAAGAAGCTATAAAGACAAGCAAGGTATGGGTGGGTGCAAAGTGCAGAACAGCGGTTGAGGGGCTGGGCTGAGAAGGGGCATGCAGTAGGCACGAGGGTGGTGTCTGGTTCTTTGAGCCTGGAGCTGGTTACATGGGTGTCCAGTTCATTGTTCTTCATACTTTGCACATTACAGAGATCCTTTGTACATACTGAGCATCAACAATGACAAAGGTAAAGGAAAGGCTAATACTAAAGCAACTACATGCATAGCTTCCAAGAGCTATCTCTTCTTTAAAAAGAAGGTTTTTTAAAGATTTATTTATTTGAAAGAGTTAGAGAAGGAGAGAGAGAGAGAGAGAAAGAGAGAGAGAGAGAAAGAGAGAGTCAGTCAGTCGTCTATCCACTGGTTCACTCCCCAAATGGCCACAATATCCGGAGGTGCACTGATCCGAAGCCAGGAGCTTCTTCTGGGTCTCCCATGCATGTGCAGGGGCCCAAGGGTTTGGGCCATCTTCTACTGCTTTCTCAGGCCATAGCAGAGAGCTGGATCGGAACTGGACCAGCCAGGACTAGAACTGGCACCCATATGGGATGCTGGCCCTGCAGGTGGCAACCTTACCTGCTATGCCACAGTGCTGGTCCCTAAAAAGTTTTATTACAAAAATTTATTTAAAAAACACTCCACCACAAGTCCTCTGTCTTCCATATGACTGAAGTGATGAGATGAGAGTGTTAAGGTTGATTTAGATGAGAGTGTTAAGGTTGTTTGTGTACCCGTGCTGTACAAACATTCCCTTAGTCATTGGGTCGGTCAGAATATTTCATGTGGTTCTTCCTCCATTTCAGTGTAAGAAACACACGGTTTTGCTGATGACAATTACAGTGAGGGCACTTAGTCCTGGAAATCGTTTGCCTTTCAGTGTCATATATCTCCTTCACAGAAATCAGTAGCAGATGGTGGAAGTGGACCCTTTTACCTCCCTGACAAATCCAACCAACGGGGATCCATAGGCGCCTGCACTTCATACGCCCTGCACTTCACATGGTGTTCCTTTGGGAGCCACTACTCACTAGTCTGGATGCATCAGGCCCTCACTTTTAGTGAGTCTTTGAGTTCTTTAGTTTTTAAAAACCTTAGTGTTTTCATTTTATTTGAAAGGAAGAGAGAGACAGCCAACCAGGTGGAGACAGACGGGGGAAGATTTCCTATCTGTGGGTTCACTCCCCAAATGCCCGTCACAGCCAGGAGCTGGACACCCAGTCCGGGTCTCCGATGTGGGTGGAAGGGACACGGATACTGGGCCATCATCTGTTGCTTCCCAAGGTGCACATCACAGGAAGCTGTAACTGGAAGCAGAGTCAGGAGATGCATTGAGGGACTCCTATTTGATAGGAGTTTTAGCCCCTGCACCAAACGCCTGCCCCCGTTACTTGTTACCAGCCCAGGAGACCAGGGCCCGATTGCTCCTCCCATTTTGCAGGGCAGGCAGTGCCAGGAGGGGCAGTTTGCCAGGGCTGAAGTGAAAGCCACTGCCCCAGGGGACAGATTTGGAGCCACCGGCTCTGCGTTCAGCTTTTACCCCAGGCTGCTGAAGCAGCTCGTGGACAGAAACCCCTTTTCTCCAGGCCCCTCGCGGCCTTGCAGTGGGCACGACACCACCTAGTCCCTGTATTCCCCCGTGCATTTTAGCTTTCCTCTTTACGTGCTCCGTTTTCACAAAGGACTTCGGTCCCTGATACGGTGAGGGCTCCTTTGTAGCAGGGAGCCGCCTGCTTTCTCCTGGCGTCCTGCGTGTTAATCAGCACAGCACTGGGCGTGGGTCGTCCCTCAGTGCGTGGTGGCTGTGCTCTGATCCCTCCCTCGTCGTGACCCTTTGAGAAATAGGCGAACCGAAAGGCAGGACTGCAATTTGCTTTACAAAATGAGATTTTGCTTTTACAAGAGAGACCTGTGTTTGTGCTACTTTTGAAATAGGGGCAGGCCTAACACACTTCCATGTGGACACCGTTTCATGTGTATACCTTCAGCATGGCTGATATATGGACTCATCACCTTAGCAGACCATGTGCCCATGTTAAGAAAATGATAGAAGCCAACACCGTGGCTCACTTGGCTGATCCTCCGCCTGTGGCGCCGGCACCCCGGGTTCTAGTCCCGGTCGGGGCGCCAGATTCTGTATCGGTTGCTGCTCTTCCAGTCCAGCTCTCTGCTGTGGCCCGGGAGTGCAGTGGAGGATGGCCCAGGTCCTTGGGCCCTGCACCCCATGGGAGACCAGGAGGAAGCACCTGGCTCCTGGCTTCGGATTGGCGCAGCACGCTGGCTGTAGCAGCCATTTGGGGGGGTGAACCAACAGAAGGAAGACCCTTCTCTCTGTCTCTCTCTATTTCTCACTGTCTAACTCTGCCTGTCAAAAAAAAAAAAAAAAAAAAAAAAGGAAAAAATGATAGAAATAGGAGCTGACTGCATAGTTGGGGCCTCATCCACCCAAGTGTTGCTGTTGAACTCTTCTCTTCAGACCCAAAGGTCTCCAAAGCTGAAGATGAGCGGGGTGTAGTGGATCTTTACTGCTTTTGTCTGCCCAGCCTCTAAGGACCCCTATGGTTCGGGGTTCATCCCTTGTCATCTCAGCCCCTGAGTCCCAGTGGAGCTGACTCCATCCCTGACACGTGTTCCTGACCTGGCTACGTCAATTCAAGTTGAGGAGGTCCCGCAGGACTTGTTGATGCCCTGACATGCTGGCCTCAACCTAAGTCCTTCCTTTACTGGTCTTGGAGTTGTGCAGATGCGGGGTCTGGGGCTGCCACAGCCCCTGTGCTAACGTGGAGTCTGAGATGGAGACAGCACAGAGGCGATGGGAGCAGGAGGTGCAGAGCCAGGGAAACCCTGTCCCTAGGACGTCAGCTGACTTTTCCTAAAGCTAGGTGCTACTCCTGGAATTCTTTTCAAATTAGTTGAAATAAAAATACAACTTATAAATTCTGGTCTTGGGGTTGGGATATGGCAATGCTCTGGGTTGGCTGTGGCTCCTGTGTTGGCAGCTTAGTTCCTGGGGTTGTGGTGTTGGGTGATGGTGTGGACCTGTGGGAGGCGGGGCCTAGCGGGAGGTCCTCACCACAACTGGGACTCGCCACCAAAAGGGGATAGGATATTTTCAAGGGACCCTGGGTAGTTCTTGCAAGAAGATTGCTTAACGGCCTGAGCCTGGCCTCCCAGCCTCTCTGACTTCCATCTCTGCCATCAGCCAGGAGGAAACACAGCCAAAGCGGGACCCGAGCACGAGTCTGTTCCATGCTGTTTGGATTTTAGGCTCCACAACTGTGAGCTACGTCACCCTCTTTTCTTTTCCAAGTTGGGCTGCTGCAGGTACTTTGCTGTAGCAATTAAAATGCTGAGGAATACGGGAACAACCCCCAGCCTGGTTTCTTTCCTTCGGTCTTGTTCTCCCTGCACTGTTTGCTCCACCATCAGCTGGAGGGACTGTTTTGATTCACAAGACAGATCTTCTCATGTCTGGGCTTAATCCGTGCACACCTGCTGTGCTGCTGTTCCCATGAATAGAATCTAAGCACCCAAAGGGCCCGCAGACCCTGGGGTGACCCCATCTCCTCTCAGCACTGCTCCGCCACTCTTCATCTTGCCCAGCCAAGCCTCTGTTCACCCCATAACAGAGCTGCTACCCTTCAGGCTTTTTACCTCCCTTTCTCTTTGCCTGAAGTCCAGGCCCTGCACTCCCGCCCCTCTTCCGTGGCCAACTCCTGCTCATCCTTCAATCTCAGCTCAGAAATTTCTTCTTCATAAGCCCTTCCTTGGTTTCACAGCCTCATAGCTCTCTTGACTACACACACTTCCACCGGGTGTCCACGCAGCCCTCACGCGCATGCTGATTTGCTGTGACCTCCAGCTGCTTAGGGGCCAGACTGTGATGTAGGCCACTCCCTGGAACGACGCCCCAGTCTCACAATGGGTTGGGTAGGTGGGGTGGTGGCTACCTTGGAATCTAAGACCTAGTTCAGAGAGATGTGGATGGAACAAGGCGAGCCCGGGAGCTGAGATCCAGGAGCCCATTGCCCATCTAATTCCAGGCCGCCTCTTAGTTCTGGATTTTGCCATGTCAGAGCCAAGTCAGGCTTTTATGAGGGACAATTGGCGACTTGTGAATCACCTGGTTATGCAGGGATCACTCAAGATTAAATCTGCCGCTCTCTGCATTTCCACGATTTGATTTTACAGCACGTCAGTGCTTTCTGAATCATTGCTTTGTGCTGTAATGGTGACGGTTCCTAGCCTATTCTAGCACTGTTGGCAGCTGTCTCTCTGGAGCTGGCCGGCTGGTTGGCCAGGCCCGTCTGCTATCAGAGAAACAGCATGGTGGGAAGGCCACTTTCTTCTGTTGTTACTCTTGTTATTTTGTATTTGGACAAAGAGATATTTCATAAAAAGCAAATTACCAGGAAAAAAGACTGGACCAACCCTTTGTGCTCGAGATCCTGTTTACCCATCTGAAGCACGTTCATAGACAAAATGGAAATGCGCTTCGCTGAGCTGGCTGCCTTCGGGAGGGTGATTCTCATCCAACAGTTTTGAAGGCGGGTGAAAGCGTCTCGTTTCTAAGCTTTTTGTCATGGCCATCTCTAAAATTTTCCTTGGCTCTTTGTGTCTGATGAGATGGTTAGCTGTTCTTTACTCCCTAATAGTGACAGCCCCTACAGTCTTTTTCTTGTTTTTAATGACCTATTACATTCTCTCTGCTTTTTCTCCAAGCTGTGTGGCTTCCTTGATAAAGATGATTTCAGCCATTCTGTGAAGAGTTTATTCTGTAAGGAAAATGAGGATCCTCCCCAAACGCGGGTAAGTTCATTCTGTTTAACTGGAGTCGGTGGAACAGACGATGGGACTCAGCTGAAATGCCATGGTCCAAGGTTAAATTCACTGTGAAAATATCAGGACAGCTGAGTTCCCAGAGCAACATGTAGCTTCCTCTGTGTCCTCCCAGGGTCTACTCCCTTCTCCAAGACAAACAAGACAGCAAAAATAGTAATAAATGTGTGAAAAAAGAGGTACTCACATGAGAAGAGAACTGTTTCTCTAAACTTAAATTTAAGGTACCCATGCACACGGCATCTGACACAAATGTGCACAAGACACTAGCAACGTTGGATCTCCTGAGAGCAACATCCCATTTTCTGAGAAAACCTTGTCATCAACGTCTGTCTGCCACCCCAATTAGTACCTGACTCTGTACATTTGTTTGGCTTTCTGCTTTCACAAAAGCTTATTGATTTTGGCAAAAATGCCATTATTTCAGAAAAAAGGAAGAAGACCAGATATTGAACCGGCATAAACAGTCACACAGCTGGGTACTTGTCTATTCCAGTCCTTGCTATTCGGCAGTGGATCTTGGCTGCGCTTGTTAGGGGCTACACACACAAAGGCAGAGGAGGCATCGATACCCATTGCAAATGCCATTTTGTCCATCCTCAGCCCTAGCAAATTGAACAGAAAAAATAAAGACAGAAGACCCCTTTCTGCCTTCCCTGATAAGAATGCGGATGTGGAATTTAAATCCATCCACCAGAGCAGGGATAGTTGGTTTGAGAAGAGATGGAGGGTAAGGTGCAAGAGAGCCTTCGATTCAGAGACAGGGTTAGAGCTCATGGCTTTCATGAGGAAATACAGAGTGAGGAGCATCTCAGAGAGTGAGTTCTCTAAGGGCCGGGAGGCAGATCAGCAGTCGCTGCCTGTGTCCATCGTTCTTCCTTTGCTGGATGACTGGGACATCTGTTTTTTTTTTTTTATATAAAGCTTTTATTTATAGTACTAGAGGTTGAACTCTGTAATTAACACAGATTTATTCTTAGGTGTTTAAATTTTAACTGAAAAGTGATCTCTGTGAAATATAAGAGTGGGAATAAGAGAGGGAGGAGATGTAAAACTTGGGACAGGCTCAATCGGAACGGCCCCAAATGATGGAGTTAGAATTGTGCCAGGGGTTTCCAATACAACCCCATCAAGGTGGCATGTACCAAGGCCATCTCATTAGTCCAAGTGATCAATTTCAGCTCACAATTGATCACACTGATAGGTCTAAGAGCCAAAGGGATCACACAAAAAAGACTAGTGTCTGCTAATACTAACTGATAGAATGAAAAAGGGAGAGAATGATCCAACATGGGAAGCAGGATACACAGCAGACTCATAGAATGGCAGATGTCCTAAATAGCACTCTGGCCTCAGAATCAGCCCTTAAGGCATTCGGATCTGGCTCAAGAGCCCATGAGAATATTTTAGGCATGGAAAGCTAAGACACTCTGGAAAAAACAGAAGACCTAAATGAAAGATCTCTGCGAGTGAGATCCCAGTGGAAAGAACGGGGCCATCAAAGAAGGAGGTACCTTTCTCTGAAGGGAGGAGAGAACTTCCACTTTGACTATGGCCCTGTGGGAATAAGATCGAAGTCGGCTAACCCTAAAGGCTTCCATAGCCTCGGCAACTCATGACCAGAGCCTAGGGAGATTACTGATGCCATAAACAAGAGTGTCAAATTGTTAAATCAACATCAGGAGTCACTGTGTACTTGCGTCTCATGGGGGATCTGTCCTTAGTGTGTTATCCAATGTGAAGTGATGCTATTACTAGTACTGAAACAGTATTTTTACACTTTGTGTTTCTGTGTGGGTGCAAACTGATGAAATCCTTACATAGTATATATTGAATCGATCTTCTTTATATAAAGATAATTGCAAATGAAAAAAAAAATCTTGGTGTTAAACTGGAAATTGCATAGACAATTAATCAATTTTTAAAAAAAAAAATCATGTAGGATCTCTGTCCTTAATGTGCTGTACATTGTGAATTAATACTACAACTAGTACTCCAACAGTATTATCATTTTGTGTCTCTATGCGAGGGCAAACCGTTGAAATCTTTACGTAATACGTACTAAATTGATCTCCTGTGTATAAAAAGAATTGAAAATGAATCTTGATGTGAATGGAAGGGGAGAGGGAGCGGGAAAAGGGGAGGGTGGGGGGGAGGGAGGGAAGTTGTGTGTGGGGGGAGCCATTGTGGTCCATGAGCTGTTCTTTGGAAATTTATATTCTTTAAATAAAAGCTTTATTAAAAAAAAAAAAAAAAAAAAAAGCTTTTATTTAAAGAATATAAATTTCCAAAGAACAGCTCATGGACCACAATGGCTCCCCCCCCCCACAACTTCCCTCCCTCCCCCCACCCTCCCCTTTCCCGCTCCCTCTCCCCTTCTGTTCACATCAAGATTCATTTTCAATTCTCTTTATACACAGAAGATCAATTTAGTACATATTACGTAAAGATTTCAACGGTTTGCCCTCGCATAGAGACACAAAATGATAATACTGTTGGAGTGCTAGTTATAGTATTAATTCACAATGTACAGCACATTAAGGACAGAGATCCTACATGATTTTTTTTTAAAAAATTGATTAATTGTCTATGCAATTTCCAGTTTAACACCAAGATTTTTTAATCATTTGCAATTATCTTTATATAAAGAAGATCGATTCAATATATACTATATAAGGATTTCATCAGTTTGCACCCACTCAGAAACACAAAGTGTAAAATACTGTTTCAGTGCTAGTTATAGCATTACTTCACATTGGACAACACATTAAGGACAGATCCCACATGAGACGTAAGTACACAGTGACTCCTGAAGTTGATTTAACAATTTGACACTCTTGTTTATGGCATCAGTAATCTCCCTAGGCTCTGGTCATGAGTTGCCGAGGCTATGGAAGCCTTTAGGGTTAGCCGACTTCGATCTTATTCCCACAGGGCCATAGTCAAAGTGGAAGTTCTCTCCTCCCTTCAGAGAAAGGTACCTCCTTCTTTGATGGCCCCGTTCTTTCCACTGGAATCTCACTCGCAGAGATCTTTCATTTAGGTCTTCTGTTTTTTCCAGAGTGTCTTAGCTTTCCATGCATAAAATATTCTCATGGGCTCTTGAGCCAGATCCGAATGGCTTAAGGGCTGATTCTGAGGCCAGAGTGCTATTTAGGACATCTGCCATTCTATGAGTCTGCTGTGTATCCTGCTTCCCATGTTGGATCATTCTCTCCCTTTTTGATTCTATCAGTTAGTATTAGCAGACACTAGTCTTGTTTGTGTGATCCCTTTGACTCTTAGACCTATCAGTGTGATCAATTGTGAGCTGAAATTGATCACTTGGACTAGTGAGATGGCCTTGGTACATGCCACCTTGATGGGATTGTATTGGAAACCCCTGGCACAATTCTAACTCCATCATTTGGGGCCGTTCCGATTGAGCATGTCCCAAGTTTTACATCTCCTCCCTCTCTTATTCCCACTCTTATATTTCACAGAGATCACTTTTCAGTTAAAATTTAAACACCTAAGAATAATTGTGTGTTAATTACAGAGTTCAACCACTAGTACTAGGATAAAGAAAAAAAAATACTACCATGGATAAAGTATTACATTGTACAACAACAGTCAGCACAAGAGCTGATCGAGTCACTGTTTCTCATAGTGTCCATTTCACTTCTACAGGTTTCCCCTTTGGTGCTCAGTTAGTCATCGCCAATCAAGGGAAACAAATGATATTTGTCTCTTTGGGACTGACTTAATTCACTCAGCATGATGTTTTCCAGATTCCTCCATTTTGTTGCAAGTGACCGGATTTCATTGTTTTTGACTGCTGTATAGTATTCTGTAGAGTACATGTCCCATAATTTCCTAATCCAGTCTACTGTTGATGGGCATTTGGGTTGGTTCCAAGTCTTAGCTATTGTGAATTGAGCCGCAATAAACATTGCTGTGCAGACGGCTTTTTTGTTTGCCCATTTAATTTCCTTTGGGTAAATTCCAAGGAGTGGGATGGCTGGGTTGAATGGTAGGGTTATATTCAGGTTTCTGAGGAATCTCCAAACTGACTTCCATAGTGGCTTCACCAGTTTGCATTCCCACCAACAGTGGATTAGTGTCCCTTTTTCCCCACATCCTCTCCAGCATCTATTGTTGGTGGATTTCTGAATGTGAGCCATTCTCACCGGGGTGAGGTGAAACCTCATTGTGGTTTTGATTTGCATTTCCCTGATTGCTAGGGATCTTGAACATTTTTTCATGTGTCTGTTGGCCATTTGGATTTCCTCTTTTGAAAAATGTCTATTGAGGTCCTTGGCCCATCTCTTAAGTGGGTTGTTTGTTTTGATGTTGTGGAGTTTCTTAATTTCTTTGTAGATTCTGGTTATCAACCCTTTATCTGTTGCATAGTTTGCAAATATATTTTCCCATTCTGTCGGTTTCCTATTCACTTTCCTGACTGTTTCTTTTGCAGTACAGAAACTTTTCAATTTGATGCAATCCCAGTAGTTAATTTTGGTTTTCAGTGCCTGTGCTTCTGGGGTCTTTTCCAAGAAGTCTTTGCCAGTACCTATGTCTTGCAGGGTTTCTCCTATGCTCTCTAGTAATTTGATGGTGTCGGGTCGTAGGTTTAAATTTTTAATCCATGTTGAATGGATTTTTGTGTAAGGTGAAAGGTAGGGGTCTTGCTTCATGGTTCTGCACGTGGAAATCCAGTTTTCCCAGCACCATTTATTAAACAGACTGACCTTACTTCAGGGACTGGTTTTGGATCGTTGATCAAATATAAGTTGGCTGTAGGTGTTTGGATTGATTTCTGGAGTTTCTATTCTGTTCCATTGGTCTATCCATCTGTTTCTGTACCAGTACCATGCTGTTTTGATAACAACTGCCCTGTAGTAGGTCCTGAAATCTGGTATTGTGATGCCTCCGGCTTTGTTTTTGTTGTACAAGATTGCTTTAGCTATTCGAGGTCTCCTGTGTCTCCATATGAATTTCAGCATCATTTTTTCCAGATCTGAGAAGAATGTCCTCGGTATCTTGATTGGTATTGCGTTGAATCTGTAAATTGCTTTTGGGAGAATGGACATTTTGATGATATTGATTCTTCCAATCCATGAGCATGGGAGATTTCTCCATTTTTTGGTATCCTCTTCTATTTCTTTCTTTAAGGTTTTGTAATTTTCATTGTAGAGATCTTTAATGTCCTTAGTTAAATTTATTCCAAGGTATTTGATTGTTTTTGTAGCTATTGTGAATGGGATTGATCTTAGCAGTTCTTCCTCAGCCGTGGCATTGTCTGTGTATACAAAGGCTGTTGATTTTTGTGCATTGATTTTATATCCTGCTACTTTGCCAAACTCTTCTATGAGTTCCAATAGTCTCTTAGTAGAGTTCTTTGGGTCCCCTAAATAAAGAATCATGTTGTCTGCAAAGAGGGATAGTTTGAGTTCTTCCTTCCCAACTTGTATCCCTTTAATTTCTTTTTCTTGCCTAATAGCTCTGGCTAAGACTTCCAGCACTATATTGAATAGCAGTGGTGAGAGTGTGCATCCCTGTCTGGTACCAGATCTCAGTGGAAATGCTTCCAACTTTTCCCCATTCAATAGGATATTGTCGTGGGTTTTTCATAAATTGCTTTGATTGTATTGAGGAATGTGCCTTCTATACCCAGTTTGCTTAGGGTTTTCATCATGAAAGGGTGTTGAATTTTATCGAATGCTTTCTCTGCATCTAGTGAGATAATCATATGGTTTTTCTTCTGCAGTCTGTTAATGTGGTGTATCACGTTGATTGTTTTGCGAATATTGAACCATCCCTGCATACCAGGGATGAATCCCACTTGGTCTGGGTGGATGATCTTTCTGATGTGTTGTTGCAGTCTATTGGCCAGAATTTTGTTGAGGATTTTTGCATCTATGTTCATGAGGGATATTGGTCTGTAATTCTCTTTCAATGCTGCATCTTTTTCTGGCTAAGGAATTAAGGTGATGCTGGCTTCATAGAAGGAATTTGGGAGAATTCCCTCTTTTTCGATTGTTCTGAATAGTTTGAGAAGAATTGGGGTTAGTTCTTCTTTAAATGTCTGGTAGAATTCAGTAGTGAATCCATCTGGTCCTGGGCTTTTCTTTGTTGGGAGGGCCTTTATTACTGATTCAATTTCTGACTCACTTATGGGTCTGTTTAGGTTTTCTATGTCTTCCTGGTTCAATTTAGGTAGGTTGCATGTGTCCAGGAATCTATCCATTTCTGATAGGTTTCCCTGTTTGCTGGCATACAAGTCCTTGTAGTAATTTCTGATGATTCTTTTGATTTCTGTGGTGTCTGTTGTTATATTTCCTTTTTCATCTCTGATTTTACTGATTTGGGTCTTTTCTCTTCTTTTTTTAGTTAGTTGGGCCAATGGGGTGTCAATCTTGTTTATTTTTTCAAAAAACCAGCTCCTCGTTTGGCTGATTTTTTGTAATGTTTTTTTGGATTCAATCCTGTTGATTTCTTCTCTGATTTTGATTATTTCTCTTTTTCTACTAGATTTGGGTCTAGTTTGCTGCAAATTTTCTAGATCCTTGAGATGCATTGAAAGATCATCTATTTGGTGCCTTTCCAGTTTCTTGATGTAGGCACCTATTGATATAAACTTTCCTCTTAACACTGCTTTTGCTGTTTCCCATAAGTTTTGGTATGTTGTGCTGTTATCCTCATTTACTTCCAGAAAATTTTTGATTTCTCTTTTGATTTCTTCAGTGACCCATTGTTCATTCAGGAGCATGTTGTTCAATCTCCATGTGTTTGCATATGCTCTAGAGATTCCTGAGTTGCTAATTTCCAACTTCACTCCCTCATGGTCTGAGAAGTTGCATGGTATGATTCTAATTCTTTTGAATTTGCTGAGACTTGCTTTATGGCCTAATATGTGATCAATCCTAGAGTAGGTTCCATGTACTGCTGAGAAGAATGTGAATGCTTTACGTGTAGGATGAAAAGTTCTGTAGATATCTGTTAGATCCATTTGGGCTATAGTGTTGTTTAAATCTACTGTCTCCTTGTTGATCTTCTGTCCTGTCGATCTGTCAATATCTGTGAGTGAAGTATTGAAGTCCCCCAGTACTATTGTGTTGGGGTCTAAGTCTCCCTTTAAGTTTCTTAACAAATTTTTTAAATAAACCTGTGGCCTGTAATTAGGTGCATATACATTGAGAATTGTTATATCTTCCTGTAGTATTGATCCCTTAATCATTATATAGTGCCCCTCTTTGTCTCTCTTAACAGTTTTTGTGTTAAAGTTTATGTAGTCCGATATTAAGATGGTTACACCCGCTCTTTTTTCATTTCTGTTGGCGTGGTATATCTTGTTCCATCCTTTTATTTTCAGTCTGTATGGATCTTCGTTGGAAAGATGTGTTTCTTGTAGGCAGCAAATAGATGGTTTTTGTTCCTTAACCCAATCAGCCAATCTCTGTCTTTTAACAGGACAGTTTAGACCTTTAACGTTCAATGTGACTATTGATAAGTGGTAAGTTTGCCCTGCCATTTGCCAGATATTTTCTAATGTATGCTTTGAATTCCCTGTGATCTTTTGCCGTGAGGTTCCCTTCGTTTACCTTTTTTCATGTTGATGGTCGTGTTTCTGTGTTTCTGTGTGTAACACGTCTTTAAGTATCTTTTGCAGGGCTGGACGAGTGGCAACAAATTCTTTCAATTTTTGTTTGTTATGAAAGGTGTTTATTTCACCTTCATTCACAAATGAGAGCTTTGCAGGGTATAATATTCTGGGCTGGCAGTTTTTCTCTCTAAGTACCTGGGCTATGTCTCGCCATTCCCTTCTAGCTTGTAGGGTTTCTGTTGAGAAGTCAGCTATAAGTCTAATTGGAGATCCTCTGAGAGTAATCTGACGTTTCTCTCTTGCACATTTTAGGATCTTTTCTTTTTGCTTCACTGTGGTGAGTTTAATTACAATATGTCGTGCAGAGGATCTCTTTTGGTCATGTTTATTAGGGGTTCTATGAGCTTCCTGGATTAGGATTTCTCTGTCTTTCTCCAAGCCTGGAAAGTTTTCTGCTAGTATCTCCCTAAAAAGGCCTTCTAATCCTTTCTCCCTCTCCATACCTTCAGGAACACCTAGAACCCGAATGTTGGGTTTTTTAATAGTATCCTGTAAATTCCCGACGATATCTTTTAGTTTTCTAATTTCCTCTTCTTGTCTTTGGTTTGACTGTTTCCTCTCCTGTTCTCTGTCTTCTAGGTCCGATATTCTCTCTTCTGCTTCACCCATTCTGGTTTTAAGGCCCTCAAGATTGCTTGTCACTTGATCTATTGAATTCTTCAATTCATTAAGATTTTTTGTCACTATCGTAGCTTCTTGTTCTACTAGTTGTTTCATTTCGTTTTGATTTCTCCATAGTACTTCATTCTCGCGAGAGAGATTTTCTATCTTATCCATTAAGGATTTCTGTAGTTCAAGAATTTGTTTTTGAGAACTTCTTAATGTTCTTATCAATTCTTTGAGATCTGCTTCTTGCATTTCTTCTATCTCATTATCTTCATAATCCTGACTTGGGGTGTCTTTTCCGTTTGGGGTCATCATAGCGTCTTCCTTGATCTTGCTCCCTCGGAATCTGTTTTTATTTGGCATTTTTTTTTTCCCCACACTCTTTCTCTGGGTTGTCAAGGTAACGGAGTTTGTGTGCGCGGTGTGTTCCCAGTTTTTGGATCCCCTTCAGGTTTCTACAGCCTCGGGTTTTTGGTTCCGTCTGCCTCAGTGATGGGCGGGCGGGCGGGCGGGCGCGCCTTGTCCCACTGCGTTTAATCAAATTCGACTTTGCAAGGTGGGCGGCGAGAGGGGCTAGTGTCCGTGCGGGCTTGCCTCAACTGTGCTGTTTCCCCCGTGGGGGTCTGCTTCCCCCCGCCAGTGTCTCGGGATCCCTGTATCGGCCCCCGTTCAAGCGCTCAGTTCCAATGGCGACTGTGTTCCGCCCGGCTTCCGGTTCAGCCGGCGGGCGCGCGCCGTCCCACTGTGTTCAGTCTAGCTCGAGTGAGCAGGGTGGGCAACGAAAGAGGCTAGTGTCCGTGTGGGCTCGCCTCAATTGTGCTGTTTCCCCCGTGGGGTCTGCTTCCCCCCGCCAGTGTCTCGGGATCCCTGTATCGGCTCCCGTTTAAGCACTCGATTCCAATGGCGACTGTGTTCCGTCCGGTTCCCGTCCCTCCCGGCAGCTCCCGTGCCACTAAGGCACGATTTGCCGTTCGCAAACTTACTTTCCCCTAGGTCCTCTGCGTCTCATTCACTGGGTCCGGAAGAATTTCCACTGCATTTTTTTCCCTGAGATTTTTCCTGAGGCTACAGTAACTCTGTTTTTATTAAACTATCTTTTTGCGGACTGCTAGTGCGCGTCCTCACTATTCCGCCATCTTGGCTCCGCCCTGGGACATCTGTTTGTAACCTGTCCTTGCATGCCGTCATCCCGCCCCTGACCCGCCCCTGTGCTGGTCGCACTGCTCTGCAGGAGATTGCACAAGCATGCAGAGTGCATCCATTGCCATGCTCTGCAACTGTGCTTTTCCATCTCACTGTTTGCACTTGCCCTGTCCCAAGTCATCTTGGGGCTTGGTGGAAATGTTGCTCCTTGAGAAAGCCTTTCTGATACTTTCAGATAGAGACAATGGTATCCAACGTGTGACCCCACCACAATTAGATTATATCTGTATCTTCCATCATCTATCTATTATCTATCAGTTATCTAATTTATAATCTATGTAACCTATCTTCTTCTTTTTTTTTTTTTTTTTGAAAGGCAGAGTGGAGAGTGAGAGAGAGACACAGAGAGAAAGGTCTTCCTTTGCCGTTGGTTCACCCTCTAATGGCCACTGCAGTCTGCGCACTGCGCTGATCCGATGGCAGGAGCCAGGTGCTTCTCCTGGTCTCCCATGGGGTGCAGGGCCCAAGCACTTGGGACATCCTCCACTGCACTCCCGGGCCACAGCAGAGAGCTGGCCTGGAAGAGGGGCAACGGGGACAGAATCTGGCGCCCCGACCGGGACTAGAACCCGGTGTGCTGGCGCCGCGAGGTGGAGGATTAGCCTGTTGAGCCATGGCGCTGGCCAGCCTATCTTCTATCATCTATGTATATCTTATCTATCAGTTAGCTATCATAACTATCTATAATTAATGTATCATCTATGTATGTCTTATCTATTATCTATATCTCTACCATCTATTTATCTGTCATTTATCATATAATCTATGATCTATAACCTATATATATATTTCTTATCTATCAATCATCTATCATTCAATGTGTGTATAATCTATGTAATCTATCATCTGTATGTCTTATCATCTATCTGTCATCCATCTATCATCAGCCATGTATATCTATTTATTTTTGGAGAACTCGCATCATATTATGGCTGGATATTTGCGTCCATCTTTAACACTTGACTGTGAACTTCTTGAGAACATGTTAGCTTGCTCACTAACTTTGTTTCATAAACTACTGGATATACAGGAGGTGATTAACCTCCTTCCTTTCCATTATCTTTTTGTCTATGGCAGGGTGGGATTTTTTTCTTCGCTTTATTGGAGGAAAGTAAAGTAAAGAAACACTGACTTTGCACAACACACATCAAGCCCTAAGATTCATTCGATAGTAGTAAGATACAGATTTGGTTCAACTCTACCAAAGAGTAAACTTTCTGACACAGTGAACTTAAGATTCTTCTTCAACCTGATAAGGACAGTCTCAAATTGCATTCAAGGTCTCAAAGACATTAGAAAATACCTCCAAGATGCAAATGAGACAGAGGTAGATCTTGGGGAGTTGGAGGAAGTGGAGAGGATCCAGAGAAAGCAAAAGTGCTGGATTCCTTCTATTGGGTGCCCCTTGTGAAGGCAAGGGCGACACGGGAAAGACCACGTGGAGCTTTGGTAGCATCTTCAGGACTTGTGCATTCAAGTCATCTGCAGGTGGACTGCTTTCTTTGAAAATGAGCTACTCAAATGGGAGCCTGGGAGTCTCCTCTCCGGTGTCCTTTCCTCTTCACTCTCCTGCCCATCAAGCCCAGACCCCTGCTTTGTCTTTCCCGTCCCCTCCCTAATCCTAGAATCCCAACATCACCTTCAAGGCTCAACTCTGAGATAGCGGCAGGAGGCCAGTGCTGCACTTTGGGCAGTAAGCATAGGTCCAACTGCTGTGAACGGGCATCCCCTCAATTCTCCACATAGCTCAGAGGAAGGGCTGAGCTTAAAACTTCCCCCAATCAGTGAAAAGGGACCTAGGAGAGTCAGTGAGTGAGTTGACTTACAGAAAACCAAGCATTAATTCTTGCACAGTTGTGTTTGTGAATCATGTTTCATACTTGCAAATTTTATAAATTTTTTTTCCAGATTATAAAGCAAGTATGTGTCCATTGTGTATGGGGCTCTACAAAATGTTCATGGAAAATGCCCATTATGAAGAAACCATGCGTGGGTTTCAAAACTTTCCACAACAAAGTAAACGTATCCTGGGGTTCTATTTTCTATGAACTTTTTGAAGTATCCACATACATCTCAAGAACATAGAAGGCATAACAAATCTGACCAATAAGTCTACTGTTATCTTACTTAGTTCTTGACATCTAAAAAGTAAGTATGGGTGGGTGTCATGGCATAGCAGGGTAAACTGCTCTTGGGACACCCGCATCCCATTTTAGAGTGCATGGCTCAAGTCCTGGCTCCTCAGCTTCCACTCTGGCTTCCTGTTAATGTGCCTGGGAGGTAGCAGATGATGCCCCATGTGCTTGAGTCCCTGCCACCCATGTGAGAGACCCAGATTGAATTCCTGGCTCCTGGCTTTGGCTGGTCTGGCCTAGCCATGGCTGTTGTGAGCATTTTGGAGGAGCTAACCAGCAAAGGGTATCTCTCTCTGCATCACCGACCTCCTCCCCCACCTCTCTCTCTCTCTCTCTCTCTCTCTCTCTCTCTCATTTTGCCTTTCAAATAAATAAGTGAATCTTTTATAAAATTAAATATATGATACTAACTCCATCATTTGGGACATGTCTGATTGAGCA
The DNA here is from genome assembly GCA_949820135.1 of Sylvilagus floridanus. NCBI lineage: Eukaryota > Metazoa > Chordata > Mammalia > Lagomorpha > Leporidae > Sylvilagus > Sylvilagus floridanus. Next base: position 112,945,505 of record OX463238.1, on the reverse strand, counting down.
TGTCCCAAATTGTACATCTCCTCCCTCTCTCATTCCCACTCTTATATTTCACAGGGATCACTTTTCAGTTAAAATTTAAACACCTAAGAATAATTGTTTGTTAATTACAGAGTTAAACCACTAGTACTAGAATAAAAAAATACTAAAATGGATAAAGTATTAGAATCATGCCAGGGGATTCCAATGCAATCCCATCAAGGTGGCATGTACCAAGGCCATCTCACTAGTCCAAGTGATCAATTTCAGTTCACAATTGATCACACTGATAAGGTCTAAGAGTCAAAGGGATCACACAAACAAGACTAGTGTCTGCTAATACTAACTGATAGAATCAAAAAGGGAGAGAACGATCCAACATGGGAAGCAAGATACACAGTGGACTCATAGAATGGCAGATGTCCTAAATAGCACTCTGGCCTCAGAATCATCCCTTAAGCCATTCGGATCTGGCTCAAGAGCCCATGAGAATATTTTATGCATGGAAAGCTAAGACACTCTGGAAAAAAAAGAAGACCTAAATGAAAGATCTCTGTGAGTGAGATCCCAGTGGAAAGAATGGGCCATCAAAGAAGGAGGTACCTTTCTCTGAAGGGAGGAGAGAACCTCCACTTTGACTATGACCATGTTGGAATAAGATTGAAGTTGGCAAACCCTAAAGGCTTCCATAGCCTCAGCAACTCATGACTAAAGCCTAGGGAGATTACTGACGCCATAAACAAGAGTTTCAAATAGTTAAATCAACTTCAGGAGTCACTGTGTACTTACGTCTCATGTGGGATCTGTCCTTAATGTGTTGTCCAATGTGAAGTAATGCTATTACTAGTACTGAAACAGTATTTTACACTTTGTGTTTCTGTGTGGGTGCAAACTGATGACATATTTACTTAGTATATACTGAATTGATCTTCTGTATATAAACATAATTAAAAATGAAAAAAAAACTTGGTGTTAAATTGAAATTGCATAGAAAATTAATCAATTTAAAAATATATATATCATGTAGGATCTCTGTCCTTAATGTGCTATACATTGTGAATTAATACTATAACTAGTACTCCAACAGTATTTTTCACTTTGTGTTGCTATGTGAGGGCACACTGTTGAAATCTTTACTCAATATATACTAAACTGATCTTCTGTATATAAAGAGAATTGAAAATGAATCTTGATGTGAATGCAAGGGGAGAGGGAGCGGGAAAGGGGAGGGTTGCGGGTGGGAGGGAAGTTATGGGGGGGGAGCCATTGTAATCCATAAGCTGTACTTTGGAAATTTATATTCTTTAAATAAAAGCTTTATAAAAAATAAAAAAATTAAATATATGAGGATTTCCCTCTTCTATCCATGCCCCTAGTCCATAACATCTTGTCACCATCTAATCTAGAATTTCTTTTAATATACTTAAATATATAAATTATTTAGGATATTTAGTTACTTTTATGATTGAACAGTTCCAACATACTGAATACTCTGAGTATGTAATGCTGTGGTAGGTTCTTTGAAAGGGTGTGTTTGTGGTGTATATTTTTTAAAATTTTTATTTGCTTTTTATTTATTTGTATGTATTTTGTAAATACAACATTAGGAACATAGTAATTCTTCCTACTGCTCCTGTCTTCCCACCCACTCCCCTCTTCCTCCCCCCGCCCCTTATTTGGTCCAAGAAAGAAAAGGAAACAGAAAGAAAAGAAAAAGAAAGAATGGAGTAAACCTAAGAGAACTGTTCCTCAACAGTGTAAACAAGGGCTGTTCTTTGTGTTGCTTCTCGATGGTGTTTTTGTTTTTTTTCCCTTCTTTTCTCTTCCTTCCTTTCCCTTCTTTCCTTTTTGAAACTTAATTGTCTTTAAAGAAGAACCCAAGGATGATATATCTTTTGCGAACTCTTAGAATTAGCTATAACTTATGAGACATAAAAATATCCTCCATTTAATACACTAAAAGGAAGTGATTCTTGAGAACAAGTTTTATTATTAAATCTCATGATATAACTCTTTATGGACAGAGGACCTGCCTGGGAAGTTAGTGCACAGTGAGTCTTGTTTTTATTTAACAAATAACACTCTTATATATGACTTCAGAGATCATCCAAGGCTCTTGACATGAGCTGCCTTGGCTATGGATGCTTTTTGGATCTAGTAGATTGACAAGGCCATAAGCAACGTGGCCTTTCCCGTCAGAGAAAAATACCTCCTTCTTTGGTGGCCACTTCTTTACACTAGGGTCTCACCCACAGTGGTCCTTTAGGTAGGACATTTTTTCCCAGAGTATCTTGGCTTTATATGCCTCAAATGATCCCCCTGAGCTCTCCAGACAGACTGGAATGCTGTAAGGGCTGATTCTGAATTCAGAGTGCTACTTAAAGCGATTGTTGTTCTATGAGTCTGCTGTATGGGCTGCTTCCCATGTTGGAGCCTTCACTCCTTTTTAATTTTGTCTATTCTTGTTTCCAAACACTTAGTCATATTGATATGAACACTTTAACTCTTGATCATATCTATATGGTCACTTTATTACATGTTCCTATCCATTTGATATTTGTAATACTTAAGCTGCTATTTTTTATCAGCCAGCTTAAGGGATTTTGGGGTCTTATAGCTAGTTGTTAGGTTGTACCCTTAGAAGTAAGTCTGTATGAGTATATGTAGGACTATACTGCTTTGTGGTTGCGTTCTTCATATATTTCACAACTACAACTTTATGATCTTGGTGATTCTTCCCACTGTGTGGCGTATATGATGTGTGTGATTTGTATGTGGTCTTTGGTGTTGTGGTTGGTATGTGTGATGTGTGTGTGTGTTTCTGTGTACATGTGGTGTTTGGTGCACGTGTATTGTGTGTATATGGTGTGTTGTGTGATGTGTGTGTGGTAGAAGTAAGCTTGATTCTCATCCTTAAGGAATCCATTAACTACATGTCAGAAACATGGACATGAAAAAAGATGAAGCTATTCTTTTTTAAAGAAATATCTAATCACCACAGTTTCAGCCTCAATAGCATTCCTTCTTAGGAATAGGTTAAGATTTTGGGGAAAAGAAATTATCTTTTTTGTCAGGCCCTCCGTTGACATTTAAGACTTTATTACACCTTTGAGGTGACTGCTTTGAGTCGCACATTCAGAAATCTCATCGACTCAAACATTATATGGTTTTCTAAAGAAAAAGAAAAAATCCCGCGTTTCTAGGCCAGCTGCAGGAGTCAGCCCTTGTCTCCTCGCTGCGCTCTGCCTTGCGGGAGCCCCGTGGGAGACGGAGCACGGAGACTGCTCGGAACGACAAGCCGTCTGTAGTCCAGATGGGAAGAGAGGAAACACCGCTGTGGTTCACCTTACACAAATCATAGTGCTGCCTCACGCCCTCCGCGTGGCTGAGGCTTGATGGAGCGTGAAAGGGACATTTTCTTCCTGCTTTCAGAGTGGCATTTATGAGCCTTTCTGTGGAGGTCTGCGCTGAGCTTCGCTGCTCCGCGAGGCTGGCACTGCCTGGTAGGGTGCACTGTGTACTGTGAAGCCGGAGGGGTGATCCTGTTTCTGTCTCTGTCCCCGGCGTGCTGTGTGGTCTGTCCTGAGTCACTTGCACGGCTCCCTCGCCCCACCTCTCACTGACACCTGCTGCAGCACCCACCATTATCTCCCACGTCACAGTGGGTCCCTTGCCAGGGACTTGAGAACAGGACAGCGTGTGTCACCTGCTAGGGCAGTCAGGCCCTGCGTTTCTCATTCTCTCCCGTTGGATTGAACCTCTTGGGGTAAATCTACCTGGGGGTCAGGTGCAAGTGGTGTGTGATTTTTTTTTAACTTTTCCCAATGAAAAACCTGACAACCCAAACTCTACAAAATGTCCCCAAAATACTGTGGTAAAGTTTTGAGTTAGTTGTGATAGACAGGTGATCCTCCTGGGGATACTGTCAATTTTTTCGTGTGAAACAAGAAAATTCTCAAAATGTTTGGGGTCATAAAACTTGAGGATTAGAAGAAACTGTGGCTTTGATTCAGGTCTGGCTGCTTATCAGAATCAGCAAGAATCTAGGAGTGTCCAGGTTTTAGTTCCACAGCCAAAGCCTGTGGGTTCAGAGTTCCAGGCATATGCCTTCTAGGGAATGCCTCAAAACTTCTGATAATCGGTTAGGTTTGGGAATCATGGATCGAGTGCACTAAGCCGACCATTAGTAGTCTGTTTTGTTGAGGGAGGGAGGCGTGCTGAGGAGGGGACAGGGGGTGATGTGGCCTGGCTGACACCATGTGCTTTAGGCTCAGGGAGCAGAGCACCTGTGATGCTGTGTATGAGCCTCAGGGCGGCCTGTGTGGCTTTGTTTGGGGACTGAACTTGTTAATCTTTACTGTCAGTTACAAGGGCTCTGAGCTTGTCTTTTTTGAAATGAACTATAACCCTTCACTCGAATCATGGTCATTTACCTTTAATTTACTTGATTTATTTGAAAGAGAGAGAGAGACAGTGAGATCTTCCTTCCACTGGTTCACTCCCCAAATGCCCACAACAGGAAGGGTTGGCTCAGGCTGCAGTCAGGAGCCTGGGACTCCATCCAGGTCTCCCATGTGGGTGCCAGGGGCTAACTACTTGAGCCATTGCCTGCTGCCTCCCAGGAACACTGAACTGAAGCAGAACCAGGACTCCAAACCAGGGACCCCACTAGGGGGTTCAGGTGAACCAAGCAGAGACTTAAGCGCTGAGCCAACCACCCACTCCTCTCAGTTTGTCATCATCTTTTTTTTTTAAGATTTATTTATTTGAAAGTCAGAGTTACACAGAGAGAGAGAAAGAGAGAGAGGTCTTCCATCCGATGGTTCACTCCCCAGATGGCCACAACTGCTGGATCTGTGCTGATCCAAACCCAGGAGCTAGAAGCTTCTTCTGGTTCTCCCACGTGGGTGAAGCGGCCCAAGGACTTGGGCCATCTTCCACTGCTTTCCCAGGCCATAGCAGAGAGCTGGATCAGAAGAGAAGCAGCCGGGACTAGAACCAGCGCCCATATGGGATGCCGGCGCTTCAGGCCAGGGCGTTAACCCGCTGCACCATAGTGCCGGCCCCTCAGTTTCTCTTCTATCTACTGTTTGACACTCATTATTTTAAGAAATACTTCAAAGAAATTGGAACATTACATATTTTATGCTTCAGGAATCATTGTTATTTTCTGAAGTGTGATAACGATATTGTGGTCCTATTAGGATGCACAAGAGTTTCTCAGGGTTATGAAACCACAGCACTTATGGATGAAATAATTGGCTGTGTAGATTTGCTTTAACATAACCCCGTGGAGCAAAACGGAAGCAGGGAGTCCCCAGATGATGATTACTGAACAGGGGGGATGGCCACCGGCGGGTCACTTTCCTATTTTCCCTGCTCTTGGTTTGTGTAAAATTATCTGTAATGAAAAGGAAAGACTCCTGTGATGCCTCCTACCTCCATGGTAGGGGTAGCTGACTTGCTGTCACTCAGATGGTCACGTTATACAAGCTCGTTCAAAATGCCCCCCCCCCCTTTTTGTCTGATGCTCCACTTTAGATCCCATCTGTACTTAAGTGTAGCCTCGATCAGGTTGAAGTGCCTTTAGAAGGTGCTACATTCAGGCCGGCACCGTGGCTCAACAGACTAATCCTCTGCCTTGCGGCGCTGGCACACCCAGTTCTAGTCCCGGTTGGGGCACCGGATTCTGTCCCGGTTGCCCCTCTTCCAGGCCAGCTCTCTGCTGTGGCCCGGGAGGGCAGTGGAGGATGGCTCAAGTGCTTGGGCCCTGCACCCCATGAGAGACCAGGAGAAGCACCTGGCTCCTCGGCAACCATTGGAGGGTGAACCAACGGCAAAGGAAGACCTTTCTCTCTGTCTCTCTCACTGTCCACTCTGCCTGTCAAAAAAAAAAAAAAAAAAAAGTGCTACATTCAGTACAATTTCATCTAGAAAAAAAAACAAAAAGAAGTTTTAGCATGTAGATGTTTGCTCTGCGTTTGGCGTCAGGCAGAGCCTCACAGGCCTGGTCATGCACCCCTGAGTAGGACACTGAGAGCCGGGAGTGGGGTTGCTGCAGCCATGAGCTGGGGGCGGGGGGAGAGGGGATGGAAGAGCGTCTAGACGGGGACCTTGCTCTCAGTGTGAATGATTCCGGTTTCCTTCAGCCTCAGGGCTCCTGTATCACAACTCCCATCTCTACCTGTGGCTCAGCTCACCTCTGTGTAGTAATTGTCTCTTTATCCCTGGTCCCTAAAAAAAAGTCCTCTGCTTCTAGACACCTTATTAAAGCAGCCCTCTCTGGCGGTTAGAGTTAAGGATCTGCCAGCATTTCCCATTATACACCTTACCAGCTGACACGCTCCTTAATTGGCACTCTTGTAGCGGGGGAAGAGAGACAAAAAGCCTTAGTTAAGGTGGGAGCGAGGCTGGGTTTCCATCTTAACACTGTGTGTCCTGGATTAGTGGGTTTAAGTCGGCTCTGTCATTTCTTCGAGTATGTTTTATTCCCAGATGACTTCTCTCCTCTTTGCAGTACCTGTTTGCCGGCACCCAGAAGGAAGTCCCTCTGCCAGGAAGATTAGCTTCTGTTCCTGAATGGAAGCCCAACCTCAGCAGTGCTCCAAATAGGCCAGCTTTTGTAGGAAAATGGGAATACTGTGGAACACACCAACCAGAAGCATCCTTAAAAAGGGTCTTGTCCAGTCCCCTTAACTTACAGATTTAAAAAGAGGACAAAATATTGAATGGCTTCTCCAGGTCATAAATTTATTTAGTTAAGGGAGTATTCTGCATGAGTATTTTTAAAACTGATTTTAAGGTTGGCGCCGTGGCTCACTAGGCTAATCCTCTGCCTGCGGCGCTGGCACCCCAGGTTCTAGTCCCGGTTGGAGCGCCGGATTCTGTCCTGGTTGTTCCTCTTCCTGTCCAGCTCTCTGCTGTGGCCCGGGAGTGCAGTGGAGGATGGCCCAAGTCCTTGGGCCCTGCACCTGCATGGGAGACCAGGAGGAAGCACCTGGCTCCTGGCTTCGGATCGGTGCAGCGCGCTGGCCGTAGCGGCTACTGGGGGGAGGGGGTGTGAAGCAACGGAAAAGGGAAGACCTTTCTCTCTGTCTCTCTCTCTCTCACTGCCTAAGTCTGCCTGCCAAAAATAAATAAATAAAAAACTGATTTTAAAATAGCAATTTAGTGGAGAATTACAAAAGATGCATCTCTCTCTCTTTTTTTTTTTTTAAGATTTTATTTATATATTTGAAAGGCAGAGTTACAGAGACAGAGGGAGAGGTCTTCCGTCAGCTGTTTCACTCCCCAAGTGGCTGCAATGCCCAGAGCTGAGCTAATCTGAAGCCAGGAGCCAGGAGTTTCTTCCAGGTCTCCCACATGGGTACAGTGGCCCAAGGACCTGGGCCATCTTCCACTGCTTTCCCAGTCCATAGGCAGAGAGCTGGATTGGAATAGGAGCAACCAGGACACGAACTGGCACCGGTATGGGGTGCTGGTGCCGCAGGTGGAGGCTTAGCCCACTACATCACAGCAATGGCACCCAAAGATGCACATCTTAAACAGCTATTTTAACTTAAAATGTGTCAAATGTACTTCCATGTGCAGGCATTTTGTGTAGGCTGTGCTAATGGGAGTTTTCTCAAACCCCTAATACATCATCCTTACTTTCTACTTTCCTTAAAGGAAGTTGAGTAGAGTGAAATGTATAGATAATTGTTAAACAAGCTGCATGCATTATTCTTCTAAAATTCTAAGGCTCTCCAACCCTTTTTCAGTCTTGTAATTCACAGCTAATTTGATAGTAATATTTTTAGCAACTCACCTTTACTCTTTCCAAAGAATTCAAGCTATTTCTATAGAAACAATAAGTCCCTCTTGTTGTAGTCTGTGGGTTGCTTTCATTTGTAATTAAATTATGGAGTTAAAATCACAACTATCCAGGACACGATAGCATTAGGAACCAATATTATTGACTTTGATAAGCAGAGAAACTAGGAAACAGAAGCAGTTGAGTTTGCCTATTGTAGGATATTACCTACTAGCCAAGCAAGGGTTTAGGCAGGAGGCTTACAGAGGTGATGAAGGATTTTAATTTACCTGGTCAAATGGTGAAGTGGTGGCCACTTCAGAGGTTGATTTTTTTTTTTTTTGACAGGCAGAGTGGACAGTGAGAGAGAGAGAGACAGAGAGAAAGGTCTTCCTTTGCCGTTGGTTCACCCTCCAATGGCCGCCGCGGTCGGTCGTCGCGCTGCGGCTGGCGCACCGCGCCTGTCCGATGGCAGGAGCCAGGAGCCAGGTGCTTTTCCTGGTCTCCCATGGGGTGCAGGGCCCAAGCACCTGGGCCATCCTCCACTGCACTCCCGGGCCACAGCAGAGGGCTGGCCTGGAAGAGGGGCAACCGGGACAGAATCCGGCGCCCCGACCGGGACTAGAACCCGGTGTGCCGGCGCCGCAAGGCGGAGGATTAGCCTGTTGAGCCACGGCGCCGGCCCAGAGGTTGATTTTGAATTCTCCCATTGTGGCCTAACACAGAGGGCCCCATGCCAGCTTCTCTGCTTCAGGGGACCCTTGCTGCATCCATGGCCCTGGTCCTCGTGCCATGTCAGAGAGCACAGCTCTGCTGCATGGCTGCAGGATAAGCTCACACTGGCTGCTCTGTCAAGCACTTTAGCTTTAAGCACCTGGATTTTTAAAAAATTTTTAAATTTTTAAAATTTATTTTTTGACAGCAGAGTGCACAGTGAGAGAGAGAGAGAGACGGAGAGAAAGGTCTTCCTTTACCATTGGTTCACCCTCCAATGGCCGCCGCATCTGGTGCGCTGTGGCCGATCTGAAGCCAGGAGCCAGGTGCTTCCCCTGGTCTCCCATGGGGTGCAGGGCCCAAGCACTTGGGCCATCCTCCACTGCCTTCCTGGGACATAGCAGAGAGCTGGCCTGGAAGAGGAGCAACTGGGACAGAATCCAATGCCCTGACCAGGACTAGAACCCGGGGTGCCGGTGCTGAAAGGTGGAGGATTAGCCTATTGAGCCGCGGCACTGGCAGCACCTGGATATTTTCATTTCTATATTTCAAATTTATTTATGCAAGAGTTTCTGGGTCATATTTTCTTGAGAATCACCATTTTTTTTTTTTTTTTTGTATAGAGGCACTACTTCCCATTAGCTGTGAGTCTTCTTTCTTGTTTCCAAAAAGATAGACACGGGCATCCTACTGGGGAGGGGGTATCCTTTCTCTGTGCCCACCCAGGAGGAGAGATGCCTCTGCCCTATTTCTCTAGTACATCGTTCCCATGTCCCCTGGGAAGGACTCTGCCTTATCATTGCTTTCGTCTCCCTGGAAGTCAAGTTTTAATTGCACCTGCTATTCTCCCATCACTCTGTCTCTTGGATGTTCTTCCGTTGATATAGATCTGTCAGGTCCCTTTGTAAAAATGTAAACCTATTGCACGCCCTTCGTTCACCCTGGCACTCATGTCCTGACATCAAACAAATGTGCTGCAGCGCTGCTGGCTGGTCTTTCCAGGGCTTCACGGTGTTCAGTTAACGTAACGTCCCGTCTACTGCGCTCTCGTACTTCGTTTCAGATGTAAAATGAGGGCAAAGATTCACAGGCTTAACGAATGGCCTGCAATTTCCTGCTGGCTTCATACCTTTGTTATGACATTAATTCATTGCCACCTCTCTGACCTGTGGAGTCTCTCCTGGATAGAAATGACTAGGAGTTAGAATAAAGTTAAAACAATGCCAATTAGCTTCACTAGTCTTGTCAGGGTCCTCCTCACTGCCTCTCTGGGACAGCATTCCCTCTCCTAATCACTATAACAACTGCTCTCCGTGTTATCACACAGCTTAATTGCTCATCTCCTCCTCCTGAAAGTGAGACCTTAGATTTGATTCCCTTTGGTGAGAAAAGAAGTGATAGCCACTTAACGCTCTGAAAGTCATCTCCATTTCTCACCTCTGTTGGCTTCTCTATTTTGCTGACTTTCTCCAAACAAGAGAAACATCCGGTTTGAGTTTTAGGTTCACAGCACAATCGTTTGATCTATTATTTGAGTTTCCCAAACGTGTGTGGTTTGTATATACCAGGTGGCTTGTTTGGTTGCCAATCACAGAGAGTGATCCTAGTTCCCTTGAGTACAGTAGTAATTCATTGACAGGTACAAGGAGGCTTGGAAAATCAAGGGAAGGGATAAGAAAAAAGCAGGCTGTTTTTGTCAGAGACACCTGGATTCCTAAGTTTATTGCTGCACTGTTCCCAACAGACAAGAAGTGGAAGCAGCCTAGTGTCCATCCACTGATGAACAGATAAAGAAAATACGGTGCAGCTACCCAGAGGAATACTACCCAGTCATAGAAGGCGGGGCTGTCATCTGGAGCACCCTGGATGGAACTGGAGATCACCTGGGAAGTGAGGTAATCCAGGCACATGACGACAAGCACCACAGGATCTTGCTCACGTTTGGAATCTGATGACGTTGATCTCACAGAGGTTGGGAGTAGAAGGGTGGTGACCAGAGGCTGAGGAGAGCAGCATGTGGGAGGGCTGGGTTGTTACAATGAGATGGGAGTAAGAAGTCTGGGTGTGTTCTGTCGCATGGCCGGGTGACTGTAGATAGCGCTATTGTAGTGTATGTGTATTTTGAAAAGCTAGAAGTAAGGACTTTTGAATGTTGTAACTATAGAGATAATTATTTACTCTGATTTGAACATTACACACTGTATACATGTATTGAAACACTACATGGTGCCCCGTAAATACCTATAATTTTTAAATATCAGTTAAGAAAAACACGAGAATATTAAAAAAGAAACAATAAAATAGGCAGTGATGTAGCTACTGCCACAATAATGCCGTGTAATAACAACCTCAAAACTCAGGGGCTTAAAACAATGAGCATTTGTTCTCTCATGGGTTTGTAGGTTGACTGTGCTTAGGTAGGTCCTGGATGGGTGTGGCTGGCATGGTAGGCTGAGCCTTCCAAGATATCCTGGTCCTAATTCCTGGATGTTACATTATATGCCAAAGATGTTATCAGGCTAAGGATTTAAGGCAGGGGGATTACCTAAGTGGGCCCCTAATGGATTACAAGCATCTTAGCAAAAGGGAAGCAGTTGGAGATTTGACAGAGGCAGAAGGTGATGTGTAATGGCAGCAGAGAGATGTGAAGATGAGAAAGGAACACAACACACGCTGGGAGTGGTAAGGAAACAGGGCCTCCCTACATCCCTTAGGGAGCTCTACCCTGAGGATACCTTGGTTTGGGCTCAGCAAAATTGACTCTGGGCTTTGAAACTACAAGAGGATAAATTCATGTTATTACGTGACAGCTGCTACAGGAGACAGAGGTAGCTGGGTAGCCTTGCTCTGGGTTGAGGATCACTGGGCTTGACTCCAGGCACTGAGTTGGACAGAGACTCTTGGGGTCCAGAGAGGGGCGAGGCTTCCCAGGCTGTCCCCTTCCCATGGAAAATCACAGGGCCAAAACACGCAAGCACATTGAAGGCCTCTGGACAGCGTGCTGGCTAATGTCCTTTAACTAAAGCTGGGCACATGGTCAAGCCCAGTGTCACTGGGGGTAGGGCTGGACACTTAGCCTGGAGTGAATGGCAGTGGCTGCAGGGAATACACACATCTTTGCTGAACCCTACTCCAGTCCATCCCAGGCAGGCGTGAGGTGGCTCTGTTTGCTTGAATGACAGCCTAGGAATGATGCAGTTAGTTACAGGATATTGAATGCCATCACTACGGGCCGCTGGGCACAGTTGCTGCCATTACCACTTCATGAATTCTAATCTACCTCTTGGTATTTTTGTTTAAACTCATGGATGATGTATTGGCTTACGTAACCTGAACAAGAAACAGAAGAGACAGACTGTTGTTTTGGTCAAGGCACATACTCATTCTCACTTGATCCAGAGTCAGGGTCCCAGGTGCAAACACTGATGGGCACAGTCTAGGTGATGAGTTCAGAGGCAGCAATTGTGTACCCTTTTCAGCTTCCATATTGGAAGGCAGGACCCTGCCTGCTGCCAAGTCTCACACATGGGAATTTTGGATGGACACAAGGATTCATGACCAGTAGCTCCACCTTTGCACTGAGGTGACAAGACTTGGACATCCACTGTCTACACCCTTTTGCAAGAGGTCAAGGTGGTGGAGACTGCATCCTGCCTAAGGCTGGCCCATGGTGCTTTGAGGCTGTGCTTTGTACTTTCACGTTTTCTTTCTCTGCCTGCCTGTTAAGATGTTTGCTCTGGCACTGAGACCCAACATTATAAGGAGTAGATGGATTCATTCTGTTGGGAAGGGATTAAGAGAACCATTTGGGCACAAGTCCAGGCACAGTGTTGGATCTCGTGCTACCAGCAATCAAGCTGACATTTTGATATCTAGTGGATGGCTGAGTCTACTTCTCAACTGATTCCAAACCCACAGGCTGAGAGGGTGCAATTGGCAACTTCGAACTCTCCAGCATGGTTTGAAAGGAAGCCAAAGAATGATGCTTAAAGCAGAGTTGTTCTCCAGAACTCTCACCTTCAGCCCCATCTTATTAGGCTAGTTTCATGTCCTATAAAATAGTTTATTTTTATGTACATACATGGCTGGACTCCAAATATCAAAAATAACCCGAGAAGGCAGATGACAGATAGTTGGAAGTAACCGCAGTGATGGGCACCCTCAGTGTTTATAGTCCTCTGAGTGGGCGCAGACAGGCAGATCATGGCAGCAGCACATGACTGGGAACCGATCTATTGCTGCCTCTGCCACCTGCCTGCTCAAGTGTCTTTACTGGGGACCATATGGGCTACCTGCTGTCTGGTGAGTGTGGGGAAGCTAAGTGGACCCTACTCCACTCTCTCACCATCTGGACAGGAGGAAGATCACAGAAAGTCAGAGTGGGACTTCACTGGGGACTTTTCAAATGGATCATAATTATTTGTTGCCAGAGGAACAGAGGGTGGGTAGAAGATTCATCAACCCAAAGTGAATTCTTGTCCTCACTTTTCCAGTCGTGCCCACAACAGCACATTTCAGGTTTAAATATCCTGGACAAGTCTAGGATGAAGCTCCACTTCCCTGCCTATGTGGAGGTTGGGATGGATGTAGAAGGTTGTCTGCACATAGGCTTGCTCTGCAACTCCAATCAATGATAGGTAAAAATAGTTGCCTGCTTGTGTAAATAGTCATATAGACATACCTTTAATGGGACTTTTGCCAAAGCGAATTCTGTAGACCAAAGCAAAGATGTGCCCCCCCCCCCCCCCCAGAAAGACACAACAGTGCAAAGTTAACTAAGCCTTGAGGCAAATGACACACATCTACAGGTAGGACCATGTACCAGTAGAATGGTCACTGGGTCTTTTTTTTTTTTTTTCTTCACCTGTTCAGCATTCAGTTTTCAGGCTTCTGGTACCAACATCCTATTTTTTACTGGGAGAATCACCCCTCCCCAACCTTTATTTCGTGTGGTTTGGGTGGGCTGGCTCCACTTTCTGAATATTGAGAATTGCTGCATAACTCAAATTGACCCAAGAAGATAACATGTCATGATTTTTGTTAGAACAACTAGAGGTCCTATGTGTGATGCTGAGGGAAGAACTTCCCTGAGAATAGAGACACTGAAGTAATCAAAAGCAAGAGTTGGGGATGATAATAACCAAGTACCAACAGTGTAAATTAAGTCCCTGGATTCAGCTATCACCACTTCTGGAGTTTTAAGTTTATTTAAGCCAATAAATCCCTTAAAGTTTCAATTTTATTCAATTTTGACTTGGGATTTTGTTACAAGTTAAAGATCCTCTACTCTTCTAAAAAACAGCAGATAAAATAGACACATCAAGAAACAGCAAGTAGAAAGAGTAAGTCCTGGGTTATTATCCCCGATTTGATGAACTCTTCTGGGATCTTTTTAAAATTCATTTTGAAGGACAGAGTACAGAGAGGTAGAAATAGAGAGAGAGAGATCTTCCATCTGCTGATTCACTTCCCAAGTGACTGCAATGGCCAGAGCTGGGCCTATTCGAAGCCAGAATCCAGGAGCTTCTTCCTGGTCTCCCATGTGGGTTCAGGAACCCAAAGACTTGGGACATCCTCTGTTGCTTTCCCAGGCACATTAGCAAGGAGCTGGATCTGAAGTGGTGTAGCTGAGACTAGAACTGGTTCCTGTAATGGGATGCCAGCACTGCAGGACAAGGCTTTAACCCTCTGGGCCACAGGGCTGGCCCCTGGGACATTTTCTTCACCTATGAAGTGAAGCAGAAGTTTCAGAAACATTATATATTTTACAGAGGATGTGTAGGATTCCTTGGTCACGCAGCTGGTTGCCAGCATAGTTCCATGGTGGGCGGCTGACCTGTGTTCTCATCTAGGGCTCTGTTCACAAGATCCCCCCCCACCCAACCAAGTCTAGTAGTTCTGTATGTTATTGGAATACAACTTCTATAATTTTTGTAAATTTACCTGGATAAAATGGTATTGATTTATGAACCATGAATGAATGCTTCTTCTATGGCAGAAAAACACAGCATTCTATACAAGAGGTGGCATTGGAAAAGCAGCCCACGCTGAACACCTGAGACTGATGCATTATTAGAGACTTCTCCCTCTCTTAGTCTTTGAGAAGTGTTTGGGGAGGACTTAAACCAGTTGTTTGTTAGATTCCCCAGTGCCTAGTGGTGTGCTTAGTGCACAGTGAGAACTGAATGACTATTTAGTGAGTGGCTGAGTATTTGGGGTTATTTCTACTTTTATTACAAAGTCCTTCATTTTAAATCAATAACACTTCAAATAGAAGGAGATTTCCTGAAGTCCATTCCCTTTGCTATTACTAAAGAATGTTTATAAAAGGTGTTTTCTTGTATATGGCAATGGATTTTTTTTAAATGAACATTGATATGTGTTGATTATTACATTATCTTTTCCTGTAAAATTCTGCCTTTCGCCTCTGTTAGTTTTCTCAAATTTGTTGGCCTTACTTTTCATCTTAACTGCCTCCCTCCTGAAAAAGTCAATATTATTCATGGTTAATGTTAACAGATTCTATCCCCTTCCATCTTATTTGTCATGGTGGTTCCTTCATTGCACAGGAAATCTGAAATAGATTTGGATATAATTGGGTCACAGATTATTAAATAACCAGCCTTTCCACTTAGTCTTATAAAACTTCCAGATGCAAAATACATTTCCTAGTTTTTCCCCATCACTCACCACTGAAATGAACTGAGTGGAATTTGTTCATGATCTGAATTTATTCAATGGTGGGTATCTCTTATTTTTGACTACTCTTTGAAGTACTTTTTAAACCTCCAAACCAGATTTTTGACTGGTTTTGTATTTTCTAT
The DNA here is from genome assembly GCA_949820135.1 of Sylvilagus floridanus. Taxonomy (NCBI): domain Eukaryota; kingdom Metazoa; phylum Chordata; class Mammalia; order Lagomorpha; family Leporidae; genus Sylvilagus; species Sylvilagus floridanus. The sequence continues at coordinate 112,930,199 of OX463238.1, read as the reverse complement.
TATTTTTTCATATTCCCTTTCTCTCACACATGCTGGTCTTGAATCTTTAACCATTCCATTCTTTCTAAGCTAGTCACCTCCCTCTCGCCATAACTTCCATCCCAGGCTTTGGAACCGATTTAGCTTTAGATTCCCTCATTCTGAAAATTCTTGGCCACTCACGTGAGTCCATTGCACAGGGTTCTGTTTCCACCTTTTACGCTTAAAAATGTTTTCTTTCATAACTGATGTTGTTTTAGATCTCTGGATGTTTTTATCTTCTCTACAAGACAAAAGAGAGACATGATCTAATCTTCAGGAAGCAGAGCTGTGAGATGACTGGGCTGTGTCCACAGTGACTCTAAGTTGTATTTTCCTGGATGGTTAGACTGTCTGTATGTCGAGTAGAAAGAGAGGAGAGGGCGACTCCAGTTCAGAGTTTTAAAGCAGGCGTTCTGGTTACAAATTGCCTGAGTTGATTTCTGGTTTTCTCAGTTACCAGTGTGTGACCTTAGGTGAATTGCCTAACTTCTCTGTGCACAATTTCTCATAAAATGAGAATAGATCTAATGGATTGAAATATTAAGAGATTTACACTTAACAGTAGATGAAAAACTCTTGACAATCATCAATACAAGAGAGCTGTTGTTATTGAATGGAAAATCACACCCAGGTAGCTGGAAGAGGGAGATTAACATTTTTATCATTGGCAAAACACCTAATTTAGAAACAAACATTAAAATGAACCACTTACCCAATGAAGGATTCAAATAAAGAGTCGAGGGTTATATAATCTCAAAGGATTAAAGCTCAAAACACAAGAAATAGGCAAAAATATGGACAATTATCTTTTTATAATAAGGGAAATGTTTATTTATTGAGAGCGTGTGGGTATGTTTTTGTGTTGAGAGCAAGGATATTGCACTTAGAGATTGCTTCCCAGTAACTGCCCCCAATCAGACATTAAACAGCCACCATTTCATTTGCACATAGGTTCTGTGGCCCAGAAGCTTGGACACAGCACACAGTGGAGTGGGTCCTTTGTCTCGGCTCACAATATCTGGGTCTCAGCTGGGGAGGCTCAAATGACTGGGACTGGAGTCAGTTGGAGGCTTCTTCACTCACATGTCTGGCAATGGATACTTGCATTGGACTAGGAGAGATGCAATACTTGGCTGGGACTGTTGATTGACAGGTCTATCTGTGTCCTTGCCATGTGGCCTGGGTTTTCTCACAATGTAGAAGCTTCAAAGTAGCCAGACTTTTTACTTGGCAGCTCAAGCCACCAAGAGTGATGTGATCCAGAGAATGGGGAATGTGCTCATGACCTGTACTGATCACGTGGTAGCGTCACTTCTCAAGCCCTAGTCACTAAAGTGCTGTGCCTGAGCCAATTCAAGGGCTAAGACACAGCCAAGACGTGTTAGATCAATATCACAGCATTTGTGACTGTGTTTTAAACAACCACATGCGGCTAGAGAAGCAATGAGTTGTGTATCAGTTTTGTAGCATCTGCTAGTTGCAAGGAGAAAGTGGTCTCAATTATGCATATGAAAACAGGATTAAAAGATACAGTATTGGGGCCGGCGCCGCAGCTAACTAGGCTAATCCTCTGCCTGTGGCACCGGCACTCTGAGTTCTAGTCCCGATCGGGGCACTGAATTCTGTCCCAGTTGCTCCTCTTCCAGTCCAGCTCTCTGCTGTGGCCCGGGAAGGCCGTGGAGGATGGCCCAAGTACTTGGGCCCTTGGAGACCAGGAGGAAGCACCTGGCTCCTGGCTTTGGATTGGCGCAGTACGCTGGCGTAGCAGCCATTTGAGGGGTGAACCAATGGAAGGAAGACCTTTCGCTCTGTCTCTCTCTCTCACTGTCTAACTGTCAAAAAAAAAAAAAGATACAGTATTGGGGCTTCACTTGGCCTAGTGGTTAAGATGCCCACTTTCCACATTGAAGTGGCTGGATTCAGGGCTCGGCTCCATCTCCTGAACCCAACTTTCTGCTAACACAGACTCTGGGAGGCAGAGGGGATGGCTCAAGTAATTGGGTACATGTTCTTCACGTATGTGCCCTGGATTGAGTTCTTGGCTCCAAGTTTTGGCCTTGACCTGACTCCAATAGTTACAGGTATTTGGGGATGGACACTCTCTTTCTCTCAGATAGATAGATAGATAGATAGATTAGATAGATGATAGATAGATAGATAGATGATAGATAGATAGATGATAGATAGATAGATGATAGATAGATAGATAGATAGATAGATAGATAGGTAGATAGATCAAATAGAGCTTCTAAAGAAAGGAATATCTTTTAATAAGGTTCCTCTATGGAGAACAGAGTTCTACCATCCTGATCTTTTCTGACCTATGCTGCCTTGATGTTTTCCTTATTTAAATACTTGTTTGTACTTTGTTTTTCTCCTATTCTCTGTTTATAATTGTTTTATAGAAAACGCAAATAATACATACAAATATAAGGAAATAGACTAGTCCCCATAACCCTCCCACAAATAGTTCAACTACTACCAGGTAGGCGTGGTCTATAGTCTAATGTATTTATCCCTCTCCTGTCTCTTTACTGATGGTTTTTAACAATTTGTACAACATATATATGCAGCATTGTGTTGTTCAGTTTTTCAATTTATCATTCTGTTCTAAGCATTTTTCATCATGTAACTAAGAGTTATTTGTAATATTTTCTTTATTATTACATATTTTGTCCTTTATTTTTTGAGCAAAATGAAGAAAGTCTATTGCGTGAAAAAGGAAAGAGAAAACAAAGGAGAAAGCTCCTGGCAGTTGGGAGGGGCTCCAGAAGGGATTGCCACAGAAGGGGTCCTGTCTAGGGTTTTTATATGTTTTTTAAGTGGGGAACTCTCTCCAATCAGTGGCTCTATATGCTGATAAGGTGAGGATATCTAGTACTGGGGATGGGCCTCTTGGAGAGCAGCCACCAAAATCACTTTTTTTCCCTAGGTGGTGCTTGTTGCTTGCTACTCAGAGTCAGAGCTGGAGTGACTCATTTTGCATGGGGAGGTTGCTAGAGTGCTCAGACAGGTCCGTGATGATCTTGACATCATACATTGAGAGTATTCTAGGGAACTGCTTTAACAAGGATGCATCCTTATCTGGTGATTGCATTATTCTTCCGTGGGGCCCCCTGCCCTCTACCTGCCTGGATGAAGAATCTGTCCCCCTGTCTATCAATCTCCCCTCTGAAGAGGTGATCCTAACTGCTGGTAGGGAAAGGAGCAATGGCAGCTCTGGCTGTGTCAAGCTAGAAAGGGACAGTGTTGAGGGCCAGCACTCGGGACTCCTCCATAGGCCTATCTAGTGGTCCCTTGTAGAATTATGTCTGCACACGAGGCTCCAATTGTGTACCATCTGAAACATGATTGCTTCTAGATGAGAGGAAATGAACTTAAGGCAGTTTAGGATGCATGGGCCAAAGAATAGGAATATGACCAGGAGGATCTATAGCAGAAGACAAAAGAGAGACATGATCTGATCTTCAGGAAGCAGAGCTATGAGATTATTAGTCCACAACTGATTCTGAGATGTGTGTTCCTGGCTGCATAGACTTTCTGTATGTTGAATACAAAGAGAGGAGAGAGAGAATTCAGTTCAGGGCGTTAAAGCAGGTGTTCTGGTTACAAACTGCCTGGTTACAAAAACTGTTCTGGTTACAAATAGCAGAGGGGTTAGGAATGACCATAACCATGATTCCCACCCTCCAAATTAACTTGGAGGTAACTTCCAACAGATCTCACTCATCTGCAGTGTAGCTTCTCAGATGTGACTGACCTGGGTTTCTGCTTGTGTAGAATTATTGACATAGACACAGCAGTATATGCTAAAGTGGTCATGCAGGACTACACAAGTGACCCCTTCTTAGATGAGAAGACAGTCTAAAGCCGTTCTATTATTCATTATGACATTTACCCGGATGCTGGAGATTTTGGTAAATCCAAAATGCTTAAAGATGTTTTGTTAGCCCATCATTCAATGGCCCCAGTCAAGTTTGTGAAGATCTGCAATAGGGTATCCTTCCACAAGGAAGGGGATGAGTTCTCCCTTGCACAGTTGTAAAAACATTGAGAGTATTCTAGGGAACTGCTTTAACAAGGACAGTTATCAGACAACCACGCATAAGGAACCTTCCTTCACAACCTGTTGGCTTTACCTAATTTTGTTTAAGGTTGACATCAGTGGGTCCATCTTGATTTTCATTCTCTCGTGATCAAGATCCTTTCCTTTTAAGCACTTAGCTGATTTTTCATTTGTCCCTTGTGACCAGATGAGATTTGACTGCTGAGCCAGTCCCACAATGGGATGTAAGTATTTGGTGACCAGGCGTAGTGTCAGTAACCTTTTCAGCCATATTTGAGCCACGAAGAGGTTTTAGGAGTGGGCCTCAGGATAATTATACCTGGAGTTCATTGTTTTAGTCAAGGTTCTTCTGTGTTTTTGTAACTTCCCTAGGAGAGGTCAATTTTATAAGTCTTTCGGAAAGTGTATCATGTTGTCATTGGGTGTTGATTTCCTGGGAGAACTGAGACTTAAAGGAGTTACCATTGTTGGCCTATTTTTAGATGTTGGAGTGATTACCTTAACCCTGACTAAGCTAATTTCTATTGTATACTCTCTATGCTATGTGATTATCTACTAGGATGTATGGTTTGATCCCCAGACCTTTAAAAAATGGATGACTAATCTTTTATGTGATAATAACTAGCCACAATATAGAGGACCAAATAGCATAGCTAGAAAATTAGAGCTTGAACTATGTTATGATAGTACAGCTATATAATTTCTGCCATGGCATAGTAAATGGGCGTAACTCTCCTTTTCAAAACAAATCAAGGGGAGGTTGGAAGTTCTACTAGTGAGTACTAGAAAAAGAACTCAAGGGTCCATTCTATCAGGAAAATGGAAAATTTGGGCACAGAAGGCTCATGGAAAAATTAGGCCATGGTGTAAGAGACCTAAGCCTAGTCTACAAAATATACTCCTGAGGAGTCTCATCTCCCAGCCCCTCCAGGAAGCCTGCTTTCAGATACAGGCACTTGCTAGCTGGGCGTGGACAGCTAGTTAGGCCAAGGTCTAGAGGAAGTGCAGGGAGGCAGAAAGGGAGGGTCAGAGTTAGGTGCTGGTGAAAGCCAGTTGCTGTGGTTAATTAATCTTCCTTGGCCATGAATGCCAGCTTGCTCATGCACCTATGATATACCGGATCAGGGGACCAGGGACAGAAGATGGAGGACCTGAGTTGGATGCAGGTTAGGGCTGCTCCACTTCCCATCAAGCTGCTCCACTTCTGATCCAGCTAATGTATCTGAAAAAGCAGAAAATGGCCCAAGTCCTTGGGCCCCTGCACTCATGTGGGAGACCAAGATGAAGCTCCTGGCTCCTGGTTGTTGTGGCCATTTGGAGAGTGAACGAGTGGATGGAAGATCTTTCTCTCTCTGTATATCCCTCTTTCTATAACTGTCTTTCAAATAAATAACAACAGATCTTAAAAGATAAAAGCTATGCTTGTATAATATCTCAATTTTTAAAGTCATCTATATATAATTGCTAAGAATAAGTTGGATAAAGTTAAATAGATAAATGTTTTTAAGAAACCAACTTAAGTACCCTCAGCATTTTAAATTCTATAAAAGAGTATTTGGATCAGTAAAAATATATTTTCATAAGTTATATAAGTAACAATTCAAGACTACGTTAAAGTTTCTATGTCTTTTATTTAAAATATTGTTTGTTTAAATTTAAATGTTTCCTCTTCTAGGTTTAGAAAGACTTTTTTCCTGTGATTTCTTTTGTTCTCAGTGACTTGAGGCAGTATTATAAACAGATAAAAGTATTTACCTTTCCCTCTACTTAATTCCTCTGAAATTCAAGACTCTTCTGAGGCATTTTAGATTCTGTGGAAATGTGATTGTTTACATGAGTTGAATAAAAATCTGTTCTCATAACAAGGTATAGTTAAAAACATTAGGGGCCGGCGCTGTGGTGCAGCAGGTGCAGCTGCTGTCTGCAGTGCCGGCATCACATGTGGGCACCTGTTCGAGTCCTGGCTGCTCCACTTCCTATCTAGCTCCCTGCTAATGTGCCTGGGAAATCAGCAGAAGACAGCCCAAGTCTTTGGGCCCCCACACCGATGTGGAGACCCCAAAGAAACTGCTGGCTCCTGGCTTTGGCCTGGCCTAGCCCTAGCTGTTGAGGCCATCTGGGGAGTGAACCAACAGATGGAATCTCTCCCTCTCTCTAATCTCTCCCTCTTTCTCTGTAACTATGACTTTCAAATAAATAAAGTAAATCTTAAAAAAATTAAAAGATAAAAACATTGGCATATCTATTGTAAAACAACTTTTGTTGCTATACTTAACACAAATAGTCTATAAACCAAAATACACCTGCTTTTAGACTGTAACCATTCATTGTTTTAGGCTTGCTAACCTTGAGGATTTTCTCGGTCTGAGGTGACTCTGTAACCCTGTTCAGTCTTTTTAACATACAAACTTGATTTATTCTTCTCTTCTTGGCTTTATTGTGCTTATTGCCAGTGAGTCTAAGTACAAGTCCCAGCAAGATGATGCTGGCCTGATTTTTTGAGATAAACAATAAGCTCCAGATATATTGCACTTTAATTTAAGCATTTTTGTTTACTAGAGAGGCAGAGAGAGAGAGAGAGAGAGAAAGCGAATGAGAATGGTTCTTCCATCTGCTGGTTTACTCCCCAAATATCTGCAGCAGCTGAAGTTGGGCTGGGCCGAAGCCAGGAGCTGGCAGCTTGATCCAAGTCTCCCACGTGGGTGGCAGGGACTCAGTTATTTGAGCCATCACTACTGCCTCCCCCATTTTCAAAAAGTTGGAGTTAGGAGCTGGAACTGGCAACTGAACTCAGTGATCTGATGGGGGACTTGGGTTTCTTAACCACTAGGATAAACATACACCCTTATAATTAGATTTTAAATGAAACATTTTAATTTGAATTAAAGCAGCATTTGATCACAATAAATCATTAAAATACATAGGTGCACCAAATTAAAAAAGAAGCACATCTCCAACCAAATCTTAGTTATTGACTACAAATGAAATTTACTAGACTTTCTTACAGAATGGGATTTTTAGTGTTCTCATTTTACAACACATTTCCCCTTACTGTTAGTAAAATTTGAACTTTGTCTTTAGCATTTCTAGATTTACTTTTATTTATATAATCTCTTCTCTAGGTTTTCCAATATTTGATATTGTAAAAATACTTCATCAAGCATCATTGACCGTGAAAACGTGTTTGCATATTTGTAAAAGCTTTTCTGTAGGATAGATACCTAGGAGTGAAAATATTAGCTTAAGGAGGATCACTTGAAATTCTCATAGATAATGCTAGATTTGTAATCATCTGTTTCAGTGGCTGCATGATATTCCTGTCTATGGATGTAACTGCTTAATCATTATCCTGGAAAATTTTTGTTGGTAGTTTTTCCCCAGTGATAAACAAAGTTGCATGAATATCCTCACCTTGAAATCTGTGCCAATGTCACCTTAGGATTGAGTTTTATAAGACAAGAAATTGTCATAACGTCTGAACGCCTTAAAGATTCTTCACTAATGTTGCTAAATTGCTTTTCAGAAATGCTGTAGGAGTTTACACACCTGGTACCTGCGCACCTTTGAACTTGAGATCAGGCTAAAATGTTGCTATAAAACGTTATGGCCTATCCTTAACTTCCCACATTTAAGGTTAATAATACCTTGTAAAAAATTGGCCAGCATTTGACCAGAAAATGAAACTTCTCCAATGATTCATGTACTATGCACAATTCTGTGGAATTTCTATAAAGAACGTCCTCTAGGGGCCCTTGGCTATCACTCCCCGTTGCTGGGACAGCCAGGAAGCATGGGAGGGGGTCGGTGGTGACTGTGCCGGTTGCCCTAGCATGGGCCTATCATATGTGAGTATGAAGTAGAAAATGCCCAGCTCTGGACATGTTTCATTTCTCTAGAGGGAAAAAAAAAAGATTTGAAATGACCCCTAGCCACTGTCCACAGGTTTGCAACTGGATTTCCAAAACTTAAAGCGATAGCTTATTACTTCACATATTACTGATTGCTGCTTGTCCTTAGGGTTAAAACAATATCCGGAGGAAAATGGCTTTGGATCTTTTGAGAGACATGTTTCAAGTTCAGCATATAAATGAACAGGAGATTGGATTGCCTAATCACCGGCTCTCTTTATTTTTCTTTCCTCTATCCTGATAGTCACTTGCTTGTCATCTAGTTCCTATTGCTGTGTAGAGTTAATTTTATTCAGCTTGGGTGTAAATTTGTATTTAATTTCAAAATTAGGTCACTGGCTCCTTGGACAAGGAATTATTCCTTGTATAGGCTCAAATCTTTGCAACTCTGATAAAGTGCTAAAAAAGTGCCTTGAATTTAGTGGGTTCTTCCTCTGTCTGTTTGTAGAATATTCTTTTCTTGAACAGATATTCTGTGTTGTCCACTGTCTAGTTCTGGGGATGTTCTTTCTTTCTTTATTTTTTTGACAGGCAGAGTGGACAGTGAGAGAGACAGAGAGAAAGGTCTGGCGCACCGTGCTGATCCGATGGCAGGAGCCAGGTGCTTATCCTGGTCTCCCACGGGGTGCAGGGTCCAAGCACTTGGGCCATCCTCCACTGCACTCCCGGATCATAGCAGAGAGCTGGCCTGGAAGAGGGGCAACCGGGCGCCCCGACCAGGGCTAGAAACTGGTGTACCAGCGCTGCAAGGCGGAGGATTAGCCTGTTGAGCTACGGCGCCGGCCTGGGGATGTTCTTTAAAAAGGAAGGTGTGATCTTCGTGCCCATCCGATATTCAGCAGTTCTCCGTATCCGCCAGCTTCCGTCACCCCTGGGTTGGGGCCATGGGACTAGCTCTGACTGAAGGGCCCTGGGGGTGGCAGTAAGAGTGGTGTGCTACTCTCACTGTCCCGCCCCTGGCGGGTTGACCTTGGAGGCTAGATATGGAGCTGACACTGGCATGACACGCAGTGTGGGTCCCCGAGTCATTCAAAAGAAGACAGCGGGGAATCTACCACCCACACCAGGTTTTGTGTGTGCACAAAGTGAACTTTTGGGCTTTCCGGTACTAACTGGTTTGGGGGTCTGTTTGCTGCTATAGTGCCCCTCAGCAGCTACCTGTGGTCCATGTGAAGTAATCACACACAGGATTATCTTTTGGGTGTATGGCTGGGAAACAGAGCGACTTGTGGGTGTTCCCAGTGGAATGGGAGTTCATCCAGATTAGCTTCTCTGGGTTTTGAACTCTGTCTTCAGCCTCTTAGGGCTGTAATTCTCTCATCTGTGAACTGCAAGGATGGGAAGGGGCTGCTTTTGCTGCCCTAACTCTGACGTGTTTTGTCCGCCACTGTGAGAACGGGAGAAGCAGAGACCACAGCGCAGGTGGGCAGGTCTTTACAAGAACAGGTGCTTTTCTCTGATTTGCTGGTTAGGCCCTCCCAACCCTGCACTTGAAGTAGCAGATGGGCCATTATCTTCTGACTGCATACATACATCTTTTGGGGAAGCCGCTGGAATTGGTTGGCACACACTTGTTGCTATTAACAAGTGGAAAGAGAATATCACAGCACTGTCACACGTCCACGCAACCCTGCCTGCTGGATAGTGTGTGTTTGTGCAACTGCTTCTTGACTTCCATTCCAACTCCTTACACAATTGCAGGTCTCCACTGCATCCTCCGTGCCGTCTCCCCATGCCAGGTGCATGTCTACTGTTGTACTCACGCCATGGTGTTTATTACTATTATTACTTAAACCAGTGTTTCTTTACTGAGTTGCCTGCTCCATGAAAAAAGGACTTGCCTTCATTGTATCCCCAGGGTCTAACCCAGTGCCTGATTCCTGGGAGTCACCTATAAATGGGTCTCAAATAACTGAATGACAAGCGAGTGAATCACGAACTGTTATCCAATGGCAAACTGGCATTAGAAGTGGGTGAGACAACCTTTCTCTCTGTCTCTCTCTCTCACTGTCCACTCTGCCTGTCGAAAAAAAAAATAATAAAGAAGTGGGTGAGACAGCGCTAGCCCTCAGCTCAGTTTGCTGCTACCATCATTCCTTCCCCATTACCTCCTTTTCTTTTAAGAGATGGCCAATTCTAGGTGACTTGTCATGCCATTGCCTTTCAGAAACCATGTTTTAGAGCCTCTCCATAGCTTGTTTTGCAAAGGAATTAGGGGGTTTAATGCGTTTGTGTTCTAAAGAGCTTGAGATCTGCTTAGGAAAGTCACTCTAGAATGCCTAAGTGCTGGTATCATAATATTTATTGAGAACTGATGAATCGAATTCTTAAAATAGTCTTGTTCATGCAGCATTGCTGAAAGCACGCTGTAGTAAATCCCATTTGTCTTGGATGTAAGGTTTCTGGAAGATGAATGGAAGGAGGACATTAGAGGATTTTGGAGTGGATTGTGTAAGAATGAAGGATTTCCGCAGAGATCCCTGTTCTTAAAGTGACAGATGCTAGAAAGATGCAACTTACAAGAGTTTGGTAATTGCACATTTGATAAACTGGCAACCCCCCGGGGCTTCCAAACGGGCAGTGTGAGAGGCTCCTAGCCTTGCAGCGTGTCCCAGGACGGGGACGAAGAGCCGTGGAGGCCACTTCCATCCGTGATCACTGACCTTGGGTGTGTCATCTGGGGACCGGTCCTTTTCTCGGGGCTGGGGTGGGCTTCATTCTCTTGACTGTGTGAGGTTTCACAGCCTTTGCATCTGTCTCAGGCATTGGCAAAAAAGCAAAAACAAAACAGAAACAAACAGGCCATCAGTGCTCAGCGAGGAGCCAGTTGTGGGCTCAGGTGGGACAGTGACTCTGGGAGAGCTGGAGGGTGGCGTGACCAGATCTCTAGAGCGTCCCTCCACCCCCTGGCCTGCACTGTGCCTTTCCTCTGCCAGGGGACAGTGGGGCTGCTGCACGTCTGCCCTGCCAAGTCCCATTTTGTGCACTGACTCACTAACTCAGTGTCCTCTAGAAGGTTCTCGATATTCCTGTACATCTCATTTTATTCCTACAAGGGGTCTTTAAAAAGCCCATGGGAGGTACATATCATGAAAAACCATGCAAGAATTTCAGGGCTTTTTTTTTTTGCACCCAAATAAACTGTTCTTTAAATTCCACTTCCATGAACTTTTTGAAGTACCCTTGTATAAAAATACATAGTTTGCCATGCCACCGCCCTACGTGGAGAAGGAAGCCTGCTGTTGGCTCTTAGGAGACGAATCACCACCACCATCCTCCACACCTACAGACCCGGCATTCTGTGTGACTGTTAGTGTCACAGTAATAGTAACAGTTACTGAAGGCTGACCTAGAGGGGCTGGCACTGGGAAAATTCCAGAGACTTTCAGAGTTACCTTGTAGCAGAGGTAAGAGCAGAATCCCAGCCTTGCGGCTCCACAGAGAGCGATTCACAGTGAGCCGTGGTGTTTAGGCTTTGTCTCAGAAAGACAGGTTCTGATGGCTGTCAACTTCTGTAATTAGAAGACAGGAAAGTTGACACCAAATGAGAGGGGAGATAGGGGTGTGGAGGCAGATAGATTGTCCTGCTTGTGTGTAGAGGGTGTGTGGCGGTGGGGAACTGAGAGTGATTTTGCCTGGATGCCACTGATGTTGTTCTTGGCAAAGCAGAACTTGATGGTTTCTCCAGAGAGCAGGAGAAAGTGGGGGCTTGATGAGTGTGGCTATGGCTCAGACCAGCGGGCAGATCGTCAGTTGTGTCTTCAGATGGCAACCAGTGTAAGTTAGAGAACTGTTTTGTTCCCCATCAATATTGTGGCGATCAATTCCTTGGATCCTTGACTTCTTCCCAGAGGGTGTATGCTTGCGAAGTAGCAAAGAACTGGCTGATATTGCAGGGTCATTGTGAGAGCACTGGGATGCGTGGGACCCAATAGACCTGCAGTTGGGAAGCCTGGACAGAGAGCTCTCCTCTGAAAAGCCAGATGGGAGATGGCACAGGGACACCTTCACGGGGCACCTCCGTGAGGGCCATGCACCCCTCTTCGCTGTCTCCCCAGTCGTCCCATACAAATGGGGCAGGGAACCCACTCTGCGTGCTGCACAGAACTTCAGGATGACTGAACCGGAAGTGAAACAATTTAAGAATTCATTTACTTATTTTCATTTTATCTGAAAGACAGGGCTGCTTCCTGCACAGGTTTGTTACCAAATGGCTGCAACAGCGAGGGCTGGACTGGAACGAGGGCTGAAGTCAGCATCCTGGAACTCCAGGCAGGTCTCCCACATGGGTGGCAGGTGCCCAGGGCATGGGAAGTAGCCATCACCTGCCGTCTCCCAGGATCCCATTAACAGGAAACTGGGCGAGTAGTGCAGGAGCCGGGACTCCAACCAGGCACTCTGATGAGGGATAGAGGCACCCCAAACAGTGACAGCCACTGAGCCACTGCCTCCCTCGAAACGTTGTTTTGTTTTTACTTTCTAATTTTGTTCCATTTTTTTCTTCCTTAGGAAGATTTGCACCAAAAGGGATTTTTGTACATAGTCTATTTACGATTCTAGCAATTTGTCTGCATTTCTGTTCTGAAATCAGCTATTATCCTTTAGAAGCTTTTCTAAAGGAAGGCTCTTGGAGGGTGTCACATAAAAATACTCATCTCTCTTCCATAGCCATAGAGAAGAGGGAGCTATCGCTGCTCAGTAAGACGTGCGTATCATTAGTTCAACACAGGAGAAACCCTCTGATCTGGAAGGGTTTCTTCTGGTGATGTAAAAATTAGAGTGTTTAAGCAAAGAATACCCTTGTCATAAGCATTTGACTCCAAAAGATAATTTGAACAGTTAATTTGCATCTTCTTATTTTTCCAAAGTGCTAATAAGCAGAGTTACGTAGGGATGAGACTCACAGACGTGCGTCTTTCTTACGGGAGCACTTGTCTAGCTGTCTGGGTAGTAAAGCAAGTTAAAATTTAAGAGGACCGAGTTCCTTCAAACCCAGCTAGCTCCTGCCTGACCTTGGCTGCGCTGTGTACCCCTCTGAGTCTCAAGTCCCCAGCTATAAAACTGGACTCCCAGGATCTCGCGTTTACATGCTCCTCTGTGAGCTATCAGGGGAAGGAGCAATCATTCCCCATAGTTTTCAGCAGAGAGTTTAACTAGCTAGGGTTCAGAACAGATCATTCAGGGCTTAGGAGGTAGGATTTTTAAAGAAAGGTTAAACCAGAATGCGTAAGAAAGCAAATAGTTATATATTAACTTATGTAATCTCCTTTGCTTCCAGCACATGCTTAGAAATGCTTTTACATGGGAGAAATGACTGAAATGCATAAGAAACAAATTTCAATCAAGAATTTGATATCAACTTTAGGGAGAACTTTTGTCAAAAATATAGTTGGATGATATTTAATTCTCCTGCTAATCCTGATAAGGTGTTAGACAGACATCCCGCGTGATCACGCATATATTTTACCCTCCCATCTCCCGCTCCCTCTCCCATTACATTTGCATCAAGATTCATTTTCAATTATCTTTATATACAAAAGATCAATTTAGTATATATTAAGTAAAGATTTCAACATTTGTACCCACACACAAACACAAAGTGCAAAATACCATTTGAGCACTAGTTATAGCATTAATTCAAATTGTACAACACATTAAGGACAGAGATCCTACATGAGGAGTAAGTGCACAGTGACTCCTGTTGTTGACTTAACAAATTGACACTCTTGTTTATGGCGTCAGTAATTTCTTTAGGCTCTAGTCATGAGTTGCCGAGGCTATGGAAGCCTTTTGAGTTTGCCGACTTTGATCTTATTTAGACAAGGTCATAGTCAAAGTGGACATTCACTCCTCCCTTCAGAGAAAGGTACCTCCTTCTTTGATGGCCCCATTCTTTCCACTGGGATCTCACTCGCAGAGATCTTTCATTTAGGTCCTCTTTTTTTTTTTCTTCAGAGTGTCTTGGCTTTCCATGCCTAAAATACTCTCATGGGCTCTTCAGCCAGATCCGAATGCCTTAAAGGCTGATTCTGAGGCCAGAGTGCTATTTAGGACATGTGCCATTCTATGAGTCTGCTGTGTCTCCCACTTTCCATGTTGGATCGTTCTCTCCCTTTTTGATTCTATCAGTTAGTATTAGCAGACACTAGTCTTGTTTATGTGAGCCCTTTGACTCTTAGACCTATCAGTGTGATCAATTGTGAGCTGAAATTGATCACTTGGACTAGTGAGATGGCCTTGGTACATGCCACCTTGATGGGATTGTATTGGGATCCCCTGGCATGTTTCTAACTCTACCATTTGGGGCAAGTCCGATTGAGCATGTCCCAAATTGTACAGCTCTTCCCTCTCTTATTCCCACTCTTATATTTCACAGAGACCACTTTTCAGTTAAAATTTAAACACCTAAGAATAATTGTGTGTTAATTACAGAGTTCAACCAATAGTATTAAGTAGAATAAAAACAAATACTAAAATGGATAAAGTATTAAGTTGTACATCAACAGTCAGGACAAGGGCTGATCAAGTCACTGTTTCTCATAGTGTTCATTTCACTTTAATAGGTTTCCTTTTTGGTGCTCGGTTAGTTGTCACCGATTAGGGAGAACATATGATATTTGTCCCTTTGGGACTTGCTTAGTTCACTCAGCATGATGTGTTCCAGATTCCTCCAACCTGAATATAACCCTACCATTCAACCCAGCCATCCCACTCCTTGGAATTTACCCAAAGGAAATTAAATTGGCAAATAAAAGAGCCGTCTGCACCTCAATGTTTATTGCAGCTCAATTCACAAGAGCTAAGACCTGGAATCAACCTAAGTACCCATCAACAGTAGACTGGATAAAGAGATTAGGGGACATGTACTCTATAGAACACTATACAGCAGTAAAAAAATGAAATCCAGTCATTTACACGCATATATTTGAAAAATACATAGCACAATCTCATGGTGTGTCCTTACTCTCTCAGCTGGAGTTGGACTGGGCCATGGCGGAGCTATAGCTGTCTGAGGAAGAACTGGCAGGTAGGTTTCTGGATCAGATGGAAATTCTCCTCATTTAACATAAAAGCCACCAACTCCCTGCTCCATGTCCATAGATGCCAATGCCCAGCATTAGACTGTAAAAAGATTTCATCAGTGGAGATAGACATTTGACGTAGAGGTTAAGCCACTGCTTGGGAAGCTGTATCTCATATCAGAGTTCTTGGGTTCAGGTTCCAGTTCTGTTCCTGATTCCACAGGAACACACTGGGAAGGCAGCACGTGACGGCCCAAGTACTTGGGTCCCTGCCACCCAAGTGGGAGACTTGAATTCCTAGCTCCTGGTTGTGGCTTGGACCGTGTCTGCCTGTTGTAGGCACTTGGAGAGTTGATCAGTGGCTGGGAGCTCTGTCTGAGTGTCTGTGTGTCTGAATGTCTGTGTCTCTCAAATGATAATGGAAACGATTCCAACAGCGGTAGCACTGGTGACCCCAGTAAGAGTCCCACCGTCTTTGGATGCAATCGTTACTTCATCGCTAAGAGAGACACCTGTTTATATTGATAATATTGTCTTGAATGAACTGGGATCAAGGTGAGAAAATTGTTGTTCAGGAAACAGAAGGACTGGAACACAAAGCCTTTAATGAAATGAAGTCTCCTGCTTGGGACGATTGTGACTTACAAACAAATGTTCCAGCTGTCTGTCTGACAGTGGGGTAAGGAACAGTCTCTGGGTTGGTGGTAATTAAGCAGCTATATATACAGTGAAGTCTCCAAATCAAGAACAGGTGAACACAAGACGGGCCACATGAGAATAATTCAGGGATAAAGAGCTTGGGCAAGGTGAGCTATGTTAGAATTTGTCATTTATGGCAGAACCACCTTGAGAACTTCTGGAATGCTCTTGTGTTGTTTGGTGGTGGAACAATGACGTTCACTGTGTGTGTGTTGCACTCAAGTCTTCCAGTGAAAGCTTATGAAATATCCCGCCCAATATTTTGAAGGAAAGGCTGCGGAGCTGTCTTCTGTTGTCAGTGGCTCTGCACATAAGTGATGTCTGAGGTGTTAGGGAGTGGTGGGGACTGTGGTAAAGGGTCGGTTGTTGGTTGTATTTAGAGGAAAAAGAATGAACTTTCTGACCTCTTCCTGTGGAAGTTCTTGGAGATTAGTAAATTCCTTTATACCGTATTTTTAGGAGAAAAATAGTTCTGGCTTCCTTGTCAAGAGAAATGTGTCTCATGAGAACAAAGGTATTTTAAAACCTAAAAAAAGGACAACTCCTCCCCACAGTGGCGCTTTCTGTGTGAGCATTTGGTGCCCTGTTGCTGATTCCAGGCAGCATAAACTTTGTGCAGCTGACATCTTCTGACTCAACTCCTGCTATAATTGAAATTACTTTATTAAACAAGCTTGAATCATTTCAATTACTTTGTGGCCTGGAGTGCTGGTGGCATACATGATGACTACATGCTGATTAAATTAGTGCTCCTACACCCCAGAAAGATGTGCACACCAGAAAATGCCTTTCTCTTTCTTCAATATAAAGAAGCTCTCTCTAATTCATATTCGCTGGATAGATCCCTTTGGGTTGTATATTAATATTCATAAGATAAACCACATAGCTAAAGCAGAAGATTAAAGTCAAGTCTCTTAATAAAGAAGCAAGAGTAATGACTACAGTAAAATCTCCAAAAATGCCATTATCCCCCCGAAGAGTGAGCACTGCTACTGTACATGTGCTGAAGCCAAGCAAGAGAACAATAAAGAAATGAGTTACTGCAGTGATTTGGATTTTAAAATCCGCTGGAGAGGAATGAGCAAACACAAACACTTAGACCAGTGGAAAAGAACATCAGGGTCAGACAGGGGGCTGAGCCACAGCCTCAGAGCAGACTCTCCTGCTCACACTGTTTAGATAAGAGAATCGATTGGTGCCAAAGGAGTGGCACTAATATGTATTCTCATTAATTTCATTATATGGTTTTTGCTTGAGTTCAATCCTGAATACCGAAGATGGAGGGTGACTGAATCACCGATCCCCTGTCCAGCTAATCCCTTCTAGGTTGTCCACTAGAATTCTGTCTTTCGTTGGCCATCTGTGTTGACCTCCTCTTGATGAGATGAGAAACTGACACCTGCCAGACACTGCCCCGCCTTATGTCCTCCCTCCCTGCCTCCCCCAGGCTCTCAGGGCCCACCTTGTGCCAGGTGCTTTCTCAGTGGCTGGGGGTCCTGCAATGGGATGTCAAGTCTCCTGCTCTCAGATTTATATTCTAGTGGGAAAGAAACAGCAACCCCTTCAACCAACTAAAACTGATAATTTCCGAGAGTGAGAAGTGCTGTGACAAAACCAAAGCTGATAAAGGTATGGGGGTGACTTGATTTTTTTTTGGGGGGGGGGAGGTTGAGCTATTTTAGATAAAGATATCAGGGAAAGCCTCTTTCTAAGGAGAAGGCATTAGAGAATACTTGCATATCAATAATATAATAATAATTTATTTTTGTAGCCTGCTTTACAGTTTACAGGGAAGTTTCAAATAAAATATATCACTTAATCCTCATAGCAGTCTTGTGAGATCAAGATTACGATCTCAGTTTTCTAAATGAAGCTCAGAAAGCTTAAGTGATTTGCCCTGTGTTATGGAATCAGTGTACAGCAGGGCTTAGATCCATGGCTTAGATGCCAGAGCTAATTGCGCTGTGACCGAGAAAATCAGGGGTTTAAACAAAGTCTGAAGCTTGACACCACTGGCATCGTATTTGTGCAGAGTGGTGTTAGTGGGGATTCAAAAAGAGCCAAACTCTTCAAAAATTTTATTACTCAATAACAAGGTTGTACATTGATGTTGGGTCAGAACCAGTTTATAAAGGAGCCGGGACAGTCATATCCACGATTTACAAAGGTTTAAGAGGTGCCCCTCATGTCACAAGGCTCAAGCCAGTCTCTTGTCTTGTTCATTCCAAACACTGGCTAACACAGCCGGGTTAGAGGGTGATGTGGCAGCCATTATGTTGTCCTTTTCCTCCTCATGGCTATCGGGAAGATGGCCACAAACAGAGGTGCTTGATGCAATCCCCTGCGAGTCACATGCGTCTATAATCTGATTGAAAAATACAGTTTTAAAAGTGTTCACTTCTTTTTGAGTCATTCTGTGTTCAGCAAGGTGGTGATGAATTTCTATCATTGTGTATATTTAATAAACCTTATGGGCCCTAATTTGCTGAACCGTTTGATTGCCCAATGGGGATTTTCTTTCTCCAAACCATAAGTGCAGTTTGCACTTATTCAAACAATCCCCACACAGCAGAAGGCTTTTTTATGCAAGTGAAGATCTACTGGGCAGAGGGAGCAGTGTGCACAGAGGCCTGGCATTGCACCCTTAGGAGGTGGAGGACCCTGGTGACAGCTGGAGCTTGAGGTGTGGGAGAGAGAGAGACCCCATTTTGAAGCAATTGGTGTCATGAGGGAGAGTGAGCTTAGTCTTAGGGTGACAAGGGAACGTGGAAAGCTTTTTCAGAATGCAGATAAATCTACTGAGTCCCTTACCTTCTGCAGGTGCCACTGTCTTAGTAAAATTCTGAAAGTTTCATGAGAAGCTGGCTGTGATTACCATGTGGGAGGGTGTTTTGTGCTCGACTCTGAAGCACATTAGTACGAGTGATCCTCCCCCTTTCTTCCTGAGCACCGTTTCTGTTGTTTCTGGAGGAATTGATAAGCTTTGCAAATGCATATTCATGCTTTCATGTGGTTTTCGATGCTCTGGAGTTGCGTGCACCCACGTTTCTGTGGCTAAGCGTGTTCATTCCATCATTTTAGAGGGCCCCGTTTTCTTTCCTCCCTCCTCTCTTCTCACCAAGCAGCAATTAAAGTCAGCACTGTGCCAGAATTAGAAGGCAATAAATATATGCTCAGTATTATCATTTGGGGGTCACACTGTTTTCAGCCATGGTCTTGAAGAAGATTGGAAAATTGGATTTCAATATTGAACTCTGACTCAACAGTAGGTATCTTCCTGTGGAGATTAATGTTCTGTTCTGTTTGAGGAAAAGAATGGTTTGTAAGCTATGTTGGTCTGGGTGTTAGAGGAAGTTAGCTCTTAGGATGCTGTGTTGGGTTTACCAAATAAGAAAAGCTGTCCTTTATTCTGCTAGGTGGTACAGATATATAAAATGTGTCATATAGCCATCAGATATATTGTAGTGTCAGGACATATATTGTATAATTGCAAGAGAACTCCGTGAAGTAGCTGTTATCCTCATTCTGATCCAAGGATTCAAGGAATCAAAGGCTGGAGAGGCTGAGAATCTTGTCCTGGGTCACATACAGAAAGTAGAATCTGGGCCTGACCCAGATATCTGCCGTCTGTGACACATCTTCTTCTTCTTCTTCTTCTTTTTTTTTTTTTTTTGACAGGCAGAGTGGACAGTGAGAGAGAGAGACAGAGAGAAAGGTCTTCCTTTTGCCGTTGGTTCACCCTCCAATGGCTGCCATGGTCAGCACGCTGCGGCCGTGCTCATCCGATGGCAGGAGCGAAGTGCTAGGTGCTTTTTCCTGGTCTCCCATGGGGTGCAGGGTCCAATTACTTGGGCCATCCTCCACTGCACTCTGGGGCCACAGCAGAGGGCTGGCCTGGAAGAGGGGCAACCGGGACAGAATCCGGCGCCCCGACCGGGACTAGAACCTGGTGTGCCGGCGCCGCAAGGCGGAGGATTAGCCTGTTGAGCCACGCCGTGTGACACATCTTCTGACCGGGTCACGCGACCCCTCCTCTTAAACAAGCCAACTTTAGGCAACTTACCCTCTGTGAATCTCAGTTTTCCGTGAAACACAGAAGTGACATCAAATTATAGCTTGGATGTTGCACCAGTGGCCTTCCTCTTAGACATCAGCAATGATGAGAAATCAAACCATTTATAAAAGGTGAATATTTTATATTTGGTTTTCAGCCTTAGTTTCCTTCCCAGGAGACAGGAAAGAATTAAGTCTACTGGGGAGGCCTAGGTGAGTGATCTGATAAAATGTTTGTAAAGTGCAGGCACTGGAGGCTGGGGCAGCTGGATGCCCTTGTCAGCTCTGACACTAGGTGGGGCAGTATGGAAAAGCCACTTAGCATTTCTGAGCTTCAACTTCTTTACCTGTAAAACTTGCACGATGGTGATATATAACTTGAGGAGTTCTGTAAAAATCAGAGATAACATTCGAAAGTTCAAGTTATCATAGGTGTTTAACAAATAGTACCATTGTTATCATTCCAAGGTAAGAAGCTGTGGATCTTGGATACATTTCCAAGCCATGCCAAGAGGATTTGCTGACATATTAGAAGTAGTACTTGGAGAAGGGGGGACTCAAGGATTACCTGAAGTTTTGGACGTGAGCTACTGGAAGATGAAGTTGACATTTGTTGAGAAGGAAGAGTCTACGGGGGAGTAATTTTGGTGGTGGGGGCTCAGAAATTAGAGATCAGTTTTGAATTTGTTGAGCTTAAGGAAGGTATGAGATAGCCAGCTGGGGATGGCAAGCAAGGTGTTGCATAAATGGTCTGGAATTCAGGGAGAAAAGAAGATGTAGAGATAAAAATTTAGGAGCCAACAGCACTCTAGGGGTCTTTGAAAAGTTCACTAAAAATGAAAATTGGGAAAAACTATGCAAGGATTTCAAAAGCTTTGGCAACAAATAAGCCTATCTTTATTTTTGAAGTCTATAATCAATAATCACTAGATCTTTTATTGTGTTATTAAAATACCACAAGACATAATCTGGGCTTTGTTTCTGTAATCAGACAACTTTTAGATCTTACTCATCAGCTTGCTGAACTGGTCCTTTTTCAGACAGGGATGTTCCCCCCACCCCCAATTTTTCTCGTTTTTAACTATTTATACTCGTTTTTAGCTATTGTTGGTTGCTGAATCAAAACAGCTGAACTTGAAACAAGGTCAATGTCATTTCCTTCCAGGGCTAATTCACCTTTCTGGACTTGAGAGACTGAACAAGCAACACCCGGCCTCATGTGAACCCTTTAGGTGTGATTTTTACCCAAGAAATTTTGGATTTCAACAAGGGACACATTTTCCTGAAAACAAACAAACAAACAAACAACACGTTGAAGGGGAAGTGACGCACAGAGAGCTCACTTGTACGGGAAGCCCAGTGTGACCCGCTTGATCATACTCTGTCCATGACCACAGACGGTGCCCACAGCTGCCAGGTCCTTTCCCTTCCCCACCATTTGTCCACCCGGAGCTGCTGCCTTTTCTTTCCAAGGAGGCCGAGTTCTACACTGCGGTGATTGAAGCCCCTCTGCAGGGTTCCTGGGACCCTTTAAGGGAACGGTGTGCCCCTTCAGATGGATCGGACATTTCTAGACTGTCGACAGCCTGAATCCTGAGAATGGTCTTCATTCTCCCAGTGGATATGGCAAAGAGCTTCTTTTGCTAGTTTATTAAAAAAAAAAAGATTTATTTACTTGAAAGACAAAGTGACATAGAGGAAGAGAGACAGAGATATTCCACCCACTGGTTTACTCCCAAAATGGCCACGATAGCTGGGGCTGGTCCAGGCTGAAGCTAGGAGCAAGAAATTCCATCTGGGTCTTCCATGTGGGTGGCAGGAGCCTAAATACTTGGGTCATCTCCCACTGTCTTCCAAGGTGCCTTAGCTGGAAGCTGGGTCAGAAGCAGAGCAGCAGGGACTCCAACATGCTATGATATGGGATGTTGGCATTGCCAGCGATGGCTTAACCTTTTGCAACAAAACACAAGCCCTGATAAATCTACCTTTTAATTACATTTTGAGTTCCTTCATGTGAATGATACTTAGAGACATGCAGCTGGGTGAGATCACTGAGGAAGTGAGTGGCCAGAGACAAGAAGTTCAAGGGCTGGACACTGGGCCGTGCCAGTGCTCGGGTGTCTGGGAGGTGAGGAGAGACCAGCAGAGGGGTCGGGTCGGGGAAAAACCAGAAGCAGGAGGCCTGAGAAGGGGTGCTGTGCAGTTCAGTGAAGAAGGGAAGAGAAGATGAGGTTTGGTAAATGATCAGTGGATTTCATGTTGTGGAAACGGCTGGCGGCTTCACTGTGATGACTGCAGTGGAGTATTGGGGTTCAAATCCTGAATGGAGCAGGATTGAGAATGAGAAGAGGGGCCGGCACTGTGGTGTAGTGGGTGAAGCCAATGTCTACAGTGCCAGCATCCCATATGGGCACCGGTTAGAGCCTCAGCTGCTCCACTTCCAATCCAGCTCTCTGCTATGGTCTGAGAAAGCAGTGGTAGATGGCCCAAGTCCTTGGGCCCCTGCACCTGCATGGGAGACCAGGAAGAAGCTCCTGGCTCCTGGCTTTGGATCAGCATAGCTCTGCCCATTGCAGTCATCTGGGGGGTGAATCATTGGATAGAAGACACCTCTCTCTGTCTCTGTCTCTCTCTTCCTCTGCCTCTCTGTAACTCTGACTTTCAAATAAATAAATCTTTTTTAAAAAAAGAAAGGGTAAGAGGTAGGATGTTCATAACTGTTTTGAGGAATTTTGCTGTTAAGAGCAAAAATGGACTCGTAGCTGGAGGGGACATAGAGGTCAAGAGATGCTGTTTATAGATGGAGATGGGACAGTATTTTGGATAGGGAGGGAAATGTTATGAAATTGATGATTCAGGCACACGAGAGGCACACCCAGAGCTGTAGGATGTTCCTGAGCATGTAGTGGGGGATGGTCTGAGGCAGGCAAATGGAGAGATCAGGCAGCTAATCAAACAATCGTGTGAACAAAAATGGAGAGAGAGCTACAGAGAGCTGGGAAGCTGTGACGGCTCCCTTGATGGGGAGGCTTCCAGGTGCTCCGTGTGGAGGCTGGGACTCTGTCACTGGAATACAGCCGCAGGACAGCACACACTGCTGGTTACACTCAGGAATGCAAGTCCTGGCTGCTGGCTGATAACACATCAACACCCTCCTGCGCACAAGGCAACTTCCACTCTTAAGCTCATCCCCAGTTAGTTTCCTGAGAGCAGGAAAAGTACTTTCCATCTCTTCATACCCTCCTCTCGCTCTTCCAGTGCTCTGCACACATTGGCTGCTCAGAACAGGCTTATAAGATTTAATGGAAGTTATTCCTCAGGACTACGTGTGCGTTTGTAATAGGCCACAGTAACAAACTGAAAGGTAGAAAATCGAGCCTTTCGGTCATCAGCAGCCCCTGTGTGACTGATGTCTGTGTCATAAACTGACAGCACAGTCTGGGTGACTTATCCAGAGACAGAAAGGAGCCTTCGTGGACACCTGTGCACCCCCTGCCCTCTTCCAGGGAGCCCTGACGTTTGCTGAAGTGAATTTGAACACTTTCTCCTGGCTTCCTTGTGTCTCTCTGGAAGCAGTGTGCTTCCGTTCCAAGGCAGCGGAACATGTCTGTTCGGTGAATTGCTAGTTTTCTCCCAATGCCATCTCCACTCAGAGAGGGGGCAGGAGGAGGACGAATGTGGCGGAGTCCCCATTAGGAGCCTTGTCTGCTTATTGCCAGCCGTGAGGTTTAGGGCAAGACCTGCTGTTGTCTGAGCATCTGTGTTCTGTGCCACGCATGGTAACACCTGTCCTGTTGGCTTTGCGGATGACTGTGAAGATCAGTTACAAAAGCCTGGAGAATGATAACACAGACACTTCTTTGCTGGGCTGCATGGGCAGGCTTTCAGTGCATCCAGGAACTGCCTGAAATTGATGGCCATGCTTTGCATTTATAAGTTTTTCTGTATTTTCTCCCTCGATTCTTGAAGGGTTGCCATTAGATTCTCAGAAGGGTGGAGATGTTGTTGCTGTAGAGTTGAAGTTATTTGTCTTGGGCCTGGTGTGCCGTATCTAAATCACAACAGTGTCTTCTGTGCTCAGATGAGGTTTGAACATAGCACTGCACCCTGCAGTGGCTCCGAAACTCCAGTGTGCAGCAGAGTCACCGGGGGGATTTGTTGAAGCACCAATTGCTGGGCCCTATGCACTGGGTTTCTGACTCATTAGGGCTGGAGTGGGGACGGTGGGTCTGCTTGTCTTGCAGGTTCCTGGGTGATGCCAACACGGCTGCTCTTGGGTCCATCCTTGGAGGGTCACTAGCAGACTCAGTCGCCGCATATGCTCCATAGGTATATAGGCTATTGTACAGGCTTCGATTTTCAGGAAGTAGGTGATGTGTCTGTCCGTAATGGTAGTAATATCTGCCTCGGATTTCTCTGTTAAAAAGAGAAACAGGGTTCTTTGCAATTTGGGGAATCTTCTAGGGCTGCCACAGCAGAATATCACGACTAGGTGGCTTCCGCCCCAGAAATGTGTTTTTTCACCACTGTGGAATCTAGAAGCCCAAGATCAAGGTGCTGTGGAGTTTCATTTCTGGTGAGGCCTCCCTGGCCTGCAGACATGTTCTTCCTGTGACCTCTGCTCTGGGTACAGGGAGAGAGGGAGAAAGATCTTTGCTAGGGATAGGTACCCCCGGCCCGCAGGCTGTAAAAGACCAGTGAAATCATTTTGTCTGGGCCTGGCAAGGCACCAACAGGTGGGGCTGGAAAAAGAAGGCTTAGTTTTAAGTTGATAATTTTGAGTGGCACAAGAATGGCATTAAAAATACCTAGAGGTTCTTGGCAGAAAATTTGTTCTCCACCCATGTAAGGACACCAGTCGTATTGAGTGAGGCCTCCCAGTTATGACTGCATCTAACCATTAGTATCTCCTTTCAGTCCCTGACTCCATGTATAACCATTTGGGGGGTAGGGTTTCCACTTGAGAATTCTGGGGCACAGAGTCCAGTTCCCAATGTGTGCTGAGAGCCGACAGTCTTCTTTCTTGAGCACCAGGTCACAGCTCTTACCAGCTCTTTTCAGGGCCAAAATGGAGTCAAACTCCACCTGGTAATATGCCTGTCGTTTCCGAGCTGGTCTCAAGTGGCTGAGCTCTGCTTGTCGTTCGGGCCGAATGGGCTGTCCCATGGAGGAAGCCTCTGTGAAATCTTTCCAGGAACTTGAAAATCTGCCTTCTTTTGAGAAAAGAAAGAGGCTTCTGTGGAGATAAGGAATTGAAATGGAAGTACCATTTGCAGATTGGATTTAAAGCTTTTTTTTTTTTTTAAATTTTGTGGTGACCATGGCTGAAAGTCACTTTCCCTGTTCCTTCTCAGGGGAATGATGCACTCACACTTGATGTGGCCATCGTGGGCAGCTGCACATGACATTGGATGAGCATAGAAATACAAGTGCTAACAATCCACCTGCAGGATGGAAGTCTCTTGGGTAAAATCTTTCAC
The DNA here is from genome assembly GCA_949820135.1 of Sylvilagus floridanus. Lineage (NCBI taxonomy): Eukaryota > Metazoa > Chordata > Mammalia > Lagomorpha > Leporidae > Sylvilagus > Sylvilagus floridanus. Next base: position 112,904,950 of record OX463238.1, on the reverse strand, counting down.
TACTAAGACAGGAGAAACATGTTTTTATTTTTATTTTATTTTAATTTTTAAAAAGATTTTATTTGTTCATTTGAGAGGTAGAGTTACAGACAGTGAGACAGAGAGAGACAAAGAGAAAGGTCTTCCATCTGTTGGCTCACTCTCCAAATGGCCACAATGGCCAGAGCTGGACCAAACCTAAGCCAGGAGCCAAGAGCTTCCCCAGGATCTCCCATGTGGGTACAGGGACCCAAGGCCCTGGGCCATCCCCCACTGCTTCCCCAGGCCACAGCAGCGAGTTAGATCAGAAGAGGAGCAGCTGGGACTAGAACTGGTGCCCACATGGGATGCCAGCACCACAGGCAGATGATTAACTTATTGTGCCATAGCACCGGCCCATTTTTATTTTTTTAAAAAAGATTGATTGATTTATATATATTTTTACAGATTTTATTTATTTATTTGACAGAGTTACAGACGGTGGGAGAGAGAGACAGAGAGAAAGGTCTTCTTTCCGTTGGTTCACTCCCCAAATGGCCACAACAGCTGGGGAGCTTTGCCGATCTGAAGCCAGGAGCCAGGTGCTTCTTCCTGGTCTCCCATGTGGGTGCAGGGGCCCAAGCCCATGGGCCATCTTCCACTGCTTTCCCAGGCCACAGCAGAGAGCTGGACTTGAAGAGGAGCAACCAGGACTAGAACCAGTACCCGTATGGGATGCTGGCACTGCAGGCGGAGGATTAACCTAGTGTGCCATGGCGCCGGCCCCAAGATTTATTTATTTATTTGGAAGGCAGAGTTACAGAGAGAGACACACACACGAGAGAGAAAGAAAGAGATCTTTCATCCCAGGTCATGCCCCAAATGGCCACAATGTCTGGAGCTAGGCTGGTCTGAAGCCAGGAACCAGAAATTTCATTCTGGCCTCCCAGGTGGCGCAGGGCCGGGACTATGAGCAGGGAGCTGGATTGGAAGTAGAGCAGCTGGGACTCGAACCGGCACCCATATGGGATGGTGGGGTTGCAGGTGGTGGCTTTACCTGCTATACCATGATGCCAGCCCCTGAAACGCATGTTTTGAACACTGCACAAACTGTGATCTGTGATAGAGCTGGATTTGTATCATTTTGTCTGTCTCTCACGAGTGCCATTTTTCAAAATCTCACTTCCTTGCTATTTTAATTTTCTCTGTCCTGCCCTCATCTTCGAGTTCTGTTTGCCTTTAATCCTTCAATACTCTCTTCTTATCTTTATTTGAGTGTTTGGAATGCGAAACCCTTTTTCAATTAGGCCTGGTACCTGTCAAAGAACAGTAAATAAGCATTGTATTATAGATTCGATTTTTAAAAGGCTATTTAAGTCCTATCAGCGCCAGCCACATGAATATTTGAGATGCCCAGGGACTTTCAGAGCCCTGGGACTCAGAGGAGACTGAAATGTCTTCATCTTTGCAATGTGCAAGAGCATGGAGACGGTTTTCAGTCTGTTGAGAGCATACCTGGCTCACCCAAGGGTCTGCAGAGCCATAGCAACACACAGCCAAGGGAGCTGGCAGACAGCCGCGGGGTGGTGCAAGCTTGTCTGTTTGCCTGAACAGCTTCCTACAGCGCTCCCCACACTCACCCCCTTTAAAATCGGCTGGGACCTCCTCCCAGGCACTTGCAGACTATTTTTAAACAAGCCAGGGCTAGAGGATTAAACACGGTGAAAAGCTGTAAATCCTGGAGAAACCGTGAGTGGAGAAAACTGTAGATATTTATGCAGTCTCGTTGGTTCCACACGTCCCTGTTTCTCAGGGCATTTGAATATTTTTGGTTTACAAAATATTTCCACTTTTTTTTTTTTTTAACATCAGAAGTGTCTACATTTTTATAACCTCTGCTAGGGTGTCTTATGTTCAGTCCTGTCTCCATTAATGTGGGTGATTTGGTGGAGGTGGTGCACTTTATGAGCTGTCATGGGATATTCCACGGATTGTGTTAAGGCGAGGAGAGCGAAGGCTAGAGATAAATCATGCAGTTGTCCGTGTTCCCAGACAAGTTTACATCTGCTTCCCTCACTTTTAGAGTTTTAGATGATATATGTGTTTGGCAAAGTCAAATGTTTGCCTGCTTTTTCATGCTTGGTGCAGCCTAAGACTGCAGTGTTCTCAAAACCTACAGCAACCAGCATTTTAACACCCAAACACAGTGAAGAGGAGACTCGGAGGCCTGTCCCTGGCTATGCCACAAATAACTTCTGTCCCTTTGCCATTTCAGAGTTTCTGTGTTAGAAAGGCACAGTACTGCCAAGGGCAAGTCCTGAAGGCCCAGCTGTAGTCTGAGCTCCAAGATATGGCACAGTGGGACAACGGGATGTGCAATCCCCAAATTGCCTGTGTGGTGTTTGGGTCACTGTATGTGAATGGCTTGGTGTTTTATTCATGCAGCTGTCTGTGGGAGTTTGGTTGATGTCACAGTGACACGATATCCCACCTGGACATTGACCATTCTTGAGAAAACGGAGCGCAAAGCTGCAGGGACACTGCAGCAAACGCCCCCCACCCCACACCTGTGGCCTTTTTGAATATTCCCTGTGTGCATGGATTATGTGTCACTTATAAACAAAAAATTAAGCCAAATGCAAACAAGTAGGATCTACATAAATGGCAGCTGTTGTTCCTATGTTCTATGCGTTTAGTGACAAAACTTCAAAATTCCTGGTTCGCAATGTACTTGTCTTGGCCATTCAGAGTATGTGTGTCCGCAGGGGGTGTTTGCAGGGGTTGGCACACCATAAATCCCAGGATGCTTTGTGCTGTGAGAAATGTGACCATGTGACTCTGGGTGCAATGGCAAACAATTTATCAGGTCACAGACAACTTGGGACTGATTTTCCTCCCACTAAAAATCCATACTATGTTTTTGCAACATGGAAGACAGAACTCACAGAGAGCAGAATGAGTTAGACTAAGGAGAAGACAGCAAGAGGCAAGAGGCACAAAGAGACCATCTATTTCCCCTGTGTAGTGCATCCCGCGAGGAGCTCCAAAGCCACTGAAGGGAATTCTGCCAATCCGGAGAGAGCTGCTCTCCAGTTAGAGAACTGCAGTTGACAAAGCTACCGGGTCGAAATATGAACGTTGAACAATGGAGATACAGAGAATGAGAAATTGTGATGTCAATGAGCAGCTGAAGTGTGTGGTCAGAGAAGGGTGCCAATCACAGAACACCAAGGTTCAGGCCAGTAAGGAAGAACTGGCAAACCCGGCCAGGGGGAGCTTTTCCTACCCGGGTCGTGATGAGCAATGGAAAGTAACAACAGAGGGGCAGGTATTGTGGTGTGGAGGGTTAAGCCGCTGTTTGGGATGCCTGTATCTGGTATTGGAATGTCTGGCTCGAGTTCTGGGTTACTCCACACTTTCAACTTCCTGAGACAGCCAGAAAAGGCAGCAGTGGTGGCCCAGGGAGCTGGGTCCCTGCCACCCACATGGGAGACCCAGACGGAGCACCAGGCTTCTGGCTTCAGCCCGACTCAGCTCTGGCTGTTGGGGCCATTTGGGGCGTGAACAAGCAAATGATTTTCTCTCTCTGTCTCTCTCTCCCTCTGTCACTCTGCCTTTCAAATAAACAAATCTTTAAGAAAAAAAATAACATTAGAGAAATGCTGCAAAATGTGTACAGTTTCATTGGTTTATGAGTAGCCCACTTATCTGCTAGTTTAGTGTTACCTCATCTGAAAAATAACATCTTAGGGTGTCTCTCATCCAGAATGCACTCTTCCCCTTATCGCTGGGACCGACTGACAGCCACATGGCTGAAGTTGTTGCCCAAGATCATGTTCACCCTCTTCTCCCATCTCCAAACCCTGGGAGCTGGGTCATTTTTGAAAGAGAAGTTTCATCCACAGTAAGGAAACTGGGGTGGAGCCAAGCCCATCTCCCTGTTCTAAACCCCTGTTCTAAAGGGGTTTAGAAGCTATGGGGTTGGAGCAAATGCTGCCTAACGGGGAGAGAACAAGTGGTGGGGCAAAGCAGGTGAGAAGGAAAGGGGTGTGGTGGTCCCTTGGCCTGGTACATTAGTGGACTGTACTTCTACGTGTGTGTCCTGATCAGAGATGGCCTTCCAAACGTCCTGGGGTGTGTCGTGAGTGTGGCGCACCTCTCCGCTCAGCCTGCAGGGGTCCCTCCACCTCCAGCGTGCTCCTTTGACTGTGGCGGCTTCTGTCCTGTTTTATTAGGGGCTCTCCTGAAAAACAGCTCAGTAAAAGTTTAGCAAAGACAACTACTATGGGGTAGCAGGTTGCTGTGCAGAAGACTGGCAAATGATGACCGTGTGTTGTTTACTAGGCAGCTGTGGGCAACCTGCAGTGAGCAAGGGGAGGATCATCCTTTCTCGGCCATGGTTTCAAAGTCATCAGCATCAACTCTCCCATCCATCCATCTTCACTTGCTGTGGCAGACACTTTGTAAAGCCACTGTGGCTGGCACTGATGTTGCAATACCAGCACCTGCAGTGGAGGGTCCCAGAGCTTTGTATTGTCAGGGGCCAGATCGGAGCCGCGTCCTGGCAGAAGTGGGGCCAGGAGACACCTGAGCAGATCTTCCTGTGCCCATCTTCTTCCTCTTTGTGGGACCCATTGGGCCACAAATAAATAAGCCAGCTCTGGCTGATGTGTCTTCCTTTGTAGTTCCCCACTCCACCAAAGCCTCCTCTCTCCTCACCCAAGCGCATCCATCTCTCTGTTGCAGAGCGGCCCTGCAGGAGGGACCAAGGGCATTTGATTGATGTGAGTGGGGAGGGTGGCAGCAGCCCAAATGCCTACACACCCATCTCATCTGCTTGCCTTGACTCTCAGGGAGGGTCTCGTCCACTGCACAGCATAAGAGGCAGCCATTCTCAGGCCACCCCTGGGATTTTCATTACAAACTTTGCAAGAAAAGAACATACAGGACAAAGGGAGTAAACCCCAGTTGGAAGTGTGCAGGACCTTTCTGCTCGTGGGGCTGGCTGGCCGGTTTGGCAGGCCCCTGTGCTACCCAGAGTGGCTGGGAGAGCTTCTCTGGGCTGAGTGTGCCCCACGGTCTCTCTGCTGCTGAGCAGTTTTGCTTCCTGATGCTCTGTTTTATCAGCTTACAATTTTCTCTGGGTAACTCCAAGCGCTTTCTCATTTCCTTCCTCCTTTGATGTATGACCTTTCAACTGTTCATCGACGTGGTCCCTGCCTTTCTTCCTGTGAACCTGGGGTGCTTATCTTCAGTCCTTAGCTCACATCAGTTTTACTATTCCAAGTTCTCATCAAACGTATGGCAGCTGGAGGTCTCTGGGGCCTGGTTTCCAGAGTTGAACAAGAAGTGAAAAAACATTTGGGTGAATTGTCCTGGGGCCACGCTGGCATAGTCAGTGAAGGTCCCCTCTGTAGACCTTGACCTTGTGTCACTTCTCAAGGTCTGAGAAACCTGCTCTTCTCACTCTAGAAAGAGCAAAATGCTGGCTGCTAGGGGTAGGTTTTTTGGGGGGTGGAATGAAAACATTAAATTCAGGAAGCCCTGGTCGGGAGTAGAGAGGGATTCTGGTGGGTGCATTCATAGTGAGGGCACGGGGCTGTACACAGCTGCCGCAGGTGCCCCGGGTAACTGACTGCAGGCCTCCGAGCTCAGTGCCTTTACTCTGTAAAATGCTGATAGTTAATGAGGCGAGCGTGAGACCTTTGAGCATGGCTCTGTCCACGTTGAGCACATAGTAGGTGCAGAACAAAGAGAAGAGTTGCTGGTGCTACACAGTTTGGAGCCAGAGAAATCAACTTCAAAGCCCATTTCTGCCACTCTCTAGTGATGTGAACTGCCCGTGGCCAACAGACTCTCTGTGAAGGACCAGAGAGGCAGTATCATGGGCTCTGCAGGCCATTTGAAGGCCACGTACGTTCCACCATTGTAGTGTGTAGGCATTCCCAAGTGGACATGGTTGTGTCCTGGTGAAACTGTGAGTCCTAGCCTGACTGGTTTAGAAGCAACAGAAGTTCACTGAGGACCGAAGTCCAAGGTCCAGGCATCCGCAGATTCGGTGCGTGGCAAGGGCGTATTTCCCTGTTCACGGATGGTGCCTCCTGGCTGTGTCTGCCATGGTGGAACAGACTCAGTAGCTCTCTGGGGCCGCTTCCCACAGGCATTAATCCTACTCATGAGGGGTCTGTCCCCATGATCTAATCGCCTCACAGAGAAGCAAAGAGGAGCTGTCTCTCCCAGCGCCTAGACACTTAATTGAAATTTCAAACCATTTGTACATGTCACGGAGCATGCTTCTCTTTTTCTTTTTTAAAGACTTATTTATTTGAAAGAGTTACACAGACAGAGGGAGACACACACACAGAGCACCTCTATCTGCCGATCCACTCCCCAAATGACCACAGTGACTACAGCTGGGCCAGGCTGATGCCAGGAGCCAGGAGCTTCCTCTGGGTCTCCCATGTGGGTGCTGGGTCTCCTGCTGCTTTCTCAGGTGCATAATCAGGGAGCTGGATCAGAAGTGGAGCAGCTGAGACTCAAACCAGTGCCCACATGGGACGCTGGTGGTGCCGACAGCGGCTTTACCTGCTGAGCCACAGATCCAACCCGTGAACAAATCCTTCAAATTTTTATTTATTTGAGAGGCAGAGACAGTGCCCCTTCCTGCTAATACACTCCCCAGATGCCCACAATAATATTGTCCTGCTTATTAATAATTTTCAATATTCATAACCCTGTGGGTTCTTGCCACTTATTCAGAGAAGAATTTTATTTTTTTCATATTTTTTTTTGATTTTTATTTAGAGTATAAATTTCCAAGGTACAACTTGTGGATTGCAATGGCTTCCCCACCCATACCTCCCCTCCCCACGGCTACCCTTCCCCCTTACCCACTCCCCCTCCCCTTTCATTCATATCCAGATTCATTTTCAATTCTCTTTGTATACAGGAGCTCAGTTTAGTATGTGTTAAGAAAAGATTTTAAACCATTTGCCCTCACATAGCATCACAGAGTGAAATATACTCTTTGAGTACTAGTTATAGCATTAAATCACATTGTACAGCACATTAAGGACAGAGATCCTACATGATATTTTTTTAAATTGATTGATTTTTATGTAACTTCCAATTTTTTTATCATTTCCAATTATCTTTCTATACAGAAGATTGATTCAGTATATACTAAGCAAAGATTTTGTCAGTTTGCACCCGCACAGAGACACAAGGTGTAAAAATACTGTTTTAGTACTAGTTATTGCATTACTTCACCTTGGACAACACATTAAGGACAGATCATACATGGGCCGTAAGTACACAGTGACTACTGTTGTTGATTTAACAATTTGCCACTCTTGTTTATGGCGTCAGTAATCTCCCTAGGCTATAGTCATGAGTTGCTGAGGCTATGGAAGCCTTTAGTGTTTGCCGACTTGGATCTTGTTCTGACAGGGTCATAGTCAAAGTGGAGGTTCTCTCTTCCCTTCAGAGAAAGGTACCTCCTTTCAGAGAAGAATTTTAAATAGTGGCGCAAGAAGACCAGAAAACATAGTAAGTTTTAAGGTTTTTATTTAGTGAGAGGAATGTTCAGGAAAATCAGGGCTTTATTTAGGGAAGAAAGAGAAGTCTAGAAGCTAAGTTGGGTCCCTACCAGGCAGAGAGCAGACCAGGAGTGAGCCACGTAGAGTGAGTGTATAGTTATGAGCAGCCACAAATAGCTTAGCATGGCAGCAAAGCAAAGGCAGAGAGCAGGCCAATAGGCCATGTGCCCCAAAGGCCCAGGGTGACAAGGGAAGGGCCCGCCGTGTTCTGGCCTTTTATTTACACCCAAAGGGGGAGTGGTTTTGTAGTCTGATTGGCAGGTGGGCATACAGGTGGGGTTAGGTAGGAGCATGAGATCACATGGGGGGCGTGGTCTTCCAGCTCACAGACCTAATTGATTTTATCCTACCTGCTTGCCTACATCATTCCCCACTCTGAGATTCCAGACCTGAATCTTAAGGGATGCCGAAGGGTGCAGAATCATCATTTGTTCTATAGCTGCTTCTTGCTCTTTAGGGATGTGGTACAGGCCCTGCCTGTCCTGGGTCTGAAAGTCTCCACCTAGCTCATTTAATGAATTCATTTTATGAGCTGGAGAATTTTTGGTCATCACCAGTGGCTGTGTCCCCTGCATGGTCAGTTATTAACAGAAATTATTGAGTTCTGAAACATATAAGTTTGTTAATTAGCATATGCAAAGCCAGAACAAAGCCAATTACAAGCGGAGTGCCCTAAAGATGAAAGGACATATTACGCCCATTCTTCTTTTGGCTTTTTTCCCAGCCTTCAGGCCAAACAAAAACAAGTGGTGGGCTGGATTTGGCCCGGGGGTCTCAGTTTGCCAGCCCCTCCCTGAAGTTAGCACCTCATGCCTCCAACTGTCAGTTCTTTTCCCTGTGGATTGGCTCTGTGTGTGTGGTGTCTACAAGACCCCCCAACCCCCTGCCCCTGCCTTATTGTGGTCTCTTTATGTACGGTGTGCTGACCTTAGGATGGGCCTGGCTAGTGACCTGGGGCCCGAGCCTCTCTTGGGATGCTGAGC